>CM057452.1:1599335000-1600079166 GCA_016271365.2 Neoceratodus forsteri
ATAACTTCCAGGTTATTTACAGTGTACAGTAATGACCTACACTGCAGAGGCATTACACACGTATCTGTTCCTATCCTCATCACAGACAGACATGTGTAATCCGGAATCCTGAAGACATTACACCTGAGAGTACTTCACCATGGTTAAATACAGGATTTTTGACACTTCGTACATCTGTTCCATTAATGTCACTGAATCTGTCAGAGTCTGATATTTGTTGTTTCCTTGATGTTGTGCACTGCTGCTATTGTGTGTAGGGACAACATGCTACCTTTTCCATCACTGCATCACCATTCCTCGCTGCAGGTGTTTCAGTAGGTGTTTCTGTGAACCATGCAGTGACAGACTCACACAGAAATTATTCTGAATACTGCACTTGTGTTTTGCATCCCCTTTTTCCAAGCCATGCACTGTGATATGCCCATTGAAGTTTTATATATTTATTTTAAGTATTGATTTTATTTGACACAGTAGGCACAGTGACACTACAACTCCCTTTTTCTGTGACGAGTGGTGTGCGGGGGGAAACAGATCGTAAGCAACTGAAATTGAACTGATGCAGGTGTTGGTGGTAATTTTAGTGAATGTTTTACCCCTCACCATAACATAGAAACATAGACTTTGATGGCAGATAAGGACCCTTTTCCACTTAGTCTGCCCATGTCTCGATCTACTGGATAAGCTGCAGATCCTAGTTGACCAACAGCCTATTTCTTCCTACCTCCCACCTGAATTGCCTTATGACTGTCCCATGCATTCTTGAATTCTGCCACCAGTTTTCAACCACACAACCTCCTCAGGAAGGTGGTTCCATGCGTCCACCATCCTCTCTGTGAAGAAATACTTCTTCAGAGCTGTCCCCCCTCTATCTTCAAATTGTGTCTCCTTGTTCTTGTTCCCCATCTCTTTTTTCTGAAATATGCTACCCTCTGTGGAATTTAATTACACTGAGGTACTTAAAACTTTCAATCATGTCCCCCCCCCTTCCTCAAGGATGTACATATTAAGCTCCTTTAGTCTCTCCTCGTATGGCTTGTCTTGCAGACCCTGTACCATTTTAGTTGCCCTGCTCTGTACTTCCTGCATCCTGTCTATGTCCTTGCGGAGATGTGGTCTTCAGAACTTAACGCAGTACTCCAGATGGTGTCTCACCAACTATCTGTAGATAGTGATAACAACTTGTTGTTTTCTGCTATTGATGCCTCTCCCTGTACATCCCAGTATCCCCCCCCAGCCCTCCCTACTATTGTGCAGTGACACTATCAGCAAGGAACAGTACTCAACATCCCTTCCTGATGATGATATTATTCTCATCATACAAAATTCTTTGTATGGATTGCATTACTGTGGTTGTTAGAACAATATGTGCGCTGATGCTATTTCCATTGACTGTGTTATGTTAATTGTTATGCTGTGTTACTTCTGATAGCATATCCCGATATTATGTTTTTCACCTGATGTGTGTCGCACCTGAAAGATGCTCATTCTGTGCTCATGCTACACTGTGTCATGTGTCCTGATACAGGGTGGTGTATGTGCACACCAGCATAAATGGATGACATTCACTTGTGATCCAACTGTTTAATTAATTTCTGTACAGAAATGCTACTCCATTATTTTTTAAATTGCTTTATTTACATTTCAGGTGCAGCTGTGGTAATTGCCAATTAATGCCATCACCAATTGAGAACCGGTGCTGCTGGTTCTATTGTGCAGTGTCGGAAAAATTTGAGATGTCAGATGAGATCCGCTGCATCACCGATGTGCAGGGTTTCAAGAGCTGTTGCTTGGATGAAGATGTTCTCCAGTCCAGTTTGTACGAATGTATAGAGGTTGACGGCCGTTGGTGATAATGACAGTACCAATGAGTGAGTGCAACTGTTAAGTTTCTGTCATTGTCTTTTTCTTACCATGATTCTTCAACCAAAATATAGGTTGAATTGCTTATGTATATGCACCTGTGTATGTCAGATTTGACAATCATGACATTCCATTGAAATACTACGCGCACCATGCAGTGTTACTGTATGTTAACCAGCATTGAGAAAGTAAGCATTATAACATGGGAGATTTAAGCAAGTAATTTCATAGGAACTGTCACCTGACAGTTGATTAATCTATGTTACATGTATGCTGATGGTGATCAGTCTCTTACTGAGATCAGTACTCATAAGTTTCAGTGAGGGTCTCATTACTGTGCTGGAAATTCAGTGTCACAGGCAGCCATTGTTTTAGTTGCTAAGTGAGCGATCCCCCTGTAACACAAGCCTGTCATGTACAATAGCACAGACAGTGCACCAACAGTGCCTGCAGTGTTAAAACTTTGTGCACAGTGGCTGCATTATCCCTCACAGCGAGCCTGTAGAATATCTTTGTGCTCCTGCATTTCCTCCGTTCGTCCCCCGGGTGAGACGCTCAGAAATTCCCACCCACTCATCCCCTGGACCTCTGGGCACCGTAGCCGGGACAAGTCTCCAAGCGGTCACGTTGATGGACTTGAGTAAACTTGCGACTATCAGCCCCCAGTTTGCACATTTGTAAATGTAGAGACACAGACTGAGAAGCTCACCCATCAACCTGCCCTCCCCGTTAATCTCCTACACCCCCTGTTCTCCAGAGTGTCCAAACTGCTGTCAGTTGTTTTAGATTCAAAGTTCCGATCGAATGAAAAATGGTGACTGAGCAGCAGCTGACAGGCAGGCGGAAAGACACACAGTGTGTTCGGTGTGGGAGTTAACGGTGGTGCTCTGATCTATTCTGTAAGGTACGGTGTGTAGTAGCACAATGTGAGCGTGATGCAGCTTTGCGGTTTGGCTCTATCCGTTCACTGCACACGTAGCTAAGATAGCGGAGACATCGAGTCTGCAATGGTGTGGTAGAGAGAGAGAGAGAGAGAGAGAGAAACAGTGAACCATGTGAGAGAGTGCAAGAGGCAGCTGCCAGGAATTGGGTGAGTGTTGAATTCCTGCAGTCTGCACTGCCTCTCTCTGGTCTCCTACATTCGGTGTCTGCTCCAACTGGCAAATGCTCACCATCTGTATTTTTCCTGCATGTGTACCTGTTGGGGGTTACAGTAATCCTTATAGGCATGGCAGGGTACAGTATGATGCAGAAGAAATGCCACAAATCATCTAGGTGGTGTATCTGTGACATTTCTATGTTCATTACATCAGGAAAATACTGTATTTTGTGGGACTCTTTGCAAGGTGGCAAGATACATCACCTTTCTTGCTGTTTAAACAAAAAAACACCTTTTAGATGATCTTTTGTTGGGTAAACATAACCCATGTTATAAGTGCAATAACCACTCCAGGGTGTTGCGGTTGTGGAATTAATCAACATCCCAGGTGCTGTGAGGACAAGCGGCTGCGGCCTCATACCTCACAACGCACTGGGTGTTGATTAATCCTCAATCACCGCACACCCTGAGTGGGTTATTGCTACATAACCGCCACCCTGTCATGGGTTATTGCGCTCTAACATGGGGTCTACAATAACATGAATATAATTGAGAGAAATGGTTTAATCAATGTTTCAGATCACTACATGATATTATATTCTATAAACGACCCACAGAGCCGGCCAGGTGCTGAGGTTGAGGCACTGGACACCACACCTCGCACCATGCCGCTGACCCGGTTCGGGAATAAGCCGGGTGGCGGGGTTAGAGGGAGGAAGAGATTGAGCATCCGGAGGACTGCTCTCTCTTCCTTGGGGAGGGTTGGGGTAGCATCAGACAATGACCGACCTCTGGTGGAGGTCGGGGTAGCTGAATGAGCGCCACAGGTGTATGCCAGGGGGTGGAGCCACGGCAGGTGTTGCCAAGGTGCTGGGCTCCACAGGAATGTAACTCACGAGAAACCTCCCACCGCTGATAGGCGATGGTGCTTCCCTCGCATTCCACACTCCTGGAGTCGAGCCCAAGTACCTCCCCGCTCCCCCAGTCCTGTGGTTCAATACTATAAGATAGAGCACCCTGGGCAGGGCAACCCTTCCCTGAGGGCAGACCCAGGGATGCCCGCGCTGGAGAGGAGCGGTGACAGGTATGGGAGGCAACGCAAGGAGGTAGAGAGTGCACCAGGAAGTCGCCGGAGAGAGTTCAGTGATGGTGGGTGAAAAATAGAGTTTGAAAAAAATAAATAAATAACTAAACGACCCACAGACAGATCTTGGTCCCTTTCTGGCTGTGTAGTTGCAGGTAGATTACTTCAGATCTGCCCTCATCCCCTTCTTTCCTGTTACATCTGAACCCTTCCATTACGTAAATGGCAACTCCCCCCCACCTTCCCTTTATCTGTATCCCTCCAGAATGGTTGTATGTGATAACAGCGACTGCCTAAAGGCACTTGCCATTATCACGATGTCAGAGTGGCGAAAACCTTTTCGTCACTTTGACACCCTCGGCGCACAGAGAAGAATGGTGCCGTGGGGTGCTTCATCCCCCGCTTCCCCTACTAAAGTATTCTCAACTCCAGTGGAGTGCATGTCGGGGGGTCAAAAGCATGAAAAATAAAGGTTCGGGCTGGGCAAAATAAAATAGCACCAGCGCCCGGTCCCAAACCCAGTACCTCACCCACCCCAGCTGCAGGCAAACCCCCAACACCATGGCGCTGCTTTGCAGCCCACCGCAGCACCACCCCTACATACCCTCCACCCACTCCCAGCCCATGATCACCGTGCTTGCTCCCCTCTGAGTGCACGTGTACATTTAGCAACATCATGTCGCTTAATTTGCCCACCCCCACATCCAGTCACCTTCCCCTCCCCATCGCCATTCGGGATTTCACCGTGAAGGCATTGCCATTTCGGATGGCGCCTTGTACAGCGCCCACATCACAGGCTACCCTCCAGAATACTGTGTACCTTGCATGGTTAGACCCCAGTGATGATGCCTCGTTGACTATGTCTCAGTAATGGCAGCTATGCCCACCTACCCTCTGCCATCAATTCCTTCAACTCTGTTAACTTATTCACCATGCTCCTAGCATTTAGTGAGACCATTTTTACTTTTGTCACTCGCAAACCTTAGGTAATTTGCCCTCTACACGTCTCTCTTTGTCTTCATTAATTTTCCAATCTCGAACCTATTTTCCCTTATTGCCTTGGCAACCACAGAAGTGAACCAGCTGTGTGCTTTTGCCTTTTTGTGCTTTCACTGTACCGTAACGCACCCATCGGTGGAAAACTGTATTCCTTCCAAATGATGGACCACCTTTGTTACACCCCCATGCCTGCTGTGATGCCAATTTTCCTGAGTTCCTCCCTCCTGAAATCCAAGTTTTTGGTATTACTCTTCATGCTTTGCCAGTGCATATCAAAGGGCAACCATACTGTGCAATGGTGACCGACAGGCAGGTTCTGCATAATCATTATTTCATGTACATGCTCCTCATTTGTGAGCAGCATATCAAAAATGTCCTCAGCTATTGTTGGTTCAGTGACATCCTGAGTCAGGAACCCACAGTCTGCATGCCTTATTTGATCTCCTTAGTTTCACCACATGTTATGGATGGTGTGCTCCACTCCATCTTGGGCATGCTGAAGTCAACCACAATTAGCACCTTTCTTTTCCCAGCATCTTTCAATACTTGTGAGAAGAGGTCCCTGTCCCTAAACCACCACCAACGTAACATTTGTGTCTGTAGTGGACCTTGACTGAATTCATAATGCCTCCTCTTCCTTCCCCTTCCTCCGACTCTTCCATTGTGCAACTTATTTCATCCCTGGTATAGACTGATGCCCTTTCCCCCTTCCACACTACCCTGTCCCTCCAGTTGAATAATGACAATAATAAAAATAATACATAATAATTACTTTTTTAATTTAGTCACATACTCCATTTTATTACACAAATCATCATTGTTTCAAATGGTGGATGCTCAACTGACCCATCACTGCATAGGCATTGCTGCTGTATGTGTTGCATAATGTAGTGTCACCTACACTTTGTCATCCGGTTTTCACTACTTGAAATGTTACTTATTTTCCAGGCTTCTATATTACATGGCATACTGAACATTTGTGTACTGGGTGTGGCTGAAATTAGGAAGGGGTAACCGCAAAGTCTTGCTGTCCTGTGCTGTACGTGCCATTAGGGCTAAATTCCCTTCTGAGACCTACAGAGGTTTCAGGAATTTTATAGGTAGGTTGGTAGACATGGACAGCTTCAGTTGTTACAAAACATACACATGAAGTATTTACATAGCTGTTCCATTTTGTGTTTCTATGCTATGATGTTACAGACATCTGTATGAGTCACTTAATTAAAATACTAGTTTTGGGATACTGTTTCAATGATATAAAAAGATGACAAGCAGTGACACCCTTGGTAGGGTCCAAGTGCACCCACTGGTATAGACAATGCAGGACTTGGACAGATGCAGAGTAGGAATGGCAGTGAAGTTTTGAACTTCATGCCAACACCACCTCCACCATGCAGAGACGGACAGGCATTGTGGTATGCATTTTGGTTGTCGCCCATAACGTTCATGCCATTTCACCTCACCCTATCCTGCAGACACTGGCAAGTGTTGAGGTGTGGCTTGGGGTGTTTGGCTTTACAGTCACCCCACTCCATAAGAACATATGCTGAAATGGGTTCAATACAGGACAATGGGGTGAACTGAGATGCCAAACAGTCCTTTGCACACCTCAAGTCTGTGACTGGCTGCAGGGTTGGGTGGTGGAATGGCATGAGCATACAGTTGGCAATCCAAAGGCACACCCATGATGCCTGTCAGTCTGTACAGGGTGGGACACTACCCTGCTAAAGTGTTCTAAAGCTGAAACTCTCTGTGTGGTTGTTGCTTCCCACAGTAATCTTCAACAATAGATGAATGTCTATTTGCTTTACTATTAATGTGTTTAATCCTAAACTGTTAACATTATATGTTGATAACACTGATACCATATCTTTCTCTTTTTCCTAGGTAGAGAACAACAATACTTGCTAACCTTCATGCTGCCCATGTGCTGAACTTTTTGGTGAACAGTCAATGTTCATGTCAGGCACTGCTGAAACATTTAAAAAGTTGTGATTTGTTGCACAATAAAGTGAAAGGACACATGTAGTAATACATGAAAATTACAATTTATATTGAAACGGTTAACGTTGTAACTGAAAGTGTTGCACACGATGGCTTTTCAATAAGGACAGTTACTGTGTACAAAATCCGTTATCCACCCAGTTCAGTGACATTGCTGCAAGAAACTGTAAAGTCATGTTACTTCTCAATGACTATCTGAGAAACGTATATGAACCATTAAACTTTTGGAACACATTCCAACTTATGCATTCATTTTCATACCTCACAATTTCACAACTTGGAGTGATGTGCTCCTTCAGGTATACAAAACTATAGCATTACATGCAACAGGACAAGGGAACGGTGTAAGGAGTCCATAGAATGGGAACCAAAAAGTTGTGCCTGCAGGGGAAGCCATATGAGGACAGGCTGGTATATCTGAGATTGTGAACTCTGGGGGATATGGGTTACACATTCAAATGCTTAAATGGCATAAATCGTTTAACGTCAACAGCATGTTTAACATGATAAAAAACAATAACATGAGGAGGCATGACTGCAAACTGTGTACGGTAAAATTTATTGTTGACATCTGGGTTATAGTCTGTGCTGACACGGTGGTAACACCAGTGGAAATGGATGACGGAATTGTTGTTGGTGGTGAATACAGTATTACACTGTAAAAGACCCACAAGTCACATGTAACTAGAGCGGTCGTGTTTGGTATGGTGGTTGGGACTGCAGGGTGTGGTGCAGCCATGATACTGTGCTGTGGCTGTCCATAGGGAACCAAAAGGTGGGCATTCACACAGCACTAGGAAACATACTTTAGTTGTCCACAGGGAACCAAGAGGGGATGTAGGGAAGGGTGGGTATTACGGGATGGGGTATGGCTCTCGAATTATTTTAACCCTATATGCAAGCTGCTAGAGGAGGGGGTGGAGGGAGGTGAATGATGATGGTGATGATGATGCTGTTGATGGTGAAGCTGAGGAAGACACGGATAGGAAGACAGAAGGGGCAAGATGCAGGGATTGAAAATGTTTAACAATAGGGGAGGACCAGGACAGAATGTTGTACAGGAGTAGGGAGGAAAGGAAAAAGGAGGATAAGGTGAACAAGGACTAGGCTGTGGGTGTGGATACTGGGGTGTGGAGGATGAAGAGGGACAGGACATGGGTATAGGGTGTGACCATGGACAACAGATAACTGTATACCTTCGACATCCAGATTGTGGGAGTTGATAAGAGCTGGATGGGGGGAGACATCACAGGGAAGGGCTGATGAGGGTCAACTGAGACACCTGTGGGAGACCTGTGGGAGTGCATCATCAAGGGGTAAATAGGATGCTGGTATGCATCAACAAGGGGGATTACCTTCACAAATGCATAATTGATTGTTCCCCTGTACAATTGCTTTGTTAGGCCATACCTCAAGTACTGTGTGCAATGTTGGGGAACACATTTAAAGATGGATATTATAGTCCTAGACAGGGTCCAAAGCATGGCAAACAAAATGAACAGTGGGTGTGTGAGAGGACCTATGAGGAGAGGCTCAAGGAGCTTGATATGTACACCATGGAGTACAGGAGGGACAGGAGGACATTATACAGATCTTAAAGTATATAAAGGGGATCAATAAGGGGGGCACAGTCATGATGCTCCAAAGGAGGAAGGATGTGGAAATGAGAGGGAATGGGTTTAAGCTGGATGCGTGTGTGCTCAGAGGAGAGAGGAGGATGTGTTATTTCAGTGAAAGGGTGTTGTAGCCATGGAATGCGATGCCTAGCCAGCTAGTGGAGGCAGAGACTGAGGACGAGCATAACAGGAGCTGGGACAGGTACAGTGGGCGTGGAAATCAGACCAGGTCCAATGCAGGAGGCACATCTTGGATTGGGGTCAGTATAAGCAAATGGGGGAGGGGAGTAGTGGACAGCAAAACTCGGCTGTCAGTCATCAAAATACAGCAGATTCAAAACAACGGTAGGCATATTCTGCTGTCATTTTATGATGATAGTAGGTTACTATACCTATACAAATGTACATACTAGGTGGGTGAGTGTGACCCCACACTTGTGACATGACGGCTGATGTGTTGAATTTTACTGTATTTTTTGTGGTTACCAGGACAGAGACAGCAAGCTATGAATGGTGCACTGTGCAACATTGTCTTGACAGCTGGCGGACACGTGGGTCCCAGAATTCATGGTATGTGCTCGGCCAAGCATAGCTGTCATTGCCCATCTACAGGCTTTCAAAGTAGCAGGTGGTCACATAAGAGAGGTGTGCCAGCTCATGTCAGATGAGCGGACAGCATCTTTGCTGAAAATGCCTCCCAAGTTGCCAAAAAAGTATTCCATTACTTCACCATAGCACAGGTTAATAAATGATTAATATGAAAGATGCAATAATTCACTATAAACAACTATGTAATGATTTTGTTCAACTATATGCAGGATACTTATTATACCCATACTGAGGATATGCATGCAAATGAAATGTAACAACAAACCTAATATCACAATGTATTACTGTGACTAGAGTGACGTAAGTAACCATACAAGTGTTATTCCACTGTCACAGTCATCTTGCACCAACTTACAAGCAATCAGTAATCAACATAGAATGTTACATAAACAGTTCCACTAAGCAGTGACATCATGTTGTCTGTTGACCTGCACATTGCATTTTATGTGATGATAATCAAGATTGAAAAAAATGATAGTCACTGCATGTTTTACACACAATGTGAGTGCGCAGAAACCTTTGGCACAAATTAAGAAAAAATATTGATGCAGTCACTATGCAACCCAATATATATTTCTCTCTGACTGCACTTTATGGAAATCAGCCTCCGACACTAATTTCAAGTCTTATTGAAATGACTTCTTTGCTTAGATACCAATTTCGATTTCTCTTGTTTCTCAAACTTAGATGCAATGGGAGGGGGCACGTGACGGTCAGAATTATTTAGTCCTGCAAGCCTGTAACTGGGGTACTCCGTACGTAAATGAAAAACCTCGTCCGTCAATTCTTGTACGTAACCTGTGTGAAGAAAAAAAAAAGCAATTATTGGTTTTCACTACATGGTGTACTAAGTGACATAATAAATACAAAATAATATGTGTCAGTGTGTGTAACTAGAAGTTTACACACACCAGAGGGGTTAGATGCTACATTAAACCCAAAAGCGAATCTCGAGGGGCTAATGAATAGCATCTGTGTGTAAAGTTCAAGTTGACTCACCAACCCATAACTTAATTTTATATCATTGCTGGGTTAACCTTTTTTGACACAGCAATTACATAAAATATTATAGGCTCCATTGTGGCATCGCTCTGGTTTCTTTTCCGGCCCTCAGTTGAAATGTTTATTTCGGCATTTGTAAAACATTGTTTTTGCACCCATGCCATTTACATTAGCTTTCGTTTTAAATAAGTTAACACCTACTTCCTCTGGAGGTTGACTGTAGTGGTGGAAGGCAAGAGCGAGCAATCACCAGGGTCGGGAAGGGCCAAAGTCCGGTAATCGCATGCGCAGTGTGAGGTAAAATGTGCGCTTGCTTGCCGTAATGAACTGTCCTTTATAATGGCACATCACGCCAGGGTTTCCCTATAGTACAAAGGGAAGCCCAAAATTAAACTGCTTGATAACTGGTATTACAGCTGCTGACCATCAGTGTCATCTGTAAACTGTTTTACGTATAAACGTGTGTTGGTGGCATTGAGCAGTGTACACTGTACAAGTTTTGACACTGGTGACATTATGACAGTGATAAACAGCTTGTAGAGTTCCTCACAACAGTAACAGAAAGATTCACCATAGAAAACCTATGACTTGTGAGTTACTTGTCAGTAGGTGGTGTATATGAGGCGGGTAACCATTCTCCTGCCATGCCACTATTGCTGTTAAAACCTGGGTGTAATGGGGGGCTACTGTGAGGGGTGTGGGACACAATACTACTCCTATATACTGTCAGAAAGCAACAGTTTGTCACTGTGTGCATCAAAGCTGCCAGGACCCCAAGTGGTCTTTCTATTATAACACTGGCCTGACAGCACCAGCACGATGATATAAACTGTATGGTGAATTACTGAGCAGTGTCAGCAGTGTATGTATATGTATCAGTGTCAGCAACACAGTACTTGTGCAGGTGGAAGAACACATAAAATACATCCTATGTTTCAGGACTTAATCATGCTTCCCTCGTGTTTGTTTCACCTGTGGTGATACCCCATGTTATAAGCGCAACAACCTACCAGGGTGTGGTGGTTATTGGGATTAATCAACCCCGGCACTGTGACGGCACTCGCCCCAGCCTCGCGCCCACAGCACACCTGGGTTGTTGATTAACTCACAACCTCACACCCTGAGTGAGTTACTGCTACATATATCTATATATATACATATATATGTGTGTGTGTGTGTGTGTGTGTGTATGTATATATATATATATACACATATATATATATCTACCGATAGTAATGGGAACTTTGATCTCCTTTATGATGGGGTGCCACCTTTTGCTTTTGGAAATGATATTCTCCACATGGCCTGACCATCTCTATGAACTCTCTGCACCCTCTCTGAGTTTTCACTAAAATGAAGGGCTGCAATCAGCAATCTGTGAATGACACAAAAAATTTTACTTACTGTGAATAACCATGCAATGTACCTTCACCCATCGACTTTGTATGTGTACTTCATGGACATAGTTTGTCAATCCATATATTTGAAGTGACAATTGCTGTGGCACTGACATTTGTCCGATTTGATTGTATCCATCACCTCACTGTTGAAGCCATTACAAATAGTGGAAGACATAAAGAGCAATGTAGGTAGAGGAAGGGTCAAATGGTATAGCAGAAACAACAAGACGATCACTGGACCATCACAGAAGCAGCGTAGACCATAACCATTGCCCTGAGAGAGGGGTTGACTCGTCCACTACTGAGATGATACACACCAATGTTATATAATTGATGCGGCAAACCAAATCTACACAGCAATTATTTGACACTAAATATGACTTGTTTATGTAGAATCAAAGGATGGAATATTCAGAATGTGCCAGGCAGGGGCTAAGCTGGGCCCAGCGCAACCTGGATGCGCCAGGGCATGGTCTGGGCGATATTCAACGGAGCTGCGCCATGACTCAGCACCGCTGAATATTGCAACCTGGCCTCCAGCATTGTGCATAGTGCAGTGGCACTGCACCAGTGCAAGGAAGGAGTGAGCAGGGAGATGCGCCACCACAAGTGTGTGTTATGCTCGGTGCAGGAACCACTATATTCAGCTGTGGATATGCAAATGGGGCCATAATGCATGCAAGGTGCAACTGGGGCCATTAGCATGTTATTATGGCTCCATTTGCATGCAGGTGCACCGATCCCCTGAGACTTGTGCCTGGCGCCCTGCCAGGCAGCAGCCATCGGGGAGCGACGCCCCCTGCACATTGTGGCACAGTGCTCCAATGCCTGATTGCGGCATAAGTATGTTTTAAATCATGTCCTATATCCCTAGTGATCCAGTGGACTCACTCCAGCCCGATCGCGGGCATTAGTATAAAGTAAATGCTCTTCAATTATCCCTGGTGGTCCAGCGGTACCCTCCCACCGCCCACTGAGCCCGCCACCCTGCTCCCCAGTCAGTGGCGAGGTGGCAGCTCCTCACCCACAAGCTACCCGTCAGCTAATCAGCTGACTGCATACAGTACAGCTGTGCGCTCAAGGTCCACAGCGTGGACCAATGGGTGTGCAGACCGCATCATTGTATTATTATTGACAGTCCAGATATGTGAATGGCTCCATCTGACATATCAGACTGTGACTACGGTGCAGTCTGCACACCCATTGGCTCACGCTTGTAGACCAATGGGTGTACAGCGACTGTATGCAGTCAGTCGGCGGGCGGCTTGCGGGAGGGGAGCTGCCACCGCTGCCGACCGGGAGAGCGGTGGTGGGCCAGTGGCTGGTGGGGAGGGGGTACTGCTGGACCACCAGGGATAACTGAAGATACATTTACTTATACTAATGGCCATGATCAGGCTGGAAGCGGTCCACTGACCACCAGGGATATTGGCCGTGTTTACACTATACCCATGCCCGCGATCAGGATGGAAGCAGTCCACTGGACCACCAGGGATATTGGAAGTGTATTTAAATGTACCTATGCCCATGATCAGGCATGGGGATGGAAGGGCACGACACTGACGGACCCTGGCCCCAGAGCTCGGGTGGCCACCCACGGCTGGTGGCTGCCGTGTTGCGCCCTGCAATATTGCAGCTCACCTGTGGGTGGCCAACCCTTGCTCCTATATCCTTTTGGCTCAACTTTGAGCACCATTGTGCAGCGCAAATAGGGGTTGCGTCAGCGTATGCACCACACATCCCAGGCCGAATATCGGGATGTGCGGAATATGCATGGGCATGACCCTTGCACTTGCGCTGCATACATTACTGGTGCACCCTGGCGCCTCGGGATCTGCATGGTGCACCATCCCCTTTTGAATATCGCACCATGGTGCAGCAGTGGGATGCGCATGGTGCAACACTGTTGTGTCATGCGCAACCCCTTTGAATATCCCACCCAAAGTTTATACACACCATATTCTTTTATGTAGCATTTAACACCATGGGTGTATATAAATTTGTAGTTAACACACACCGACCCATTCTTTATTATCTATATAGTGAATAATAGTATGAACAACATCACATACCTGGTCTCCATGCTGTTGTAGAAGTAATGTGTCATTTTGGTAAAAAAATTACTACTTTGTGGAACCACTCTAGTGCAGATGTTTGTTCGATGGTGACAATTTCCAATATCCTTCATAAGCAGGTTGTTGTTACATATAATTTCCAATCTTTGTGAGCACGACTTCCTACAACAAGATAACATTGAAAAGAAACATGTAAGTAAGAAGTTACCAGTAAGGGACATGCAATGGAAAAGGTTCAGTAATCAATGTGCAATATAGACAACATGGACACCATGTTTGTCATGGCACAGGAATCAACAAAAGCAAACTTATAACCACCTTCTGAAACATTTGCAAGTGACAATGTATATGACATGGTCCCACATTGATTACTGGACATGCACAGCTATTTTAATGGTAAAAGCAAACCAAGTCAAGATGATCACCAGAAATGGTATACGGCACTATTAATTGCCACCAGATTGGGACCTGATTTAGATCTGTTTCACAGACATAGATCATGGTTTGCATAATCACAAAGTGGCTGTCCACCACGAATGTAACATAAGCCAGCCATGGACAACAGTGCATGTCATTACTGCTTCTATAAAGTTTGATTTCAGACTACATTACAATGACGCAACAGGTCGCAAAGTCTGTGAATAAGTGTCCTACCACCAGAAAGCCTTTAACTCTGTGATAGACGTTCAGATGAAATATCCAAATGTTGGTACAATGAATGTAACTGCATCATGCACTTTACACAATGACATCACAGCCTTTCATGTGATTATCACCTCTCTCAATCCATTTGCGATCTGCTAGTGGTCCATGTTCACAATTTGGGAACAGCTCACTGTGGTTATAGTGAAAGTCAGAAACATGATTTACAATCGACTTCCACTTTGCCACTACCATATCCCCCACTCCACCGCTGGTTCAAGCACACCAGTACATGTGGTGGCTGATCCGTTTGGCCCATGTAGCTAGCAATGCACAGTCTCTCCTTTTTGACTTTGCTTCAAGTTTGTTGCGGATCCCTACAATGAAAGGAGACCTTATTAATATGTAATGACATGATACATTACACGTTTCTCATACTTCTGTGTGCAGCATACATGATAGCAACAGATGGTACTTGTAACAAAATACTTACATAAAAAAAAGGTAATCTTAAAAGCATGATGCAAACCGAAAATGGAGTGGAAAAGTGTGTTACAAACGTGGGACTTTTTAATGAAATATGTGAACGAAAATTAAGATACAGCAAGAAACAATCACTGGATTAAACCTTTTGCAACATGCCAGATGTCAAACCAGTGCTGTATCTCTTTTTCCTGTTCACGCATGTGCTTTTTAACTCCAACATGGCAGTCTGTTGTTAGACACGCTATTTCACTTTTTGTACAGCATGCTTCAGTCCCTCAAGCTCCATAGCATTGGAGCTTGATACTTCATTACTCTAAATAAAGATATGACGATGTCAATATTATTGCACAATAATGCATCATAGGACACAAAGGACAGCACTGTAGTGATGACGACAATAAGGAATTGTTCAATCACCTGAATCAGCTGCATATCAGCAATCTTGGAGTGCACTAAGTCCATCAGGGAATATGAATCAAATTTCATGGTGTGTCCGGGTGAACAACAACGCACTTCGCCACTGAGTTTAGCTGTTCCTCCTCTCATCGCAGTCAGAAAGGCCTCCTGATGTCTTCCTCAGACACGTCGGACAGATGGAACCAGATAACTGGACTGCATTAGATGGTATGTCCTGATTGCTATTCTCAGCATATGTAGATGTGACAGGAAGTTTAAAATACGCACTGAACTACCACCGCTGAAATATATGGTGGTCACAGTAAGAAGGTTACCAACCGGAAGAGTCCCTAACCGTTGCTGTGTCTCCCAACAACGCCTATGTCCATTGCTGCAAACCATTTCAAATATTGCAAGTCCACCAATCATCCGTTGAAGGAAAACCTTCCCGTGGAGAAGCATATCAAGCATACTTGCAGCAGCTGAACCACGGCGCCTCAAAACCATGAAAGTACACGCTGTGTGGACGTACTTTGAGTCGTGCACTGTTGAACAGAAAAATAAGGAAACAAAACAGAAGTAGTACAACAAAAGTAAAATGAGTGCCCAGAAACACCTGGAATAATGATACAAGATCAATGACAATTTTGTTTACCGGATAAGCATCACAGTACTGCTCATACGTACAATCACACAGGGCAGATCTTGTTTTACACACCCTACTTTAAATGAATGTCTTGGTAAACAATATCCCTGGACTGATGGTGCCAGTGCAGCACAGGATGCTCAACTCAAGAGAGGGTCAGGAGTTGATCAGTCAGCTGAGCAAGCTTGAGTATCTATGCACCTCAATGTAAATTGGACTTACATGAGCAGCAACCTGTGATGGGCTTCTGAGAAGAAAGTTGGAGAAAGCAACAAATCCACACCTGGAGGTGTTACTCGTGCCTATGACTGTGGTGGCATAGTGATGCACCTGCGCTTGCACAGCTCTCATGAGGTCTCACATGAGGTAAGGGGTGATATCCTCCACTGCATCCTGATGGCTAATCATGGAAAATGTGTGAATTTACAGTAGGTCACTTATAGGAAGCACTGACCTCTTGTTAACACCAACTGGGCAATGTATTAATGACCCCAATAAAGGGTGTTGATGTGCATAGCTTGATGATCATTACAATGTAAGGAAAATGCACCTTTCAGTATAATCCTCCTCATTGCAATAATCAGATTCATCACCAGTATCAGAGTCCACAAAATGAGAGACCTCCCAACCTGGGTCCTCTTCTGAATCATCATGAAACTCAGAGTCATCATCTTCTGTGTCACGTGCAGAACTCAACATTCTCTCAGTTGCATCAATTGGGTCTACTTCTACTTGTGGCGCATCATACTGAGAACCTACTGATACCATGGGAGAGGAAGATATAGAAACCTGTACACCCCGTGTACACCGGTTGGGAGTGCCTCTGTCCCTCTGGAAAATCGAGCTTTGACACTGCCAGATGGAACATATTTCCATGTTTGACTGCCCTTCATTGCAGTGATCTGCAAAAAAAAGTAATAAAGTAAGTAAGTAAAAATTTATTTAAAAACACTTTTCCAAAGATCAAAGAGCTTTACAAATAACAATAAACAAACAAATATAATATTAACAATATAAAATCATAGGCCATAAGCTTTTACAAACAAAAAAGTTTTCAACTCTTTTTAAAACTCTTGACGGTCAGGCAGCTACGTATCCGACGAGGTAGAGAATTCCACAGGGAAGGAGCTGCATAAGAAAATGCATGAGCTCCAGGTGTTTTCAAATGAACCCTGGGAATCTCTAGCAATCCCTCGTTGGTGGATCGGAGTGAGCGAGAGGGGCAGTAGGGAGTAAGGAGATCTTTCAGATACTGCAGTCCCTGTTCGTGTAGGGCTTTATAGGTCAGTAACCCAACCTTGAAGGTGATTTGCCATTGTACCAGCAGCCAGTGCAACCCACGCAGAACAGGCGTAATACGACTATACCTAGATGTTCCAGTAAAAAGCCTTTCTGCTGCGTTCTGCACTAGCTGCAGGCAGCGAATGTCAACCCCCCGGTAGCCCCAGGTAAAGGGAATTGCAATAATCAAGGTGAGTGGTCACAAAGGCGTGGACCAGAGTAGGAAGGTCAGGTGGAGGAACCAGGTGTTTCACCAAGGTGATATTCCTCAGATGGAAAAAAAGAGGACTTAACAACGGCTGACACCTATGATTTCAGAGTCAAACTGCTGTCAACAACAACGTCCAGGTTATGCACCTGGCCTGAGGTCAAGAGCTGGACACCACCAAGCCAAAGCCCTGATGGTACTTCAGCCCTATGACCCGCCTCAAGGCGACCTGGGTCCACAACCAACACCTCGGTTTTATCCGGGTTTAACCTCAGCCAGCTGGCACTCATCCAGTCATTGATTTTGGCTAGACAGCTGTTAAGCAGAGGAATTGCATCATCCTGACTGGGAGTAAAGGACAAATACAGCTGGGTATCATCTGCATAGCAGTGAAAACCCAGATTGTAACACCTAATGATATCTCCTAATGGCAGCATATAAACTGCGAACAACATGGGTGTTAAGATGGAGCCCTGCAGTACCCCACAGGACAGAGAGATGGTATCAGAGAAGTAAATCCCCATAGAAATCCTCTGAGTCCACCCCGTGAGGAAAGATTGAAACCAATGTAGAACTGTACCAGACAGTCCACAAAGAAAGCGCAGACGCTCCAACAGCACACCATGGTCCACAGTACCAAATGCTGCAGAGAGATCAAAAAGGACTAGAATACTACAAGCCTTTCGATCTCTCACAATTAGGAGATCATTTAATACCCGGACAAGGGAAGTTTCAGTGCTATGTCTTTTCCTAAACCCGACTGGAGAGCTTCATAGATGTTGTGATTCATAAGATGGTCATCCAACTGTTTCTCAACCACCTTTTCAATAACCTTTCCCACAAAGGGCAGGTTAGAGATAGGTCTGTAGTTAGCTGGGACGTCTGGATTCAGTGAAGGTTTTTTAAGGAGTTGTTGAATGACCGCCTCCTTTAAGGGGGTGGAGAAAACCCCTTGCTCCAAAGATTTCCAGACAATTTCAGCAAGGATCGGGCACATAATATCTACACAACTTAGTAACAGTGGTGTTGGGCCCGGATCCAAACTACAGCTGGTTGGTCGTACAGTCTGTATAATCCTCATAATATCCGTGAATACTGGCCTACTAAAGTCAGACCAGGAGACACAAGGGATTGCTTCCTCTCACCAACCACCACCACAACTCTCTAAAGAGAGAGCAGGACGGATGCCTGATCTGATGCTGGCAATCTTATCTGTGAAGAATCGAGCAAGCTCATCACACTTTATCTGTGAAAAATCTCTTCCAGATTGCAGACAGAGTGGATTGCACAATCTGTCGACAGTCTGAAAGAGTTTGGCTGGTCAATTCCGCGCAGCAGCAATCTCCCTGGACAGGGATTCTGCCTTCTTATGGGTGATTGCTGATTGATAGACTCTAAAATGGTCCATAAATCTACAGTAAGCCTGCCAGCATTCAGGCTGGACTTTCATCAATCTCTCTCTAGCCTTCGTCCTACTCTCCTCAGTTCCTTCAAAGAATCATCAAACCATGAAGATCTTGGGCGCTGAGTGAGTGGGCGAACATGAACAGGTGCAATTTGATCCAGGGCATCACCCACAGCCTTATTATAGGCAAGAATGAGATCCCTTTGATCCATGCACTCACTCGTAATACCTGATAGGTCCAAAATTGCCGAAAGGCCTTCTGTAACATATCTATTGCTGTACTGGTGTTTACTTTTGTATGGTAAATCAAGTAGACCATGGGTCACCATTCTGTGTGTACATTGCAGCAAACCGAGTAAGTTCATGTCATTCTTCAGGAAGTGGAGACTTCTGTCCAACTTTGTACTACCCTCCTTCACTGTGAACAAAACCATTATGCCATCCACCTTTGTACACATGTTGCTGTCATCAGCAATCAGATTCATATCACTATTGCATGTCATCAAAATGTCAAATGAAGATCAAAATCAATACTTGTCCCATTAAAGAACATATTGGAACACCAGGTTACCACAACACTTAGTGATGACAGGACATCAGCCAACCACTGTCTGCAGTCTGTCTAGCAATAGTGAGCAGTTGCTGTGACGGCAGTCTGAATTGGGACATTGTGGAGGACAGCAATGCTGCCTAACTGTTGGCACTTCAGTGCAGTTCAGTGCGGAACACAGTGTGCTTTGGAAAAGTGGGAGAGGTCTGACGACATCCCCCACGGTCCCTGTTAATAACCCTATGGTGTTTTGTGGTAATAGTAACACCAACAGACACATACAACCAGGAGCATGGTGGTTGGTATGGAACTCCAAGATGCAATACTAGGGAAAATAGGAAAATTAGCATGGAGGACGGAAGATTGTACTACTGTGGGAATGTATTCTATGCTGTGTTCAACTGGGGACACCTAGCCGGGTGGAGATGGAGATTAAGTGCATCAAAGGAAGCACTGCATGGAGGGATGTGAACCAAATTAATAGCACTGATAGGGGATAACCTGGATGTTGCCTCTCTTGAAGACTTCAACAGACACAGCTTACAGCAGCTCACCAGTACATCCTTTGTCATAGTCTCCATAACCTTTCAGAGTATTGAAGTGAGACTTACAGGCCATTAATGTCCAGAATAATCCCTCGGACCACTGCGGTGTAAGGCCACCATGCAGTCCTGAGGCACACAACCCATTACAAGGGAGGTGCTAACCATGTGTGCCAGTGGCTCAGCCAACAACTCAGCCATCTACGTAAGCACCCTCGGGTGCATGCCATCAGGATACACTGCCTTGTCCACCCTTACAGGCCTGAACACCTGAAGCACCCTACTACATCTGATCATTTTGTCTGTCATATCCACTACCCCCTCCCCCACAGCCAACATCCATGGTGGTAGTGGCCCATCATTTTGGTTAGTGAAAACGTAGAAAAAGTACTCATTCTGTAATTCTGCTTCTCCATCTCATTTCTCGAACCATTTCCATCACTATATGGTCCTTTCACTTCATCTTTTACATGACCTATATAACTAATTACCCCCTCCATTAACTTTATGCCCTGTAATAGCCGTGTCCATTGCAACCTGCTTATCAACCATGGACCAATTACCGTTAGCCTCCCTATCCTCCTAATTCCGAGTTCTCCTACATTTCCTGTACACAGCCCTTGTCACACAACCGCCACCCCATCAATTCACTTTTCAACCATCATTGTTTCATGGATCTGCCCTTTTTGCTCCTAGTCATGGCGCCGGCTTCTGTGACCTCTGCTAGCCCAGTTTAGATAGTTTCCCTCCCTTGCTATACATCCATGTCCAGCCTAATACCCTGGAGACTCCATTGCAGTATTTCCCTCATCTTCTAAAAGTGTACCCGACTAAAGCACGCCACACTAGTACCTCTTCCTCCAGTCTCACTGGCCAGTGTGAGTATGAACAACACTGTTTGGTGGTCTCTACCAGGTACTGTGTCTTAAACCCCCTTACTTATATCACCACCTCCTCATTGGACTGCCCCAGGTCCACTGTAGTACCTAGTTTGGAATGCCCACTTACTATTTGCACCAGGATACCCTGGTGGTGGCAGGTCTGCGACAATCAACCACTGGTAGTTTTAAATCACCAGCCATCACCATACTCCACTTTCTACACACCCTCCCTATTTGATACGCTAGCTCTGTGTCCGCTTACATTGATTGAGCTGGAGGTCTGTACACCAACCCAAGCCTCAGCTTTCTGCCATTACAGTCCAGAAGCTGCAAGCATTGTGCCTCTGTCCTTCCTTCCTCCCCCTCGTCCCTTATGTAGTTGACCACTTCGGGCACATACTGTGCTCCCCCACCCACCCTCCAAACCAACACCACTAATTACTGTACATACTGTGCCATAGTTTGACAGATACCTGTCATGGTACTGCATAGGCCAAGTGTCAGTCAGTGCACCAATGTCCACATTTCACCTCTGACAGCACCTGAAGTTATGCAACTTTATTTCACAGTCTTTTCTAATTTATGGACACCACCTTCCATTCATTCACCTCCTTGTTATCTCCCTTTCATCCTTGGTTTAGCAAACTTTTCTTGGTGGTCCACTCACTCTATCTCCACCCTTATTACAGCAGGGTATTGCACTCTGTACTGCAACCAGGCAACCATGCATGCGCCATCACTGTGTCGCTCAACCTCAGCCTTTACCCATAACAAGGTGTGTGTCCTCCCTCGGTTCTCCTTTCTGGACCCTTTTACTATCACAACTACTCTTGACACCCCACCGCCTACTTTAAATCAAACTTAGTTGCTATACACTCCTGTGATGCACTTTTCAGTACTCCCATCCCTTCCTTGATGAAGTGTAACCGGTCCCCTGCATATAAGTCACTGTTTTATCCGATCCTACCCCAGCATGTCACCATGTCATACTTCCTGTTACGGCACCAATCCATAAGACACTTTAACTGCTATCTCCTTCTTTTCCTCACTGAGCTCACACACGGTACCATGAGTACATCAGAGAATGCCACAGACCGCACAACCTCCTCCGCCCCTGCCTACCTAACTCCTCAACCTCCCCTCGTATCAACTCTACATACTCCACTGTCAAGTCATTTGTACCCACAAGCATCACTATGTGAGGTTTCTTACTCCCCTTCACTACACTCTTGAGAAGTGCCCACCCCACCTTTCCTGTGGTCAACTACCGGATAAATTCAACACAGATCTGACTTTATCTTTCCCAACTTCCATCACATGTGACAGCCTTCAGTGTACAATCACCCAGCACAATTAGCCATCCCTGTTCATATTGCATACCCACTCAACTCAGTTTTAAACCTGCCTCATCAACAGGGTCAACAATGGCATGCACCTTAGAATCACTCTTTGCAACATATGTGACTCCTACAACTTCCTACCATGTTTCCTCCACTCCCATAGCCTCTGCCCTGCTCATCCCACACCACCTACTACCCATACCAGTCTGACTCTTGAGTTTTGTGCATCCACTATCCTTCCACCCGCCCCTCCCTTTGATGAGTGACCCCTCCCTTACACCCTCCGATGCAAACTCTGATCATGTATGTCCCCCCAACCCCCTATTGGAGCCCCTCTCCTCTGTCTCACTGCTTTGACTGTTCTGTGCCCAGGTTGCATCTACCTGTCACTCCTTCCTTAGCTGCAACCAATCAACACTGCTGCTCTTGCTTTTCTGCCTCTTTCCCTTTGCCAGTCCAACAATCTGCTCCTTGTCCACCTCCCTGCCTATATGGTGCTGCTCCAACTCACTCATGAATAGCAAAGGTGCAAATCTGTTATTACTTTAAGCACAATAAGTACCCCCGCTGTTTTTCATCTGCAGCGTGATAATCCACTGTCCTCCACCGGTCCTCCTCTCCACCCCGACAAGTGCCATGTATTTTGTTGCCCTCTTGCAATCCCAACCCCCACAATGCTGTGCATCCACCCTTTCTGTCTTGCACATGATCCCTTACAACACCTACTGTGCCTGTGCCTGTGATCCCTGTGTCAGCTTCAGAAAATACCCAAACCGCTCAGTTTCTTATAAGGTTTATTACAATTCACAATAACATACTAACATACTAAAATGCCAGCAGAATAGGCCTAACGGTCTTTCGTGTCTGCTCGTTTGGTCAGCCCCCACCCTGGGAGCTGAACTTGCTGCCCCCCACTCCCTCTCTGGCTTCTCCCTTCCCAGTCCCGGATATTCTTGCTGCACTGTTTTTTTCTTCCAGAACCCTTCCCCTGTACCTGTCCACCCCCTCTTGAACCCCTCCACTGTTTCTGCCTCCACCAGCCCCCTGGGCAGCGCATTCCGTGGCTCCACCACCCTCTCAGTGAAGTAGCACCTCCTCCTTTCTCCCCTGAATCTCCCCCCCACCAGCTTCCACCCATGCCCTCTAGTTGCCCCCCATCCTTCCTTCGAGACACCTGACTGCTCCTCCCCAATTTACCTCCTTCAGGTACCTGAAGACCTCTATCATGTCCCCGGTCCTTCTCTCTTCCAATGCATACATATTTAGCTCTCCGAGCCTCTCCCCATAGGTCCTATCCACAAAGCCCCAAATCATTTTGGTTCCCCTCCTCTGGACCCTCTTCAGGAGTTCAATGTCCCTCTTTAAATGTGGCCTCCAAAACTGCACGCAGTACTCGAGGTGCGGCCTCATCAAGCAGTTATACAGTGGGAGTATCACTTCCCTCCTTCTGGAGGTGAGCCCCCTAGCGATGCATCCAAGCATCCTGTTGGCCTTTGCCACTGTCCTCCTACAAGTTTCCGAGTTGCTCATCTTGACATCCACCAACACCCCCAGGTCACTCTCAGCCATCGAGACTTGTAGCATTCCCCCCCCCAGGGTGTACACTTGGCCCGGGTTTCTGGCTCCCAGGTGCAGTATCTTGCATTTTCCTGCATTGAACCTCAGCTTCCGCTTTCTAGACCACCTTTCCAGAGCCTCCAGGTCCTCCTGTAGGGCTACCCTCCCCTCTTCCCCATCCACCACCGCCCCCAGTTTTGAGTCATCCACAAAGAGACTCATCTCACTCCTGATACCCCTCCTTATGTCAGAGAAGTAGGCGTTGAACAGGAGGGGCCCAAGGACCAATCCCTGAGGGACTCCACTAATGACCCTCCTTTGGGATAAGACTATCCCGCCAACCACGACCCTCTGGGTCTGGTTTTGGAGCCAGCTTCCTATCCATCTGATCATCTGGTTCCCCACCCCCATTTCTCCCAGATTATCCAACAGGCCCCCATGAGGAACAGAGTCAAACGCCTTGCTGAAGTCAAGAAAGAGGACGTCCACTGGTCTACCCAGGTCCAAGGCACTCGTCACCCAGTCATAGAACTCCACAAGGTTTGTCTGACACGATTTCCCTGGGATGAATGCATGCTGTCTATCGTCCAGGCACCCCAACTTTTTCAGGTCCCCCCAGTCTCTCCTTCACAATGCCCTCCATCACCTTGCCCACCACCGATGTCAGGCTGATGGGCCTGTAGTTCCCTGCCACCTCCCTTGAACCCCCCATTTGGATAGGCACTATATGCGCCACCTTCCAGTCCTGGAGCACCCACCCTGCCCTCAGAGAGATGCTGAAGAGCTCCGCAAGGGGTTTCGCCAGAACATCCTCCAGTTCCTTCAGCATTCCGGGATGTAATTTATCCAGCCCTGGTGCTTTCTCCATCTTAAGGGACCTGAGGGCTTCCCTCACTCTCTCTACCATGATTTCCACCTCTGCTACCTCGTCCCCCTGCTTTGCCTTCCCCCCACCTGCCAGTGATGCCCCCCTCCCCAGACCCGCCAATCGGTGAGGTTCCCCCCCTCCTTAGTTTCACCATCTCCTCCCATGTATGATGCATCCCCCATTTTCCTTGGTGAAAATGGAGGTGAAGTACTCATTTAGTACTTCAGCCTGCTTCCCCGGGTCTTGTGCCCATTCCTCCCCGTTTTAATCCTGCTAATCTGCCCCTTCACCCTTCATTTTTCCCCAACATATCTAAAGAACCTCTTGTTCCCTGTCCTAATTTCCCTGGCCAGGTTCTGCTCCTTCCTTGCCCTAACTGCCCTCACCACCCTAGTGGCCCTTCTGACCATCAGCTTGTACTCCCCTCGGTCCCTTTCACTCCTTGAGCACTTGAATTGCCTATAAGCTGCCTTCTTTCCCCTCGTCACCTCCTGAACCTCCCTGGTCCACCAGCAGGGTTTTTGGGCCCTACCGCATTTTCGTCTTACTCTTGCGCAGGTGCTGGTAGCATCCTGCACCCCCCTCCTGAAGATTTCCCACCTACTGTCATCGTCCATGTCTGGCCCAATCCCATCCAAGTGCTCCTTAAGGATCCTTCCCATTTCCTTGAAATCCACCCTCCTGAAGTCAGTTACCTCCGTCTTTGTGCAGCCTTCTACCCCTCCTAGGTTTAGGCAGAACCAGACCGTGTTTTTTCTCTTTGTCAAAAATACCACGCTAAAGGTTAAACTGACTGTTTAAATAAAGTACTATTAAAGCATGGTCACGCATCATGTTATGAAAAAAATGCGTGAATGAACTTCTGATTATACTCACCACCACATCAGTCTGGCAAGCAGTATCACAGCATGAAGAAATAAGTTCAGGGCATGTTGAGAACTGCACCATTGGGAGGATTTCATTACTTATGTGTGGAATCTCAATGGATGGTTCATCAATGGCACTGTTAGTTTGTGTTACCGCGGTCCTACCACAACTCTTGCGTTGTGTATAACTGTCTGGAAGAAGTCCAACCTCACTTAGAACCTATGGGTGTACAATAGGAAGATAAGTATGACCTGGTTCTCTGGTTGAACATAATATGAAATGTTTGAACAAATTAAAAGATAGAAATACATATACTAACTTCTAATCAGCGTCTCTTCTCAGATGCCATGCTGCGACGCTTTTGTTTTCCAGAATTGGAAGCAAAATTAGTAGCCATGCATCTGATTTCAATCTCCTTTATCCAGGAGTGAATCCAGTGATGTCTAATAAAGTCTGAGAAATAGCAAATTGATTTGCTGCAAAATAATCAGCACAGATGACTGTGTTGTCATTTGGCTCCCATCCAGCCATTTTTACTGCCAATGCCCACTGTCGGCGTCTTTTGATGTCTTTCGGAAAACGGTAAAAGCTGCTAGTGTAGCCTTTACTATTTGTGCAGCCAACCGCGCAGCAGTGTTTCATGATGGCACTGAGGTTAAGAAAAGAAACATAGCACAGTACAATGATGAAACATTACAATAACCTAACAATCAGAATTAGTATGTCACTTACTGAAATGTTTGTACATAGACATATATAATTGAATGAGAACTTTGAGCAAACATTCATGTGGTCGTGAACCGTCAGAAATGGATGTAATGGTAAAAGTTAGAAAAGCAGAAGCATACCATTCAAACGGCATCAGTCACAATTAATTAATTAATTCCTGAATGTGTCTCAGTATGCTTGTTGGTATGTGCTCACAGCAGGTTGAATGGTATATAGTTGAAGTGAGGAGACATTTTAGTGATGCAAAACTCGTTGACAAATAGAACACCATAACAGAGCAGACAGTACTGTAACACAGTGAACATTTGCAAAAGGGGGTGTGGACAGAATGAGGGGTGGGGTACTGGCATGGGGTTGAGTGAGGGCCAGCTGTAACCTGAGATGCTATCTACAAAGTGTAGCAGACACGACACACTAAACAACACAAAAGCATGTTTATGATGGCATTTTCATCTGCTCATGTTTTTGTATGTAACTTGAAGAAATCATTGTGAAGAAAATCTGAAACTGTAATAAACATTTAAATAGATTATGAAAAGGTGTGACAGCATACAGTACTGCATCTGGCCCACACACAATGTGGACTAATAATGCAACAAAACATTTCTCAGATGTGCCATTTCTTCAAGTTGGCATTCTGTGTCATTGCATCTGTATCTGCTTGTAATTCATAGTTTGAATCGGAAACGTTAGAAACACTTCTTTGTGGTTTTTAGGGGGCATACCAATGATGACACAGACCTACACATGATATGCAGATAACAGTGCAGATCACACAGCATGGCATTATGCACTTGGACAGTGCCATCATCAGTTACAAAATTGTGCTTGTGCTGGGGAAAAAAATGATGATATGTTTACTGCTAGAAAAAAAATAATCCAGCAGGCTTCTTGTACAGATATCAATAATACAAAAAGTTTGGGCAGTAAAACAATATGAGTGAACAGTATGACTGACTGCACACAAACAAAAAGCAAAAAATAAAATGTGGCATCACTAAACCGTATGTGTTTATTTGGAACACAACTGAGGTAATCAGTGTGCCACAGTGACGCACTGCTTTCATGCATCAACATTGGATATAGTACTGTGAAGGTGGATACTTGGACCTGCGATGTTGATAGATCCTGTTGGGCTTAGGACAGGGGTGCTCACTAATTAGTACACAGACAGATGCCATACAGTGAGAAACAGTATTCCATTTACAACTAACACTCTACAGATGAATTAGTAGTGGTAGTAGGACATAAGTAAGAAAGAAAGGCTAATATGACACACAAGTATACAAGTAAGGAAGTATGCAGCAGTTTGACAGTATATACACTAAATGGAAAACAACAGAAAACAACTTCAGAAAATGAATGGGCTGATATTAAAGGAATAATGCATGACAGGGTGGGTGTTATGCTGGAATAACATCCCACATCGGGTGGTTGGGCCCGAGGCCACCGGCTGAGGGCATCCAACACCCGAGAAGGGATGTTATCCCAGCATAATACCCACCCTGCAGGGCATTATTATTATTATACAATGCCTTGTTGTTTTATAAAAAAAAAATATTTTAAAGAATGTTTATGTTGGTGTGAAAATATATTTTTGTTTCTTAAGAGAGGATGAAACAATGGGAATCCAAATACAAACAGTCAGCAGGGATGTTATGGCAGGATAACATCCCTGCTGTGACAGCCAACCGACCAATCAGATGACAGGATCCTTTCTTGCCATTGTATAATATGTCATATAAAGCTAAGCCTTATGGTGACCTTATGGTGCCCCATGTACCCCCCCCAACAAACAGTCAGGTGTAGCTACAGTAATGATGTCATAGACTGTCAGAGTTTAATAAAAATCAATGATGCCTGCAAAAAAAAGGTAACATTGGGAGAAATAACAAAAAAGATGTGGGCGACATGTGGCACACACAGTATTGAACATCTGATATCTGGTATCTGATGGTAGACTAATAAACGGACAGGGGGCGATAAAACAATGCAGTATGAGGGAAAAAATAAAAGAATAGGCAATAAATAAGAAAACTAGAAAGGTGCCTCTATTGCCCTGAAAACGGTATGTCCCACCACGACAAAAAGTCAGGCGCAGCTACAGTAATTGCACCACACACTTTCAGACTTCAATCAAAACAATGATGGCAGAAAAAAAATTTAAAAACGCTATGTGGTATGAGGGCAAACTGAAAGGATAGGCAATCAATAACAAAATAGAAAGACGCCACAATTCACCCCAAAACTGTTTGTCACAACCACACGACAAAAAGTCAGGCTCTGCTACAGTAATCGCACCATACACTTTGTGACTTACATCTAAATAATGATGCCACAAAAAAGCTATGCAGTAAGATGGAAAACTGAATAGCCAATAAACAGCAGAACTATAAAGGAGCATCAATTGCACAGAAATGCTTGAAACCACGATGCATCAAAATGATGCACATAGAGGAGTGCACTGTGAAACAAGTACAGAAGTATTAGTATTCTCACATTGTGCATGAAACTCAAACACCATGAAATTAGGACTTTTACTGTCAAATCAAAGTAATTTTGAGGAAAGACGGCAAAATGACATGAACACACTTTGGCACACCGTGCGGGAAAGCTAGAGCCGCTTAGAATACAGCTGTCAAAGTGTCAGCACTCCCAATGATGTAATCCCGCAGGACGCTTTCAGAAGCAGGGCATGCATAGCGTCAAAACAGAATCGAGTGAATTGGACTTCAGACAGAGGAATGAGCAAGGTATGAAAATTTACTTTTTGGAGGATTTTTAAATAAAAATAAGCACACACAGAGTTCAATAGACAATACTTTTTTTAAAAGACACATTCAGAACAGCACCATAAAGCTTTGCAATTGATCTTTAAGTTTGCCCACTATTCAAGTGTGCGTATGTTGAAGTTAACATTTCAAGATCACAAAGACCGCACTGCTGAATACAGCTGGTTAGTGAAAGAAGTCAGGGAAGCTGAGAATGAAGATGATAGTTGGGACCTCTATGCTGGGGTTGCATGAACTGCCCCAACCCTGGATAGACCTAATGAGAAAGAAGGCACCTTAGAGTAGCAACAAATCAGTGAACTGCTAAAGGAACTCAAAGAACTGAAGGCCAACAGGTAAGTTGCTGCTGACCCAGCTAAAACTCATGGTCCTTGCCCCTCCCAATACTGAGACCACTTGTGAGACTCAGCCTGCCTGTATGTGGGCCAATGCCCATGCTGTTGAATCTCGAGCTGACAATAGTGTAGTAGAAGAGATGAGGGAGTTGCAAGCTATGGTGCGAGACTTCATTTATGCTGCATGACCGTCTGCCCCCTAGAGGAGCTATGGGGGAGCTGAATCTGAACCTAAGTCAAAGGAAGAGTGTAGGCCTCCGGGCCCTGACCCCTACAAGCCTTACAAAGACTCGACCCATCCTGCTGAACCTAGAACTAAAGTGTTTTGTTATCGGTGTGGGGAGGATGGGCACACACTAAACGAACTTGCAATGCTCCTGAAGACCTATGACAAGTCACTGCCAAATTGCTCAACCAGGTCTGACAAAGCAATATCAAGCTGCAACAAGGGCCATCATGAAAATCTTTTTCCTCTAAGACTGCCACAAACCTGCTAAGTCTGCACCTCCAGACTGGTTCAAGATAGTGTGTCCTTCTGTGGAGACCACAGTAAACATTAATGGCATTTCGATCCGAGCCATGTTGGACACTGGATCTCAGGTTACTATTGTGTTTAAAGATTGGTATGACCAGTACTTGTGTGACCTCCCTCTTCAATCACTTGAAGGACTTCATGTATGGGGTTTAAGCAACAAATCTTACCGGTACCTGCGTTATGTATGACTGTGGCTATTGTTTCCTACTGCTGTTGCTGGCGTGGATGAATCAGTAGAGACATTGGCTTTGGTATGCCCACCAACTGGAATGTATGTCGGTATCCCTTTGTTAATTGGCCCTAATGCCCATATGTTTGGCAGACTAGCCCAGCTGTGCCAAAAGAAGCAAGCAAGGAGGACTGGCTGGGCTTTACACATCTCTGCCATGGAGCTTAGAGCATATGACCTACAGATGCAGGCCAAAGAAGTCGACAAGGATGAGCCGATGGGAGTAGTATGGAAAAAAGATCCAGCACCGCTTGTATTGCCATCCAATGCTCAGTGTACCATTAGTGGTGAAGTGCGAATAAATAAAGATGTCAAAAATAAGATTCTTATGCGGGACACCCCAGAAGAGGGGAAGTTGCCAGAGGGCCTTCTAGTTAAGCTTAGAATCCTGTCTGCTTGAGCTCATGCCTATGCTTGGCATGTAGTGGCTCAAATTCAAAATATGGCTGACCAAGATATTACAGTTAACGGAGGTAGCACCCTGGCTACTGTATATTGTGCAGATACTGCTGTGTTGCCTAGTAAGTGCCATACCAAAGAGGATGATGAAGTAACTCCTGATCTGTTTGGTTTTTGGGAATCTCCCATTCCTGAAGAGTGGAAAGCCAAAGACAGTAGAAAACTGGCACAGCAGAGCAAAGTGTTTTCCTTGAGAGAATAGGATATCGGATGCTCCACTGGTGCAGAGCATTACATCAGGCTCCATGACAAGAGGCCATTTCCAGCAGACATTAACGATGTTCGAAGCCACCTTCAGAAGATGCTAGCAGCTGGAATCATACAAGAATCCTATAGCCCATATATGTCTCCCATTGTGGTAGTCTGAAAGAAGAATGGCTCTGTGAGGAAACTATACCAGACCAATATACAATGCCTCACATCCAGGATGCCCTTGATTGCCTTAATCAGAGCCAGTGGTTTTCCATTTTAGACCTCAGTAGTGGGTATTACCAAATCCCGATGGCACCGGAAGATAGAAAGAAAACTGCATTCATCTGTCCTTTGGGTTTTTACAAATTCTTGTGCATGCCATTTTCCAAAGGTTAATGGAACGAGCTGTAGGCGACATGAACCTACCTGAATGCTTAGTTTATCTAGACAATGTCATTGTGTTTGGCAAAACACTTGAAGAGCATGAGACTCGCTTGTTCAAGGTTTTGGATCAGCTAGAAGATTTCGGCTTAAAATTGTCCATCAATAAATGTTAATTTTTCCAGCAATCCGTAAATACGTAGGCCACATTGTGTCCTCTGAGGGCATTCAAAGTGATCCAAGCAAAGTGGAAGCCTTGACCACCTGGCCCCAACCTAACAATCTCAAAGAACTGCAAAGATTCTTGAGTTTCTGTGGCTACTATCACTGTTTTGTAAAAGATTACACTAAAGTGTTTCGCCCTCTGCACAATCTGACTCAAGGATACCCAATTACAAATCAAAAATATAAAAGAGTGCTGTAAAGCAGGATAAGACCTATTTCAAAACCAATGAACCATTCAGGGCAAGGTGGATCAAAGAATGTGATGCAGTTTTTTACAATATCATTCATCAGCTTACCCATGCCCCTGTACTTGCTTACACAGATCCAGCCAAGCCATATGTGTTACACACCGATGCCAGTTTAAAGGAACTTGGAGGCATGTTTTACCAGGAGTATGAGGAAGGATTACACCTAGTGGCGTTTGTCATCAGAAGTCTGACACCCATTGAAAAAAAACACCCAGTGCACAGACTTGAGTTTCTCGCATTGAAGTGGGTGATAGTAGATCAATTTCAGGGATACCTATACGATGCTAAAAATTCTGGTAAAAACTGACAACAACCCCCTCACGTATGTTCAAACCTCAGCCAAGTTAGATGCCACTGGGCACCGTTGGTTATCGGCACTTTAAACCTATGATTATTCAGTGGAGTACCGTCCAGGCCTGAATCACATTGACGCTGATGCCCTATCTAAAAGGCCTGTATCAAACTCTGAGTGGGTGAGGATGTCCGAACAATCTGTTAAAGCACTCTGCCACAAGTTTAGCAAAGATGAACACCTGTCCTCTGAGACAGTGGATTGCCTGGTTGATTGCCTGGGTTCGCCTGACACCTGTGTTCCTGCAGACTATTGCAATTTCACAACATGAGATCTAAGTACTCTGCCTCAACTTACCCTGACCGATATCCAGAGGAAGCAATAAAACAATCCCATGATTAAGCTTGTGTTGGATGCCATAAATGCCGGAAAAAGCATTTCCAAGTTTCACTCTAAAGACCCGAGAACTGCTTTGTTATTCTGAGAGGGGCCTAGGCTTAAGTCGTGCAACAAGCTACTGTACTTTACCGAGAGACCATGAGTGGGCAACAGCTAGTCCTGCCCTCTGCATTTAAACTTGTGGTTTTATGTGGTCTCCATGATCAAATGGGACATTTGGGTTATAACAGAACTTCAGACTTAGCCCATGCCCGGTTTTATTGGCCCAAGATGGGTGCTGACATTGCCGCCCTTATCAAAACCTGTAGCTGCTGCCTTCAAAGAAAAGCTCAGCCTCAGAGAGCAGCACCTTTAGTCAACATCTCCACCAGTGCACCTATGGAGCTTGTATGCATTGACTTCTTGTGTTTAGAGCCCGACAAAAAGAACATCAGTAATGTGCTGGTTGTGACCAACCATTTTACTTGCTATGACCAGGCCTACGCAGCAAAGGACCAGAAAGCAGCCACGGTAACCAAAGTGTTTGTAGACAAATTCTTTGTTCATTACGGTGCCCCACTGCAAATCCATTCTGACTGGGGAGAGATTTTGAAAGCCATCTAATTAAAGAGATGCTCTCACTCTGGGAGGTAAGAAAATCAATAACCACCCCCTATCACCCTCATGGGGACCCCCAGCCCAAAATATTTAATAGAACATTATTGGAAATGCTGGGCACACTTCATCCCAAGGACAAGCCGAGATGGAGTCAGCAAATAAGTACTTTGGTTCATGCCTATAACTGTACTTGTAATAATGCAACTGGTTTTTCTCCCTACCACTTGATGTTTAGTCAAGAAGCAAGGCTACCTGTTGATATTTGTTTTGGCATATCCCCTGATGGAGTCCAAGCAGAGAATTATCTCCAGTACGTACAAAAACTCAAATCTCAGCTCAGTCATGCCTATCAGCCCACACGATGGCTGCCTAGAGATATCTAGCAAATAAAGAAAGACATGACGAACATGTTAAGGCTCAAGAGTTACAGCCTGGGGATCGCGTTCTGTTAAGAAACTTGGAATTGCATGGAAAACACAAGATAGCTGATAGGTTGCATCACACCCCATACATTGTTGTCCACCAGCTGGAGGACCTTCCAGTTTACAAAGTGTGTCCAGAGAATGACCAATGGGCTGTAAAGACAATGCACAGAAATCACCTGTTATCGATTGGGCAAATCATCATAGACTCTGCACCTCAAGACAATGCCCCCACTGGGCCTGTGACCTGGGCTGCAGCTAAAAAGAGACATTTAAGCTCCCTTTCTGCTGTTCCCCAACCCAAGCCTGCAACCAGTAACATTTTCATTGATAAGGACAACCAGTCTGAATCTGATAATAGTGAATGTGGGGTCAACTATTATCCTTCTTATGAACTGAGCCAGTTATTTCAAGGAAGCTCTTTGTGTAACATGAGACATGAGGCTGGACACTCAGGACTGCCTAGTTATCCAGCCCTCTCAACTACCCTTGTACCCCCTGATAGTGAAGTGCAAAGTATAATGTCTGACACAGCTGACTCATTATGTTTCATGGAACTGACTGCACCTCAAGAGGCAAACCCTGACCATGAGACTCAGAATGGTAAAATGCCAGATGAAGCTGAAATGTCCAAAAATGATAGCTCTGATATTATGATGGACAATGATGCTAATTCAAATGATGATTCTAAAAGTAACAGCAATGTGTTACATGATTTAAATTCTATGGAATTTCCTCTCAATAATGAACCAGAGCTTACAGAGCAAGCAAATGCAAGTGTTCCTTCTGAACCAGAGGCTACAGAACAAGCCAATGCAGGTGCCCCTTCTAGTCCTGAACCAACAGCCAGTGTAGAGGCACCCCTTTCATCAGAGGCTGACTTATTGCTGGACAATGAGCCAGGACTGATCAACCCAAATGCCAATGTTGAAAGGACTGAGCCTGTGCCTACCCCTCCCAGAAAGTCTGGAAGAGCCATTAAACCTGTGGTACACCTTAGTTATGATTCCCCAGAAAGGCCTGTAGATCTTCCCATGAATGTAGTTCATAAAGGGCTTCACATTTCAGCAAATTCTCTTCCAAAAATAGGTTATACTGCAACCTCTATGTTATTAATCAAGCCCTCTAGTCAGTGCTCTAGTGATCACTCCCCATGTAGCTCAAGGTTGCCTGATAGGGTCAGACCCCCAACCACGTGGGTTAGTGTCCATAAGGTGACACAGATGAGGATAATGTGCTTAGCTACTTGAGCCAGTTTTCTATGAAAGTGAAATGTTTCCAGTACAATGTTAAATACAAAATGTGAATTGCTTAAGCAGTATTATTGCATATGATAAGCATGCTTAATGAAAATTTATGTCATCTGTGTATAATAGTGTATGGTTTAAACTTGCAACCTGTATATATTTACTTATAGTTTCTTCTGAATGAAGCTGTTTATAAAGTATAGACTTAACGTGGACACCAAGTTTTTCCAGGCAGGGAAGAGTGTAACCCCCACCACCACCACCAATTTGGGGCTTACCTCAAATGTCTTCCTGGACTCCTTTCATGCCCACTGCCAGGCTGATATCCTATAAAGGTGATAGATTGTAGGTTATCTGTTTGCCTCTGTTTATTTACGTGTGAGTGCCATGCTGTGCCTCCGCTCCTGTCCCTTTAAGAACCTAGCTAATATGTGTATAGTGAATGATCTTGGCTGGGTCTGAGTGCTTTAAGGCTTGCAACTGGCCAGATGCCAGTTTGATTTCTTCCACTCTGCTGTGGATAATAGTGCAGAGGGAGCCTGAATGGGAACTGTACTTATCTACCTCTAGTGTATTCTTATATTTGAATTAGAGATGTTTGTTTAACCTGCTTTCCTTGCAGTTTGCCTTTCTGAATCAGAGCCACCATGTTTGGTCCGGGACTTCCAGGGAGTGGACTAATAGGACTCAGGGGACCTCAAAGGGTCCTTGGTCCAAGTGCGTCGTGGGAAAGAAAATCTGTATTTTTTGTGGTTTTTATGTTGGCACCTAAATTGAACTGAAGGGGGAGCCGAACCTGTGCCTGGCAGCTTCCCCAGCCAACGCAAACTCAGGAATCTAAGGGAAATGCCCAGAACTGTAAGAGACAGTGGATCAGTTAGAGTTGGAGCTTGAAGAGTGAGCAGCTCGAGCTTTCGAGCAGTGGCTCCCTAAACGGACCTTAGGGGAAATTGGCGGGAAGAGGCCTAACTTGCCTCTCTGCCACTGTTCTCCTACATTGGACTGCCTGATTGCAGAAGTTGGAATAATCCGATAAATGACTGAAATGTCGGCAGAAATTGTCAGAGACATTTGAAAGCATTGTTTGAGAGTTGGACTAAAGATTGGCTCCTGTGAAGCGTTTGGCCCAGCTAGTGTGTGAGACTGATATTGAATCGAGAGGTTTGCTCAGTGAATCTACTGCTATAGCAACCAGAATGTATCCAATCTGTGTAAAAGTTAATGCTGTTTAATTTAAACGTGCTGAATGTTCCTCGTGGGTCGAGGCCTGCCTGTTCACTACCCAATTTGTTACTACAGCTGGAGGCTTCACAAGCAACACAAACTGAACTTTGCCAACATGCTCCTCACTCCTGGGCACTTGCCAACCTGGCTCAGACTGACTGCCTTGCACCAGAGACTGTCCTCGGTGAGAGACCAGCCCCTGTGCAGAAGCAACTCACAGGTTGAGGCCACCTGGAGGGAAAGGCCATGAAGAGAAGGTGTGTTGTGATGGCCCTGCTTCCCCATGCTCATCGGTGATCAACAAGAGGTCTCCATATTGCCAGCCGCATCCCAGCCAACTGATAGCGTGAGTACAGCTAGGGTAGCTCCCTGCAGCAAGTCACCTAATTATCTCTGGTACCATCTGATTTCTTCTTTAAATTTCTGGGTTTCACGAGACTGGGCCAACCAGCCAGGATTACAAATAATCATTGTGTTGTTGTGCATGTTAACTGCCTTTTCTTTCCATCAAGGGCCTCAGCAACAGATGCAATGCTGGCCACCCCCATTACTCTGGGTGGAGGCACCTTAATACCGAATCCAGGCCCTACAACCTGTGGTCAGAAATACAGGCAGGGATAGTAACTCTAGGGATAGTGCCACCTAGGGGTTACATACATTTTCCATTTCAGATAGAATGCTCACTAAAATTAGGCTCTGGATTCATTTCTGCAGCAAACTAATAACATCTCAGTTTATTTACAAGGAGGAGGGTTAGGTTGAGGGAAGGAGCATAGAGATCAAGCAAACATTTTTCCATTCATCTCAGATTTGCATTTCCCAAAATTACATTTCCTTTTTTGTTTCAATCCCATATCTCAATCATTGCAGCCACCAGGTCTATCTAGCTAGCTAACTGCTGCAGGTGTACTACAACCCAGATCCACTGATCCCAGTCCAATTAAAACCACAAAGTCCTGTCACTGAGTACCCAGATTTTAAGTTGCAGTCAAGGTGCAGCTGGTAGCTGGCATTGGTGTGCTTACTTGAATGAAATAACTTTTTACATTCCTTTCCTTTATTTACATTTTTGCTCTACCTCCTGCCCTGGTGGGCATTCCTGAACTATGTACTGTCCCCAGGTGCAGGGCAATTCCTGCTGTTTACTCACAGTACTGCAGAATCAGTCCTTGGATAGCACAGTTCACTGAAGTCCTGGAGATTGGTGGCATCACAGGCAGAACCGGGCTCAGTGCTTGAAACAGGGGGTACAGAGGCTGCAGCTTGCTCGTCCTTCCTCTTGCTTGCAGGTCTTGTAGCTTGTCCCCTTCAGCCCATTACAGGTCCATTGCAGGGCACATGCACAAGGCCTGCCAACTAGAGGACCCAGACCAATAAGGTTACCACCTACTCGGTTTTTGACCGAATTATTTGGGTTTCTAGGTCCAGATTTGGTCTTCCTGTTTTCACCATTGCAAATTCAGTTTTTATGGTGGGTTAAGCAGCACCTGTTAGTTTCCCCACTAACTGTTTCATTTTCTTCTCATCTGACTGTAAGCAAGTGTCTGACATTTTAGTGTGATTGTTTGCTTGCAGTGCATGCTAAACAGGAAGTGCCTTCAAGTGCAGGGCACATAAAAGAGCCAAATGTGTCCCTGTCTGCTCAGTTGTCACCTCTAACTTCACACCAGCAAACTGGAAGATTATTCACGGGAAGGGTAAACAATACCACCTTAATTAACACCTTCATTTTTCTGAAACCAGCCAGGCACCACATTAGGGTAGCTTCCTGTCCCAGTATGGACTGCATAATGTGTTTCAGAAACTTTACCTGCTAATCCAGTTTTATTCAGAGGTAGTACTTTTTCAGTCATTTTGAATGCTCACATGCTTGTAAAACAGATTCTGTTAAATCCTTCACCATTTTACTTGCATGGTCAGAGTACAAACAAATTCTGATGTTATGCAGACCTTTGTTTGTATACCAGTCAGTCTGAGAGGTGTAAAGTAGGGCTATTAAGACCATTAGCAGCAAATCAAACTAATCCTTTCCAGGCTGCATTGTGAGTATGGTCTTTGACTGCTGTGATAAGGAGTACTTTTATACCTTTAAATGTTCACCATTTTTTAGAAACATAGAAACATAGAAGTTGACGGCAGATAAGGACCGCAAGGCCCATCCAGTCTGCCCATTTCTTTTTCTACCTTATAAATGTGCCATCGGCCTTTGCTCTGTCAGTGACCTATCTATTCATAGTCATTTGTATTGCTCCCTTATGCCTATCCCATGCCTGTTTGAAGCCCTGCACTGTATTCATAGCCACCACTTCTTGTGGTAAGCCATTCCATGCATCTACCACCCTTTCGTGAAAAAGAATTTCCTCACATTCCCCTAATCGGCCTCCCTCTAATCTCATGCTGTGTCCTCTTGTCCTGCTATTTTTCTTATATTTAAACATGTTAGACTCTTTCACCTTGTTTATGCCCTTAAGGTGTTTAAATGTCTCGATCATATCACCTCTCTCCTCCTTTGCTCAAGGGTATACATATTGAGCTCCGTTAATCTGTCCTCATATGTCTTCTGATGCAGTCCCTGCACCATTTTGGTTGCCCTTCTCTGGACTGCCTCAATTTGGTTAATGTCCTTGTAGGTGTGGCCTCCAATACTGCACACAGTACTCCAGATGGGGCCTAACCAATGTCTTGTACAGAGGGATTATTACCTCCCTCTTACGACTTGTGATACCCCTACTAATACACCCTAACACCCCCCTAGCCTTACCTACTGCTTTAGAGGTCTGCTTGGATGATTTTCGGTCATCAGTGATGATGATGCCCAAGTCTCTTTCTTCCTTTGTGACTGCTAGCAACTCCCCTCCCAGCCTATAAGTGGCTTCAGGGTTTCTCTTCCCTATGTGCATGATTTTGCTTCTTTGCATTAAATCCCAGTTGCCACTCTTCTGACCATTCTGCTAGTTTATCCAGATCTCTTCTCATTCTGCCCACCCCATCTGGATCATCTACTCTGTTGCAGATCTTGGTGTCATCTGCAAACAGACAAGCTCTTACCCTCTAGTCCATTCTGCAGGTCACTAATGAAGATGTTGAATAGGACTGGCCCCAGGACTGATCCCTGAGGTACCCACTTGTGACTTGCATCTCTTCTGACTGTATACCATTTACCACCACTCTCTGTTTTCTGCCAGTCAACCAGTTTGCCACCCAGTTGACCAACTTCTGACCCACCCTGAGCCTACCTACCTTATTTATCAATCTTCTATGTGGAACAGTGTCAAAAGCTTTGCTGAAGTCAAGGTAGGTGACATCAACTGCTCCCCTTGGTCCACCACTCTGGTTACCCAGTCAAAGAAATCTATGAGATTAGTTTGACAGGACCTTCCTTTGTAAACCCATGCTGTCTTGGATCCTGTGCCCTATGGATTCCAGGTGTTGCACTATCCTTTCCTTAAGGAGTGCCTCCATAATCTTGCCCACTACTGAGGTAAGACTGACCGGTCTGTAGTTCCCCCTCCTCCCTGCTACCACTCTTGTGGAGTGGGATCACATGAGCCCTTCTCCAGTCTTCTGGGACCTCTCCTGTGCTCAGAGACTCACTAAACAATTCTGCTAATGGCTCTACTAGTTCCTCCTTTAGCTCCTTAAGTACCCTGGGATGTATGCCATCAGGTCCCATTGCCTTATCCACCCTGAGCTTAGCAAGCTCTTGTAGGACCCTTTCTTTTGTGAAGGGAGTAGTGCTCACCTCCCTCCCCCCTGTGTCCATGATGCTGAGCTGTGGGCCCTGCCCTACTTTCTCTTCAGTAAATACTGAGCAAAAGTATCTATTTAGGATAGATGCCTTTACAGGGTCCTCCTCCTCACATGCTCCTTTTCTCCATTAAGCTTAGCAAACCCCTCTGGACTTTCTCCTTTCACTAATGTATCTATAGAAAGTCTTGTCACCTTCTTTTACTGTTCGTGCTAGTGTTTCCTCAGTTTGGGACTTTGCCTGCCTTACTGCCTTACCTGCTTCCTTAGGGCAGTTTGGTATGCCTCCTATCTTCATCCACTGTGTTCCCTTATATTTTCTGAAGGCCAGCTTTTGGCTCTGACCTTTCTGCTACTGTATTTGAGAACCAAAGTGGTTTCCTTCTTCTTTGCACTTCCTTTTCTGTCTAACACAATGGGATGTTGCTTCAAGTATTGTATCCTAATGCTTGCCCACTTTGCCTGTACCTCCTCACCTGTGTTTCTTTTTGCCAGGGCTAGCTTAACTCTGTTGGCCATCTTATCAAAGTCAGCTCCTCTGAAGTCCCATATTTTGCTTTGGAATGGGATGATTTAGATGTAGTAGCCAAATTGAACCATACCATGTGATGGTCACTGGCCCCAGGTGACCTTCTACCTGGAGATCTGTGATCCCTTCTTTGTTAGTCAGTACTAGATCTAGGATAGCCCTGTCTCTTGTGGGTTGCTGTACCAGTTGTTTGAGGCCCTCCCCTGCAGGAATCCACTATGAGTCTAGTTCTGGCAGATGTTCCTGCTGGTATTGACCAATCTGTATCTGGCATGTTGAAGTCTCCCATTATCAGAACCTCCCTTTAGCTGTCATGTTTTGTATATCTTCTAACAGTAATGTGTCTATGTCCTCCCTCTGGTCTGGGGCCTGTAGACAACCCCAGTTCTTATGGCTGTCCCATTTCCTGTTTCCAGGGTGACCCACAGTTCTTCTGGCTCCTTATGTGTATTCTGAATTTCTGTAGCTTTGATATTTTCATTAACATACAGGGCCACCCTCCCCCTTTTTGCCCTCGGTCTCTTCTGAACAATACATAGCCAGGTACTGAAGTCTCCCAAGTGTGGTTACTGGTAAACCACGTCTCACTAATTGCTACTATGTCCAGTTTAGCCTCTGACATAATTGCCTGCAGGTCTGGGATCTTATTTCCCAGGCTGTGAGCATTTGTGTACATGATTTTCCATTGGCCAGATTTTGGTGTGTTAGTTGTTGGTGAGGTTTGGCATTACCCCTGTGCATCGTATGGGGAGACAAACCTTTTTTCTTACCTGGTGATGCAAATGAACGGCAAACACACTGAATTCCTGTTTGACCACTAGCTGAGGGGGTCTTTTAGGGTCTTTTTTCTTTTAGGGTCTGTCCTATATTTTAATATCTGTTACCCCTTTTGTTGTTAAATTAATAATCTAATATTTTATTTCATTTCTAGCAATACTATGCCTCTCTCTCCTCAGTAGTTATTGTTGTCAATTTTCATACTACTTGAATATTCCAGGAAGACCAATCCAGGCCTTTCAGATGAACAGCACAGAATAAGGTGACTAATGTCATGCTAAGCTACAGAAATGAGAAAAGGAAGAGGGAGAGCAGTAGCTGATGAGATGACAGGAACACAATCTAGATTTGATGGCACTGCAAATTTAGGCAATTTATCAAAAATTTTTCAAAACATTATTATTTTTTTTTACCAGAAGAGACACACTAAGCTAAAGCTTGTTTACATGTGCAACCTGAGAGCAGAAGGGAATTAAGTGATTTGTGTAGGGTCACAAAGTATGCAAGTTTGGGCTGTAGGATTCAAACCCTGGTCTCCAAAATTGCAGCTCAGTGCTTTAAACCACTGCGCTATACTGCTTCCACGCTACATATCACATATCATGCTATCTGCTATGTATAACTGACATGGAAAACAAAATAGGGTATTTAACAGCATAGAATAGTTCCTACCACTTTTAAAAACTTCTCTGACATTACAAATAACTTTAGAGTAGGAGCAATGGGAGGGACAGTAGCACATCTTAAAATGGCAGATGATATCTCTAATTACATCTCGTCCACCATTACTGATGTAGTTTACTTATTTATTGAAAGAGTTTTACCAGAAACGGCCACCTGATCCAAACTAGCCAGTTGTCAGAGGTGTCCTTGTAGTCACTCAATTTGTCAGCTAAGCTGTGTACACAGGATGGAAAGTCCTCTGAACCCCCCTCTCTAACCCCACCAAATGTTAATTCACACTGAAATTTAAAATATATAAATCTAAATCAAATAAACCAAAAATAATAATCATGATGTAGTTTAAAGAAGTTGTACACAATGTTATATCAGCAGAAATTCTGAATAAATCAAGTGAATCAGAGTCCAAGCGATGCCCTCATTAGTCATAAAAGGGGCGGTGTTAGGGATGGAGTTTGGGGGTGTGGTTTAGTATTCAGTTTTCATCTCATCCAAAGGTGGCAACCCTACAGACCGAGGAAGGGGCCACACGGCCCAGTTCCCTCCGATCAGAGCACCCTAGCTCTCAGGTAAAAGACCCGTGATCCCCTGCAGCAGCAGACCCCATTTGATGGGGGTTAGAGAGTTCCCCACCTGGCCCTGGGTACCAGCAGAAACCATTCAGCACATTCGCTTCTGCTTCTCTTTCTTTCCAGCCATGGTGTGTAGCCAACACAATCTGTTTCCTTTCCTTGCTATATCTCAGGAGCAGACAACAGGTACCGGATCCCGAAAGGCACCTGTCCATCATTCTGCTTTCACAGTCTCTCAACTTTGGCACAGCCACATTCTCGCTCTGGCTCACATATATCTCCTGCACTCACAGTCCCTTTTCTCACCGTGCAGGTACATAGCAATTCTCCAAGTGAAGAGGCTTACTCTTCCTTTTCTTTTTCTCAGCACATTCATATTCTCTTGTTCCTCATCATTCCTCTATATCCCATCTTTTCACAGGCTTAGACACAACCTTTGTCCTTTTACCAGGCTAAGGATTCAGCCTTCATCTTTTCCCAAGTTTAGACACAGCCTTTGTCCTTTTTTCAGGCTCAGGACACAACCATTTTTTCTTCTTCCCACCGCTCAGGTGCATCTTTTGTTCAACACAAATTTCTGCAGTTTGCAGCTTTCCCTTTTCCACTCGAGATGCCTTTATCTCACCGCTGTGGTGCAACTTCAGAACAACGCAGAACATTCAGCAACCTGCAGCTTTCCCTTTTTCTCTTCAAAGCTGCTTCTTCCTTGCTTTTGTTTTCCCTTTTCCTGATGGGGCATGCACTCCCTGCCCTGGGGGATGAATTGCTGGCAGCCCCCAGGCAGGTTGATCCTGCAGCCCCATTCTCTCCAAGGGCAAGAGCCCCCCCTCCTCCTGGTGGGGCTCCCACCGGACTGACTCAAACTCCAACTGTCCTTAACTTTTTGGAGCTCTTTTCTCACTCCCAATTGGCTGGAGCCACTGTCCCCAAAAAGAAAATTAATATGTATGAGGCTCCCTCGATGCATGGGTGCAGAAAAAAAGGCACCTAGATTTTCCCCAGTATTTTCCCCCAGAAGTCCTTTCAAACAGTCACAGAGTCCTTGGAAAGAATCTTGGCTTGGTGGTTGGCTAGATGGTGTCACATGGCTGTAAAACATGGTGGCTAAAGTAAACAGTGTCCACAGTTTACAGAGTACCAACATTTTAAGTGCTCCTGCAGCCAAACCATTCACTTTTATTTATCATTTCTGCAAATTAAGTAGCCACCCCTGTAACCTGTAAAGCGACTGCACAGTTCAGCAATTCCACACAGCCCTTTTGCTGTTGCTGCTGCCATTTGTCATTGCCCCTAGGCAGCACACATATCCCAGTTACAGTTTAAACTGTGTCCCAACTTTAATCACTGGCTGCAGGCTGTCTAAACTTTTTATTTATTTAACCTCACAGACAGGCAGCTGTTCCTGTTCCCTTTTACATCTTTACTTTATTTATTTAATCTGTTTTCTTTTCCCTCTATCGCAAGCACCATTTTACTGTGCCCCTGGGCACTGGACAAACCCGATACCTCAACGAGATGCTGCCTCATTAATATTCATGAGGCAGCTCCCAAATACTGCAGTGCCATTGGCACTCACAAAAATAGCTCTCCTTCTCTTCCTGCTGTCTCCCCAGTCCTGCCAATGGTCCCTGCCCATCTCTTTCTTAACCATGGAACCTGGACCATTGGGGGGAAAACCAGACAGCTGCCAAAACGGCCAATTGAAAAATGTGCTAATGCATACACGTGGAGCTTGCCAGCATTGCAGTGCCATTCCTAAAGCTGGTGGCTCTGTGACCTGGCTCTTCTGGGCCCACTGTACTTTAAAAACCATGCGGGGTCAGAAGGAGAGGAACAGAACACAGGGGAGCAAGCCAGGAGACTGGAAAAAAGAATGGGGGTGGAACCAAAACCAAAGGGAAACAAGCTTTTCCGGGGGCTCACAGGTAAGCCCCTGACAGGGGGGTTGCAAATACTAGTCTTAGGCAGGTAGAAAAGGCAGCTGGTAGGGAGCTTGTTAGGAGCCTTCTACATAATAACATTATTGTTTACTCAGATATCCTGAGAGAGGGATGATTATGTCATTTAGAACTCTTGCAGCAGCATAACCATTTTTGAGTCAGCTGCTCAGGGGAAGTTTAGAATATTCAGTTAGTCTGAGTTAGAGTGTCAGAGTGGCTGGAGGTCTGCCAGTGGGTCTCTGTCACAGGGAGCCCTGGTCTTTTCTCACCCTAGTTTGATAAAATCCTCGGTCTGCCTGTGAAGTGGTGGAAACTGTTTGCCAGCAGGACTCTTAGTTTCACTCAAGGGGGAGTGAGAGGGACTGCAGTGTCTGGTGGATCCAAGGGGCAATCCCCTGAAGGTCCTGAAGTTTTCAGCTGCCTTAGAGAAGGACTGTGAATGGAATCTGACAAGCTACCAGAGAGGAAAAGGTGCCTTTCTGTTGTTCCTTTCCAGGACTGGGAGGAAGGAGCATCTAGTCTGCCAGTACAGAACTAGAGACGTGTTCTCATTTGGGAGGTTGTCTGGGGTGTGTGTGCCCATGGTAAGGCTAGACCACACTGGCCAGGACCCCTTTTTACCTCAGTGTGCTAATTTAAAGTAAAATTTCAGAGTCTTTAGCAATTCAGTGGGGATTGAAGGCTTCTTTTGGTGTAACCCTGAAGGAGTGGCAGAGATTGTATTTGGGGCAAAGGGTGGGAGGAATGCCATCTGGAGTGTTAGTGCAGGGCTAACTGGTTCGCTGATGGGCACCAAGGTCCCCTGGGTAAAGGGCAATGCCCAGGATGAAATTTAAGTATGTGGCTCAGGTCACAAGTTTACACTTTGGAAATGTGCTTTGGAAATGGCTCAAGTATATGGTTCTGGTCAGGAGCGTCTACTTTGGAAATGAAAATGTGTTTTGAAAGTAGCTCAAGTATGTGATGCAGGCCACGAGCACTTTGGAAAATGGATAGAGATGTTTCTGTGGAAAACTGTACTGCCTAGCAAATGTATTTCTGGAAAAAGAGTGTACCTGTTTTGCAGTGTCCAACCACTGGGGGATCTACATATGCTTTAGTAACATCTGTGAATAAAGCCATACTGCACAATCCCAGTTGCTGCTGTGGACATTCAGCTTATTGCTTCAGTATGAATGTTATTAGGACCCCAAATTAGTTAGGTCTAATATACATTTAACATCTTCTCCCCTGGACCTGGTTGTAAATACAAAGGTTCATTTCTTTTAGTATTGTATCCCCACCCCCTGTGCTTTAGTTAATGAGCCTGGTATACACTCTAAAGCTAGGGGTGGTACCATTTTAGTAATTCTGCCAAGAGCAAATTGCATGCCCTGTATAGGGCATTGGTTCTTTTTGAGGAGTGCTAGCTGAGAAAAGTGGCAGGGGGTTACACATGTAATGCTGAATTTGTGCAGTGTCCTGTCTCGCCCTTTCTCTGTGTGGTCCATGTTCTGTGCAAGGGATATGCCATAGGAGACAGCGAGATATGTGGAAACTCACAGGGTCATAATTAATTTTTGTCACAGCCCCTTGTGTGCAGCTTTTTGGTGTTCCCCCAAGCATACATTCTCCCCACTGCTTTACACCCTTGTAGTCCCCCCCCCACCGGCCATACATTAAGCAGCTCACCTTGGTCCTACTCACCACAGAGGTGAGAGACACCTGTTCCCCTGTTGTGTTCCTTCTCTCTTTCTGTAGGTCACTTTGCATGACTGCACTTCATTTTCTGTGCAATGGGGATGCCAGGAGACAGATCGAAGTGGCAAACAGCAGTCTGTGCCCAAGAGAGAGTCAGACAAAAAGGAAGACAGAGAGAGGCACTGTGCTCCAAGGAGCATGTGACAGGTAGCTACGGATATAGGAAAGGAGAAGGTGAACAGGTGAGACTGAGCAGGAGCCAGTGCTGCCAGTTGGGAGACAGTTGAAGCCCAGGGGAATATTTGCCAGTGATTGGCTGACTCCCACCCCGCACATCACAAATGTGCCCTATTTATGTGCAGCAGCAGTGCCAGATATCAACTACTGTGCATGCATTTTCCCTGAAGCGAAGACAATGAGAGAGAGAGCGCGAGAGCTACCAGTGTTTCTTCTGTTCCCCCTCCCATCCCCTGGCAAAGTGTTCCTTCTCCGCACCCTGACTTGAGGCAGTTGTTAACCTCGATCCTGGTACCGAGTACTGTACATGAGTTATCTCTTAAGCAGGAGACAGCGAGAGAGAGAGAGAGAGCTGCACGTGTTTGTGTTCCCCCTCTCATCCCACGGCAAAGTGCTCCTTCTCCATACTGTGAGTTGAGGATGTTTTTGAGGGAGAAAGAGTGAGACAGAGATACTACCTTTCATTTCGTTACACATTCTGCCATGGCTCTCAGCTAGGGTTGCCACCTTTGCATGAGGCCAAAACAGGATGCTAAACCACACCCAAAATGCCGCCTCTAGCTTCACCCTTCTTTATGACTGATGGGTATATTGTTCCTCCTTCAAAGCCATTTGAATGTCAGAGAAGATTTTTAAAAGTGATAGAAAATTATTTTTATACATTAGTCATTTTCTTTCTTTGGTAACCAGGTAAGGCCCACTGGCCACAAGGCCCATTTACAGGGGTGAACTGGGAGCACTAAGAAATAAGTATCTTGCTCAAGATCACACAAGATGCAAAGGAAGACTAGGAATCAAATCCAGGTCTTCTGAATGTACCAAGCTTATTCATAGCTCATTGTTCTAACCTCTGTTAAACACTCTTTCATTTTCATTTTCATGTTAGTCATGTATTCTGATAAGCTTTAATCAATTGTTGGCACATTATATATCAATGTTTGGGATGCCCTCACTTCTGCATTGTTCCCTATAACTTGGCAAGTACTGCTGTTTCTTTTCATATTTATAAGGCATTCCACATGTTCAGACACACCATTCCAGGCTGTTCATCTAAATGGCCTGGAATGGTGAAACTATTATCATGGAATGTTCTAGTAGTATCAAAAATGAGAGCAGTAACTTCTGAGGACTCTGGAGAAAGGGAATCAATGTAGTAATAAAGGCAAACAAAATGGGTCTAAGACACATCAGAATATAGGACAAACAAAAAGGAAGGCATACAGGAGGGCATATAAAGGTATACAAACTGTTTCCTTCACAGCAGTAAAAGACCATATTTGAAATTCAGAGTGAAATAGGTTAAGCTATTTTACTGCTAATGGTCTTAATGGCCATACTTTACACTTCCCAGATTGACTGGCTTTTCAAACAAAGGTCTATGACATCAGAACTTCTTTGTAACCTGGACATGCAGCCAAAAGAGTGAATGATTTGATACAATAATTTTAAGAGTATGTGAGCACTCAGACAAGCCCAAAAAACAGACTACATTTAAGTAAAACTGGATGACCAGATAAAGACCCTAAAAGCTGGATTATTCGGTTTAAAACTGGACAGGTGGCATCTCTGTGACTCTCTGTCACATCTCGCCCCTGCCTTCCAGCACTCACAGCAACGTCCGGTTGCAGTCAGTGACTGCAACCTTGCTTCCCTGCTGCGTTTGCAATGATGTCCTGTGTCACTGTGTTCTGGAGCTGCAACCTGCAAGACTGGAGCTTTGAGTTGTGAAGTAGTGAGACCTGGATAGGACAGGTACACAGAGCGCGAACGAGCAGACAAACCCCCAGTCAGACAGAGAGAGAGGAGAGGACAGAAAGTGAGCCATGCACTGCACTGTTGGGGGGGCAGAGAGAGAGAGCAGAAACAGTGAGAAATGCATTTGTGATTAATGTTATGCACATAGAAATGTCAGAAATCATGTCAGGAGTATATTTCTGACATTTCTATGTTCATAAAGTAAATCACATATGCATCTGTGCTGCGAACTACTTTTCAAGTCAGCAGGATGCATTAATATTTCCCCTATTTAAACAAGGAAAAAAACACCTTTGTGAGTAATTGTTTTTGTTTAAACATAACCCATGTTATAAGCGCAATAACCCACTCCAGGATATGGGGCAATAGGCATTTATTCCTCACCTCAGGTGCTGTGAGGACACTCGGCCTGCAGCCTAATGCCTCACAATGCACCCGAGGTGTGGATTAAGCGCCTGTAAACCCATGCCCTGTTATGAGTTATTGCTAACATATGGACTTTACAGCTATAGAATCAGTTTATTTTTTTCTATACTTTCTATATCTTTGCAGTACAACTATCGATGTTATATCACATCATGATTTCTCTTGGGTCAGATGGCCCGGTGGTGCTGAGGGTTGAGGCACTGGATGCCATGCCTCACGCCACGCCAGTGACCTGGGGTCGGGAGCAACCTCAGGTGCTGGAGGGTCGGCTGGGGGGGGAGTAGGATCAAGCATCCCAGGGACTGCTCTCCTCCTCTGGGGAGGGTGGGAAGGGGCTACCATGGATGCACTGGCTCTTGGCAGTGGCTGGGGGTTGGTGCATGCTGAGGTTAGCTGTGGGGTTGGTGTGGCCAATGTCGGATGTGCCATACATGGATGGCAGCGTTCTTGGCGTCACTACAAGTCTGCACTGTCGGGGGGGGAACAAGCACAAAAAACCCTCCGCATGCACAATGAAGGCAGATCTGGCATCGTGTCAGATGTACCTAAGTCAACCCCACTGGTGTCCACTCCCTGGCCTTCCAAGGTGTGCGGGGTAAGTACCCACCGTAATGTGGCTGGGAGGGGCAGCACATAGCGGTTGGAGCGCTCTGGCTGCGGCTGGGGAAGGGCCGAGGAGACAGCTGGATGGGAGGAACCATAAGTACAACCCCCCAGCCGAGGAGAATGAATAAATAAAAAAATTAAAAAAAATGATTTCTCTTGGGTCTTTAATGTTCGAGCTATCTGAACAGTGAACTGGGTGGGGAACTGTAGTGATCATAATTGGTCAAGATGTTAAAGAAAATCGTAAGAATGACAACTAAGTTCAAACTCCTTAGAGTTTTTTTGATTTCCTCACTTGTCTTTGAGGGCATATACCTTGTTCACTTGAACAGACTGACGCAACAATGAGCTTTGGAGAAATGGTCCACAGCCATGTGTTTATTAATTAAATTAATCATCAATATATACATTAGCCTCAGTGTGATGTGCACAGTTAGGTAGCCTTGGAAGCAATCTCGCTCACGATGGAGCAGATAAATAATTGATGGTCGACCCTCTCTCCTTACTTGAAGGGAGGTGCCTTACCATCAAATAGGACCCCGTGAGGGGCAACTACCTCTGGGGCACGAGGGATGGCTACAATGACCGGTTGTGGCTCAATCCTCCGCTGTCTAAGGACCTACCATGCCGCAGGCAGCTGCCTGAAGAGGGTGCCATCCGAACTCCAGCCATCAGGCCCACCCTCCTGTCAGCCTCAGGGAGATCTGGCTGGTCAAGACACATGATCCCATGTTGCCCACTCCAAACAGTCTTGCAAGACTACCATGTCACCACAGAGTGAACGCTATCCTGCTCACCCCCCCCATAAGCACCTCACGCCAATGCTCTCTCCACTGCCCATTGTATGTTTTCCAGAAACAGATCTAGCCCTTCTTCTGACAGGTATACACCATCCTCTCTATACAGACCTGGCCTTTTTATTATCAACTCTGGGTTCCTTGGTATTGACCCCCCCACAGAGTCCATAACTGGTTGCATTGATGAGTTCTGCAGTCGGTGCACTTTCTCTATTGCACGGATGTCCTGGGCATGCCATCATTGCTGTCTTTGAACTATGTCAGACCAGATTATGTGCACCCATGGCCATCACTGTTTCAGCATTGCCAGGTCCTTCTGTGCCCTATCCTTTAACTCTCTTGCAGTTATAGCTCCCAGATCATTCCCCCCCACAAGTGAATGACTAATACTGTGGGTTGTTTCCTCTGCCGGGCTTTGAAATGCAGTGTTGCAAGTAATTTGGCCCATCTCATTGCGCTCTGTCCCAACCAGAGCACATCTGTCTGTTTAGGTGCCAAAAACAGGTTTTCTGCTCCTTGGTACTGCCTGGCCCGAATGGCTGCCCAATGGATGTATGGGATCCTCAAATCCAAATCTTCGCTGCTCAGGCTGCAACACGTGTGAAAAACAAAGCAAGAGATAGTTATAGCAAATGTGGTCTAACATCTTTTGAATGCCTGTGACCTCCATCTACCTAATGCCTGTATCTGATTATCTGACAATCCCTCTTGCCCTTGCGTATGACCCCTCACCAATCCTAAAGGAATGCATGTTAAATTGTTCTGCGAAGCCCAGCTGGCACAGGGTCTTCTGCAACAAATGCCTGAAAAAATGAGACCATTTGGCATGCAAGGCACTAGCTGGCCATTTGCATGCCCATTATGGGCCCATTTACATGGGCTGCAAGTGGGTTTTGCACCCCCCCAATGCAGAATGCCATTTCCGTAGTTAAACAAAATTCTCCCTGGTGGTCTAGTGGTCCCTCCCAGTCTCCGATCGTGGATCACTGACCCCTTATTGATGAAAAAATCTCCCTGATAGTCCCGTGATCCCTCCCCCATTCTTCAATCACCTTCCCGTTATGTGTAAAATCATTTTCCCTTGTAGTGTAGTGGTTCCTCCCTGGTCTCTGATCACCATCCCTGTATAATAAAAATAAGTTCCCCTGGTAGTCTAGTGGTCCCTCTTCCGTTCGCCGATCACCATCCCATAGGTGAAAAAAAACTACTGTCCTCTCCTGTGGTCCCTCCCTCACTGATCGCCAGCCCCATATACAGTAAATGAATGCCATGATGGTAGTGGTCCCCCGCATTTGATTCAAACAGTGAGCAATTATCAAACATTACACGGTATAATAATACATTAACATGCATGTTTACTATACATTAAAGAGTTATTGACAAGACCACTGAATTATGATGTTTGAAGTAATGAAATTCCATTTTCATGATTTTGATATTCCAGGATTGTTCTAGTAACTGCTAGTCTAATTTCAGAATTTTACCGGGATTTTACTGTCAAACCTTTAGTATGTGTATAAATATTCAGAATAAAGGAAGGTTTGTATAAATCAAATTACATAAAGCAAAATGAAAATAGTACAGGAAAGAATTTACAGAAAAATATAACTTTTGAAGATTCACTGAACTGGTGAAAAGTGACAAATTCCATGAAATGCCTTGTTTTTGCTAGTATGTAGAAAGTCCACATTCTGGAAATTTACAGAGTTTTCCGGCAAAAACTGAAAATCAGTGGCCTTGTATTTATTCTGTCCCTTGTTCTTTAATTGAGGACCTTTGCATGGAAGAAGGTCTTTGTCTCTTATAATAAATATGCCCCTACTGCTTGTCTGCCCCTAAAGTTATAAATATTTGATTGTGATATCATAAGCATTTCAACAACAACAGATTGTGATGTTAGACAGAGAATAATGACTTCAGAGGTAAGTCATCAGTATGTCCAATACTGTTTATAGTTAACATATTCTCTGTGTTTAGCTCCCTAGTGTTCTTTGTTGTTCAGGATGGATGCTTGAAAATGGGATCCTTGTCCCTTAGACGTCGCCTTTTCCTGCTGCATGTCTATACATCATGTCATAATCCTCCGTTTATGACTCATACTTGGTTACCACGGAAATAATGTTGATGTCACAAGCAGGACATTATGACAGCATGGTACCAAAATCTGGAAGGCCATGTGTGTGAATACTAGAAGTCTAGGAAATAAGATTCTGGACATAGAGGCCATTGTGACAGAGGCTGCCATGGATATTGTGGTCATTACTAAGTCATGTTGCACTGCAAACTGGGAATGGGATAGTGTAGTGGGAGTTTAGGGAGCTGGGAAGGGGGTTTTAGACAGCTAGAATGCTCAGTGGCTTTTGCTGAGGTGCTGCCTGTCTACAATGGAGAAAGGAGCAGGATCTTCGCACCAGGAGCTCCAACTCGTGGCCAAAGAAATGGTGCAGAGAGGAAGGGTTCGGCTACATTGGGGACTGAGGACCCACTTGGGAGAATAAGTTCCTATGCAGGGGTGATGGCCTGCATTCTTCTGGGAGGAGAACTGCACTCTTCAGTGGATGGTTTAAATGTTATTTTGATGAATATTTAAACTAACTGAGGGTGGTGGTGGAAGGAATCAGAGAGGTAGAAACTGCACCCCCCACAGGCTGAAGTAAAGAGTAAGGAGAAACTGAGGTTAGATGAATCCTCCAGAGTGCAAATTAATAAAGGAAGCGGGGTGGTACAGATAAAGGGGGAGGGGAATAGGAGCATTAAAAAGAGAGAGGGGAAGGAGGGAGGGCAAAAAGGAAATAAAGGGGGTAACAAGCAGAGTGGAAACAAAATCTGGAAGGCCATGTGTGCAAATGCTAGATGTCTAGGAAATAAAATTCAAGACCTATAGGACATCATGGCAGAGGCCAACCTGGATACTGTGACCATTACTGAGTAACGGTGCGCTGAAAGCCATGACTGAGACATGGCCATGCCGGGCTATACTCTGTTCAGGAAGGAATGGGTGGGAAGGAAAGGAGAGGGGGTGGTGCTTTATGTGAAGGAAAGCATAAAATTAATGGAGATACAGGGAATACAGTGGAGGCAGAGGTACTGTGGGTCACCCTGGAGACAGGGAATGGAGTCACTATTTGCACTGGAGTGATCTACAGACCTCCAGCACAGGGGGAGGAATTACATAAGGTACTGGTGGAAGCCATTGGCAAGATGGCAGAAAAGGGGGAGATGCTGCTGCTGGGTGACTTCAACCTGCCAGATGTCCACTGGGGCCTCCCAATAGTGGCTTCAGCTAGAAGCAGGGGCATCCTGGACTCTCTGCAGGGTGTGTTCCTTAGGCGACTAGTCAATGAACCCCTCATGATAGGGCAATACTGGACATGGTACTCACTAACAGGGACAGTATTGCAGATGTCAAGGTGGGAGGCCACCTGGGGACCCATGATCAGTATATGGTGTGGAGATGGCTGTGGAATTGAACCACACAAGGGTGAGGGTCCTGAATTTCAGGAGGGCAGATTTTATAAGACAAAGAACCTCTGTGGCGCAAACACTGAGGCAAGGGTTACCCCAAAGGGCATTTGGCTGGGAAGCCAAGTTTCAAGAAAATACAAAATCACACATGCCCCCACAATGCAAAGCATCATGGGCTGCATATGCAAATCACCACAGAATGTTATGCTGGTCCAACTTTAAAGCAGAATTGCATGGTGCCGAAAGGCCTCTCACACAGTTTGCAAAGGGTGCTAACAGAAGACATAGACACGTGTTTTGTCCTACCAGGACTCATCAGTATGCCTCGTCTGCTTGACACCCCAGTGGAATGGACCAGCTACCCTTAAGGCAGTGTGCCTTGGATATATTGTGGTGAACCCAGGCACCATGCAATTCTGCTTAAAGTTGGACCAGCATAACATTCTGTGGTGATTTGCATATGCAAATTTTATAAGGATGAGTGAATGCCTCAGGGATGACCTGGCAGGGGAGAATGGCCTGGGTGAGGTGGAGGAACAGTGGGCAGAGCTAAATGGGAGCATAGCAAAGGCAACAAACCTCTGCGTTAAACAAGTGAGCAAAAACAAGGGTAAAAAAAAGAGACCACTATGATTCTTGAAAGAGGTGACTGAAAAGGTAAAGGCTAAAAGGGTAGCATTCAGAAGGTGTAAGGATATGTAGAGGGAGGAAGATAGGGAGGTGCATCAGGGGAAATGGAGGGAAGCAAGGTAAGCAGTAAGGAGCTCAAAGGCATGAAATGAAGAGAGAATGGTTGCCCACCCGACAGCGACAGTTTGACATCGAGGTCCCCTACAGCGACTACAGCGCCATGCCACTGTAGGTAACCTACTGGAACCTGGCACTGTCTATCAGGGGTCCTGCACCCCCCCCAATCAGCTCTGACTCGGAGTTGATAATCCTTAAGTAGGGGTGGTGCAGGGGTGCAGCCCCCTGCGTGGCGGGTTTGGGGGCAAAGCCCCCCAAAGAAAACACATCCAGCCTCTGGAAACCGGCAGCCGACTGCAAAATGTGGTCAACCTGCCAGTTTTGCTGTCGGGGCATTCAACGAATATTTTGTTGAACACCCATTGTGGATCCAAGAGAGAGACTAGCCTAGGAGATAAAAGGGGACAAGACATTTTTTTAGGTATGTACAGTGAAGCTCGCCTGGATGAAACCCACTTCTACAGCATTCTGCAGTATGCTGCAGCAGAGTTACTGTAGTAAACAATGTAATTTCAATGGGAATTAATCCCTTTTGTCATGCAGGAAAATGTGACAGTGCCAGGATGAAGTGAATGTCACAGTTTCCTGCATGACAAAAGGGACTAATTGCCATTGAAATGACATTGTTTTCCACAGTAACTCTGCTACAGCATGCTGCAGAGTGCTACAGAATGCCGTAGAATTTGGTTTCATTCTGGCAAGCTTCACTGTAAGTGAAAAGAGGAACACTGGGGTAGGACTGTAAGGTTAAAAAGGGAAAAGGGGACTGTGCAGAGGGGGACCAGGAAGTGGCATTCATCCTGAACAAAACTTTTGTTCAATGGCCACAGAGGAAGGAGAAGGAGACGGGCCACAAAAAAACAATAGAAGCTTTGGAGGGTGGTAGGCGGACACTAGTCCTTTTTGGAGGAGAGCATCCTGAAGGGACTCAGTAGTCTGAAGGTGAACAAAGCAATGGGATCAGATGGTGTTCATCCAAGGGTATTGAGGGAGCTCAGGGAAATACTGGCTGCACCTCTGACAGTACTATTTAACAGTTTACTGGAAACAGGAGTGGTTCCGGAGGACTGGAGAATGGCAGATGTAGCCCACTACAGAAAAGTGGTAGCAGAGAAGAGGCTGGCAATTATAGGTCAGTCAGCCTGATATCGGTGGTGGAAAGTTCAAGTTCAAGTTAAATGTTGTTGTTCGACTAAAAAGTCATTACAGCATACCATCACAGTGACAACAAAATATTTATAAAATGCACTTGCAAAAAACACTTAAAATCCCATAATTAGCAATCATAAATATTTTCCATTATTTAGTTCATATATTAGGTTAGGGAGAAGTCTATATTACCTTAGCAAACTTCAGCTTAACCTGAGTGTAAACAGAACTCTATAAGATTTGGGTCTGGTTACCTACATTTCCTATAGTGTATTGTGTCTGTATTCCCTATTCCTAATTTGAATTGAAATCCGGTGGACCTAAAAGGTAGAATGAACTGCTACCTGACCTTAATAAAAATATTTACTGATACCTTTACAATAAATTTTAATTCATCCATTGTAAACCAATCTCATAAATATTGCCACGCTGTATAAAATATTTTAGCACATAATCCAATACAATAACAGTTTCAATACAACCAAGCATTACTACAGAACCTTATATATTACCCTTATCACTAAGAATAAAATCTACTAATACAGAAGCAAAACATCCTTCCATGTCTTTGTGTTGCATGTTTGAATTTATACAGCTATACCCAGTGAATGTTTACTGTCCTGCATCATTCATACCTAAATTCTTTGCCTTTCACCCCTCTTTGTAGTGTCTCTTGCACACTCTCACAGGCAATCACTAGGCATACAATGTGGCATCAAAACTGGGGTTTGAACCAGGTACCTTTCACTCTGAAGGCAGCAACCCCACCACTGCACCACTGTCTGCCATAATGTTAGATGTCATCAAGACCCACTCATACCTGCCCATGGTCACACCCTACCACCACTGTACTCTCTCAAAACACTCACCCACACAAACTAACCATACTAGCGTTGCTAACCACATTTTTGCTCAGCAATAAACCTCCAGTTGCCTCTGGTATGTACACACCTTTGCTGCTGGGGGAGCACCTCACCTCTCATAGCCTCTCCATCACCCTGTCTCTCCCCATAGCCCCCCCGCACCCTTACCCTCTACCCCTTCCCCATCTCTCTGTGCCTTGAGCACTCCATGTCTGTTCCTCCACCTGGCCATCCCAGCCCTCACACAGCTGCCCATTCCCTGCTCACCTTCTAAGCTTGCCAGCTGCCATTACCCGGCAAAATGCCACCAATTCATGGCCCCTTGTCAGGCTCTTCCACTTGCTTCTTCTACCATCTGGCAATGTTCACCCCAATCCTGGCCCAGTAGCACCCCACCAACTGCGGTCACCCATGGGGCTTCGAATAGCCACTATGAATATTTGCAGCCTGCCTAAAAAATGGCACCCCTGCAATGCTGGACGGCATAGCACCAACCAGACATTTTGCCTTTAACAGAAAGCTGGCTGTCAGCCAAGGTCCCAGACTCATTTGTCTCTATTCCTGGCTACTGTGTCATTAGGCTTGATCGTAAAGGCAAGAGAGGCGGTGGCTACGCCTTCTATGTAAATGACTCACTGCATTACCAAGCCCTGCCTTCACCCTCCCTAGACCATGATGCCCAAGCCCTCTCAATAAAACTCTCCTCTGACCCAAACTGTGCTCCTCTTACTCTCACCGTCACCTGCATCCCACCCTATAGCCAATCCCCTATCTGTAAAGCACTCTCTGACTACCTAGCCAGCCACCCCCACAAAATGGAACAAATCCTAGTTGGGGATCTCAACATAAACTGGCTGTCGAGCTCATCAACATACTCCAAAGATACCTTTGCTGCGTTAGATATGACCCAACTGGTATCCCAGTCTACCAGGAACAACCCCACTAATGGAACCCACACCCTACTAGATATGCTGCTCACTAATCGTCCCCAGCACATTACCGTCCTGAGTGTCCTACCCAATGCCTTAAGCAACCACTCCCTAATCATCTTCAGCTGGTCCTGTCAGCTACCTAAACCACCACCCAAACATCACCTTTTGTCATCGACTATGCCCAGGAGGCATAGCCAAACTCAAACAATATCTAATTAACTGGGACTGGTCCCCTACTTCCCAAGCCCAGCACATAAATGATGCATTGCACTACTTCACCACCACGTTTAATACCGCCTGTCATGATTTTGCACCGACCATCAAAGTGACCACTAAGAAACATAGTGCCCCCTGGATCACCCCAGAACTCCTACAACAGTTAAAAATGCGTTACAATCTCTGGCATCATGCCATTGCCTCTGGCTTGCTAAGCAATAGGCAGGCCTATAATGCTGCCCACAATAAGTGTATCTGGGCAATCTGCAAGGCCAAGGCAGAGCACTACAGAACCACCCTAGCCACCTCCTGGGGTAGCACAAGAAAATTCTGGGATAACATCAAGGAGCTTAGTGGTAAATCCCACTCTCCCCCCACCCCACAACTTAGTGTTAATGGTACTACCAACACAGACACACGTCACATAGCTAACTGCCTCAACTCCACCTTCTCAGATCTCAGCTCAGTCCTCCCTAGCAACTTTTTTGATCCAATTCAGCCTGCCCCACTACCTGAGCTCCTCCACCCCCCTTCAAACTCAGAGTCATTACCCCTACAGAAGCGAAAGCCTACCTGCCCAAAGCTCTCTAGAGCTCCAATTACTGCAAAAATGCATTTGATATGCTTATCCTATACCTTGTGCTAGACTCAGTTATCTCCCCACTCATGGCCCTTCTAAATCTGTCCCTGCACCTAGGCCAGTTCCCAACCTCATGGAAATGGCAGTGATAATACCAATATTGAAATGTGGTGACAGCTCCCTCCCAAACAACTACCGGCCCATCTCGATTCTCCCCCCACTGTCTAAAGCCCTTGAAAAGATCATGGCCAATCAGCTCACTGACTACCTCCTCGCACACAACCTCTTATGTAGGGAGCAGCATGGTTTCAGAGCTGGTCATAGCACTACGATCGCCCTCACAGAATTCGCTAACTCCCTGCATTCCACGCTTGACAAGGTTTCTCACCCCCTCCTTCTTAACACATTACAACAAATTGGGGTCTCTCATTGTCCACTCTCATGGTTCTCCAGCTATCTTTTATCTAGAACCCAATGTGTTAAAATTAATAATACCATGTCTACTATGCTGCCTGTGTGCTCAGGAGTTCCCCAGAGATCTATGCGGGGTCCCCTGCTATTCAGCATCTACCTCAATGCCCTGCCTAAATCCTGCCCCGGCAACCTTCTTCTCAACGTGGACAACACTGCTCTTTACGCCACACATCCTGATCTTCTCTCTCTCCAGTTTACCTTACAAAACTCCTTCTCTCAGATTGAACACGGGTTTGCTGAACACAGATTGGTGGTCAACATTAAAAAAATTAAGACGATGTTCTATGCCCACCGCCAAAACAGATCAAAGGATTTCCCCCTAGAAATACTCTCCGCCTCTCTCATCCCACTGGAACAGGTCCAAAAGTATAAGTATCTAGGTATTACATTTGACTTTTCCCTCTCATTCCATGAACATATAAAAATCCTCATCTCCACCACCAACACCCGCATTGGTCTCCTTTACAGACATAAAGACTGCCTGCCACATGAAACACTTCACCTAGCCATTACCTCCTCAGTCTTATTGCTGGTGGTCTATGGCCTCACAATCTATGCTGCCACCAACCCTACGGTGCTTCATCAAATACAAGTAGTCATCAATAAGGCCTGCCAGCTCCTCTCTGGTGCTGACAGAAATACTCATACCTGCACCCTATATGCGCTCACCAATATCCTCTCCCTTGAGGAAAGACTATTATACCAGACCTGTCACTTCACCAAAAAAATCCACCTGGGTTTAACCCCAATAGGTGTTATGGCTTCTCTTCAGGCAGCCACCATCTCAATGTCTACACAGGCCACTCCAAAAACTATCTGGAAGGTGCCTAGGGTCAGGACGACCCTGGCCCAGCGATCCTTCCCCCTTAGAGCTCCATTCTGGTACAATGCCCTCCCACTGGCCGTCACATCAATCACCAATCTAGGTCCTTTTAAAGCTGCCTTAAAGGCCCATATCCTCTCCTCACATCAATGCCAGTGTGACCGGTAACCTGTGGATCCTGCACCACGCTGCTAGGCCATGCACCCGCCCTTGGCCTGGCAGTGGAGAGCCCTCACTATTTCTAGCCTACAGGCTCCTCACCTCCCTCGGTTACCATATAGTTGTACTGGACTATGAATGCATTGTATTATGTATAAGACAAGGCCTCCTTGAGGCAGCTTACTACCAACTCATATCGTGCATTGCTTTAGCTACCAATTGTATAGGTCTTAACCGCTCATTAGGTAAATATGTCAATAGCTCTGCACTGTTTTAGCTACCAAATGTATAGGCATAAACCTGTGCTCATTGTACTTATACTCTGTATGATTGCTCACCCACATTTATTCTATGTATATACTGTATGAATGTCTGTGTTTTATTCTGACTTGGAGCCTTTGGAAACAAGTCTATGACTCACAGGGTTGTAATTCCAATTTCCTAAATAAATAAAAATAAAAAAAAACTTGTCATTAGCCAAATGTAATTTCCTCCCCTCTATAATGTTTAGGAAGGAGGCCACAGAGTTTGGTATTTGCCTGGATTGTGATTTCAGTAAATGTGTTACCATATATTGTGGTTCATATTCTACAGCTCCCAGAATGTCTCCCAAAAGGATTTTGTGGACCTTATACAGAGGGCAGAAGATGGCTAAATGGGTCAAATCATCAGTTCCTAATTAACATTTACACAAGCTACTACATCTGCTTTTTTCTTTGTTAAACTGATCCATTTTCCACTGACTTGTGAAGCATTCAAATTTGTAGCACGTAATTAATTTCTTATTGCTGGGGTTTGTAACTGCCATAAGATAATATTCCATCTTATGGTTTCTTTTATTTTTTGCAATCCATTTACATATTTTATATTGTTTACACATTTCCAGATCCTTTTCAGTCAAGATGTCTCTAACTCTGTTTCTTACTTCTTCTTTAACTTTGATCATTTGTAGCCTGAGTACATCCGAGACACAAGTTAATAAGTCATATGGTTTAATAATCGTTTCTATGATGGAAATATTTAGGGAGGCAGTATAGCACAGTGGTTAAAGGCTCTGAGTTGCAAATCTGGTGACATCCAGCAGACCAGACCTAGGTTTGAATCCCACAGCTTTCACTTGCATACTGTGTGACCCTAAGCAAGTCACTTAACTTCCCTGTGCTCCCAGGTCACACCTGTAAAAAAGTTTTCAGCTTAGTGTGCTACTCCTGGCTAAACAATTAGGGAAAACTATGTTTTGAGTTAAATGGCGGATAGACTCTTTTGCACATAATCTAGGGAGTCTATTTTCCATCATTCCATAGGCTTTAAGTCAGTAATTTATTGGCCTTTGTTTGATTTGACATTCCACTGGGAGTTGACCTAACCCGGCCCTCACCAAAGCAGAAGGGGTATCATTAGGTAAACCTAGCAGTTGCTTATAGAACTTGTTCAAACTAGCTTTGATATTTATATTTGATCGTACCACCCAAAAAAAATTTCTGCTCCATAAAGGAGTTGACTTGACTCTTTATTTTTGCATTAATCACCTTGATATTCCCCTTCACTGATCTTCCACCATACCTACAGGAGAATGAGTTCATTATTGGTATAAATCTTTTTTGCTTTCTTCGCCAGTTCTTTCACATACCTTTTCCATGTTCCCTCTTGTGTCACCATGAGGCCCAAATAGCAGAATTATTTCACTACTTCTAATTTCTGGTTGTTACAAAATATTTATATGATTTATTATTCCCCCAAAAAATCATAACCTTAGTTTTGCTGTAATTTGTTTGTAAGTCTGCTTTGTCACATTCTGCCTGTAATCTATCCAACATTCTCTTCATGCCAATGAAACTAGTGGAAAGAAGGGCAACATCATCAGCATATCCCACATAAGGGCTACTCTGTCCTCTATCTTTGGCATATGAAAACTGGGGTCATATAATGTTTGCAAAACTGTGTTAAAGATTAAATTGAATAAAATGGGGGTCAATGTGCAACTCTGTTTCACCTCTGTAGTGGTGCTAAACTTTTCACTCACATCACCTTTATTATTGTATCTTTTGCATTCGTAGTCATTATACAAAGTTTTGATTATATTTATTGTTGTTTTTTCCAAACCCATTTCTTCTAATTTCTTCCACAGTTTAATTATGTTTACTTTCTTGAAAGCTGCTTTTAAGTCCACAAATGTACAGTATAGTTTTGGTTTTTTGTCTGCCTTGTATTTCTGGATCAAATGTGCCAGAACAAAACATTGGTCAATTGTGGAACATGAAATTTTGAAGCCTGCCTCAGCTTCATCCAAAATATTGTTCTTATCTACCCAATAAATAATTCTACTGTTTATTATTCTAGTGAAAATGTTCTCATTACAATCTATTGGACTTATTGGGTGATAGCAACTCGGATTGTTATTTTCCCCCTTTTATACAGGGGAACAACTATACTAATTCTCCAACTGTGTGGGATGATACCAATTTTTAAAATATAGATAAATGGCCTATATAAAAAAGGGAATCCATAGGGACTTAGTTTTCCATATCACATCTAGAGGGACCCCATCAAGTCCAGGGACTTTATGGGCAGCAAAATAATCTAATGCTATAGCTGTCTCTTCCATAGTAATTTCTTCTTTTGGTTGGACCCAAGCCTCTGTTTCCATATCTTCTTTTAATTTTGTAATATATTCAACATTATTACTAAAGAAAAGATTACTGTAGTGATCTACCCCGTACATCTGGTTCAATATTTAAGTCAAGTCCTTCATTATAATTGTTCATGCTTTTACTGACTGTAACCCAAAATGCGTTATTAATTTTTTTGTAAAACTGCCTCTTCTAACTCTCTCCATAAGTGGTGGATGCATGTTTCTTTATTTAACTGAAGAATTTTCCTATAGTCTTTTCTCAGTTTATTCATAATTATGTTGCTATTTAAACATGGATTATGTTTTCAAATTCTCAGCTGTTTGTTTAGTTGCTTCTTGGCTTACTTACATTCTTTGTTGTACCATATTTGACCCTCCTTTGTGTAAATCTTTACTTGTTTTATAATAATGTTTGACATTTTTCTCACAATATCTGCATATTCTGTAATAATGGAGCCATTGGATTCTTTATCAGAGTTATTGATTAAACCCTCAAGAATCCCTCTTTCTTCTAGGGTTGCTATGAAATCTTTTCCTTCTGTTTTCTGCCATCTTATACAATTTTCCTTTTTGAGCTCATTAGGAATGGATTTTATCCTACCGTCGAAACATTTCTCGGTTGTCTTTATCTTGATTTCTAGAGCTGCATGTAGGCTTTCTGGTCTTAAATTTACCATTAAATACTGTATATACAGTCCATTAACATGTTATTATTAACCCAAACATGATCTATGACCGATGATCCATTCCCTCCTACCAATGTAAAATTATCAGAAGAGTCACTGCCCATTCTGCCATTCAGCAGAGTGAGGTTCTTTTCCTTTAGAGCCCTATGTAGTTCTATTCCCCTTTCACTTGCTATCAAATCACTTGCTTTCCTATCCATAGTAAGTCCCTGGTTCCTATAAAGTGCCAGTACATTCAGCATATCCTCTAATGCCCCTTGTAGTTGATCTACTCTGGCATTAAAATCACCGGATAGGATGATGTTTACTGTAAGGTTTGTATAAGTGCGATCCTCTAACAATATCGCTAATTGATTTAACCACTCGCTGTCTCCATAGCCACTATTCTTCAGGTGTATATAGCAATTCACTAGCACCAATTCTTTTTTACTAGCATATACAACCTTGAGGCATGGGGTCATAATGTCACAGATGCCACTGTACACACCACAACCGCCCAGCAGCAAACAGCGTGGAAACAAGCTAGACCATTTTCCATTTGTTTTCACCCCCCAGGCTTATTATAATCAACTCCGAGGGGGTGTGGACTTAGGGGCAAGAAAAAAGAGCAAAAGATTCCCGAGTCAGGACTGAAACCCTGTTCTCCAACCCCATTCACTGCAGGGTCAGGTGCTCTAGCCACTCCAGCATGGGAGTGGTTCAACCGAGCATCCAACCAGCAGTGTTCCTAAACACTTCCTCCTTTGTGGTGAGTGTCAAGGGGTAGCAATACTTTCGTATCGCTGTAATTCACCTGACACTCAAAAGCCATACATGATAATCACAGCACGGTCATGCTGGGTGTGGTTTTCTCCGTGTGGATATTACCCGGTACCAAACCTTGATAACCAAGAAACTATCATTATTGCTGTGTATTTTTCTGTAGCAATATTTTTATATAGTCTGCAGAAGGTTACAAGACCTCCCACATTCCGCCCCAATTTTTTGTTGTTTTTTGCAGATTTCTAGTATACTTTGTAGCAATTTAAATAAATAATGCCCTTCATCCATGTTTTCTGTATACCTATATCATCAAAGTCTTGAAGGTATCTTTCCAGTTCTAGATCCCACAATTTGTCCCTCAGATCTTAATCATTCCAGGACAGTTGCTTAACTATGCCACAATTCTACAAGTTACTGTATTTCCCAAAACCCTATCAGATGAATGCAATTTTGCTTGTATATTACCCTGTGTCCTCCTTCCTAACATAGCTACCAATGATTGTCAACAGTCTTTTCCTGAGAGGACCTCATATTTATTAGATGTTTCAATCAGTATCTCCCATTTAGATGGAGTACCTTTACATATAGGATGACACTGGGTTTATTCCCCCTCAGCTTGATTCTCTTCATATACAAAGATACCCAATTCATCCAACACTTTCTGTCTAAGCATTAGCTATGCATATAGTGCTCCCTTAGATAGCCACAATGATATATGGCCATTCATTTCCCATCTTGCTACCTTTTCTATTTCATTGCTGCAGACATGTGTATTCAAAATCACATTCAGTGTATCCATCAGTTTTTCTTTCACATTTCTATTATTTTAGCTACTCATCTGTTTTAGTCCAAATATGGAAATTAAAGTATTGCCATTTTTATTAATTCTTTGTTCACCTTTATAAAACTCTGGGAAAAGATCATTCAAAGTTAGGATTTCTCCCATGTCCATCCCCACTTTTTTTAATTTCTCCCTGTTTTGATGCAATAGCTCTTAATATATCAAATTGATTTGTTACCAGTAATACCACTTCAGAGTCTAGCAATGGTCTTATTACAGTGATATGGTCTGTAACATGTCTGTAGCCATCCAATACATCAAAAAGTAGACTTCACAGCTGATCCGTTGGTACTGAGGGCTGAGGCGCTGGATGCCTTACCTCATGCCATGCTGACGAGCTGGGTTTGGGAACAAGCACAGGCCACTGGAGGTCAGTGGGGGGGTGGAGTTGGATGGAGCTGCTGGATGGCAGCTGTCCTCTTCAGGAAGGGAAGGTCACATTCCTCAGCTATTGTCTGCCTCCTGGTGGAGGCCAGGAGACAGTACAGGCCAGGGGTTGCATAGGCGCTAGGCTGATGGGTGGGCAGAAGGGGTCATTAATGGGGGCTGTAGTATGCATGCGCACCTCCACATGGATGCGACTACTCCTGGGGCCCCGGGTGAAAATCGGAGGAGAAAAAACACTCCGGCTGCTAGGATGACACCCGACCCCCCGCAGGCACCACTCCTGGGTCAGGCATAAGGTAAGCCTCAGTAATTCCAGGAGTCAGGGCTGGGGGGATCAGTCAGGCTGAAGGGGGGCAGCCGGAGTGGGTGGTAAAATAGAGTAGTGATAAAAAAAAAGTAGACTACATCATTTTGGTTAGACTTTCCTCGGTCTCCTCAGGGATACATCCAAACCTATACAGTGGGAGAACAAAATCAGTTTTTAATGTTTTATTAAGAAAGTTTGCAAAGTTCCCATTGAGGCTTTCTCCTTCTGGGGGCACTGTTTCTCTTTTGGACCTCTCTTTATTGGATACCTTGTCGGTTCTGTCTATTTCCGAAATTTAGCTTATCATACATGTTTTCCTTCAACAATTTGAGTTTTTTTCCCCTCCTCTCCATCGCCCTCTTCAAGTCCTGCCTGCATTATTTTTTCCCCTCCTTCCTTCTGTAATTCCTTAGTCTGAACACCCTTTTTTCTTCCCTTTTTTCCTACAATGTTATCAACCTGAACCCTTTTTGAGATCTTTTCCTTAACTGACTATTTTTTCATTTTTTGTTTTGCACATGTTCTTGGTTTTCGTAAAATTATTAGTTCTATCCCTTTTTTTCTTTTGGGAGATGAGTTACTTGTTCTGTATACTGGTCATCTATTCTACAGATATTTTGTTTGTGTACAGTTCTCCCCTAGCCTTTTGCTCTTCTTCCGATGCTTGTTTTACTTGTTTCTCTTGTCTTGTCTCTTTTAGTCTTCATTCACCCTCTGTTTTTTCTTGATTCTCACCCTCTTCCCGTAAATCAGGGAACTTGTGTTTCCATTCTTTACATATACTGTCATCCATTACTTCGACATTGGGTAGCATTATACATTCAGGTGCTCCATTATGACTCCCTTCTAAATCTGAATTAATATTTACACTGCCCCATGGATGCATTACTATTATCAGGAATCTTAAAATCAGAAATCAGTAACCTTTCAGATTTATTGTTTATTATATTCCATTTCCCCATATTATTGCCACTCCCTTCCTCTATCCTATCCTTTCTATAAGCTTATATTTCCAGATTTTCAGGTATCTTCCTGTTTTCCAAACAAACTCCCTTGACAAATGATAAATCCTGTTTTAGTTTGACAAGCTGTTTATTTATCAGTACATTTGCATTAAGTGGGTCTCTAAGAGATATAACTATGTCCCCGGTTATCCCCTCTATATCAAGTGACCTAAAGCTTTTCCGGACATATCATCCATGAACTCTCATTTTGTGCTGTAGGTATCTCCTGTTCTTGTGTGTAATGTTTGGAATTATGTTTGTTCAGAAAAGACTATCTTCTTGTGTATTCCTGTAATCCCTCACACTTCTTACTAGGGATGGGAAAACCTCAAAAGGTTCTGAGTTTCTAAAAGGTTCTGATAAGCAAAAACAGGTTTGGATCCTTATCCAAACCTTATCTGAACCTTTTATGACCTTTATATTTTTTATGGTAACCGTATGTCAAAAAATCATTTTAAACTGCTTTTAATCAACATATCTGTAGAAAAAAACAAACCACTTTAGTAGTAGAGAATACTCTGTAATAACGCCTCTGTTTCTGACATTTAAGAAAGTAATACTAACACTGTGTATAAGTTATATTGTTATCGGCAGTAATTTCTATTTCTCAACAGGTACAGGCAGGCACCAGGTGTGTTTTAGACATTAAGTGACGAAGAAGAAGCCAGGAACAAAAAAACAGCACCAGGCCAGAGCAGAGGGCAGCCAGTCAGAGAGAATCAATCAGCCAGCTACCACTTCAAGACTGCAGTCTGCTGCTATCTCCACCTACTACAATTAGGGTAAAACCAGAAGTAGTCTATCAGCACTGAAAGCAATATGGTTAAGGCACATTTACCAAAAATGACTGCTTAGAAAAGAATGAGAAAGTGACTGTGATGACAAGAAAATCCCAGGCCAGATCTCTAGTTCGTAAATAAATGGTCTCCTCCTGAGTCTGATTTTTTAAAGGGGATAACAATGTGTCTAAATATTTGTACTTTGTAATAGTACTACTACTACTACCACTACTACCAAGGGAAAAAACAGCTAGCAGCTTTTATCAATGTGGTTAATTGTGCACATTTAGGTAAATAATCTCCTTAGAATGACAATGTGACTGTGTGTAAGAACAGGGACTTGTCTGCCACAGTTGCACCAGTACAATGATGACATGATGTACTTGCTGCACCTGCCACCCACCCCCAGGATGATGATGATGTGATCCAAAAAGGCAGGCAAGTCCCAGGTCTCTGTTTTTAAACCAGTCTCCTGACTGACTTTTTGTAGGAGGAGTCAGTGAGTTTTTGTATGTCACCAATTATTTTAGCATAGCAACGGTCTTGGTATGGAATGCAACACGAGCGATGTGAAAGAACAAGAGCACCAGGCATTCCAAGTGACCACTTCACCACTGCTGCTACCACTACTATTAAGAGGAAAAACAGAGCTATGGTTATATAAGAAATAATTATTCTCAGGTGCATTAGGTAATAAAATAAATTGTCTGTCAGAATGAAAAAGTGACTGTGTGAGATCAGGGACTTGTCTGCCACAGTTGCTACCAGTACATGATGATGTGAATGTGATGTACTGACTGCACCTCCCACCCACCCCCAGGATGACGACGATGTGGTTAAAAGGCAGGTAAGTCCCAGATCTCTATATTTTTTTAAACCAGTCTCCTGAGTCTGACTTTTTGTAGGAAGGGTCAATGTGTTTTTTGTTGGTCTCCAATTATTTTAGCAAAGCATCAGGTCTCAGTATGGAATGCAACATGAAGCAATGTGAAAGAACAAGAGCACCCGGCAGTCCAAAAGGATCACTTCACCACTGCTGCCACTATCACTACTATCAGGGGGAAAACAGAGCTAAGGTTATATAAAAACAATTATTCTTAGGTGCATTAGGTAATAAAATAAATGATCTTGTCAGAATGAGAAAGAGACTGTGTGTGAGATCAGGGTCTTGTCTGCCACAGTTGCTACCAGTGCGTGATGATGTGATGTACTGGTTGCACCTCCACCACCCCAGGATAACGATGATGCAGTCAAAAGGCAGGAAAGTCCCAGATCTCTACTTTTAAACAGTCCATTCTCAACATTGAAAGGTGATGTGTCACTCCAGAGCTGCAGCACAGGTACTACTGTCAGTGTCATCTTCTTCAAGATGAGCATCACATATGTAGCCAAAGTTTGGCAAGTTAACCTTCAAGAACGTAAATTTTTCCACATTGTCTGGTGTTAATCCTGTTTGTTTATCAGTCACAACATCCCCAGCAGAACTAAATAAATGCTCAGAACAGACATTGGAGGGTGGACATCCAATATACTTACAAGCCAGGGTTGCCAGCTTTGGCCAGTATGATTTTTTCTCTTGCCAGTAAGCTAAAGGGTCATCCTTAATACTAATGTTGGCTCAGAGACAGATATGCATCTACCATGCTTACTACTGAGCATGCATTTTCTCCTTGTGGAATTTCAATGTCCTGCAGCTGACCCTAAATGTCATCCTCCTCATTGTCTGCTTCTGTACTGGTTTTTGGAGCAATCTTTTGAATTTGAGGTGGTGTCATTGAAGTACTGCTTGCAAATCCTCTAATGAAACCTCATCTACTGCATCAATGAAACGTTGCCTGTAGTTCAACTCATCCATATCATCAGAAACCACATCAGCAAGGTGTCTGTTCCAGAAATGTGGATCTAGCAATGTTGCCAAGAGATACCCTTTCTCAGTGTCATGGCTGAAAATTTCTCATCATTGCTAAGCCTGGAGCATGTAACTGACTAGAGATTAGTTCATATCTAAGTTGCTCCTCATTTTCTCCAACCTTTTTGAGAAGTAGAATGAGTGAAATAACTTGGCTAAGGGATGCCTTTTCTGCACTGACCTCTGTGGTAGCACTCATGAATAGTTTCAGAATGTGACACAACTGTTCCAGCAGAGACCATTGAGTAGAATGGAGTACAATGCCCTCCCAATATAATTGTACATAATATACTCACCGATCGCTACCTTTTTTCAAGGATGCATTCAATCATAAAGTAAGTTGAATTCTACTTTGTTGCTACATCCAGAACAAGCTAGAGATGAGGAAGACCTTTGTCCTTCTGGATATCAGCAAGGATGTCACGGGCTTTTACTGAATGGCTGAAGTGGCCACACACTTTATGCACTGTACCCTCAGTGGTGGATACTTGCTAGTCATTATCCAGGAAGCTTCGAATGATTAGATTAAGACAATGGGCAAAACAGCTTTTATGTACATAGTTGACATCGTGAAGTGCTTTTTAAATATTTGAATCATTGTCGGCAACAAAAAAAGCAACTGTCAAACCCTGTGAAGTGACCCAAGCAGTAAGTAGTCATTCCAGTTCTTGCTGAATGTGCTGTGATGTGTGTGTGTCTTGAAACGGACACTGTATATGGAGAACTGCCATTTTCTGAAACGTGACGGGGTTTTTTTTGAGCTCTGAGAGATAGTAGTGGTAGTAGTAGTAGTAGTAGTAGTAGTAGTACTGGTTGAAATGGTAGCAGACAGACTAGTACATGAGGATGATGATAAGTTGCCCACAAAACTAACTCAGTGTGCAGTAAGAGAAAGATAGGCAGTAGTTTGGCTGCTGGTCCACATATCAGTAGTGAAGGTAACTACCTTGTCCTCAGCCTCTCGAAGAGCATGCCTTACTTGAACTACTAAGCTGTCATACATTCTGGGCACAGTGGTTATTGAGAAGTATTTTCTGCTTAGCATTAAATATCATGATTCTAAGTATTCCATAAGCCTTCTGAAACCCATATCTTCCACAAAAGAGTATGGCTACAAAACAAGCACAATCATTTCTGCTATTTTATGATTTATTGCCAATACTATGGGATGGTTTTGTGAATATTTAGACTTTCTTTCAAAAGCTTATTTAACTTCAATTGCCTCTTATCTTGGGGGGGGTGGTAAAGTTACATTTGGTTGGGGGTGTTGTACTACTATGTGCCGTGCCTGCTAAAACAGAGGACCTTACAGAATTATCATGACCATGAGGTGAAAGTGGACTTTTGGATCTTGCCTGGTGTTCATCTCGAACTGTTTCAGCAGAATGTTCCTGTTCACAGAGAGCCCTGCTAGATTTCCAGCCACCAATGTTAGACTGTTTTTTTGCACCATATACAATGATAGGGTGAATTCACAAAAGATATGACATCATTGTTCTGGTTCCAAGATGCCCTTTATTTTTTCCCCTACTAACACATGTGTTGCAATGCACACATATAGCTTGGCAAGCATCTTTGGGGTTTACGTAAAAATGATTCCAAACAGTAGAGGTGGACTGTTTATGTCTAATAATGACCTCAGTAGGACTAGGAGTTGAGTGGCAGGGTTTACTTAGGGAAGACAGATCAGCGGAGGATTCAGGTTCATAGGTGAGACAATCATATTATCCTCTAGCAGCATTGTTTGTGCTTTGACTTTTTCTTTTTCCTTTTGACACTCTACTGCCGTCATTATTTTTATCCACATTGTCACTGTCAGACCCAGAATGAGACAGAGCTAAAGGTAAAGTCACAAGCTCATCATTATCAGGCTCACCATGACCATTGTACATGATATACTCAATGATAGCTACCTTTTCTTCAAGGGTTCATTCGAGCATAAATTCCACCTTGTTGCTACATCCTGAATAAGCTAGAGATGAGGAAGATCTTTGTCCTTCTGGATATCATGGGCTTTTACTGAATGGCTGAAGTGGCCACACATTTTATGCACTGCACCCACAGTGGTTGATACTTGCTGGTCATTATCCAGGAAGCTGCGAATGATTAGATTAAGGCAATAGGCAAAACAGCGTATATGTACATAGTTGTCACCATGAAGTGCTTTGTTAATATTTGAACCATTGTCGGCAAATAAAAAAAAAAAAAACAACTCTTAAACCATGTGAAGCGGCCCAAGCAGTATGTAGTCTTTCCAGTTCTTGCTGAATGTGCAATGCTGTGTGTGTGTGTGTGTGTGTGTATGTCTTGAAAGTGATATACATGGAGAACTGCCATTTTCTGAAACATGATGGGTTTTTTTGAGCTCTGAGAGATAGTAGTGATTATGGTAGTACTGGTTGAAGTGGTAGCAGACAGACTAGTAGTACATGGGGATGATGATGAGTTGCCTGCAAACTGACCCAGTGTGCAGAAGAGAAAGATAGGCAATGTTTTTACTGCTGGTTTACATATCAGTAGCGAGAGTGAGCTACCTAGAGACCAGAGGAGGCGCGGGACCCAAGGCAGCATGGATTCACAGCGGGAAGGTCATGTCAGACGAATCTAATAGATTTCTTTGACTGGGTGACCAAAGTAGTAGATCAGGGAAGGGCTGTAGACATGGTCTACCTAGACTTTAGCAAGGCATTTGACACAGTCCCACAAAAAAGATTAATATACAAGTTGGCCAGCCTGGGAGTGGATCCCAAGATGGTAGCCTGGGTAAAAAATAGGCTGGAGAACAGGACACAGGGGGTAATAGTAAACAGAGTCCACTCTGAAGAAAGGGGTGTTACTAGTGGGGTACCGCAGGGTTCAGTACTAGGACCGGTCCTCTTTAATATCTTTATAAGCAACATTGTAGAGGGACTGGAAGGAAAAGTATGTCTCTTTGCAGATGACACAAATCTGCAACAGAGCTGATACAGAAGGTGGGGTGGAAAGGATGAGAAGGGATTTGGCAAGGTTGGAGGAATGGTCAAATGTATGGCAGCTTAGATTCAATGCTAAGAAGTGCAAAGTAATTCACCTGGGAAACAGAAACCCAGGGGAAGAGTACATATTGAGGGTGAGATACTAACAACAACAAAAATGGAAAGGGACCTGGGGGTAGTCATATCAGATGACCTAATGGTGAGCAAGCAATGTGAGAGGGCAGTAAGTAGGGCTGGTGGGATACTGGGATGCATAGGGAGAGGCATCACCAATAGAAAACAGGAAGTTGTTATCCCTCTGTACAGACAGCTGGTGAGACCCCATTTGGAGTACTGCGTGCAGTTCTGGATACCCAATCTCTGCAAATACATAGACAGGATGGGGGCTGTCCAGAGGAGGGCAACTAAAATGGTGCAGGGTCTGCAGAGAAGACATATCAAGAGAGACTTAAGGATCTTAATATGTATAACCTCAAGGAGAGGAGGGAGAGACATGATAGAAACTTTCACATACCTCAAGGGAATCAACAAAGTCCAAGAGGGTAGCATCTTTCAGAAAAAGAGGAGTGCAAGAACAAGGGGGCACAATTTGAAGCTAGAGGGGGGATGGCTCAGAGGTAATGTGAGGAAGTATTTTTTCATGGAGAGGGTTGTGGATGCATGGAACAGCCTTCCTGAGGAGGTTGTGGAGTCAAAAACAGTGGTGGAATTCAAGAATGCATGGGACAGACATAAGGCAATTCTAGGGGGTGGAGGTTGGAAGAAGTAGGCTGTTGGTTAGCTAGGATCAGCAGCTTATCCATTAGGTAGGGAAATGGGCAGACTGGGTGGGCCAAGCGGTCCTTATCTGCCGTCAGATTCAATGTTTCTATGTCTATGTTCTATGTTTCTATGTAACTACTAATCTGTCATACATCCTGGGCACAGCGATTACTGAGAAGTATTTTCTACTTGGCAAAAATATTGTGCCTCTAAGTATTCCATAAGCCTTCTGAAACCCACATCTTCCACAACAGAGTGTGGCTGTAAATCAAGTACAATCATTTCTGCTATTTTACTATTTATTACCAGTGCTATGGGATGGTTTCATGAATATTTAGACTTTCTTTCAAAAACTTCTTTTAACTTCAACTGCCTCTTATCGGGGAGGGGGGAGAGTTATATTTGGCTGAGAGTATTGTACTACTACATGCCATGCCTGGTAAAACAGAGTACATTACAGAATTGTTGTGACTGTGAGGCAAAAGTAGATTTTTGGATCTTGCCTGGTGCTCGTCTCACACTGTTTCAGTGGAATGTTCCTGTTCACCGAGAGCCCTAATAAATTTCTAGCCACCAATGCTAGACTGTTTGTTTGAACCATATACAACAATAGGGTGAATTTGCGAAAGATGTCACATCAATGTTGTGGTTCCAAGATGCACTTTATTTTTTCCCTACTAACACCTGTGTTGCAATGCACACACATAGCTTGGCAAGCATACTTAGGGTTTACGTAAAAATGATTCCAAACAGTAGAGGTGGACTGTCTATTTCTAGTAACGACCTCAGTAAGACTAGGAGTCGAGTGGCTGAGTTTACATGCGGAAGACATATCAGTGGAGGATTCAGGTTCATCAGGTGAGACATTCATAGAATCCTCGGCAGCACCATTGTCACCATCATCATCATCACTGCTGTCAGACTTCGTTTCACTTTGTGTGGCTTGTGCCTTTGACTTTTCTTTTCCTTTTGACACTCTACTGCTGTCATTATTTTTATCCATATTGTCACTGTCAGAACCAGAATGAGACAGAGCTAAAGGTAAAGTCACAAGCCCATCATCATCAGGCTCACTGTGACCATGGTCCTCACCATCATCATCATCATCATCATCATCATCAGACTCAGTAGAGCTAACGTTTGCTGTCCAGATTGAGTTATTCGATATGCCGTGCTGCCACATCGAGCAACTCCACTCGAGTTTTACCTGTAAGTGCTTTAACTTTATGTACAATTGGAGTACTCTGTTTTGCAGTTTTTCTCAGATGACTTGCTATTGCCACTGTCTCTTGACACTCTGTTGGCAGTACTACTGAGCCCTGACATAGACAGTCCACCGACCCTTGCTGGATTTTCAGTATTTTGGGAGTTAGCTTGCACATGGATAGTAGTAGCATTTAGTTCAGCCCTTTCAAAGACTGTGGTGTTTGTTGTTGTACTTTACTTTTGGGCCACTTCTTTCTGGGCTCTTGAATAAACTTTTTTTTTATGTTTATTACTTCCTTTGCCCCCCGGTTTTTGCTTTACTATTTTCTGGAGTACTCATAATGCCAGTCTGTCTCTTGTTCAGGGTCAAAAAGTGGTTATTATTTTTATTTATTCCACGTGATGTGACGGAATGTTCTGCCCACTAAGCCAAAGCTTATACCACACTGAGAGAGCACAGGGAGGAAGATGACAGGTGGTTGACTTCTTCGGGGGAAGGTCACACAGACAGTATGTAAGAAGTGGCACTGGTGCACTGATGACTGGCTGGCAGATTTTTTTACACACACACACACACACACACACACACACACACAGAATTTATTTCACACACCACCTACGCTAAGGGTGATGCTGCAGGCACTGCTGCTACCCACACAGATTCAAGGAACCTGCCTGGCCTTATCCTCTCTGACACAGTACTTTTTCCCTTCAAGGATTTTTTTTTAATTTTTTCCACATGATGTGATGGAATGCCCTCCCCAATGAGCCAACGCTCATACCCCACTGAGCGAGCACAGGGAGGAAGATGCCAGATGACCGACTTCTTTGGGGTGGGGTCACACAGACAGTATGCAAGAAGGGGTGCTAGTGCACCGATGACTGGCTGGCAGATTTTATTTCACACACACACACACACACACACACAGAATTTATTTCACACACCACCTACGTCAAGGGCTATGCTGCAGGCACTGCTGCTACCCACACAGATTCAGGGAACCTGCCTGGCCTAACCCTCTCTGACACAGTACTTTTTCCTCTCAAGGATTTTTTTTTTATTTATTCCATGTGATGTGACAGAATGCCCTGCCCACTGAGTCAAAGCTTATACCCCACTGAACAATCACAGGGAGGAAGATGGCTGATGACTGACTTCTTGGGGGGTCACACAGACAGTATGCAAGAAATGGCACTGGTGCACTGATGACTGGCTGGCAGATTTTATCACACACACACACACACACGCATACACTGTATACCATAGAAAATAAAATAGGAAAATAGAAATCCCAACTGAGGTGACTGAGCACAGGCAGGAGAACTGAGAGAGCTGACTTGTTGTTGGGGGCAATGGGGCAAACAGTCAGAAGGCTAACTTTGAGGGGTGTGGTATTGGGTGGCACACTGGCACAGTTCAACAGACTTCACCCCCACTACTAGACTGCTACCTAAAAGAATTAAAGCTGGCAATCTGGCTCTGACACATAATAGTGAAGTCTCTCTTCAGTCTCTTGTTCTCTTCTTTCTTGTCTGCACTCTGTCTTCAAGTTCTTTCTCACAACGAGTTGCCCCCAGTCTCCTCCAAGTTCCTCTTCCCCTCCCTGAGTCCCCTCTCCCAACAATAACTACTTCCCATGCCAATCCCCAACTCCCACACCCAGTTCTTGGCTCAATCCCCCTCCTGAGTCCCTGACTACCAGTCCCCTACTCCCCACCCCCAACTTTCCCAAGTTTTCTAATTCACTTGTTTTGTTTTAGTTCTGTATATATATATATATATATATATATATATATATATATATATATATATAAATTAAATTCTTCTTTTGGTTTTAGAGTTGACTTCTCCTCCTCTGTTGCCCAGGGGCAAAAACTATACAAAGCACACAGTATCTACAGCACAGAGCAGCCTACAGAAGCTGCTGCTCCTTCTCTATCCTGATTCCTCTGTGTAGCTCTAAGGTGCAACACATGAGTTGCTAGAGCAGCAACCCAGTCAGGTGCCACCTTAGAGAGATGGACAGCTCGTCCATCCAATGAGGAACCAGAGTCTTGTCTCTGGTCCCTCCTGTGGGTTCTTCCTGCTCTGATACTTTTCACATTGCATTTTCCATGCTACAGCTGCCATCCAAACTGATCCGAACAGCCGAAAGTGTTCAGAAGCCGTTAATTTTCGAACACTTCAGCATGTTCAGGTCGGTTCATATTTTGGACGAACCAGTTCACCCATCCCTACTTCTTACCTCATTATCTAATTCAGTAAAATTGTTAAATACATCTCTAAAATCTATTCTGATCTCTTTCTGTTCTTCTGAAAATTTAAGTTTAGTCTTTTGATTGATTTAATTCCTCACTCCTTCTCTTTGTCTGAATCCACTGGTAAAAGGGGTAAAGGCAGACATTTGATGAATTATTTGTGATATCCTCCTTCAGCAATAGTGCTTTCCCAGCTTTCATCATCATATTAAAAATTGGTATAAATCTTTTCTCCATACCTTTTATCATTGCTTTTTTGTTTACGTTGCCTTTCTTCCTCTTTTTAAGTAAGTTTTGTATTTTATTTAAAGCTTTTAATGCCAAGTGTTTAAGAGATATGGGATACTTGCATTTTCCTATGCTGGGATCGTTTCTATTTCCAATAACTTTCCCATTTCTAGTAGTTGCAGGCATTGAGGGCTTTTCAATTTGTTAACCTATTAACCAGTTACCCACTGATTATACCACAATTATAGCAAAGCCCTCCATTATTCTAAATTTGTTACTAACAAATAGCAGCAAACAGCAAGATACACAAATCTCCTTTTCTTGGTAAAACTTTCAGGTAGCTTTTAACAGTTTAGGAGATCACAGCTAAATATGATAAACAGTGAACATATAAACTTTCATGTACACACTTCACTTGATAACGTCTCTTATCTCAGTGTCTCAGTAACTCAGTAAAGGATAAAAGTAAGGATGCAACAAGGGTACAGAATATATACATCACTGTATCCTCACATCTTTGATATTTCTCGGGGTTCATTTGGGTTCCAAAAAGTCCAAAGAATTCAAATAAATATGCAGCTACTTCCTCAGTTCAAATAGGTTCTTTAAAAGTTCAGCAGGTGCTGTAATGCTCCAGTGCTGTAATATTATAGTGCAAGTGACTTGTAGTGCAAACAGACTTGTTGTGCAAACAAGTTTACAGTACATGCAGTACCTCACAGCTAAATTGAAGAGTTGGTAGAATTTACTGCTCTTTCATACATTCCACAATAGTATTGGGATATGGGCTAGGGATGGGTGGACCGACCCATCAAAAATTAGAACAACCCCACTCCCCATCCTGGATCAGTAAGAACCCATTGCATCGGGCGGTGTTATGTAATGCCAGGTCGATTAGGAACAAGACTGCTATTATTGCAGATCTTGTTGCAACATCTGACCTGGCATGTACTACCGAGACCTGGCTGGATGAGAATGCAGGTCCTATTTTAGACTCTGCTGCTGCGGCTGGGTTCTCGGTAATGCACCATCCGAGATTGGATCGTAGGGGCGGGGGAGTGGCCATCTTTTAGATCAGATCTGAGTCTTGTGGAGTGCCAGTGGGTAACACCAGATCCTTTGAGTGTATCCTGGCAGCAGGTGCAGGGTTCAGGATTCTCCTCATCTACCATCCACCGGTGATGGTGGTGAATTCCTGAAGGAGTTCAGCGGACTTCATCGATCGACATGGCATTGGAGTCGCCTAGATGGTTAATACTGGGTGACTTCAGTACTGGGTGTTTGATGAACTCTGACTTGGAGAACTTCCTCCAACTTATGTCTATGTTGGGCCTGTCACAGGTAGTTACCTCTGCTACCCATATAGGTGGACACTCTTTGGACCTGGTGTTCCTACTGGATTTGGATGTTTCACATTTGGAGGTGGAACCAAATGTGTGGACAGACCATCACACCATAAGATTCAGTTTTGGGGCACCCCTAATAGGTCTGCCCCTCAGGAGATGGTCCAGTATCGCCTTAGGGGGAGTAAACCCAGCGGCCTACTGGCGGTACTGGACCTATCGGGTGTTTCAGATGAGCATGGGTCCAGGGACCTGGTTATTGCCTATAACAAGGCAGTGAGCAGGGCCCTGGACCAAGAATAGCACCGGCGTTAAGCCCACTCACTCAGCACCCAAGACTCCTTGGTTTGATGAGTCTTTGAAGGAGCTGAGGAGAGTGGGGCGAAGGCTAGAGAGGATGGCAGAAATCTTGCCTGGATGCTGACAAACTTAGATTGATGGATCATTATGTTATCTATCAATCGACAATATCCCGTAAGAAGGCAGAATTCCTGTCCAGGAGATTGCTGCTCTGACCGACTGGCTCAACTCTTTCGGACTGTTGACAGATTGTGCAATCCACTCTGTCTACAGTCTGGAAAATTTTCTAAATAAAGTGTGATGAGCTTGCTCGATTTTTCGCTGATAAGATTGCCAGCATTAGGTGGATATCAGCAAAGCTCACTCTTCAAGGGTTTGCAGTGATCGGCGAGGAAACAAACACCTGTGTCACCTGGTCTGGCTTTGGTAGGCTGGAATTCATGGACATTATGAAGATTGTCAGACTGTCGTCCAACCAGTTGTAGTTTGGATCCAGACCCTCGCCTCTATTATTGGGTTGCGTAGATATTATCTGTCCGACCATTGCTGAAATTGTCTGGAAATCTTTAGAGCAGGGGATCTTTCCTGAACCCTTAAAGGAGGCGGTCGTTCGACCACTCCTAAAAAAACCTTCATTGAATCCGGACTGTCCAGCTAACTACAGACCTGTCTCTAACCTGCCCTTTTTGGGCAAGGTTATTGAAAAGGTGGTTGCACTGCAACTGGATGACCATCTTACAAATCATAATGTCTATGATACTCTTCAATCGGGATTTAGGAAAAGACGTAGTACTGAGACTGCTCTTGTCTGGGTTCTAAATGATCTCCTGATAGCGAGAGATCGAAAGGCTCGTACTATTCTAGTCCTTCTTGATCTCTCTGCAGCATTTGACACACTGTGGACCATGGTGCTTTTGGGCAGCCTCACGGTCTTATTGCGGACTGTCTGGTACGGTTCTGCAATGGTTTCAATCTTTTCTCACAGGGCGGAGACAGAGGGTTATCACTGGAATTTATTCCTCTGACGCTGTCTCTTTGCCTTGTGGGGTTCCGCAGGGTTCCATTTTGGCACCCATGTTGTTCACTGTCTATATGCTGCCATTGGGAGACATTATTAGGCAATATGGCTTGGGTTTTCACTGCTATGCAGATGACACCCAGCTATATTTGTCCTTTAGTCCCGGACAAGAAGATGCAGTCTCTATACTTAACAACTGTCTATCCGAGATCAATGATTGGATGAGTGCCAGCTGCTAGTCAAACCGGATAAGACTGAGGTGTTGGTGGTGGACCCAGGTCACCTTGAGGCGGGTTGTAGGGCTGGTCTCCCGTCGGGCGTACGGATCGATGGTGCCCAGCTCTCAACCTCAGACCGGGTGCGTAACCTGGGCGTTATTATTGACGACAGTCTGACCCTGAAATTTCAGGTGTCTTCTGCTGTCAAATCTTCCTTTTACCATCTGAGGAATATTGCTCGGGTGAAACACCTTGTTCCTCCGGCCGACCTTCCGACATTGGTCCATGCCTTTGTTGCCTCTCGCCTTGATTACTGCAATGCCCTGTACCTATGGCTGCCGGGGGTTGATATCCACCGCTTGCAGCTAGTGCAGAATGCAGCAGCCAGGCTTTTGACTGGGACATCTATGAGAGTCACATGCGCCTGTGCTGCGCGAACTGCACTGGCTGCCGGTTCAGTGGCGGATCACCTTTAAGGTCGGGTTACTGACCTATAAGGCCCTACACGAACAGGGACCACGGTATCTTCAAGATCTGCTTGTTCCCTACTGTCCCTCTCGCTCACTCCGCTCCGCCGGCGAGGGATTGCTAGAGGTTCCCAGGGTTCGTTTAAAAACATTGGGAGCACGGGCATTTTCTTATGCTGCCCCTACCCTGTGGAATTCTCTACCTCGTCGGATACGAAGCTGCCTGACCATTGAGAGCTTTAAGTCAGAATTAAAAACTTATTTATTTCAAATGGCATATGGGGAGTGATTTACTGTATTTCATTGTAATTATATTGTTATTGTTGCTGTTGTGTCATATGTATGTATTTTGTATGTATTTTAATTGTTTTATCTGTACAGCGCTTTGATATTGAAAAGCGCTTAAAAATAAATTTTTACTTACTTACTTACATAAATGTACCGAGTCTGGGTCTGCCGGCTGAGTATGGCTAGATGATTAACAAAATGTAAAAAGAATGTATTCCTGTGTCTAGTCACCCCGTTTGCTGGCTGGATCAAGCACGAACTACTCAGCTGGTTGTCCCTGGGACAACTAGGAAAACAAACAGTGAATGCACATTTTATTTCCTTGCCTCAGTTGCTTGCCTTTCTTCTACCTACCACTAGGGTGCCAGCGTGGGATGCCACATTATGAACGCTGCTGAGATTGGTGAGTTGAGCTGGAGTCAGAGCGTTGGGAGCGAACAGCCGAGGAAGAATGTGAGCAAGAGAACAGATAAAGCTGGAAGTCAGCCACATGGTGGAGTTAGCTGAAATGGCGGGAGTGAGCAGTCGAGAGTATCCATGGTGCAGCATGCAGCAGCAGCTTTAGGGAAAGGACAGCAAATAAAAAAAATAGCGAGGCTGTCATAGGTCAAGATACCCAGGGTCCCTTCTTGGCCACCATGCCGGTAAGTACTGGGTGGAGAAAGCAATGTGGGAGCCGAAAGGCAGAAAAGGGAAAGCAAGCAGTTAGGCTGCATGAGGTCTAGGGACTGGGAAGGGTCAGGAATTAGAGTCGACCCAGTAATCATCATCAGCCTTCAGCATTACCCTTTCAGTTGGAGGAATGGTAGAGGTTGGACAATTGACCGTGGTAGTAGTGGATGCAATCCATGACAGCAGAATAACTTTACTTTTTAAACAGTATTTGTTACTGGTAACAGCTCAAGAATCATATTTTTTAACATTGCTGGTTTCAGCTAGGGACGCAACCCTGTGATCTTTAGTTTGTGAAATGCTAGCAAAATGATCAATGTTGCTAAGGAGTGTCTGGGTGGCAAGCAGTGATGGGATAGTCCATTAACCATTTTCTTATGACAGTCTCACTTTTTGAGGGTCACGCCTCTTTATCAAGTATATATGTTGTGTCGAAGTCTGTTGATTTGTTTCCCCATTGTGTTCTAGTCATTATTTTTCTATGGGAAACACAATTGCACATATCCCCATAATGCAAAGTATCATGGGAAACATATGCAAATCCCCATGAGAGAATTTGGACTGACTCAACTTTAAGCAAAATTGCATGGTATCAGAAGTCCTCACAGTGCAATCAGCAAAGGCTAAGAACAGCAGACACATACACATGTTTCATCCTCATTTGGACTTACCAGTGTGCAATATCTGTGTCTTAGCCCAGGGAAAGGAGCCAGCCATCCCTTAAGGTGAATGTTATTTGTCTGGGTCATGGGACCCCAAAATAAAGAAGAAAAGAACTACAAAGAACCCCAGAGCAAATGCCCGAGGCATGGGTAATCCTGGAGGATATTGGCTATACAGCCAAGTTTTAAAGGACACAATTGCACATACACCCATAATGCAAAGCATCATGGGAAATATATGCAAATCCCCATGACAGAATTTTTCTATGCTGAGTATTTTTGAAGTGGTGCCTACTAGGCCTTCTGCAGTGTGTTTATTTTTGTCCCAGGTTCTTGTTTTACCTATGAAACCGTAGACTCAGAGGGAGTTTGATATGCTGTCTTGTTGAACTGTCATTTGTTAGAAATCTGGATGATTTACAAATACAGTAATGCTGATTTATGGTTAGTCAAATCAACTTTCAGCAAAACAGCTTCACTGCATGGAGGGTGTGTGCAACAACAAAATACTAGTTAAACAAACAAGCAGCCGCACTCCTCATCCTAGATGTGAAAATGAATAATTTATTGAATCAAAGCAAAAAATCACTTAAAAGACAGCATACCGCACTGGAGCATACAGGACCATGCTAGTACCCCGACCGGTTTCGTAATCGCTACATCATCAGGGGGTCATAGCGATTACGAAACCGGTCGGGTTGCTAGCATGGTCCTGTATGCTCCAGTGCAGTATGCTGTTTTTTAAACGCTTTTTTGCTTTGATGAAATAAATTATTCATTTTTCACATCTAGGATGAGGAGTGCGGCTTCTACACACCCGGAGAGCAGATCAGGTTAGAAATTTACTTTGGCGGTGCAATCAGAGGAAGGTGAGGGCCACTAGACACCAGGGAATAGGGAATGGGGGTTGTTTTACAATACAGGCAGGCACAGGCATGCAGCAGTGATCTGAGCAAGGGGTGCCATGCCACTGCTACTAGACATCAAGGACAGATTTAGGGGCCAGTGGTGAATGAGCAGCTATGGGAGGGTCTGGGATCCCCTTTAAGGTCATATAGGTCAGTTTACAATTACACTGCTGCGAGGCAGAGAACAGATTGAGAGGTCAACAGCATGACTGCTATATATGACTAACCAGCACAACAGTGCTATAAGCTCACAATTTTCATTTCCTGAAATGCTGTTTACAATACTATGTGTGTGCCATAAATCTCAGTGCAGTTTTATGCAATTTTATGGCAGGTTTTCAATTTTCCTCACATTTTACAAACAGTTCTGATTTAAATCAGAACTAATCAGGACTTTGGCCTGGATCCTGATCCTGATAAGGGTCAGGAACTTTTCAGGTCCGCCCATCCCTAATCTGGGCTTATGTTCATGTTCAACCGACAGGTCACTCTTTGTATTAAATCTTGAAGTTTACTCCAGTACCGATAAAATAATGACATCTCACCAGACTGTCGTACTAAGGAAACCGAAGAAAATCAAAAGGGAATGTGATTTTTTTTATATACTCAAATAAAAACGCTTGGCAGATTTCTAAAGGTCTTATGAGAGTCTTATGAAATAGCCATTTCCTAAATTAAGTGCCTTTTCCTATATTAAGCACTTGAAAGCACCTGGCCTACACTGCACTATATAACTTCCTGCTGAATCAAAGGTTAAAATATGTTAAGATATATTAAGATATGTTAAAATGTCATTTTTAAAAGTGCTTCTGACCTGTTCCTCACAAACAGCTCAGAAATTGCCTTATGATAACTAATTATATCAAAGCAAAAAGTGAGGAAGATTATTATAATCTTTAATTTATGACTATATTATTTAAATTCGTAAGACTCTGCTTACTTGCCAGGCCCAGCAGGCTTATTTCAAATTGCAAGATGCAGACCAATTTATAGTCCAAAGATTTATCTCAGACTTTTGCAGGGTATTTGTTATTTTAGCATAGAGATACATGATATAAATGGTTGATCTGACATCATGTTCTCATATGCTAATGCAGGTCTTGTAATCCATTGGATTCATAATATTTCACAATCCTTTCCTTAAAGGAAAACTGCACCCTCATATCTTCTAAACGTCATTTGCTTCCATGTCAACAGACAACTCTTTCCATGTAGCTGTTAAAGATGTATGCAACTGCTTTTGTTAGTTTTCACACTTCATACTTGGCACTGTCACTCTCCTGGGAGGGTCCATTTCGTGCTTGCTGAAATCTCACTGTCCCTGAGAGCTGCATTAGCATATGAGAACATGACGTCAGATCAACCATTTATATCATGTATCTCTATGCTAAAATAACAAATACCCTGCAAAACTCTCTGAAACTTATAAACTGAATGGAGTTTAAAGGAAAATAAAACTGCATTACAACTCGCCTCTGACACTGGCTCTTACAAAGATGACATCCTAGCAGCAACCTGACTCAGGTGGTAACCTCCCCACCGGAAAAATTACAAAACTGGTACAAGCACCCTTATTGACTGGGTTCTCACAAATCACCCTGACGGATAAAAACATTAAAGTCCTCCTGACTCCCTCAGTGACCACTCCCCAGTGTCCTGTACCTGGTCTAATAATTTCTCAAGCCACCCCAAAGTTATAACAAGCAGAGTATTGCCTTATGGGAATCTTATCAAGTTGAAAACCCATCTCCTACAACAGGACTGGATGCCAATCCTTGAATCAACTGATATTAATACCGCACTAGAATACTTCATTAAATCTTTCAACCTGCATGTGACTTATCGCCCCAGTAAAAAAACGTAAAATCAAAGCGCTATCAAATCCATGGATTACTGCCAAACTACTTGCCGAGCTCAAGGTTGGGACCACCTCTGGGCAGTTGCCAGAGACACAGGCTCACCTCATGATACCCTAAAATACAAGCAGGCACGAAATAGATGTACCTCACAAATTAGGCAAATGAAGCGCCTATTTCAAAATGCCCTTGAATCCACCTGGGGTGATGGAAGAGCTTTTGGGACAACATCAAACATAATGGGTAAACAATCAAAATCATCACCTACCATTATGAAAGTTGATGGATCCACCACTCTTGACCCAAAGTCTATTGCAGATGCGCTTAATAAGACATTCACAGACCTTAGTGGGGTCCTCCCCCCAGATTTCTTCTCGGACTTACCTGTGCCTAGCCTAGTATCACAAAACACCCCTCGTGACAAACCACAATTTTACTTCAAGAAAATCAAAGTGCACGAAGCACACAAGTACATAAGAAAGGCCTGCTCCAAATCCAGAACAAGTAGTGACACGCTAGATCTAAAAATCCTGCCTCTCACCCTGGATGAAGTAATTCACCCCTTGCAAAAATTCTTAATCTGTCACTTTGCCAAAGTCAATTTCCCAACAAATGGAAATCTGCCATAAGTTACGCCAGTGCACAAAGGGGGACAAAACCTCAACAGGAAACTATCGACCAATATCAATACTCCTCCCTCTCCAAACACTTGAGCGAATAGTGGCAGACCAACTCTCTGATTACCTGGACAAATACAATCTACTCTGTAATCAACAGCACGGCTTTAGGAAAGGACATAGTACAACAACAGCCTTACTTGATTTCTCTGGAGAAGTCCATCAGCCCTGGACAAGGGTGCCAAACAGGTGCAGTCTTTATCGATCTTACAAAAGCTTTCGACACAGTCCATCATGGCCTACTTACATCCCTACTTTCTAGCCTAGGCCTGGCCGAAGGTCCTTGTGCTTGGGTAAAAAGTTACCTGTCCAATCGGTCACAGGCTGTAAAAATCTCTAATGAACTCTCCGACTTCAAACCAGTTCTCTCGGGTGTACCACAGGGATCAATTCTTGGACCGCTCCTCTTTAGCCTGTTCCTTAACTCCCTCCCAGATATCTGCCAGGAGAAAATAATCTTATACGCTGATGATGCTGTAATTCTCTCTTCCCACAAGGATCCAAACTCCCTACGAAAAAGCCTGCAACTTGCTTTCTCTAGTGTTGAAAGGTGGTTCCTGGATAGTAAACTTGTGCTAAACCACAATAAAACAAAAGCCATGCTCTTCTCCAATCACCAAAACAAAAATAGGCATAATCCACTTACCATACAAACCTCTGTGGGAATTACACTGGACCAAGTAAATACTTTCAAATACCTTGGCATCACTTTTGACCAAGGGCTCACCTTTGCAACCCACATTGACAACACTGCGAAAACAGTGAACAAGCCTTGAATACTATTCCGTAACCGTCAATTTCTAAATCAAGCGGCATTGAGAATAGCTATACAGAGTTCCATAATCTCAATCATTGACTATGGCCTTATTATTTATGGCTCAGCTACCTCCACTGCTCTAAAGCGTATCTCAATCACTCTAAATAAGACCTGCCGGCTCCTCATGGGGCTCAAAGACTGACTCACCGTGTGATCTGTACTATGAATCAGGCTGGTTGAACCTATCAAATCGTCTTATTTATCTCACCTGCACAATGGCAAAAAATCTATCTTGGGACTGACTCCATTATGTATTCAAACCTACTCCGACTGAATCCTGGCTCACGACCCTCCACCAGATCTGCACGCCAACCTTTCCTGGTTCCGAGATGCCGGACTGCACAGGGACAAAGATCTTTCGCATACAGGGCCTGACATGGTTCAATGCGCTTAGTCCACCTACTCTATCCTCAACCTCGCTTGAAGCTTTCAAATCCATGCGCTATGCCCACCTCACCACCACTAGCAACTGTGATTGCGCTTAGATAAAGACTACTACTGCTCATGTCCATCCTCACATCTGAGGCCTCTTCCTCCTGACTAATGAACCTCTGGTACCTCTCCTACTTCCTGTCTCCCACCCAAACTCACTCCCCCTTTTTCCTGTCCCTCTCACTTACTCTCCCGCTCACCACCTTCCCTCCTCTCTAGCCTCCTTTTGGCGCCTAATGATTACCTCTCCTGGAAGTTTCCTTAACCTCGAAATTGTCTACTCGCTTGAACCTGTTATAGCTTGTTTTTCTATGAAACTTAAAAGCGTTGCTGCCTTAAACTGTTAATAGCAAATTTATGATGTAACTTTCCTGTCTGGTTTTACCTGTAATATGTATCGTGCTTTGTTAAATGTTCTTTGTGACGTGGAACCTTTGTAAAAGAGCCCTGGCTCAAACGTATTAATTCCTAGACAAATAAACTAAAAACTAAAAAAAACAACTCGGATAGCTTGTAAAACTCACTGAATGTAAATGTGGTATTTCACACCTTCTTGCAGCTTGGTTCTTTTAAAACTACTTAAGCAGACAGGCATACTGGGGAGTTTAAAGGCTGATTATGCATCACATTCTCATATGCTAATGCAGCTCTCAGGGAAAATGAGATTTCAACAACCACGAAATGGACCTTCCCAGGAGAGTGACAGTGCCTAGTATGAAGTGGGAAAACTAACTGAAGCAGTTGCATACATCTTTAACAGCTAAATGAAAAGAGTTGTCTGTTGACACGGAAGCAAATGACATTTAGAAGATATGAGGGTGCAGTTTTCCTTTAAGGAAAGGATTGTGAAATATTATGAATCCAATGGATTACAAGACCTGAGGCAGTATGCTTTCATGGGGGGAGGCCATGTCAAATGAATCTGATAGATTTCTTTGACTGGGTGACCAAGGAATTAGATCAGGGTGGAGCAGTGAATGTGGGCTGGGGTGCATTGGGAGGGGAATCATCAACAGAAAGAGGAAGGGGGCGTTGCCTCTGTATATATAATTTGCAAGACCCTACCTAGAGTACTTTGTCCAGTTCTGGAGACCACATTTCTGAAAGGACATAGACAGAGTGGAGGTGGTCCAGAGGAGGGCAACTAAAATGCTGCAAGGTCTGCATCAGAAGCCCTGTAAGGAGACTTAAGGACCTACTTATGTACACCCTGGAATGAGGGGATATGATAGAGACCTTTAAATACCTCAGGGTGGTCAATAAGGTACTGGAGGGAAGTATTTTTCAGAAAAAAAGCAGCTTATGAGCAAGTGGACATGCTATGAACATATGAATAAATGGAAAATGCCAGCAGATAGAGGCCCTAACATCTATCGAGTCTGCGTGAATGTGCAGCTATCAGTTTTTTACTCTACAGCTGCCCCACCTTACAGTAGTAACCTTCTCCTGACCCTGTTCCACCTCCACTTAAAACTGCCCACCAACTTTAATATCACCTCCTCCAGTAGTGCGATGCACCCAGCCACCACCCTTTCTGTGAAGTAGTATCTTCTCATTTCCCTCTTGAACCATCCCCCTCCAATTTCAGACTGTGCCCCCTAGTGTCTCTCCCTCTGTTTAATCTAAACATCCCCTCTATTCTAACCCTGTTTATGCCCCTCATATATTTGAAGGTTTCTATCATATCCCCTCTATCCCTCCTATCTCCCAGTGAGTACATGTTGAGCTCCCTCAGTCTGTCCTCGTAGGGTTCATCCTCCATTCCCGTGATCATCCTGGTGGCTCTGCGCTGGACCCCCTCCAGCAACTTGACATCTTTCTTTAAGTAAGGATGGCAGAACTGTATGCAGTACTCCAGGTTCAGTCTGACCAGCAACCTGTACAGTTGTAGGATAACCTCCCTCCTCCTTGAGGTGATTCCCTGGCAGTACACCCCAACATCTTATGCCTTAGGTGCTGCCTTCCTGCACTATGTTGAATGGTTAATTTGCCTTGTGATTAGCACCCCAAGATCCCTCCTCTCCTCCACAGTGGATTACTGTGTCCCTTACCCAGCCTGTAGCAAAATCTTTGGTTCCTGGCTCCCAAGTGCATGACTTTGCACTTCTTTGCATTGAAACACAGTTGCCATGTATCTAAATAGCGCTCAGCTTTATCCAGGTCCTCTTACAGTCTTAGCCACCCGTCTGTGTTGTCTACCACCACACTGATCTTTGTGTCATCTTCAAATAGGCTGATCTTATTTTTAGTCCCATCTGCCATGTCAGCAATAAAGATGCCAAACAACACCGGACCCAGTACTGAACCCTGTGGAACCTTGCTGGTTACAGCTCTTCGAGTTGAGAGTTCCCCACTTACAACAACCCTCTGCTACCTATTCCACAGCTGGTTTTTGACCCGCTTCACCATCCTCTCCCCTACTCCCAGGTAACCCAGTTTACTAACCAACCTCCTATGTGGCACAGAATCAAAGACCTTGCTGAAGTCCAAGTACAGGACATCCACCACCTGGCCCCTGTCGATTGCACTTATTACATAGTTGTAGAAGTCGACCATGTTTGTCTGGCAGGATTTACTTGAGATTAACCCATACTGCCTGCTGTCCTGGAGACCATTCTCCTCCCGAAAGGCTACGAGCCTTTCCTTTAGGATAGACTCCATGAGCTTCCCCACAATGGAGATGAAGCTGACGGGCCTATATTGTAGTTCCCTGGCTCATCCTACCTAGGGCCCACTTTCATGGATGGGCACCACATGCACCATCCTCCAGTCTTGGGGCACACAACCAGTCCCCAGGGAGGTGCTAAACAAGTCTGCCAGGGTCCTGCCAGGACTTCTGCCATCTCCCTCAGCACCCTGGACTGTATGCCATCTTGACCTGGTGCCTTATCCATCCTCAGGGGCCTAAGGCCTTCCAGCACTCTGCTCACTGGGATTGCCCCCTCTGTAAGCTCCACCCAACCGGTACCCACTGCTCCCTTCCCCTGCGACATTGGCCTCAACTTCTGCCTGGTAAACACAGGACAGAAGTAATCACTGAGTGCTTCTACCTGCTCCACCCCCTTCTCCACCCACCTCCCTTCCACCTTGATCCTAACAATCTGATCCTTACAGTTTCTTCTCTCCCTTATGTACCTGAAGAAATCCTTCTCCCCATCTCCGATCCCCTGTGACAGCCTAAGCTCCCTTGCTGCCTTGGTTGCCCTGACCAATCTGCTCACCTTTCTTGATTTCTTCATGTACTCCTCCTTATCCCCCTCCGTTTGGATCTCATGCATTTTCTGAAGGTAGCCCTTTTCCATAACCCTCCTACCTCCTTGCTTAACCAGCTTGGCCTCTTAGACCTGACCTTTTTGCTTTGGAGCTGTGAACATGGGTTTGTGGCCTCACTCACCCAAGTTTGATAATTCCATTTCTGATGAGTATCCACATGTGGTTGGATGCTGGCAAGGTGTGACTACAATATGTTCTCATCCTTCCAAAGTCTGCCCACTTGAAGTCTATCACTCTAGTCCTGGTACTGGCTGTCTCCCTTCTCATACTAAATGAAAACCACAGTATGTGATGGTAACTCCCTGCCAGGGGATCCTTCACCTCTAACTCCTATACGCTCTCACCATTTTTCAGCACAAGGTTCAGCATGTTTCCTTCCCTGGCTGTCTCCCTTACCATCTGCACTAGGAAGCTGTCCTGGAAAGCTTCCAGGAGGACCTATTCCCTGATGCTTGAGGTAGCAGGGGTACTAACTTCACCCCAAGCAGGTTGAAGTCCCCACTATCACGGTGTGACCCTTTGCACAGACCCTCCTTAACTGCTCCCCCAGCTTCCTATCAATATCTTCACTTTGGACCGGTGGCCTATACACCACCCAACCCTCAACCCCTGCCTTTCAGGTCCTATAGCTGTACCCATAAGGCCTCTGCCCTGCCCTCCTCCCTGTTGTCCCTACTACAAGGTATTCCTTATTTTCCATAAATAGCCACCCCTTCCCCCTGTCCTTCCAGTATATATTGTACCCTGGGATCTCCAGGTCCCAGTCTTGGTAAAGGGTGACCCATGTTTCAGTGATGGCAGCTATGTCCACCTCCCCTTCTGCCATCAGTGCCTGCAACTCAGCGGCCTTGTTTCCCAGGATCCTCGCATTCAAGGAGACCACCCTCCAGTATCTCCCTTTCCCTTCCAAGCCCATCTCTAGACCACTCTTATTGCCCCCCCCTTTGAATTTGAATTCCTCCTTGTCCCTTTTCTACTGGCTTGGGGGGTCTCTTGGCCTCCCTGGCCTGGAGACTTAGTTAGTCTTCCAACCTTCTGCCCCCCACCTTAGTTTAACTGAATCCAGGTAGCTATGTACTCCCCCAGCCTCTGCTCCAGGACTACTGCACCTTCCCTACTCAAATGTAGCCTATCTGGGGCATGCAGGTTCTTGTTTTCTCATGTTCCACCCCACTCCCCTACCAACCTGTACCCCCTGGACTGGCATAATTTCCACAGTCATGTGTTAAACTCCTCTACCCATTGCTTCCTAGCTGCGCTAGCCCTGGGTAATGGTAGAACTTCTGAGAAAGCAACTGAGTACCTGCCTTCTCACATTATTTTCCCACCTCTCTGAACCTCTCTTGCACCTCCCGACAGTGCTCCCTTCCAGGTCATTCATGCCCAGATGCACCACTATATGAGGTTCCTGTGCTAGGATGTTAATAAACAAACATCAGGCATAACTTAAAATTTCAACTTCCTTTTCACTCTCTCGATCTTCTTTCCTTTTTCTGACTATCCTTTTATTCATATCAGGCTGGCCAACCTGATACTCTTCATTCTTATCTATCCCTTCTCTGAAATGCAGCCTGAACCCCCCGCCATTTTGTCTTAAAGACATCCTTAAAACATGTTACACATTACACAAGTTCCTTAGTCGTAGTTAAGAAACAAAGGTATCTGTGTACTAGAGTCCAAAGCTACTGTTCAAAAAGTTATCATTGGGTTTCTGTTTCCAAATGAAGAAAGGAGACATGTTTTTTGTTTAGTTAAGCTGCCATGTGTATCCTAAGTCCTTTGCAAATGAAAATGTTGATTCTGCCTTCTTAATGGTTCTGGAATAGAAAGTTATACCCTTGCAAAAACAAACAGATAAAGGAGCGCACCCTTGTCTGTTTGGGTTTCCAAGATAAATGCCCTTTTCATCTAGTAAAAAGGAAAAAAGGTATAAAAGGTAACATGATTCCACAGAAATATCAAGTATAGTTACCCTGTTTACTGAGATAGGTCCTCAGTAGCTGAGACAGGTGCTGCTACGGGGCTGGCTGCCCACAGACTGACAGGTTTTATAGATCCAGGAGAGAGTGATGTCATGAGGGGGAGGAGCTAAGCTAATACTCTGACATCATTAGCCCTATAATTAAGCATTTAGCTCCCTTCTGTCTTGGTGTGCTGTATTAAATGAACATATGTTCAAATGATAAGGACTTGAACACATTGTTTGATGATGTAAAACATATGTATGGTGTATCCAAAGGCTCCAGTAGATCTTTTTGCCTTAATAAGGGTGTCACATGACTTATGAGGTCACCCTGATTGACTTAAAAAGTGCTCCTCTAGGGGGCTCAGACAGGTGTGGTGATCAGTAGCTTGCTGATCACAGTGTGAGAAGGTTCTAGTGAGAGTGTGCCAGTTTTCACATTGTTCCATGGAAAGGAGAGACTGCAGGAATTCTTTTATGTTCTCTGAAGGAAGAAGAACAATATCCTGTGTTCTGAAGGTGTGAAGGACTAACACCATTTATTTTCCTTTCTGTATACAAGTATTTTTAATTTTTTTTTAATTTTAATTTTTTTTTATTTATTGAGACAATAAAATGATAAATGCAGAAGTATGTGTTTTTTATGCAACTTAAACTGGTTGTAAGATCTGTTATTGGAACCCACACTACCACATTCCCCCTTTCCCTATCCACACACTTAAGAAGAAACTGCGCCACCTTCCCTGCTGTCATGCCTGACATGCACTCCACCCATATGCAGCCCTTCCTGTTGCTTTTGCCTCCCCATCTCACCCGTTTTAGAACTGAGTCCCCCAAAACTATGACCCTACTCCTCCTTCTTGCTCCCCTCCTGTATGTTTCCTGCTATTCTGGTCACAGTACAGATCAATGTCCTCATTTCCCATGATCCTGTTCCCTCTTGCCTCACCCATTCCCTTCTTCGCTCCTCCCCTACCCCATCCTCTATCCCCCTACCCCCACCAGTTGGCCCAACCTCATCCCCCCTCAGCCCATCATCCCCCTGTTCACCCATCCCCATTGCCACTATCTGGATCAACCTCATACCCCTCTTCCCTCCTTTCCTACTCACCCCTTTCTTTCTGTCTCCCCCACCAATCACCTTAGCTTCTGCTGTCCTGCATATAACCACCTCCTCCCTGTGACCTGTTTCTGTCAGTCTGCTAATCCCATTATTTTCTCTACCCCCCCTCTCTTATCTCCCCTCTTAGCTCCCCCATTCTTGGTCATCTAGGCTTGCCAGAACTGATAATCTGTTACTTCTCTCCCCGACCATGCCCTGAGCCACCCCCGGTCCTCCGTCCATCACTTTCCCTTCCTGCACTGACCTAGGCTTTGTGTTTCCCCATTCTTGACCACTGTCCACTTTACAGACTCTGCTTCATTTGGTTCTTCCCGATAGGGTGGTTTGGGCTCATTTAGTCCCCCCTCTGCCCTACTCTAAATCTGCTTGCTAAGCCATCTAAGTAAGCTCCCCTATGGACCCTTGGCACCAGATGGCCTCTTTAGTCTCCCCCCCACAGCTCCCCTATAAGCCATACAATCTCATCCCTTAGCTGCCCAAGCTGTTTACACACCAAGCACCCTCCAGTCCTCTATGCAATAATTAAAAAGATGGCTGCCCCACAGCCATTACAACCTACTACCCTTCTTCCATCCCTTTCTGCTTTACTCCTATTCATCCCCCCTCTCTACCCCAGACCTCTGATCCTGCCTATCCCATCCCCAGGACCCTCCATTTCACTAGGCATCCACATCTAGTTCACCCCATTCCAGTAACCCCTCACCACTGCCTCATCTCAAATGAAAACATAACATTTCTTTCTTTCTTTCTTTCTTTCTTTCTTTCTTTCTTTCTTTCTTTCTTTCTTTCTTTCCTTCCTTTTCTCTTTTTACCACCCTATGTTCTCATGTGTGCTTGTAGTCTGGCCGTTCTAGTCAGAGTAGTATAAAGGAAAGGAAGTGCCCTCCCTCACTATAAATCTGGATGAGCCGGGAGGGTGGGATTGGGGAGGATAAGGGGACCATTCTGCATCTCCTGAGGAGAGACCATCAGCCCCTTTTCCTCAGAATGAACCCCAGCCTCTTGACTCCCTTCCCAGTCACCCAATATCCCTCCGAAATGGACAGAAGACACAGTTACATCAATATATTCCAAATTAAAAAAAGATAAGCACTGCCCTATTTGCTGTCCCCTCCTTTCTGCCTTCTCTGCTCTGTGTGATCTCAATGCATCCTCTGTTACAGCAGCTACCCAGTCAGAGGCATTGCCATGACAATTGGACCGATTACAAATAAATGCACTTTTTACACACACACAGTCAAAAATAACTAAAATGCTCATTTCGCCCAAGCCTTGTGGTCATCGCTCCTCATCCCCTCACCCTCTCATTGCTCCTCCTACTGAAGCTGGAGAAAGTAGGTTCAGGAGAGAGTGAGGATACTTCTTCACAGAAGAGTGGTGGATTCCTGGAACAGCCCTCCAGCAGCGGTGGTGGGGCAAAACAATGGTTAGCGTTCAAGACTGCATGCTATAGTCATAGGGGAATCTCAGTGGAAAGGAAGGGGAGAGAGAAAGAGCCACAGATCAAGTAGGGTCTTCAGTGATACTGCAGGTAGGGGGAAAATGGATAGACTGGGTGGGAACCACAGTCCTTATCTGTCATCAAACTCTATGTTTCTATGACATCACATGTGGACAACTGGCACAAGCTGATGAGGTTCAAAGGACAAAACTCTGTTTCCATGGAAATTTCTTTAGTAATAGAAAATGAAAACAAGACAAAAACAGGGAATTACAACAATGCTGCCTGCTTAAGGTCAGGAGCAGCTGTCCCATCAGCCACGATTGGTGACTGTCCTCTTCTGACCCAGCTGCATGCCCTGCAGTCAGGAGCAACTGTCTCATCAGCCGCCACTGCCAAATGCAAGCAAGCAAATATTCAGCATTGACAAATCCTTGTTATTTATTTGTCCTTTAAAAAAGCTGCCAGAGGGCTTTAACTTGGCAAAAACTTTTTGTTGTTCTTGTTCTGCTTCTCAGATCAGAAGTGTCATTAGAGACACCCAGGGGATTTGCAATTGTCAGCAGGATGAAACAGAACATAAGATTCCAGAGGGAAATGTTTAGATTAAAATCCATCTAAGCCTTTGGTAGACCTCTGCTGGCAAACACGTGCCATAAAAAGGCAGAGGGCAAGAAAGGGAATAACAGGGTATTAAATCAGCTGGTAAAATTGATTCGCAGTTTCAAATGTGAAAGTGCTAATCAGTTGTGAAAAGGCATAGCATTTCCCTCAATTTGATTAGCAAAATTAAAAATGCTAGAAATGAATATGTAGATATATATATATATATTTTAATATTTGAACCCAAATAAAATCATTTATTAAAATTAACTTTGTCTTTGCTTCATCTGTTTTAATACTCCCCAAAGACACACACACACACACACACTTTCTTTTCTTTCAGGGAGCTGCAATCTATCCAGTACCCCACCAAATGAGACACCAGCTGATAATAACTCTAATCCCATGTACAGCAATACCCTCCCCCCAAACATCTCAGTAACACCACACTCCACACTCATGTCTCCTGCCAGAAACTAAGTAACCTGCCAAAGCCCGATCCCATGTATGGCAAAACCCTACCCCCACCCATCTCAGCCCGACCACCCTCCCCACCCATGTCCTCACACTCACTCTCAAGTAGCTAACTGTTCTACAATGACCTGAAGTGTGCCACCCCCAGGTGCTGCCAACAGTGTGCTAACAGTCTCACAACAAGGGGCCCAAATGCAGGCAATCACTTGTACAAGTATATCACAAAGCACTACTGGGAGCAAATACTGACATTTGGGTCCTCAGCAGTGAGGCTGTTAGCATACTGTCAGCAGCACCTGGGGTGGCACCCTCCAGGTCATAATAGGCAAGGCAAGTTTTATTTTTAGGTGCCCAATCCCGGAGGCTCTGGGCGCCATACAAGTAAAAACACATTCAACACAATAAATAAAATAAGCATCAAAGTAAATAAATTACAGCAATATAAATAGTAAATAAACAGGCCACTGAGAGTGAACAGTTAACTACTTGTGGGAGCGTGCCTGTGGGGTCATAGGTGGTTGGTGGGGCTGAGATGGGGGGGGAAGAGTGTCACAGTATAGATCACATTTTTTGCAATCCAAAAGTAAGGATGGATCACATGAGCAGCTGGTTAGCATTGCAAAATGCAATGTGATACTGGCTGTTTAATACCCTGCAATAAGTCAGAAACTCGGAGACACTTAGACTCAAGGAGAAACGGTCAGCTAAGACTCTGAACCCTCTGCTGGTAACATTTTCAGTGAAGAGGGCTATTTTTTTATACATATTGTTTGTCCCAGCATCTGTCAATACTCATAATCACTAAAGACTGAATTTCATACTCCCAGGCAGTGATTCTCTCACAGCAGATATGGCAACCAAAGGCAGGCTGGTACATCCAGAGGAGAGAACTTTTGGGACAACAGCAGGCAACCTTACCAGGTGAGCCATACCCTGAAGGTGCGACGTAGGGTGGCATACTGGCAACAGGCCAGAAAGGAAAGCCCAGCAAGCCAGGCTCATGGTACTTGTCCCATGATAGTGGCAGCACAGAACGTTTGTGCAAAAGACTTGAGTGAGCCAGACCATAACAGAATGTGAAAGACAGTGAATGTGCCTGGGTGGTCTGTAGGTGAGAGAACATGTGTGAGGGGCTAATAGGCTGACAATGCATGTGTGTTGAGGATCTGGGAATGCATGGTCCAGTTATTCTGCAAGAGGCCAAGAGGTGATCTCCATTCTGCATTTCTCCAGAGATACAGTGTGAGCCAGAGTGTGCATGAACATCCTGCTGTGGGGTGGGAGGCTCCTCACTGAATGTGCCAACATTGATTGCAATGAGGGTATGTTCAAAAACACCCTAACGTCAGGAAGAAGGCATGCCCAGCCCACTCTCACTTCACCAGATCTAGGCAGGGTTTGGGGCAACTCAAGACCCCTCTCTGCAGTCAACCTTGGTGGAACAGGAAGTGGGCTGGCTAGGTGAGACTGAGTGAGAAGGTGTCAGAAAAAGACTCTCACATGTAATTTTGTTAGAGGAGGTGAAATTCAGATCCCTTGGGTTCCTGCCCAATTTATCCCCCTCACAAATTCTTTTTTCACATGAATATATGAAAAAATGTGTACATTTTTCTTGAAAACTCATTTTCTCAGTCGTAGTACATAACAGAAACATAAGGTTTTCTGTTTTGGATGATGTGTCACGTGGGGTTTCTGAAATAGTATGTTAAAGCATAGTGGGGAAACACATTATCAAACAAAACATTTCACAGACATCGCACTTTTGGCAACAAATGTTGTAAAATGTTTCTGGTGCCCACTGACAGCAGTGAAATATGATATCTGAGGTTTTTCCTGCTCAGATGCCGGGTAAAACTGTCCCAACATCAAAATACATGAAAAATAAAGGACTTGTGTCGTATTATTTAGTTTGTAACAAATTTTCATCTTTTTTATGGGTCTGTAGAATACACAACAACTTCAAGAAATCTCAAAAATGTGCCCCATCCTTACTAAAATGTAATTTTTCAGCCACATTACATCACAGAGACAAAAGGTTTCCTGTTTTGGATGTGGTGTCACCATCATCGCATTTACATGCCGTTTTGTTACCAGAACACTGATAACCTGCATGTAAATACTCGGTTTCTGGAGAACCAGCGTTATCCAGCAACGCGTTACTGGATAGGGTATCCGGTAGCCAGTGTTGGAACTGCAGTGGGGCTTACCAGGGCTTGGCTCGCTAGCTCTGAAGTGAGCCCCAGTAGCTCACATCACTGCCATTGACTTATAATGGGAAGGGGCCTCAGTTTTATTTTTTTTAAATTCAACTTCTTTATTGATTTTATAATAAAACTTACAGACATGGGCCTGGATATTCAAACGGGTTGCACATGGTGCAACAGGCATGCGCCATGCACAACCCACCGATGAGCCCCGGCTCAATATTCAAAGGGGCAAGTTGTGATGCGCAACTCCCGATGCGCTGGGGCTCATCAGTAATGTATGCAGCACAAGTGTGGGGGGCGTGCCCATGCATATGCGGCACATCCTGATATTCAGCCCAGGATGTGCGGTGCATATGCTGGCACAAACCCACTTTGCACCACTCAGGAGGGTGCAAAGATGTGCCAGGTAAAACCAGGAACAAGTCCTGGCCATCCACAGGTGAGCTGCCATATTGCAGGGTGCAACACGGCAGCCGCCAGCCGTTGGTGGCCACCCACCCACGCAGAACACTGTCCACAAGCTCCCTGCCCTGGGAGCGCTGTAACCCCCCCGCCCCATCACCCAATCACAGGCATAAGTATGAATAGTCCCTGGTGGTCCAGTGGAAACTCCCCCATCACCCGATCATGGGCATAAGTAAAGAAAAGGCCCTGGTGCTCCAGTGGACTCCCCCCCATCACCAGATTATGGGCATAAGTATATGTACCATCCCTGGTGGTCCAGTGGAAACCCCCATCACCCAATCGCAGGTGAAAATAGCAAAAGAAGCCTTGGTGGTCCAGTGGTAACCCCCTCTCCACCCACCCACTGAGGTCCCCCACCACCCAACACCCCCCCAGTCAGTGGTGGGCGGCAGCTCTCTGCCCGCATGCCGGTGGGCAGCCAGGTGGCATGCGGGCGGGGTGCTGCCACCTGCCACTGACTGGGGGATGCTGGGTGGCAGGGGGCTTCAGTGGACAGGTGGAGAGGGGAGTACCACTGGACCACCAGGGCTTCTTTTGCTATTTCCACCCATGATCGGGCGATGGTGGGGGTTCCACTGGACCAGGGATGTTAAATGTACATATGCCCATGATCGGGCGCTGGGGGAGGTTTCGACTGGACCACCAGGGATGTTAAATATACTCATGCCCATGATCGGGTGATGGGGGGGATTCCACTGGACCACCAGGGCCTTTACTTTTACTTATGCCCACGATCGGTTGATGGGGGAGGTTTCCACTGGACCACCAGGGACTATTCATACTTATGCCCACGATCGGGCGATGGGGGGTTTTCACTGGACCACCAGTGTTTTATTAATACTTCTGCCTGTGATCGGATGTACAGGAGCGGGGACACTGCCATTTGACCGCAGGGCGTCGGTCCCCGTCGGCTGCAGCCTGGCAGGGCGCTAGGCGCAACTCACCGGAGATCGGCGCACCGCATGTAAATGGGGCCATAATGACATGCAAATGGCCCCATTTGCACCTTGCATGCATAATGGCCTCATTTTCATGCCCAGTGCTGAATATCGTGGTTGATGCACCTAGCGCAACTGCACTTGCGCTAGCGCATCCCCCTGCTCCCATGCTGCCACTTGCGCTGGCGCAGTGCCCATGCTTGTGCCCTCAGTGCCATATTCAATGATGCTGTGCCATGGTGCAGTATCGTTGAATATTTCCTGGTCCATGCCTGGCACAGTCCAGTTGCGCTGTGCCTGGGCTTGCACCCCTGCCTGGTGCAGTTTGAATATCCAGCCCATGGTAACTTTTATCGAGAAAGGAACATGACTAACAAAAACTACTACTACCTAACCCCCCTCCGCCTCCCACCCTCCTTCCAGCCCACCCCTGGAGTGTGCCCTTACCAAATACACAATGTGCAACATAATGTACTGAGAGTTGATTGCCTAGAGGGTACAGAGACCATCATGCAATTAGTGCAAATATAACGCATATAATTTTCCCCATTTTTAATCAAAGAGCTTGAGTCTGCTCCTGGAGCTAGCAATCAAATGCTCCATCCTGAAACACATGGAGAGTTCACTCAACCATTCATTGTATGATATGTCAATATGGTCCATCAATGCTAGTACCAATCTCTTAACAACCATTGAGATTAAGGCCATGTGAAATCTTCTTTCTTTGACCTCTATATTGGTATAACAACCTAGAATGCAAATTTCTACCGCGAAGAGACCATCTAGTCCAAGCAGGGGATCCATCTTGGCTTGAATTAACCACCATAATGGGGCAACCTTTTCACAATACCAAAATATATGTAGAATATTCCCCGCTGAATTTCCACACCTGGAACAAATGGCGGAGGGAAGGCAGCCCATTTTGGACAGCCGAACCGGGGTATAATACATATCATTCAGGATGTGAAATTGGGTAAGTCTGAACCTGTCCTGTGAATTATAGATGTAAAGGTCTTTCCAAATCTTTGGCCAATTAAAGAGTACATCTGGTAGCAGGGAACTCCAGACCTTAGAGCCCTGTAAAGGTTTGGGGTGGCCCTTGGCCAGGAGGCAGGAGTATAAGATTGACACGGCATGTGGCCTGGAAGCTAGTTCCTTAAGGTGTTCTAGTATGGGAATTAATAGGGAGGACTTGGGGACCGTGCCAAATGACTGGCCCAAAAGGTGCGGAGCTGGAAAATTTTGAAGGAGGCCTCAGTTTAAGATCGGGCCCTTATGGCCCCCTACTCCAATGCTCATAAAGTGTCATTCCAACACTGCCGTAACGCTGCTTTTACAAGCTGTGTGCATATAAACGTGTTGCATGACTTTTAGGAACAATGCTGTATATGCCATGGTGGGGAATCCCATTGGCAAGCAACAGATTTATAAACATCACAATACTGGCAAAAAATGTCATTGAATCTTATTTCTGTCATAAATGGAGAGCAGAGAAATATTATATCTGAGGCAGTTCTAGGTCATGGATGCCAAGCAAAACTATCCTAACATCAAAGTAGGTGAAAAATGAAAAACCTACATTGTATTATTGAATTTGAGACACATTTTCATCTTTTTTGTAGGTTTCCAGCATACATAACAATCTTGAGAAGTCTGAAAAATGTACCTTATCCTTAATAAAAACAGATGTTCTCAGCCATAGTTCATTACAGAGACATAAGGTTTTCTGTTTTGGTTGAAGAGCCACCATGACTTTCAGAAACATTACTGAATGGCATGGTGGTGATCCCCATTGTTGTACAGCAATTTAACAAACATCATAATGTTAGCAAAACATTTCAAAAAATTGTGTTTCTGCTGCCTATGGACAGCAGTGAAATATGAAGTCTGAGGATGATCTTGGTCAGGAATGGAAGGTAAGACTCTCTCAACATCAAAGTACATGAAAAATGATGAACATGTATTGTATTATAGAGTTTGTGATTTTGACATCTGGGTCACCATGTTCGGGTTGAACCACTGCCTGGTAACTGCAAAGGGCCCACCTGGTTGAGGGGGTTCAGTTAATTTTTTCTCCTGTGGTAGGGGGTCCCAGAACAAATAATAGTGCTGTGCCTCCACCCAGAGAGAATAAGTGGGCCAGAAGTTGCATGAAGTACCATCCTCTGGGATGCAGTACCTACCCACCTACCTACACTGGGCTGGACCATCCACTGGGGACCAATAAGACAGTTGTTACCTTGCCAATAAACACGTCAGTCAGGTTAAAGAAACCGGTGCACACACAGAAGTAAAATTCAACAGATTAACAGTGCTTTTATTTAAGAACTCAGGCCTGGAAATGGGAGGAAAACAGGGTTAGACAACTGCAAGTCATTCTTTAACACTCCCACCCTATAGCAATGCCTCTGGGAACCACTGTACTGTGGGCCACTGCCACCCTCTCAGATCCCACACAGTCTATAAGGTACCCACCCAATCAAGGGTCACAAAATGAGGAACTATACTACACAGGGTGCAGTAACTGTTTAACTGGTACCAGTAGTAAAACTGCAGTTTCAAGTGTGTCACTATAACCAATGACTCTGGGTACCCAGAAATTACACTAGAGTCCCAATGCAGGCCCAGTAACTATGTTGCCCAGGTTCTTTCAGTGGAGCACTTGATGAAAGTTAGCCATCTTGAAACATAAACCCCCAACAGGCAATAATGATCTAGTACAATTTAAAGAACTTAAAATCCAGTGAGAAAATGCTCAAAAACCAACTTGTCATCCAAATGCAGTAATGCTAATCAAACAACTTGACTCTGTTAGAAGACAACTGCTCCTATTACAACATCTTTTGGGCTTCGACTCATGTGGTGGATATGATGAAATACCTTGATGTATTACTTGATCAAGGCTTTACCTTCATGGCACAGGTGGATCAGATTACCTGATCTATCCACCAAAAATTGGATCTTATTTAGACTAAACTGCCTTCTCACCTCAGACTCAGACTAGCAATAGCGAATAGTATCCTGCTTCTAAACTAGTTTATGCTGCTCCTATATTGTAGTGCCTAAGTTAATCTGAAACAAACAAGCTAGAGATACTATGTAACAAAACTGGGTACTTTACATCGATGTCCCCTCTTAGGAGGAAGCTGGGCCTGGTGGAGGACAGGAAAGGGAGGCAGTTGAGTCGTGGGGTCCAGGAGACACCCTGGGGCTAAATGGAGTCAGGACAGAGGTTCTCCTTGTCTTGTCCCCATACCCAAGGGCTCCGACATTAGCGGGCAAGTGCCAAGGTCTTTCCCGACAGCTCATCCCACCTTGGCGATGTTATGCAATGCCAGATCTATTAAGAATAAGACAGCTATTATAGCTGATCTTGTTAGAACAACTGATCTGGCTTGCATCACCGAGACCTGGCTGGATGGAAATGCAGGCCCTGTATTGGCCTCAGCAACTCCAGATGGATTCTCGGTGATACACACTTGAGGTTGGATCTCGTGAGGTGAGGGGTAGTCGCCAATATATTTAAGACTGAGCTGGGCCTTGTGGATGTGCCACTGGGAAGCACCAGATCCTTTTAGTATATCCTGGGAGAGGGTGTAGGTTGCAGGATTCTCCTCATCTACCATCTACCAGGAGATGGTGGAGAATTCCTGCAGGAGATAGCAGACTTCATCATCGACATGGTGTTGAGGTCCCCCAGATGGATAGTTCTGGGGGACTTCAATGCCTGGGTCGACGATGAACTTTCACATTTTGGTCAAAATCTCCTCCAGCTGATGACGATGCTGGGTCTTACACAGGTAGTTACCTCCTCGACCCATGTAGGGAGTCACTCGTTGGATCTGATCTTTCTTTTGGGTATGGAGATAGCTGACTTGGGGGTGGAACCAGTCAGCTGGTCTGACCATCACACTGTAAGGTTCAGTTTCAGGGTCCCCCAATAGGTCTGTCCCTATGGAGATGGTTCAGTACCACCCTTTAAGGGGAGTTACCCCCAGTGACCTATTGGCGGTGCTGGACCTATCGGGCTTGTTGGGTGAGTGCATGAGTCCAGATGATCTCGTACTAGCCTATAATAAGGCTGTGGGAGATGCTATGGACAAGATTGCTCCTGTTTGTGTTTGGCCTCTCACCCTTCACCCAAGGAGCCCTTGGTTTGATGGCTCCCTGAAGGAGCTGAGGCGAGTTGGCAGAAGGATGGAGAGCCTGGCGGAGGTCTAGCCATGATAATGACAGGCTTATGTTGATGGCACATTATGATAGCTATCAATCAGAAATCACATGTAAGAAGGCAGAATTCCTGTCCAGAGATTTATGCTGTGTGGAATCGACCAGCTCAGCTTTTCGGACTGTTGACAGATTATGCAATCCAATCTGTCTCAGCCCAGAGAAGCCTTTTCTAAGCTGAGATGCGAGGTTTGCTCAATTCTTTGTAGATAAGGTTGCCACCATCGGTCCGGCATCAGTCCGATCTCTCCTACGAGAGATTGCAGAGATTGATAGGAAGTGGCATGCACTTGATCTTTCTGGTCAGATTTCTACAGGCCGGAATTCATGGACACTGTGAAGATCATCCAAACACTGCGCCCAACCAGTTGCAGTTTGGATCCGGGCCCTACATCCCTTTTAGTGGGATATGTAGATGTTATCTGCCCAATCCTTGCTGAAATTGTCTGGAAGTCCTTGGGGGGGGGCTTTCCCGACCCCCTCAAGGAGGCGGTCATTCAACCACTCCTTAAGAAATCCTCCTTGGATCCAGGCTGTCTAGCCAACTACTGGCCTATCTGTAACCTGCCATTTGTTGGTAAGGTTATTGAAAAGGTGGTTGCACTGCAATTGGATGATCATCTTACAACTCATGATGTCTATGATACTCTCCAGTCTGGTTTTAGGAAGAAGCATAGCATGGAGACTGCACTTGTCCAGGTGTTGAATGACGTCCTAATGGCAAGAGATCGAAAGGCATGCACCATTCTGGTCCTTCTTGATCTCGCTGCTGCATTTGACACTGTAGACCATGGTGTGCTGTTGGAGCGCCTGCAGCTGTTTTGTGGGCTGTCTGGCACAGTCCTTAAATGGTTCCATTCACTCCTCTACTGCAGGTCTCAGAGAGTTGCCACCGGAATTTATTCCTCTGGTGCTCACTCCCTGCCCTGCGGGGTGCTGCAGGGCTCCATCTTAGACCATGTTGTTTGCAGTGTACATGCTGCCATTGGGAGATATCATTAGGTGATACAGTCTGAGTTTTCACAGCTATCCAGATGACACTCAGCTGTATATGTCCTTTCTGCCCAGACAGAATGATGCACTCTCCATGCTAAATGATTGCCTTACCGAGATCAGAACTTGGATGAGTTCCAGCTGGCTGAGGCTGAATCCAGACAAGACTGAAATGTTGGTAGTGGACCTTGGTCATCCAGGGGCAGGTTTGGGGGCTGGGCAACCATCAGGCTTGTTGCTTGATGCCATACACTCACTACCTCAGACCAGAGTGTAACCTGGGCATTATTCTGATGATGGCTGACTTTAAAATCTCAGGTGTCAGCTGTCTTCAAATCCTCTTTCTACCATCTGAAGAATTTCGCCCAGGTTAAACACTTGGTGCTTCCTGACAATCTTCCAACACTGGTCCATGCCTTTGTCACTACCCGTCTTGATTACTGCAATTACCTCTACCTAGGGCTACAGGGGTTGATATCCGCTGCTTGCAGCTGGTGCAGAGCATAGCAGCCAGGCTTTTGACTGGAACCTCTAGGACCAGTCATATTGCCTATGCTCCATGAGCTGCACTGGCTGCCTGTTCAGTGGTGGATCACCTTTAAGGTTGGCTTGCTAACCTTTAAACCCCATGATCAGGGACCTGGCTACCTGCAAGATCTCCTGGTACCCAACTGCCCCTCCGCCCTCTCCGATCTGCCAAAGAGGGATTGCTAGAGATTCCCAGGGTACGATTGAAGACATCTGGTTCTTGTGCATTTTCCTTTTCAATTCCAACCCTGTGGAATTCTCTACCTCGTCGGTTAAGAGACTGCCTGACCATTGATAGGTTTAAAATTGAGCTAAAAACTTATTTATTTAATCTAGCATTCCCTAATTATGGATAATTTGTTTTACTGTTCCTGTTTTAATTTTATCTATATTTATTGTATTTGGTTTTATGTACAGTGCCTTGGTCTTGAAGGCGCTATAAAAGTAAAGTTTCATTTGATTTGATTTCATAGGAAGCACCACAGTGATGTTCTGACCTCCCTAAACTGACCTTCCCTAGCTAGTCAGTTCCAGTACCCTATTAACCATGGTGCACAAACTATTATATGTATTTGGTCCCCAGTCTCAATGGTCTCCTCGTCCTAAGCACTCCAGGCAGGCTGCTCATACCTCTAGCAAAAAGCTGCTTGATGTGCCCAGGATTAGATCTGCGATGAGGAACAGATCCTTTGCTACTCAGCCCCAATTCTCTGGAATGCCCTACGGAGGACTTTCAAATGTCCAGCTTCTTCAAGAGTTTTAGAAAAGAGCCTAAAACTCATCTACTTGAGCATTGCCTGTGCTCCTGCCATTGCTGAGTGCCTCAGTGCCTTACTTAATTTATTTAAGAGCCCATGGTGTCATAATCCAAATACTGGCCTGGTTTATGACCCACCTGAATATCCTTACTCTGAATATATTCAGTTACGGTTCCAGATGATACAGTGTCCATCCCAGATGATATAGTGCTGGTTCCAGATGATATAGTGTCTGTTCCAGATGATATAATGTCTGTCCCAGATGGTGTGTACCTTTACGGCACTTGCTCTCTCCATAATTTTCCTGTTAAGTGTCCCTCTAGTCTAGGTTACTCAATAGTTTTGTCTACTGAGATCAAAATTGTTACTGTTCTATGTAGAGTAATTAATCCAGCCACTAACTGGCATTTGTGAATATGTGCTTCTAGTGTATGATCCCTCCTACCCTATATTTGATGTACTGTATGTTTAATTGTTTGTATGTAATTAATCCCAGGTTGCCCCTGAAAAAAGGACTTCTGGTTCCAGTGGGCTTACCCGGTTATCAAAATGAAATAAATAAATGATCCAAACCTAGAAAAATACAAAACACCCCAGCCAGCAATGCCAGTACTCACATGACCCACAGATGCAGCAGTTCAGTTGAGGCAGGAGACAGCACACAGCAACAGAGTGAGCAGCAGTCAGGAACATGGCTCAGCAGCCGGGGGATGAAGCACTTCAGATTCCCTCAAATGTTCCACAGCAGCACAGTCCTTCTGGCTCATACCTCTTAGGACACAACCCTTCTGGCTCAACTCTCAGTTACAGGAGCACTGTGCAACAGCTTCCTGGATCCCAAGGAGTCCAGACACCAGGAGTGACCCCCATGGTCTGACTCCCCTCCAGATCAAGAGTACCCATGTTCTATTTATTTATTTAGCTTTTGTTGACCGGGTAAGTGCACTAGACAAATCCTGCCTATTTTCAGGCACGACCCGGGGGAGGGGGATACAGATGAATGCCAACTGACCTTGAACCAGATTAAGCTGTTGGTGGTATTTTAGTGAATGAGGGAAATTTGGCAGGACACGGGAAATTCCCTACTCTTTTCGATAAGTGCCATGGGATCTTTTAACATCCACTGAACTACCACCAATCCAGGCAGATGGGACCTCGGTTTAACGTCTCATCCAAAGCGGCACCTCAAAGTGCAGCACTCCTCTCATGCTGCACTACAGTGTCAGTACTGGGATATTAACCCAAGTGCCAGATGTGGAACTGAACCCACAGCCTCTGATCTCCCGGCCTCAGAGAGCAGTGTGCTACCTACTGAGCCACTGACACTGCAATGTATTCTGAGCATGTGTCCCATGGCTCCCTGTTCCCCAGTCAACTCAACTAGACAAGAGCTAGCAGGCCTTTTACCTGGCTCTGGAGCAACATAGGTATGATGCAGGTCTATATCTCTGCTCAGTACAGCTCAGCAGCAGCGATATGCATCAATGGCCCACAGACTCACGTGCAGCAATTTCTTCTCACAGGTGCTCATCTGGATCGGGGTGTGATATAGATTCATGATGCACCACATACAGGGGAAGGTCAGTGGGGACACCTAGAGTGTTGCAATTGAGCTTCAAAATGGGTCTTATAGGCCATTCTGAACATCTCAATGGGACTTCTTCTGAGTCCTGAGCAACTGAGGGTGCACATCCCTCCTCTCGGGCAGTGAACAAGGGTCCTCCGAATGAACTGGTTCAATTACAATATCTGGCTTTTGTTCAGTTTCTATGTGATCTTCTGAATGCTGTAGTTCAGAGGTAGCTGGTCTAACTGGGGTTCCAAAGGCTGTGTATCCGGATCTAACTGTGTGGGTAAAGTAGTTGGCATCCACCAATCTTCAGAACAATTAACAGATGGGAATGTCCACAGTGGAATAAGGCCAAACAAGGTCATCCTCTTTATCAGAGGAATCTGTTACGATTTGAGCTGGTTCAGGTGAGGGCTTTTCTGAATGCCTGAGTGGACAATTATCTAGGTTGGTTGCAGGCTGACTAGGTGTGCTTCTGTGTTTATGAGAACCTCTGGCTTCCATTCTCTGGGGGAGTACCGGGCCATTGTCCAGATCTGGCACATCCAACTGTCCAATAGGGAGCAAATGATTGTGGTGCAAAGTTCTACTTCTCCAGTAATCCCCCTCTGGGCAAGCTCTGTACACTGGCAAATTTTTCTGTCATCACATAGGGGATGTTGCCCCATTGATCTGCAGTTTTATACTTTCTGGTTAACCCCATGTTTCAGACCAAGACTCTGTCTTTATTTTTTTTTTTTTTTGGTCCTTTTTTCCTACCTGGCTCCCCGGTCGACCTCTGTGTCCACACATCATCCCCTGTTCCAGCCACCACCCAGTCTGCCCTGGCTCCCATAGGGCCCTCGCCATCTCACCCCCTGTGGCTTGCCCCCCATGGCAGAGTGGTGGGAAGCCCCCCTTCTCACCCACCAAGTCCGGATCTAGTTATCTGGTGATGCCCCGAAGCCAGGCGCCCATTGACGCCATCAAGTCGAACGACCGGGTAGCTTTTTCCTGGTTTTCTTCACTGCTGATTTGGGACATGCAATGACACCCACGGAAGGGAGCAATGCATGTGTCTGCACATGCTTCTCCCGGCACCTGCCCCAACTCAGCCCCCATGTTCACAGTGTTGGTGCACCACCCTCAGCCTCTGCTAGGGGCCACAAGCGCGCCGACGGCTGGAGCCCCCCACCCGGAGAGGGAGAGCAGTCCCTCGGATGCTTAATCTCTCTCCTCTGATGCTGACCCCAGGTGGCACAACTCCATTTCCGAACCCAGGTCACCAACTTGGCTCCAGGTAAGGCATCCAGTGCCTCAGCCCTCAGTGCCACTAGGATGGCTAAGAAGACTTTATCTTTAGAGAGGAACTTGTGAGCTCTGACACATTTGTTGTATCTGGTTCTGTTTACCAAGTTTCTCTTAGTAGACAGTGCTGCAGCCAGCCTGTAGGCATTGTCCAATTGCTGTTTTAGTCTTTGGACATATTTGGTGCAAGTCTCTAAATTGCCTCCATCAGATGACACTCCAAATGCAAGGTCCACTGGGTACCTGGCCTCCCTTCCAAGCATGAGAAGATATGGGGATGGCTCCGTGGCATCACTGTGCTTGCAAGTGTGTGCATGGACGAGCATGCTCACCTGTTGACTCTAGTTTGATTTTTTATATGGATCCAATGTGCCCAACATATTTAACAAGGTTCCATTGAATCTTTCTGGTTGTGGATTGCCTTGAGGGTGCTAGGGAGTGGTCCGTGACTTCCTAATCCCTCAGAGACAACGACTCCTTGATCAGACGACTTTCAAAACCCCAACCCTGGTCAGAATGAATTCTCTTTGGCAGTCCATAATGAGTAAAGTATTTTTCAATCAGAATCTTGGGTATGATTGTGTCTTTTGGTCTTTTGTGGCAAATGCTTGGGCGTACCAGGAGTAGTGGCCTTTCATTACCAGAATGTTGACTGTCTAGTTCCAAGCTCAAAAAGTCAATGCACACCAAGTCCATGGGCACATTTCTTGTAATGTTCACCAAAGGGGATATATTGAATCACAAATCTGGACTGTCATGTACGGTATGGGCTGCACGCCCTGGCTCTAGCTCTGCACCAATGGGCGTGCAGCCCTCAGGCTGATCCAGTCAGCGAGGCGGGCGGCAGGCGGGTGGATGCTGCCGCTCGCCGGCTGCGAGGGAGCGGTGGTGGGGCTTCGTGGGTGGGTGGGGTGGGGGACACTAGACACCAGGGAGATGTTTGGGGGGTTGTCACTGGACATTCTGCCCTGATCGGGCATTACAGTCCACTGGACCACCAGGAGATATTCGGGTTGGGGGTCTTTTACATTCTGCCCGATCGGGCATTGGGAGCTGTTTGGGCAGGGGGGTTTCATGATACTTTCTGCCCGCGATCGGGCATTGGGAGATGTGTGGGGCGGGGGTTTCATGATACTTTCTGCCCGCGATCGGGCATTGGGAGATGTGTGGGGGTTGTTTTACATTCTGCCGCGATCGGGCTGGTGGGGGCACAGGGACTGAGTTGGGGGCCAGCCACAGGTGGCAGCTGCTGTGTTGTGCCCTGCAATACAGCAGCTCACCTGTGGGTGGCCCTCAACTTGATCCTTTTTTTTGGCTCAAAGTTGTGTGCAGGCGCAGGTTGGGGTTATGATGCAGTACCCTGCACAACCCGACTGAATATCGGGTTGCGTAGTTTATGCATGGTTCCTCCCCTCCTGTTGAGCATGCATTCATTTGCATTGCGCTGTTGCTCAACCTGTTTTCAGTGGCGTAACTGCCTCCTGCTGATATATCGCATAATGGCGCACGTAGGACTGGCGATGTAACCCTGTTGCGCATGGCTTAAACTCCTTTGAATATCTGGGCCCTTAGCTTTTTCAAGAGTCCTGATGCACAGTCAGGTGGTGCTTTAAGTGTTACAATTAAAGTGACAGTACAAAAATGGTTAAAGTGCAAATAAGTGCAAAACAACTTAAAAACATTCATAGCCACCCAAAATGGCTAGCTAGATTCACAATTATAGGTTACAGAAACTATTGTGCTTATTCTGCTATTGCAATGATTTATAAACAGTTGAGTGGCTGGCATAGCAATAGTCTGATAGCCCCTATCCCAAGGAAGCCTGATCACTATTTCAGTTTAATCAGCTGCTTCCAGATAACTATGCTCACGGCTCTTCTCATGCTAAAAAAAAAAGTAGACAAAGAATATTTTGGGTGTCCTGGGGGACTTACAGATGGAGGGTGACTGGTGGCTTATATCAATGGATATACTGTAGAAGCCCTATATCCAAACATGTCCCATAGGGATGGTGTTTTAGCTTTACTTCACTGGGTTACAGAGCTTACCCAGTATGGCTTAGAGTTCATTGCATTTGTGTGTGAACGTGCACATTTAATCTTCACATCTAATGTTTTTCTTTTTCAGGAGGTGCGCTACAAACATATAAAGGGTACAGCTATGGGGTCTACTTTTGCCCCAAATTATACAAACCTGTACCTTGGGGTATGGGAAAAAGAAATCATCTATAGCCCGCAGGTCAGCCCTTTCTATCAGAGGGTTGACATGTGGTGGTGACATATAGATGGCATTGTTATGGTGTGGAAGGGCAACAGAGAGGAATTGAATGCTTTTGTCCAGTTCTTAGAAAGCACCAATCAGAATCTGAAATTCTCTGTGTATCCCAGTAAGGATTAAATTAACTTCTTGGACCTAATGATCATCAAAGACAACAGCAGTACTATTAAAAAGTACAGTTATGTAAGAACTTACCGTAACAGTAGATCTTCGAGAACAGCTCTTGCAGCAGGTTACACCATTAGGACTGAAGCGGGCAGGCGCCAGAATCCCACGGAAATTTTCTAGCTAGCAGTATTCAGCGGGGACCGCTTCCGACGTCGGTCCCGCCCCCGACATCAGGCATAGTACATAAGAGGCGGTCCTCCAGAATCCCCAGTTCTCCCACCAGAGACTCCCAGCCGCTGGAAGACATCAGAAGAGGAGACTGAGGATCCACCATCAAATGGCAATCAGAGTGATGCTGAAAACCCTGATCCTAGGAGAAGGATGTTGGAACTAGAGTCTACCTCCAGGCGGGATGGTGGGAGGAAAGTACCTGCTGCAGAGCTGTTCTCGAAGATCTACTGTTACAGTGAAGTTCTTACGTAACTGTACTATCTTACTTCGAGAAACAGCTCTTGCAGCAGGTTACACCATTAGGACTGATTCCCAAGCAATAATGGAGATCCCACACCATTGGGAGGAGGGAAAGTAGAAATCCTTAATAGAACCTAAACCTAGGACAGAAGTCCTTGAAAGACTGCTAGACCAAAACCTGCTCTTCACCTCGATACAACATCCAGGCTATGATGCCTGATGAAAGGTGTGCACGGTGCTCCAAGTAGCTGCAGCACAGATGGCTGAGGTGGACACGTTCTTTAGGGCCGCAAAGGAGGTAGCCACCCCCCTTGTGGAATGACTCTTAACCGTGCCCGGTAAGGGTTTATTGTGCTTCTGGTAACAGAATGTGATACACTGAATGAGCCACCTGGACAGCGACTGTTTGGAAACAGGAGCTCCCATCATCCTGTGGGCAAAGGAGACAAAAAGCTGGTCCGATTTTCGGTGGTGTTTGGTTCTGGTCAGGTAGTATTGAAGACACCAATGCACATCTAAAGTGTGCAACAGGGTCTCTCCTTGATTAGAATACTTGGGGAAGTACACTGGTAGATCGATGTCCTGATTAAGGGTGAGAGCTGAGACCACCTTAGGCAGAAATTTAGGATTAGTCCGTAGAGATACCCTGTCTTGGTGAAAAACCAAATAAGGTTCTTTGCACATAAGTGCATGAAGTTCAGAAATTCTTCTGGCCGAGATAACGGCAACTAAAAACAACATCTTCCATGTAAGGAGACGTAGCTTGCAAGCCGCGGCTGGCTCAAGGGTGGCAGCATAAGCTGCTCCAGGACAAAGGTAAATCCCAATGGCAGAATCAGATCCTTAATTGGAGGCTAAGGTGGAGAACACCTCTCAGGAAGGCTCCTGCCGTGTCCAACTGAGATATGGTCATTGGCCTATAGGAGTGTGATAGGCTGAGATGGCACAGAGGTGTACTTTAATCGAGAGTAGGCCAAGCCTGTCTGAAAAAGGGACAGGAGGTAGTCCAAGACCAACCTTTCTGGACAATCCATAGGCGAAAAACTGCGTGCTTGAACCCATAGACAAAATCTGTGCCATTTCATGGCGTAAGTAGCATGGGTAGCCGGTTTCCTAGCAGCAGCAAGAACGTCTGCTACCTCTTGCGAGACCCCGTATCGCATCATGGCTATGTCTCTAGGAGCCAAGCATGCAGGTTCAGAGAACGAAGGTCCAGATGGACCAAGGAACCCACCTCCTGAGACAGCAAGTGGGAGCTGATTGGCAGAGGCACTGGAGGTTCCCGAGATAGCTGATGTAGTAGAGGGAACCAGATCTGCCTGGGCCAAAATGTTGTGATAAGTATCAGCATCGCTTGCTCTCTGTGAAGTTTCAGAAGGACTCTCTGGATCAATGGAAAGGGGGGACAAGCATAGAGGAATCTGACTGCCCAGGAGAGGGACAACGCATCTTGCCAGAAAACACCAGGCCCTGGATCTTGCGAGCAAAAATTGGGCACTTTTGCATTGGATGGGGATGCGAAAAGGTCTAAATCTGGTGTACCCCATCTGCGAAACAGATCCTCTACTACCTCCTGAAGTAGTTCCCACTCATGGACTCTGGCCTGAGAGCGGCTCAGGCTGTCCGCAATGACGTTGTCCACTCCTGGGACATGAACAGCATTGAGGTTTGCACAGTGCTGTAAAACCCAATCCCACACCCCTATGGCCTCCCTGCAAAGCGGGTAGGAATGGGTGCCTCCTTGTTTGTTGAGGCAATACATCACTGCGGAATTGTCTGTTTGTAAAAGGAGAGTACCCGGTGGAATCTCCGACTAGAAGGCCTGCAGGGCGTAAAGAACTGCTCTCATTTCCAGGATATTTATGTGGAGATGAATCTCTTGGGCTGTCCACAGGCCCTGAGACCGGACACCGTCGAGGTGTGCTCCCCATCTGAGCCTTGAGGCATCTGTGGAAAGTGTCACAATCGGAGATGGCGCAATGAAGGGGACTCCTGCCGATAGATTCTTTGAATCTAGCCACCATTGCCAATCCCGGATTACGGCCTTCGTGATCTGGATTGGGAGCTGCAGATGGTCTTGCTTTTGATCCCATTGGACCCTTAACATCCACTGGGTCACCTGCATGTGGAGACGGGTTAGCGGGACTGTTGCAATGGCTGCAGCCATGTGTCTGAGCAGGCAAAGGACCAGTCTGGCAGGAACAGTTTTCTTTGCCAAAATGTCCCTGATAAGGGATCTGATGTGTTCCGCTCTGTCCTGGGGCAGAAAAGCTTTCCCCTGGATGGTGTCCAGAACTGCACCTATGAACTGCAGAATCTGAAACGGAACCAGGCGTGACTTCTTTTGATTGATAATGATGCCCAATGTCTCAAACAGAGACTGAGTACAATGAATGGCGGACATCAGGGCCTCCTGAGAGAGCGCCATGAGAAGCCAGTCGTCCAGGTAGGGGAACATGTAGTGGCCTTGTCTCCTCAGAGTCGCCACTACGACCGCCATGTGCTTCGTGAATACTTGAGGTGCTGATGACAGTCCGAAGGGAAGGGCTCGGAACTGACAATGGTGACCCTGAAATTTGAAGCACAAAAATTTCCTGCACGCTTGAGTGATGGGTATATGCAGTTAAGCATCCTGCATGTCCAAGGATGCTAGAAAAGCGCCCTGCTTGAGCATGGGAATCAGACCTGGGAGGGTCACCATGCAGAAGCGTTTGTACAGGACCGACTAGCTGAGGTCACTGAGGTCAATGCTCGGACAGAATTCCCCTGTTTTCTTGGGAACCAGAAAGAAGTCAGAATAATAACCTTCACCTCTCTGTTTCCATGGTACGTGCTCTATAGCTTCTTTTCCGAGAAGCACGAGCACCTCCTGCTGTATGAGGAGGGCATGCTGACCTGAGTAACGGGAAAGCAGGGGAGGTCTTGCCAGTGGGTGGTCGAGGAATTCTATAAAGTGGCCTTTCTTGACCAATTGGAGAACACACCGGTCGGCGGTAATCAACTGCCATCCTAGAAAGTGGCGAGTGATGCGACCCCCAACCTTTTGTGCCCGTTGATTCAGAGGAGGGGTGGGGACCGGGAAGATGTCATGCTGCAGCAGCACTGGTCCCTGCAGGCTGGGTCGGTTTAGTGTAGTGTTGGCCTCTACCTGGGGATGACTTAGCCTGGGCTTTACGTTGAAAAGTGCACCTTTGTTGCTGGCCAGAACGTGGCTGCTGCCTTTGTTACCGGCCGCAAAAAATGGCTCTGGTTCCTATGAAAGGAACCAGGCCTGGATCTGTACATGGCCTGTACAGATCTGACTGCCTTCCCAGCATCCTGGAGTTTGGTGATAACCTTCTCCGAGGGTTCACCAAAAAGTACTTCGCCGTTGCAGGGGACATCAAGAATGTTCTTCTCTACGTCCGGGGTAAAACTGGAGACACAGACTAGGTGGGCCAAGCGGTCCTTATCTGCCATCAAAGTCTATGTTTCTATGTTTCTAAGAGTGTCTCCGGAGACAGATGCCTGAAGCTGCAGCTCTGGCAGACGAGTCCGCAGAATAGTATGCAGCTCGTAGCACTTGGGTACCCACATCAGACCCTGTGTGGAGAAGGTTTAGGAGCTCTGCCTTCTGCTCGCCATCCAGAAGTTTATCGACCAGGTCCTGGCCCTGTTCCCACAGGGTGTTCTGAAACTGTACCATGTGAGATAGGTAGTTCAGGGACCTGATGGAGCATGCAGCAGCCGCATATATGCACCTCCCCAGGGCATCCAACTGTTTGGATTCCTAGTCTGGTGGCTGTGTGCTCATGTGCTGCAGTCTTTGGGACCGGTCATGTGAGGCCATAATGACCAGGGAGTCTGCCAGAGGTTGTTAAGCCAAGTACTGGTCCTCTTCCGGGGCCTTGTACAGGCGGTCAGCTTTCTTCGGCACAGCAGGAGTGGAGTGCGGATGCTTCCACGTAGCCTTGGTGACGTCCGCAAAGGTGTCCACCAAGGGTGGCACTACCACAGGCTTTGGGTCTTTCTGCTGAAGATAACGGGCAAGGCACTATCTTTCAGGGTCGAGGTCTTCAGCATCCCATCCCATGTTGTCCTGGATGTGCCTCATGATCTCGGAGAAAGAAGGATCATCTGGAGGAGACCTGGGTAGGTCATGTGGGTCAGATGATGGAATGCTGAGTGGAGAAGGAGATCTGGAATATTCCGAGGTATCCGATCTGGAGTGTACCAATGACATCTTGGGGCTGGGAGGCCCTGATGGAGATCTTGAGGGAAGCCTTCTCCAGTCCTTGGATCTACCCCAGGAGGTGGAGTCTGCTCCTGGGGTTGATGATCATCCTGCTGGCCCCGGTGGGTGGAAGGGGTGTAGGGTGAGAAGGGAGGTAGGAGGAGGAGGAGGAGGAGGAGGAGGAGGAGGTTTCACAGGGACCACATCTTTTCAGATGGTGTCCAACCAGAAAGTAAAGAGATCCTTTACCTCTTGTAAATTCATGCCCGACAGCGTGCCTGGCGTGGTGGTCTGTCGCCGGGGTCAGGTGTCAGGTCCACAGGTGTCTCCAGGGTGGGCGAAGGTTCCCTCGAAGCCTGGCACCCCTATGTCACCCACCTGGTCTTCAGGCAGTGTCATGTCCTCCTCCGTGGAATCCCTGTGACCAGTGCCAACTGGTGACTGGGGGGCGGTCTTCGGCTGTGATGAATGCGAGGCCATCGTCGGTTGCTTGGCCGATGCCTTCGTGTCATTGAATGCCTGGCCGGTGTCTGGTGCCTGGCTGGTGTCTGCGGCTCCGGCGAACACCTGGCCGACTTCAGATGCTTGGCTGACATCAGGTGCTTGGCCGATGCTGGGTCCGTCATCCACTTCAGGGACATCAGGTCTTTCGTCTTCCTGCTTGGTGGGTCCAGACCTCTTGGAGGCTGGGAGACCGATCTGGAGTCGGGGTCCTGATGTCGGGTCGATGAGGAAGACTTGTGGTCTTCGGAAGACTTGGAAGAGGCCCGAGAGGGAGCGGAGGAAGCTGAGGACCTAGAAGTTTTGATAGGCTGAAAAGTCGAAGAACCACCTGAAGCCCAGACTTTGACTGGGGGGGCTGAGAATGAGGCCTGGAGGGAGAGCGGTCAGATCTGGTGGAGCCTGAGCTATGGTAGTCTGAGGCCCGGTCGGGATCTGGACCTGCTTTCTCCCAGTGTTTGTCCCAGTGTTTATGGGCCTTGGAAGAAGAATCACCCCTGGAGGAAGGTTCTTTGTCCATCCTGCTAAGTATTTCTTCCAGCAGAAAAGCCTGAAGTGCCTTCTGACGGTGGATCCTGTTGCGGCTGTTGAACCCTTGGCAAAAGGTGCAGGCTTTGGTGTCATGGTCCGGGCCTAAGCAACACACACAGGAGGAATGAAGATCCTTGAAAGGGATCTGTTTTCTGCAGGCACACTTTGAAAGGTGTCCCTCAAGTGAAGAAGTTGGAGAGGACATTAGGTTTGAAGACACTTTTGAAGTTGTAAGTCATCGTGTGCTAGGTAGAGACCAAGAAGCCGATGCTGGCGAGTCAACGGCGGGAAAATAACTGGGGATTCTGGAAGACTGCCTCCTTATGTACTATGCCTGATGTCGGGGGCGGGACTGACGTTGGAGGCGGTCCCCGCTGAATACTGCTAGCTAGAAAATTTCTGTGGGGTCCTGGTGCCTGCCAGCTTCAGTACTAATGGTATAACCTGCTGCAAGAGCTGTTTCTCGAAGTAAGATTAACATTGTACTGTACAGCCACTGACCGTAATATGGTACTACTGGCATCATGCTGCCATCCATACCACATGGTCCAGAACATCACCTTATTCCCAATTCCTCAGAGTTAAGATGAACTGAAGTGAGGCTGAGGATTTTAAGGCTCAGAGTGAGGAAATGTACACCAGCTTCAAGGAAAGGGGATATGATATGAGAGTGCTGGAAAGGGTCAGCACCATGCCAGGAATGTACCCTATGCTGAGCTACTAACTGTCAAGGAGAGGGCACCCTTAAGAGATAAACCCCTTAATGTCATTACTATATGGACATCAATCAAAAGCATTATGAGACACACATCACACACACACACACACACACACACACACACATACACACACACGCACATACACAAACACATAGTGTATAAAAGAGCACATAATCTAGGGGATCACCTTATGCATAATTTTAATACCCTATAACCCAACCGCCACATACATAGTTACTCTGCTGCTCTCTAGCTACTTTTAGTGCAGGCAGCGTATGTATTCTGATAGAGTGGAAAATGCTGCACCAATTCAAAGTCCACATAAGGAATATATGTGGACCATACAGAGGAAAAGACTGTACAAATGCACTGTCCCAACATGTATGTGCTCATACTACTCCAGAAGAACATGTGTTCCAATTTTGAGGTACAGAAGGTAAAATTGGCGGAGGGTTGGGAACATTAATGAACATATCCATTAATGAGAAGCAGTGTGGATGGTAAATTTAGGTGGACATTACCATCCTGGACTCAATAATAAGTTGGACCTAATGCCACTAATCAGCAAAAAGTAAAATTACGATGACCTGCTCTAAATAATATATTATGCTGTGTGTGTTTTGTACTGTTCAGTGTTGAGGTCACCCAGGCAGTAAGCAGCAAGTAGTAGTAGTAGTTGTAAAAATGTTATTCATTTTTGAGTAATGAATAGGATACTCATCTGAGACAAGCTAATTTCCAGTGAGGTCTTTAGTGCACAGTGTCAAATTACAAAAAAGGTTTCACAACATTAGTAGCTTACATCATAAAATACAACACAGACAAAAATAAAATAGTTAAGAACTCTTACAAGACAAAACCTTCTAACATATTTACAAAGTGCAAGTTCATTGTCACAGCTGAGGATACCGATATAAAATAGTGCAATGCAGTTCAACGCAACAACTTAATTTTTGATGTCCCCATTGTAAGTATCACTTTTTATGGCCCCAAAATGGAAGTTAGAGTGTAAATGTCTAAATATTAGGTGCATAGCATTCCATATCTGTGGACCCATATAAAAAAATGTATCTTCCTATTTCTAATCTACACATTGGTAAGATAAATTCCAACCCTCCTGCCAATCTAAGACCTTTTTTATATTTCTAACTTGAATTTTATCTAATACTATATATACAGTATATATATATTCAGGTACCTTGACTTTATAACATTTAAACATATAAGCTAATATGTGAAGGAAAAACATTGCGAGTAGAGAGTTTTATAAAATGCACATCTGTGCATTCTTCTGGGTACATCCAGGGCTGGCCTTAACCATTCTGAGCCCCTGTGCAGCTCCCTGCTGGGCCCTACCACTCCATTCCTGTGGGCCCCCACCTCACATCCAATATGTACACCTAACCAGCCCTCCTGTCCTGTATTAATAAAGCAGTACCAAATCTACTAGTTTAACCAGCATCTTTAAATTAGTGCCATTGACTGCACTGAATTATTTGACTTTAGCACTGGAAATGAATCTGACTTGAACCTGAAGCCAGAACTTAAGTAAGTACGGTACTACTAACATATTATTTCTGTAAGGACAGGGACATCATAGAAACATAGAAACATAGAAGTTGACGGCAGATAAGGACCGCAAGGCCCATCCAGTCTGCCCATATCACTGGACACTCACACCTCCAATACTCTGATTTGCAAACAAGTTAAACAGCTTAACTTTTCTGGAGGTGTGAGTGAGTGAGTGAGAGAGAACAGACAAGACTATCATGGGACACCAGTAAGGTTGCTTCGGTTGCCACCTGTTAGGTTTTTTACCGGTGATCAGGTTTATTTATTTATTTTTTATTTATTACAGTATCAGAATTACAACCCTTTGAGTCAGAGACTCATTTACAAAGGCTCATCATCATACAAAGAATAGGACAAGGAGGTGAAAAACATACAGTGTGTGGGGAACAGACAGTAGTGTATGAACGGTAGCATGGCAGAAATATATACAATTACTCTTTGTACAGTTGAGAACAGGTGGAAGGTCCATAACAGCAAGAGAAAAGGCCCCTTCTTGCAGGAGACAGGCTTATTCATGATGGTAGCTAAGCAAGAAGGAGTGACCATTGGGCATATATACTTTGAGGACAGTAGTGGTAGACAGCCGGAGTGTGGTGCTGAGCTCAAGATTGCAGGTGAGGTTTATATGTGATTGTAGCTCAGCAATCATGGGAAATGTACACTGGTATAAGAACAGGGTGGGTGGTTTGGGATTAGGTGGCTGGCTGAGGACCAATAGCGGAGTAGTTATTTACAATTGCAATGACGGGAGCTTAGAAGGTGGCTATGCAAGGATGACTTAAAAGGTCCAATTCTGAACTCAGATGAGGTATCAGGAGGGAGGGTGCTGAACGGGAGGGTGCCCAGGGAAAGGATCTCTGATTGAGGGTCGTCCTAACCCTGGGGACTACTAGCAGGGTCTTAGTGGAGCTACGAGTGTGGCCGTGCGATTAGTTCAGTCCAGTCCGGCGTTAATCCGAGACAGATTTTTGAGTGAACAGGTAGGTCTGGTAGGTTAGCCGCTTTTTAAGGAGAGGATGTTAGACAAGGCGTAAAGTGTGCAGGTATGTGTTTCCTGTCAGCCCCTATGAGTAGCCAACAGGCCTTTTCAGGGTCCCTGTAAGAAATCCAATTTTGCTCTGTGTTGGTCAGGTTTTTGAGCCATTTTGGTGCTCACATACTTTTGAAACATATTTTGTCATATCATTCATTGTTTCAGCTACACTTCAGGTTACAGACAAGTTCTCTTGTTAGTATAGCCCTTTGTTTGTGAAAGCAGTCAACCTGGGAGGTGTAAAGTATGGCCATTAACACCATTAACACTTACTTAACCTAATATTTTCCACTGCATCTTAAAGTGGCATAGCAGGAAAGCTGTCCCCACCTTTTGTAATGGTAACAGAGCAAGCTGTCTTCCACTTTCATTTGCTGGCAAACATTTTCATCTCTAACAAAATTTAGGTATTTTAAATCTTTTAAATTATTTTTTTTTTCCTCAAGAAAAAGTATGGGCCCCAAGGTGCAGGGGCACAGTTTTGCACCTAGAAGAAGGCTGGCCCTGGGTATGTCTACCACAAACCTTGCTGATCTGTTATACATAGTATCTAATTTCAAAGTTCCATTACTGAGGCCCCTGCAAGTAATAATTGGATCTCCATAATATAACAACGATAAAATAAGTGAATTAATGACATAACTCCTAACTTCCATAGGCATACAATGCCTCACTCATTATAGTGCTCCCAATCGCTTCCCCACCTCTTTAACCAGACAGTTAATGTGTATATCCCACTTAATTCTATCATCGATCTAAAGACCAAGGTATCTATAATTATGAACCTGTTCCAATACTACATGTTCACTTGTTTCTATGTGTAACGAATGGTTCAATAAAACTGTAGCTTTATCCCTTGTGAACATTACCTTTGACTTTTTTGCATTGATTACAAGCTTTGAATAGAAAAAGTAATTTTGTAAATCATTAAATGCTTCCTAAAGCGTATGTTCAATCGGCATTACTGAGGGACCCCTGCATATATTATGGTGTCATCAGCATATAAATGATAGTCACTAGACGTATTAGCCAGATTATGGTTATTCAAATAAATATTAAATAAAATCAGACCTAAAATTGATCCCTGTGGGACTCGGACACTATGGTGGTCAACTCTGAGTTAAATTCATTGATATCACCAATTGATGCCTACCTATCAGATATGATCTAAACCTGTTCACTACTCCTTTGACATTCCATAACTGTAATCTGGACTGGAGGATGTCATGGTCCAAGGTGTCAAGCGCCTTTGACAAATCCACAAATATAGCTCCACTGACATCCCGCCCAGCATTTCCTGAATGTCTCCCATGATTTCAACAAAGTCGAGGTGGTACCATGCAGTGGTAAAGGACAAGAGGCTAGCCTATAGGAAATTCTGAAAGAAATTAAGAAAGTCCAAGAAAGATGTGGATAGGGAGAATTACAGTACCTAAGGATGGCTAGTGTGGTGAGTAGAATAGTCCGGTGAGCAAAGGCACTGAAGGAGCTGCAGATAGCTGAGGGAATTAAAAAGGGGAGAAGGCCTTTTTTAGCTATACATGTGAGAAAAAGGACAAGAAGTATGGGACTGTTAGGTTTTAGAAAGGGCACGAGTGGGTGGAGGAGAACAGAGTAAAAGCATAGGTACAGAATGAATACTTCTGTTCCACCTTCATCAGGGAGAAAGACAGACCAGTGCCTACAGAGGGAAGAAGAGAAGCAAGGGGGAGGGGAGCACGGATATGGTGGCAGAGGAAGACAGAATGAGGGAAGGGCTGCTAGCATTGAAAGTGGACAAATCACCAGGCCCAGATGACACACACCCAAGGGTACTGAGGGAACTGGCAGAGAAGCTTGCAAGGCCACGGACAGGCCTGTTCAGTTGTTCACTGGAATGGGTGAGGTACAGAAGGACTGGAGAATGGTACATGTGGTGTCCCTTCATAAGAGTGGCCCAAGGATGACCCGAGAATTATAGACAGTCAGTCTGACCTCAATGTGTGCAAGCTCATGCAGACCATACTTTAGGAAAGGTTGGTAGAGTATCTAGAGGATTATGGTCTCTTGATTTGAGGCAGCACAGGTTTATCTGAGGAGATTGTGTCAAACAAATCTGACTGACTTCTTTGACTGGGTCACTAAGACAGTAGACAGGGACCAATGGTGGACATCCTTTATTTGGATTTCAACAAGGCCTTTGACTCAGTACCCACAAAGAGGTTGACCAGTAAGTTGGCAGATCTCAGGGTTGGGAGAAGATGACAAGAAGGGTAGAAAACTGGCTGAAGAACACAAACCTAGAGAGTGGTGGTGGGAGACTTATCTAGCACCAGGGAGGTCACGGGTGAGTTCCCGCAGGGCTTGGTGCTGGGACTGGTGTTGTTCAGTGTCTTCATCAGTGATATTGGGGATGGCATTATGGGCAAAATGTGCCTATTTATGGATGACAGCAAGTTCTGTGGGAGGGTGGATACAGCCAAAGGGATACAGGACCTTCAGGATGATCTGAAAAAGCTGGAGAGGTGGTCCAGGATTTGGCAGCTTGGCTTCAATGCCAATAACTGCAAAGTTATGGACATTGGAGCCAGGAATCCCAGGATGGAGTACTACCTAAGAGTGGTCCAGGTATCTGGAACATTGGAGGAGAAGGATCTGGGAGTAATGATCACTAGTGACCTGAAGCACTCTATGCAGTGCAGGAAAACAGTAGCATTGGCAAATAAGATGTTGGGATACATAGTCAGAGGGATCAGTAGTAGGTCAGAGGAGGTTATACTGCCCTTGTACAGGTCACCGGTAATGTCACATCTAGAGTATGGAGTACAGCACTGTTGCCCACACCTGAAAAAGAACATTAACCTTCTGGAGATGGTCCAGAGAAGGACAATGAAGATGATTGCAGGTCAGCAGGGTAGAGAATATGGGGAGAGGTTGAGGGCCCTGAACATTTTGTCCTGGAGGACAGGAGGGAGAGAGGACATGACTGAGACCTTCAAGTACTTGAAAAGGATAAATAGGGTGGATAAGGAGGGTCTCTTCAAGATAAATGGCAACCAAACATGAGGGAGCATAGTTATAAGTTGGGGAGTTAGGAGGAGGTTAGAAACAATTCTTCATGGACAGTGTGGTGGCCAGTTGGAATCGCTGCTGGAAGATGTCATCTCGTTGAGAGACAGTGGGCAGCTTCAAGAGAGCTGGGATAGGCATAGGGAAGGTAAGGATCATGGGTAGAGAGGATGGAAAGGTTGGGAGAAGTGGGGGGCAGGGTCAGTAGCTTAAGCTGTAGACCCTGCAGTACAAGCAGACTAAATAGACCAAATGGCTTTATTCTGCAGGCTTCTTCATATTGGTATGTTTAATATTCTTCTGCTTTTTTCAGCATGAGAGGGCAGTGAGCATAAATATCTGGAAGCAGTATGATTAGACTGAAATAATGATCTAGCTACCTTGGGTTGGGCTATCAGACTATTGCAATGCAAGCCACTCAGCTGTCGATAAATCATTGCAATAGTAGAATGAGCACAATAGTTTCTGTAACCTCTAATTTGGCTGTAACTAGCCCATTTTTGGACTGCTATGAATGTTTTGGTTGATTTTGCACTTATTTGCACTTTACACATTTTTGCACTGTCACTTTAATTGTAACACTTAAAGCATCACCTGACTGTGCATCCAGGACTCTTGAAAAGCTAGGAGGCAAAGCAAGGCAGTGTGACAAGTCAATAGGGCTAGTGGCATGCTTGGATGGCTAGCAAGGATATCACCAGCAGAAGGAGGAGGTGGTGTTACCACTGTATAGATAATTAGCGAGACCCCACCTGGAGTGCTGTGTCTGGTTCTGGAAACACATCTCAAGAAGGACATAGACAGGGTGGAGGCTGTCCAGAGGAGGGCAACTAAAATGGTGCAGGGCTGCATCTGAAACCCTGTGAAGAGAGACTAAGGGATCTCATTATGTACACTCTGGAAGAGAGGAGGAGAGAGGGATATGATAGAGTCCTATAAATACCTCAGAGTGTTGAACAAGATACGGAGAGAGGTGCACAAGAACAAGGGGGCATGCAAAGAAGCTGGAAGTGGGGATATTTAGGAGGGATGTGAGGAAGTACTTCATCAATGAAAGAGTGAAGGATACCTGGAACAGTCTTCCAGCAGAGGTAGTGGGGGTGAAAACAATGGTGGGCTTCGAGCATGCACGGAATCGAGGGAGGTGGGGCAGAGCAAGATGGCACAGATGGAGTGAGTGTGACTGAACAGCAGAGTGCGAGGAACTTCTCCATGCAACAACTGCCATAAGAATAATTTTTGCCCAGGAATAAAATAATTTAAATTTCAAAAAGGGATCTACGGCGTCAAATTGGAATTCTCCCCACAGCGATGCCAACAGAAAGCAGACACAAGTATTGAGGTATTTCTTGACATTCTGTGCCTTACCTCCTAACTCTAAATAGCACAATTAGACCTGCTTACCAGCCAAAGCACTTTACATGTTATTAAAACTGTGTGTAAAAGAAAGTTGGAAGGCATAGGTTAGTGTGGCGGCTTGTAACTCTTCAGATAGTTGAGTACAACGTAGTGAGAGCTTACTCGATTACAGCACATTACACAAAGAGTATCTGATATTTCAACTCTGCCCTAGATTGGTGTTTTGCTTTTTTGTGCGGAATGCAATTTAAAACGAAAGGGAATTTAACTATCATGGCAGCTGTAAGACGGCTTGTTAACAGAAAGCAAGGCAAACCATATGAGCAAAATGCCTAGTAAAACACCAAGTTGAACCCTAGTGAACCCAAAGATAATATTTGGACAAGTCACATATAAAGGGAACATTTTACTTTGTGTTTTTGAGGCAGCTCTGTAAGTTGATTCTTTCTACGGCTCTAGTACAAGATCCCAACACCCAAAATCCTGAGGACTGAAATCCCAATGCCAAAATCCTGACAGCCACAATCCTAACAGTAAGAAAATGCTGACAGCACAATTCCTGATGCTGTTCTGTGGAGGGCTCTGCCCCTTACGCCCCCCCATAAAAATATATATAAACACCTCGGGGTTGCCATACTGTGGGGAATGTGGCTATTGGGAGGTCCACCATACTGTCGGGATTTTGGCACTTGGGATTTCAATCCTCAAGATTATGGGTGTTGGGATCTTGTACAGATACCCTTTTTACAAGTTAACTTTATTTACATATTCGCCAAGATATTCAAAGGAGTTGCACTACATAACTGAATTGCACCAGCGCCAAGAACTCCCATAAATGTGCCCTGGGGCACATTTCAAAAGGGGGAATTGTGTAGCTTAATTCCTGATGCACCGGGATGCAAAGATAATGTATGTGGTGCATCTCCAGGGGCATGCCCACGCATATGGTACATCCCAATAGTCAGCCAAGATGTGCGGCGATATGTTGGCACAACCCGGAGATGTGCCGCATACCTGAGCACAAAGTTCAGCATGGTTCAAACATGCTCAAGTGGAAGCCACCCACAGGTGAGCTGCCATAATGCAATGCACAACACAGCAGCCGCCAGCAATGGGTGGCTTCCACCCCCCCAGAACACCGTACATAAGCACCCACAAACATCCCTGGTGGTCCAGTGGTTCCCCCTCCCTGTCCGTAACCCCGATCACCCATTTGGAATAAAATAAACTGCCCTGGTAGTCTAGTGTTACCTCCCTCACCTCCCATACCTCCAATCATCATAATAATGTTTTGTAAAGATCCCTGGTAGTCTAATGGTACCCCCCCCGCCCATAACCTCGATCACTGAAAACATGACCACAATCGGTCCCTGGTAATCTGTGTCTCTCACCCCCCACCACCAGCTCCCCCAGTCATTGGCGGGCATCACTACCCACCCACATACCTACGTGGCTGCCCGCTGAATGACAGCTTACAATATGTGTTGCAAGCTGTGAGAGTCATTTACAACTTTGTGAATGAAGTCATTCATTCACAAAGTTGTGAATGACTCTTACAGTATGCACTACAAGCCTACTGGTCCACAGTGTGGACCAATGAGCTTGCAGCACATACTGTAAGCTGTCATTCAGTGGGAAGACGCAGAGGTATGTGGGTGGATATGCTGCCTTCTGATGACTGGGGGGGAGCTGAGTGGATTGGGGGTTCTGTGTGGTGGGGACCACTAGAATACCAGGGACCAATTGTGGTCATGTTTTTGGTGATCAGGGTTACGGTGCCGGAAGGGGGGGTACCACTAGACTACCAGGGATCTTTGAAAAATATTATGACGGCGATCGGAGGTACGGGAGGGAAGGGGGTACCACTAGACTACCAGGGCAGTTTATTTTATTCCAAACGGGTGATCGGGGTTATGGACAGGGAGGGGGGAACCACTGGACCACCGGGGAACTTTATGAAATATTAGAATGGAGATCGGTGGTAATGGATGGGTGGGTACTACCGCAGTCCCTGGAATAGGGACCGAGATGTTATGCAGTGTGCCAGGCACATTTTGCTGGCCAGCCCTGCACAACACATGCAAATGGGGCCATAATGAAATGCAAATGGCCCCATTTTCACCTTGCATGCATAATGGCCCCATCTGCATATCCAGGTCTGAATATCTGGAAATTGTACCCTACGCAGCTCCAGTTGCACTGGCTCATTCCCATTCCAGGTATGCAGGCCTGTCTGAGGGATGGGCTGGCACATTGTATTTGTGCCATTTTTGATATATTCAGAAGAGATGTGCCATGGCACATCTCTTTTGAATATATTCCTTTTGCTCCAAGCGTAACTCCGTTAGTCGCTATGCAATCATTTCAGAAAGCACACAGCGCACTTCTGAATATCAGGCACATTGCGTCCTGAGCACCCTGAAGCAAGATTTAGACAGAAAGTAACACAAAGCAATGCAAATCGGTGAGCATCATGCCGAACTGAATCCTTTGACAAAGCTAATTGAAACACTAAGGGTGTTTTCCCTTTTACACAGAATAAAAAAGAAAGTGTGTTATTTAAAAAATAAAGGAAGAGTTTGTGTATTGAGGAGACAACTTTTCAAGTTTATATCCCAGGAAACATTATCAGTAAATCTATGCTTAAAGAGATTGCTTAACTCCACCAGCAATTATTGTAAGCATACGAGCTTAGGTAGCATTGAATTGAACTCCTGACAATTAAATGAACTACAATAATTGAATTTGATGTATGCTTTACATAAGATAATGTGCTATATTATTTGCTAGCGAGACATTATAATTGAAGTGATTTAAACCCATAAACATTGTGGGTTTTTTTTCCTTCTATATCCTCAGCACATTAAATAAATACAAGTAAAAAAGATCCTTAAGGAATATTTTAGAAAAGTACCAGAAAGACAAAAAATAAAGCAGAACAAACTGAAACCTTGCCAGAGTCTGGCAAATATAATATTGAAATGTTTACTTCTACGGCATCTGTTAAAACCATAAACTTAAATTTTGAACTAGAAGAAGGACAAGAAGAGGATATACAGCTAAGAAGAGAAGTCTGGAAGAGGAAGAAAATGTAGTAATGGTTAAATGGCATCCATAAATCCTCCAAAGCTCAACCTCAGGAACAGCGATGGATTTAAATGGGAAAGACATTAAAAATATAGCTTCCATCAGTTTGGACAAAGAGGATGAAGAGGAGCATGTGGGACACCACAATGGAGCTGTGACCTTTCATAATGAAAAATAATTAGTTAATACATCGAAGGCAGATGGGAACAGTAGTAATGCATTAGTACCTGGTGGATTCAAGTTTTCATTCATTCATAAATTAACACAGCCAATAACAAATGAAAGCAAGATGTTACAAACAACAGAAAAAAAATAATGAGAACAATGAAGGAGAAAATGTGCTACCTTTAGCGGCTCCACATGCAATAAATGTGGAAAAGCAAGATGATATAACAGCCAATTTAAAATTGATTTTTTTTCTGAGATTCAGAAAGGGTTCACCGAACTTGACAAGAAAGTAGAACAGATCTTCAGAAATATAGCAGACACTCAAGATGAAATCAAGACAATACATTATAAGGTCACTGGATAAGAAAATAGTGTCTCTGAGGTGGAAGTATTTTTACCCCAAATGGACTTAAAAATGATGGATCAATCAAAAGAATTCCAAGAAATGAAAGAAAAAGTAGAGGACTTGGAGTGGTGGTCTTGAAGGAATAGTCCAAAATTATTGAATATACTGTACCAGAGGATGCCGAAGGTCGCAACCTACACCTTTTTATGGAGGACTGGCTAACTGACAAGATGGGCAGTGACATCAAATGTAATCAAGTTGACATTGATAGAGCCCACAGGACTCCAGCAAGACTTTCTAACGTTACTCTGAAATATCCTAGGGCAATCTAGGTAAGATTTCTTAGGTTCCAGGATAGAGAGGATGTCCTAATGACAGCTAAAAAAGAGGATATTTTTACATGGACAACAAAGTCTGGTTTTTCCCGATTTAGGCCCTTGCATATACAAAAGGAGAAAACATTTCAACCCATTAAAATATCTTTGGGAGAGTAAAGTTAAATTCCAACACTTCATGCCTAATAACCATAAAATCTTTCACCAGGGAAGATACAAAATCTTGATACTATGAAAAGTGCAGAAATGTTTGTGAAAGAGGTACTGGGTTTGTCTATTCATGTTAAATAGTCCAGCACTAGACAAAGAGAAATAACAATTGTGATTCAAGATAAAAGTAACTCATCTGATATAGAAAAAAATAGTATGCCAAGCCAACAGGAACAAAGGAGAGTCCAGTGAAGATACAGTCTTTGTGGGCATTAGCCCTGCACAACAAATGGACTTGGATAAAGGCAAGGCACGTTTATTTCTATGGCGCCCAATCCCTGAGGCTCTGGGCACCTTACGTAAATGCAGGTAGGGAAATACAAAAGTAAGAAACACATACAATATACATCTGATATACACAAATATTAAAACAATAAATATAGTACTACAATAACAGATTTGGATCTAAAATTAAATTAGCTAAAATTTAATTAGCTCTGGTCAGTCAAGGACATCAGGGAAGGCCAGACAAAAAAGATAAGCCTTTTAGACCCTTTTTAAACATCTCGACTGGTGGAGCCTCCCTCACAGAAGCTGGGAAAGAGTTACAAAGGGCTGGCCTGATGACTTCAAATGCACGGTCACCAGAGGTTTTTAATCTGGCCCTTGGAACAGCAAGGAGGCCCCTGGTTGATGAGCGGAGGGTGTGAACTGAGGTGGCAGTTGTCAGGAGGATTAGCCAGATAGCCTGATATAAAAATGATGGAACATTTGATGTGAATTTTCAAACACAGGATTTAGGTGAGAATCTAAACTCTCCTTCTATAAAAGTGCATGAGACATAGATTCAGATTCTTTTATAGTATGGAATTACTGAAAGTTTTTTAGAGTCTGTTTAGGGACTATACAATAGTAAAATTGTATTGTGTAATTGCAGAATCTAGTTTATTTATTTGGTTTTTGGTAACAGGGTAGAATGCTGGCTAGCGCAACATGCCTCATTTTCAGGCATGACCCAGGACAGTACAATATGTCAATACAGCAGTGACAAACAATCAGGTAAGTGCAGTGGAACTATCTACAAAATACATTGACAGAGGACTGCCATAGAGGATAATACAAAACATGGATAACAGCAAACAGTGTGAAGTTATTGCAGCAAGCCATTAATAACAAAAGGCAGTAGGAAATCATTCAGGAGGCCTAGCTGAGAAACCATGTGTCCGAACAGGGACTTGAACCCTGGACCCTCAGATTAAAAGTCTGCTGCTCTACCGACTGAGCTATCCAGGCTTCAAAATTGGATTATGCTTACAGGGTCATTTCTTTATTCTTAGGTAAATGTGTGTGGGAGGGGGAAATTTGTTTTGCATTCTTCAGTGGCGGTAGTACTATCTTATAAATTTATTTAGTGGATGTTACAGCCTAAAATTCCAATAGTGGGCTCAAACTGAGCATTCCAGAGAGAATGAGGGGGTTAAGGGTCTTTATCTTTGTACTTTTTGCTGTAGCCTTATTTTGGGGGTTTTGAGGGGGGTATTTGGTAGGATAATCAAAATATACTGTTTCCTTCGTATAAAATTGTTGACGGGGTATAGTAATATTAAGTATCAGGTTAAAAACATGAAAACAGGTGCAGTCCAGAAGAATTTAACTTATACGCAGCTTCTTGTTTTGTTTCATCAAAGATACATACCAAAAAGGAGGAGGGGATAAATATTATTACCGGGAACATAAATGGTTTTAGTAACCCTATTAATAGGAAAAAAATATTGAAATATCTTAAACAAAAAAAGATAGACATTATGGGCCCGATTCCAGAAGGGCTATGACTGTTGCAAGAGACATACGTCCTGTACAAATGCTGCAAAACGCCAGTTGCACCTACGACTTGTGACATGCGGTATTCCAGAAGGAAGGTTGCACCCATGGATGCAAGGACTGCGCCAAACGGCCTTACAACCACCATGCATCCAAGAATCCATACACCAATGCATAATGCGACATACACAAATGAGAGCTACACCACAGATGGTGTTCCAGAACAGATGGAGGAAGCACCTACATCAAAACAAGGAGGCACAAGTTAGACCAGGGTGGAGGTTGTATAAGCAGGTAACAGCATATAAAAGACCTCCCCCCCCAACAACAGGAGCCAATGTACTGACAGCAGTGTGTTGAGAGACTCACAGCAGGAAACATGTCAGCACTTCTAGCCCTACTGGGCATCATGATGATGGAACACCGCCAGCGAAGGCATGCCAGGCGCCCTGGCAGGATGCAGGGGAATGGTGCACCACAGTCGCAGGTGACAGTGCCAAGCAGACCTGTGCCGTGTGTGACACATATACAAAAGTCCTTCGAGGAGCTCACAGAAGAGCAATGCATAGCACACTATCACATCAAGAACAGTACCATAAGAGCTGTGCCAAGAGCTGCAGGAGGACCTACACAGTGCCACCAACAGAAGACATTCATACCCATGGAGGTGTGGGTCAGTGCAGCACTGTGTTTCCTGGCCACCGGCACCTTCCAGATCCCCACAGGTGGCACAGTGGGCATATCTCAGCCAGCGGCGTTGAAGGTTCCTCACAGACCTGATACAATGCACCACAAGGCACATCAACTTCCCATGGGATGCACAATAACAGCGTCATGTGAAGCAGGCATTTTACACAGTGGCATAGTTCCCCCATGTGCTTGGGGTGATTGACTGCACACATGTGGCCATCAGGGCACCAACAGCAGACAGTAAGGTTTACATCAATAGAAAAGGATACGACTCCATGAACATTCAGAGGGAATGTGACAGCAACTGTCGCATACTGGATGTGTTGGCCAAGTGCTCTGGATCCTGCCATGACTCCCAATATTCCGCAACAGTGGCCTACATGAGGCATTCAGGAAGGCACATTACAGTGGATGGCTGATAGGTAGGCTCCAGAGCTAACAATACCCGCAGTAGAGTGCATGTGTCAATGGGCATTGGACTTGCAGACATAGTGAAGGCAGGGGTGTATGTACAGGGCAGCACAACATGGGAACAGGATGCACAATCAATGCAAAGTACAGATGTGACAGCCACACAGACATGTTGCACAGCACACATGGGATGCATGCAGGGCCATGGACCACACACAGTGCACCTCCCACAGGCATGTGTGAGCCACACATGGCTGCAGGATAGCCACGCTGTGCATGTATATGGTCCACGTTGTGTGTGTGTGTGTGTGTGTGTGTGTGTGTGTGTGTGTGTGTGTGTGTGTGTGTCTTCACAACAGGTCACAGATGTGCGCAGTGCAGCACATCATAATTGGTAACTAAACAGTAATGGTTCCAACCCCAACAGGAGACAGTAGATACCCCCAGATGCCATGGCTGATGACACTGGTGAGAACACCACAGACTGCAACAGAGGTGTGTTACAATGAGGCCCTCACCAGCACAAGATCCATCACTGAGCGCACATTTGGGCTCCTAAAGGCCAGATTTAGATGCCTCAACCAATCGGGTGGTGCGTTGCAGTACAGCCCTGAGATGGCCTGCAGGATTGTGCTTGCCTGCATCCTGCATAACATTGCACTGTTACATCGTGTGCCACTGCCTGACACAGATCTGGAGGATGGTGAAGTAGCAGAAGGGATGGAAAGTCTGACAGCATGACAAGTTAAGCAACACATGGGGGAGCGTCTGCAGGACACTGTGCAAGATGGAAAGTCATACAGCAACAATTCTGAGGCGTCACACCAACACCACCCCATGGGTGGCACCTGCAACAATACAGTACATACAGATGTGGAAGGCAACAACAACAACATGGCACCACAATCACTGGCCAAATAACAACACAGGATGGGATTCTGACTGCCATGTGCCATGCAACACACCTGGCAGCACTGCTGCTGTGCCAGTGTCCATGTGTGTTGTAAAGCAACTGGTTGACATGGCTGCACACATTGTGAGGCCGATGCCCCATCCACGGCCATGCACAGTATGCTAGGAAGGAGGTGTGGACACACAGTCCCCAACGTGCACTGGAATGTGGACAATAACACATGCCCATACATGTGGCCAGTGACCGCAGGGAGGGCAGTCTGCACAATGGGATGCAAAGGGAGTGCAACAGGATACAGATATGTAGTGTATTTCCAGCATTGTTATTATGCATAGGCATAGCTACAACATGGGGCCATGTGCAGTACTGATGAGAGACACAGTACAGCTGTGCCCATCTGTGCCAGACTCCACAGGGGCATGTGCAGAGCAGATGTTGGTGCCAGGAACCGCGTAGTGCACATGTCCCTGCCTGCAGAAACATGTGTTGTGTGTTGGGGTTGGGTGTGAGGGTGAACAGTGGCAGGCCTACAGTCAGTGGCAGACATACTGCACTGTGAGGGATGTGACAAGGGCACCATGCCGCAGTAGCATTTCAGAGACGGACAGGCATTCATGCCACATTACATCCGTGATCCAGCACCACACACCATGGGCAGAGGTCTGCAACACCCAAGTCCACCCAGCCACACAACACCCTTCAGACTTGCCTGAGGGCAGGCATGGACCACCAGACACACACTCCAAGACTGGCCCATACACCACACCTGGCATACCCGTACATGGCCACAGCACAATATCCTAGAAAGGCAACACCACATGGTGTACACAACACAGGCAGGTGCACACACAGTCCAGCAGTGCACAGGGCATGCAATGTGATGTACTGTTGGTGCAGGACCACCCTTCAACAGTCGGCATAGAGGACAGTGGCACAACAACATGTAGCTGTTGCCACCAGGCACCACGCACCTGCCATGGCCACTGGTGCATGATAACAGTGATGCCACGGCAGATACACAGCACCAGGCAGCACATACCTGCTGTTGTATGGAGGTCAACCATCATGTTGAGTTGCCACCAGTGCCACCCACAAGGTCCTGAATGCCATCAGGTGGAATGGTGCCATACAGGCCATGGACACCACACTGATATGACAGACATAGTGAGGTGGTATGTGTACAGTGTCCACCACAGAGTGTTGCCATAGATACAGTGGCACCATGATGTCATGCACACTGTGCATGACTGCAGCTGTAGGGTGCAGCTGTCACACATGGTCCATGTGCTGGATGTGGACATGCATACAACAGCGCATATCTGTTACATTTATGTGACCGCATGTGCACATTGGCAGGCGCGCGCACGAACACACACACACGGCACACGGTCAGTAACATGCTGACAACACACAGGGACACTGGTAAGGTGTGGAAAGTAATGCATTTATTCAGCAAGGTGTAACAACAACAAACACAAACTGTTAGGTAACAACATCACAAACAATGGGTAGGGGAACATGGACAGTAATAAACAACAATGCTAAACAATGTAACCCCACCCAATCAACAACGATAACAATGCCTATGAACATGTACAACAACCATTAAAGGATAAGTAAGAAACTGTAACCCCAAGTGTACAACAACAACACATTGAATGTAAATATAAATGAAATATAACATCCTCAAGATCACCAGAATGCAACCCCTCCTCCCCAACACAGCACAGCACAGGCACAGTCGCTAAACCCTCAACAGGCACTGCCCTGGCACATATGGTCATGTGTCTCTGTCCCTATCGGTCCCTCAGGGTGGTTAGCAGGGCACCAAGGGACCCGTGGAGGCGGGCAACTCATTATGGCAGCTACTAGTTCAATGAGGACCTGGTCCCTGTTGATGGGCTGTGCCTGTTGGACAGGGTCCTGCAGTAGGTGCCCATCCACAGCCTGCTGGCCATGGTCTGCTGCAGGTGCCTCAACGTCCTCCTCCAGGGCCACACAGTGCAGTTCTTCCATGGCACCATCTCTGGTGTGCCCTTCAGCTATGTCCTCCACTGGCACATCCTCCTCCCCCTGCACCTGGCTTGCTGCAGGCGATGCCTCCCCCTCCTGCATGTCCTGCCCCTCTTGGCCATCAATGTCTGTGCCTCCCTGCCGGTTGTCCTCTTCATGACATGCACTGCCCATATCCCCCTCAGTTGTTTCTTGAACAACATCCCCAGAGTACTGAGACAAGCACGCCAAGTTGTCATCTGCCTCTGGTGCAACACGGTCCATGGCGTTATCCACCTGCTCTGCCACCTGGCCCTGCATGGTGCCCTGGTCACAACATCCACCATGTGGCTCCACCCCCTTGTGGTCTGTGTCAGCCTGCTTCTCCTCCTCTGTCTCCGGTGGCAGTGGGCAGGCCCTGTGGCATTGACGCCCTGTCCGGAGTGCATATGCCCCAGCATCAGCCATCTTCTGCTCTGTCATTGCACATAGCAGTGCCCTGTGGTGAGGTGTGACATTGGTGCAGTCACCTGCAATGTTGCAATGACACATGTCAGTGGCAGTAATGGCACCCCAATATTGCCCTGACACCTGCTCGTGTGTGTGACCGGGTGCTGCCCATGTGGTCCACGGGACACACTACAGTCAACATGCTGTACCTGAGTGCCACACCTCGCCCACACACTGCATCTGCCCACCCCACTGCATCCCGCACTGCAGACTGTGTCACACTACAGTGTCCCCATGCACACCCGGGACACATATTGACCCAATACATCCACATGGCCAGATGACCAAGCAGTCCACCTGAGTGCAAGGATATACTGTGCACACTGTAACCAAAGCAGTCATATGCCATACCCTAGCAACCCAACCATAACACACACTGGACATTGCATGCACCTACCATGCCTCCTGTGTCTCTGCATATCCTCCAGTTGTCCTCCATGCTGTCCATCCCCTGCATGCCGCCTATGTGGAGCCTGGATTGCACCGTATAGACCTGTGTGGACAGATAACACATTGTCAGCTGTGTAGGACATATAGGCATGATGTCTGTGACATTGCTGTGTCGATGTGTGCCCACCTGGTGCCATACCCACCTTCAACAGGTTGCTGATCAGTCCTTATCTCCACATCCCTCCATTCAGCCATGGACATCAGGCACCTCAGAATGGCAGGGTCCGCCTTGTCAGGTCCTGCCAGTTAAGTTTGAGCTGACGTGAGTGCCTTCTTACACTTATATGTCATACAGGCGAGGTCCCAATGGCCTCCACACCCTGTTACTATCGGGTGGTTGGATGGTTTCAGAATCAAGCGGCAGCAGTGTTAGCGCCACTGCTGCGCAAGATTTATCAGCTGGGCAGTTTCAGCTGGTGTGAAATTGGGGACCCGCCACTAAGGGAGCACATCATGTAGTAGTTTTCAGTCCAGCTGTGTCGCTGGGCCTGTCCCAGCAATGTGGACCCTGCCTCTGCTACATGGGTGACTGTGGCATCAATCATTTATTAGTACGCGTGTTCATGAATGAGACACGTGCAGGCCTCACGATGTGACCTACCCGCGCGTGTACACGCCATATACGAGCCCACAAATGTGATTCATAGTCTGCTGCAAGTGCCATCACTACTGCCACATATGTGAAAGTATCAAGCACATATGATCACTAGTGCTGCAGTCACGCAGAACGCAGACGCTATCACAGTCACATATCGCATAGTGCGGCATGTGTAGTGAATGCACAGGCATGATTTGTGTAACACTTCTGTCTGCATGTACACCTGAACATCGTACAGCATTGACACAGTCACCCACAGCACAGGCTAGAGTGATACATGTCTACACCCAGCACTGCCACCAGTAGCACATCCACCCACCCCACATGTCACATGCCACCCCACCTGTACACACCCTACTGTCCACACAACAGCCCAGTACAACTGCAGACATTACTGCCAGCCCTCCAGTCGTGGCCATTTAGCTGGCCTCACACCATACCCACACCCACGCCCTGCACCCATACCCACACCCGCAATTGTGGCTCTGCAGGCCATACTGGCACAAGCAGTGGAGTGTCAGCAGGTGTTCACACAGGACCGTCCATGGTGAACAGCCTGTCCCCTGTCCCATATGCACACTCAGTATGCTCTGTCCCTCCCCACACATGGACCACCCAGCCATGCACCATCATGTCCTGTGCAGTGTGTTGCATACTGTCACAGTGCACATGTTGGTCAGCCAACACTGTGGGGGCTGTTCCCCATCCGTGCCACTCACAGCACAATGTGTACTCTGTATAAGTAGAGAGCACTACACACATGGCCATTACTCATTATTTATTCCAGATATGTGCTGCTTAGTATGTACACAGTGTGTTCCCAGCCTGTGGCTACACACCCTACCCATACACTCACCCTGTGGTTACACCCATCACACATATACACCCTGTGCCCCTCCAACCCCACAGGCACACACCATGAGACATCACACACTCATCACAGTCAACCAATCACACAGTCCTGATAACAATATACTGTGCAATCCATCGTGATTGACAATGTCACTGGTTTCCATGCTTCAACAGTGTCCTATGGTGCTTTGGGGCCTGGAACCCCCTGTGTCTCCCAGCCTGCTGCCTTGATCGTGTCACGGCACCTCTGGATGTGCCACACATGCCTGTAATCCCTGTCAGTGTGCTCTGTCCAGTCAATGTTGTGTCCTGCACTGCTGTTGCCTTCGCCTGTCAGCCACGCTTCCTTGGCCCTGGTGGTGGTGCACACACTGCAAGTGGGTCTACTGTGCTCAGTGTGTCATTTGCTGCTTGTCCTGTGACAGGCACGTCTGGTTGCACATCATGCTGGACAATGGCACAGCTTGGCACAGTCCTCTGATGACTGGGTCCATGCTGTCCCACGCTGCTGTCGTTGGCAGCACTGTCTGCCTGTCCCACTGCCAGGCTCCTTCCTCTACATACACCCCCACTGGTTCTTGGCATATCCTGGACCTGCACCTGTTGCTGTACTCCTGGGCTCTGACCATGCAATGCAGGTGCCTGCTTATGTGGTGCAGCAGTTGGTGTGTGTTGCACTGCTGTCACAGTCTGCCCTGCTGGTGTGGTGGGCTGCAGCTCCACATCGGTGGCCTGTAGGTCCACATCAGTGTGTCCCATGACTGGTGCATGTGTCTGTTGCAGCACACTGTACTGTGCCTGTGTTGCTACATCACGCACATGCTGCACACATTGTGGGCCCACATGGTGTGTTGTCATTATGGTCTGCAGCACCATGGCAGTTATGTCTGTCTGCCTCCACTGCTATTCAACTGACTGTTCAACTGAATGTTCAACGGCCGATGCCAGTCTATTGATGGCCTGTGTGTGGTCCTGCAGGGCCCCTACCAGTGTGTTGAGTGATTCCTCATTCCAGTGTGTGCCTGTCTGTATGGCGGACACTATGCTACCCATATGGTCATCCATTGTCCTGTGATACTCCTCAAGACACAGCCGTATGCAGCCGAGCATTTCTGTTTGCTCCTTCTGCTGTCCTATGACTGTCTGGCAGTAGCCATCATAGTTGGTGGGGGAGTTCTCTGGCTGGTCCTGCAGCGAGAGGGTGGCCTTCTCGAGACGTGCCTCCAGCTCCTCAGTGGTGGTGGGGCTGAGGTCCTCTGCAATGTTTGCTACAATGCTCTCACAACTGGTGACATCACATGCCTCCACGGTGTCCTCAGCCTGTATTCCACTTATCCCATTCAACAGTTCCTCCAGGTCCGTTGCTTCTATGTTCACAACTCTGGTTTCCTGTGTGCTCAGCACCTGGGATGTATCTGTTGTGGTGGCTTCTGTTGTGGTGGCTTCTGTTGCCATGGTGCTAGCATCCTCTGTACCACTGCCTTCAGCACTGATGTGGTCCTCCTCTGCTTGTACCGCTGCTGTGTCTGTGGGGTTGCAACACTGTCAGTCACTCCTATGACAACTTTGTTACACATACAGGCTACTGTGGTGGCACTGGTTTCATGGTGTATCCAGCCCCCTGGTGTACTACACTGTATTGCATGCAGGCCTCATATCCCAGAGTCCACATCGTGTGTACCGTGTGCACCATCTTTGCCTGCCCATGCATTGCCCCTGCACATGGTGCCCTGTGTGTGTTGTACACCACCACCCTGGGTGAACACATGTGTTGCTCCTGTGTTGCACCATTATGCACCACCACAGGCTACAGCATTGCCACCATGTGCACCTGATCCAGCTGTGGCACACCCACACACCCAGCTGTGACCCCAACCATCCTGCACCAGTGTTGCACCACATGGCCATACACTCTATATATCTGTGACCCACCTCCACACCAGCTGCCCACCCCCACACAGCACCATCAGCCCCCCCATACATATCACATTACTGGTACTGTGCGTATGGTGGGACTACCAGTGCCTCCCTGCAGCCTCGTTGTGTCCAGGTCTGTGTCCCCATGCATACTGTGCATGCTGAGGATTGCGAGCATGCATTGTTCATGGGCACTGAGGGTGTTTTCTTCACTTGGCCCACCACCTGTTGCCAATGCACTGCGCTTGTTGCGTGCCTTCTTTTCCTTTGTGTGCCACTTAAGGTCATTTATCCATTTCTGCAGATCCCTCATGGTGCGTCTGGCATTGAATACCATGTTTACCTTCCTGGAAACTGTGTTCCAGGCATCCTAGCGTTGCTTGTGCATTTCCCTCTTCCCCACCCCTGCCCAGCAGCAGTTTTGCATTGGCCTCCACCTCGTCGAGGAGGAGGACATATGTCCCCTCATTTGTGAAGTTCTTTTCCCTTTTTCTCTGTACAGCCTCCGATGCCACCCCACTATTGTTTTGGGCCATTGCCACCAGCCTACGTCTTCCTTCCATGTTAGCATCAACACTGCATTTTGCAGCCTTTTTATTGATGTTTCTTTGTAACATGTGTAACTGTTTACATCTGTTCTGCGATTTGCACCATTGTTCTATGGCATATCTTGCAACATGTGTACTTCCAGTGGTGTTTGGCATATGTTGTCCGCATTCTGGAATATGGCACAAGTCGCATGTCATAGTGTTTCTGGTGCAATTGTACACCAAGGCATACTTTGTGACATGCGCTTATGGATCTTTTGGAATCGGGTCCTATGTGTCTTCAAGAAACTCACCTAACACCAATGGAAGCAGAAAAAATAGAATCTAGGGTGAAGAGAGTTTAATTTGGTTTACCCAGCTTAATCATAGGGAACTATTGTTATGCTAAGAAAGGGGTTTAGAGCAGAAGTGGAAACTAGTTCTTTGGATGCTGAGACAATACACTATAATACCACTAAAATATTGGGGAAAAACTATTATAGTACCAGCTATTTATGCTCCTAATGGCAATGCTGTAACTATGCTATCTGAGTTTTTTATGAAGTTAGTAGAATTCTCACTGCCATTTATTTTAGTAGGAGACTATAACTTAGTAGTAAATTCAGAGCTTGATACTAGAGCATTATACTAGATACTATAATAAGAAAGTGTCTGAATTCCTCAACAGGATGAAAGACCTAACATTAACGGATTATTGGAGAGTTAATAATCCTAAATCCAAGGAATTCTTCTTCTCCTCAAGATTTAAAACCTATTCTAGGATACAGAATCACACATACCCCTATAATACAAAGCATCATGGGCTGTATATGCAAATCACCATGGAATTTTAGGCTGGTTCAGCATCAAAGCAGAATACATGGTGTAGAGGGCCTCTCACACAATCTGCAAAGTGTACCAGGCGGTTATGAGAGGCCCGCTGACATCATGCATTCTGCCAAAGCTAACCAATAATGCTCTGTATGATGCGTAATGGTATGTGTGTTATTCTTTGAAACTTGGCTTTATAGGCCAGCGCCCTTAGGGTAAACCTTGCCTCAGTACTTCTACACTGAGGTTCTTTGTCTATTCTAGGATAGATATGATTCTGGCCTCAGGGTCATTGTACCATAATATAATAAGTATTAAATATGATCTAATTATTATATCAGATCATGCAATGCTTTGCTTGTTTTGGCATCCAGGGACTCCACCAAATGTTCATCTTGGAAGATGGATCCATTATTATTAAATGACCCTATATTTGTAGATAAAATAAAAGCCGAAACAGATATATGTTTTTAAAACAATGTAACCGGTTAAGTACCAAATATTATAGTTTTTGGTTACCTATAACTTATTATAGGTTATAAGACAGTTATATGAGGTTTCTGTATTGCAAGTACTGCTAGTAAAAAGAAGAAACAAAAAATTAAAGGAGTTAGAGAGTGAACTCTTAACTATCCAACAGTTACACAAAATATCAAATAGTAATATTCCTTTAAAAAAGCTAGAAAAGCTTAAACATGAATATAATTCAATCGTAATTGAAAAAGTGGAATGAATGATATTATACACACGATCCAAATATTACTCATATGTGAACTGCAGTGGAAATTTCTTAGCTTACCAATTACAAAAAGAAAAAGCGGAAAGATTGATTACAGAAACAAGACTAGCTTACAGACTGTAACAACAGAAAGAGATCAATCATGACTTCATGAATTATTATAGTAAATTATATTAAACACAAGGTACAACAGTAATTAATGAAACATTTCAGAATATACCAATAATAAATACAGAACAACAAATATTTTTGGACAAGCCAATAGAGTATTCAGTAATAGATAGGGCAATTCAATTATTAAAACCAAGAAAAGTCCCCAGATTAGATTGTATTAACATTGACTTTTATCATTCAGAGAACTACTGATCCCTAAACTTCATGCTCTATTTAATTCCTTTCAGGATAGGCACCCCCTTCCTTTGATGAAGCCCTCATACTGCTCATCCCTAAAAAGGGGAAAGATAAATATTTATGTGCTTCTTATCACCCAATCTCTCGCTCAATGCAGACTATAAAATATATGCCAGGATTCTAGCTGTGAGAATGGAAAATGTCTTGCCCTGCTTAATGGGGATGACCAGACAGGGTTCATTAAAGGAAGAAGAGGCATAATAATATAGAAACACACTGAACATCTGATCTACAAATAAAACCCAGCGGGTATGGTGGTGTACCTGGATGCCAGGAAGGTGTTTGAAAAAGTTGAAAGGCTTTATTCCTAGCAGTGTTAAAATCAGCAAACATAGGTAAAACATATTTTCCTGGATAGCAGCAATATATACTGTAGGTCACCTAAGGCCAAAGTTTTGATAAATAGTACTATATACCCTTTTCCGTTTATTTAGATGAAGTAGACAGGGATGTTCCTTGTCACCTGTTCTTTTGCATTAATTATTGAACCTCTGGCAAATGCAATAATGTTTTATTTATTTATTTATTTATCATTATTTGAAGTACACCTTTGAGCTACGAGCTCATTTGCAGAATCACATCAACTGAAATTGTACAGTAATCAAAGCATAGCAGGAAACTGGAAGCGTTACACACTATCAAACAGAAGAAGCAGGAAATATGTGCAGAGTTTACAACAACTAGAAGTCATTGCCGCATGACAGCGCTTTGTCAATGCCATACAAGGATCTGAACAGAGCTATACACCATGGCCTGGATATTCAAACTACGCAGGCTGTGGGCGCAAGCCTGGGCGCAACTCAACATTGTTGCGCAGGGGTGTGGCCTGGGCGATATTCAACGGAGCTGTGCTATGGTGCAGCAGCTTTGAATATCACACCCTGGCCACCCCCACTGTGCATGGTGCAGTGGCACTGTGCCAGTGCAAGTGGCCAGAGTGGAGCATGGAGATGCGCTGGCGCAAGTGCCATTGCGCCATGCACAGCACCTGCGATATTCAAAAGGGGACATGCAAATGGGGCCATAATTTATGCAAGGCACACAGGGGGCAATTTGCATCCCATTACAGCCCCATTTGCATGCCATTAGCATGCAGGTGCGCCGATCCCCGACAACTTGCGCCTGGTGCCCTACCAGGCAGCAGCCGTCGGGGACCGACGCCCCCTGCACTTCGATTGTGGGCATTCCTGTAATATCAAAAATAACGTCAATATCTCTGGTGGTCCAGTGGACCCGATCGCTGCCTGATCGCGGGCATCAGTACCACATCAAGACCCCTACTACCCTGGTGTTCAGTGTACCCCCACCCCACCCGGCCACTGGGCCCCACCGCTCCGCTCCCCAGTCAGCCAGTGGGCGCGGCACCCCAACTGCCTGCCGCCCCACTGCCACCAACTGACAGCTCGGTAGGGCTGCGCCCATTGGTTCCAGCATGAGCCAATGGGTGTGCAGTCCATACCATACTACTCATTCAGATATACGATGACTTCATTCACATATCTGGACTGAGTATACGGTATGGAACACACCGTGGCTCATGCTGCAACATGTGGGCATGCAACCCTACTGAGCTGTTAGTCAGCAGGCGGCGGGCGGCAGGCGGGTGGGATGCTGCAACCCGCCCGGCTGATGGGGGTAGGCGGTGGGGCTCAGTGGCCGGGTGGGGTGGGGGGTACACTGAGACCACCAGGGTAGTAGAGGTCTTTGATGTGGTACTGATGCCTGCGATCAGGCTCAGTGCAGTCCACTGGACCACCTGGGATATTGGACTTTAGGGAGTTTGCGACATGGATGCCGCCATGGGAGGCATGGGGGGCACTGCCAGGTGCGGCGGGAACTGGGTGGCCACCCACAGGTGGCAGCTGCTGTGTTGCGCCCTGCAATGCGGCAGCTCACCTGTGATAATATCACTTGTTCCTTTTCCTGGCGTAACTTTGTGCAGGCGCAGGTAGGGGTTGTGCATGCATGACTCTGCATCCGGGCTGAATATCGGGCTGTGCAGGTTATTCATGTGCATGTCCCCCTACCTGTGCCTGCATAATACTGATGGCTCTGGCGCATCAGGATTGTCTGGCCTTTTCCCTTTTGAATATCGGGCAGGAGATCAGTGGGTTGTGCATATGCGAACAATGTTGCACCATGCACAACCCTTTGAATATCTGGCCCATATTTACACTATTAGCAAGAGAAGAGAATCAAATAATATAAGAAGTTTCAGATACGGAGATGTGCGAGACCTGAACTTTCTCTTATTGCGCATGATATTTTACCCTATTTAAAAAATCCAATTAAAGACCTAAAGTTAATACTGCGATTAGTAAAGAGTACAGAGAACAATCAGGTTATACTGTTAACTGGGCAAAATCAGGAGCTTCATCAATAAAACCAGGGAAATGTAAAATAAACATAGATAGATTTCCAGTTATGCTGAAAACACAAAGTATGTTGTATTTCACTATATTTTTTAAATAATAACATTAACTAGCTATTAGAAATCAGCCTGAAACCTTTAGTAAATGCAGTAGATCAAGATCTTGAAAGATGGAAGGGTTTATCCCATCCCTTTTTGGGACAAATTCAAATAATAAAAATTAATATCTCACCCTGCTTTTTGTACATGTTCCAAGCATTACCAATTACTATCCCTAAAGAGAGCTGGATGAGAACAGATAAAAGTATAAATAGATTTATATGGAATGATAAATGTCCCAAATTAATAAAGCAAAACTCTATTAAAGATACTGATCAGTTGGGTTTAAAACTTTATTTATTTATTTAGGTATTCGGAAAACCTTTGAGCAATAGCTCTTTTACAAAGGCTTCACATCTATAAACAAATACAGAATGTTTCAAACAACAATGTCATGAAACAGATTACAACAGAAGTCTGTGCAAAAACATAAAACAATATGGTATTACAACATCAGATGAGGCATAGTTCAGCCAGTCATAAAAAAACCATTAACAATGTTCATATTTACAAAACTGTACTATGGTACTGCATAGCTGTAGAGAAGAGGAGAGCAAGAGTTATGTTCAGGGGCGGTTAAGTTGGGGGAGGTAGAGTAGGTACAGGAAGCAGCCATCAGAGGAAGCCTTGTGAAAAAAGAAGAGTGGTGGTGGGGGTTGGGATGGGGAGGAAAGCAGAGGGGCAGGAGTGATCTAGGGTGGTGGTAGGAGGGGTGCTTGGGAGAGGCAGGAGGGGAAGGACTGAGGGAGGGAAAAGAGGGACACAGGGGAAGACTGGGGAAGGGGACACAGGGAGGAAAATCAAGACAAGTGGCTTGCTGGGTGGAGTATGGGTAGGTTATGGGTAGGTAGGCAGGAGCAGGGATGGTCTTCAGGAGCCCAGCAACACTTTCACTTGTTCATGGAGATAAGGTGACACTTGAGTTTAGACTTGAAGGCCTGGAGACTTGGGGTGTTATTCAGGACCTCTGGGATATCACTGAGCCACAGGGGGACTCTGTAGGAGAAGGAGCATTGACCTTGCCTATCTAATATCATTGGGTAACTATGCTGGAACCTATAAAAGAATATTATAGTACTACTCCTACCCCTGGGTTTACCTTGAATTAGGTGCGTTTATACATAGAAATCTAACACGCTTATTATTCCAAAATTTAAATAATAAAAAGCGTAATGGGGAAGACAATATATTTCTTAGGGATACTATCCGAAGCTGGAAAAAAGTGAATCAAGATATGGGTATCGAGCATAAATTATGTAAGCTATCCCCTCTGGGCAGAAATGATTTTCTTTCTGGGTTTAATACCTTATGTGTTAAAAGATGGACAGAGTATAATGTGAAATCAATAGCAGATTTTCATGATGGACATATTATTAAAGTTCTTCCAGCAGATGCATGTACAATACACCATCCCTCAGACAATGTTTTTAGCTATCTTCAAATGTGTTCTGTTCTCAAAATTTTGGGGAAAAAGGGAAATTTAATTTCAAACCCAGTCCTCTATTTGAAATGATTGAATCAGTCTCTGGAAGAACTAAATTACTCCAAAATATATAAATGAATTATGGACCCTAAACAACCTAGTTTGCAAGATTTGAAAAATAAATGGGAAGCTGATTTGCAGATTTCCATCTCTGACTAGAAACAGGAAACCATTTATACTAAGTGGAATTAGGCGATAAGTGATAGAATGAACCAGATACATTTCTATGTTTTACACAGAGAGTGGGATATTCAGACTGCGCCAGGCATGGGTGCAAGCCTGGGCACAGCGCAACTGGGATGCGCCAGGGCACGGCTCGGGTAATATTCAACGGTGCTGCGCCATGGCTCAGCACCATTGAATATGACACTTGGGCTGCCTGCATTGCACACAGCACAGTGGCACTGTGCCAGTGCAAGTGGCAAGTAAGGAGCAGGGGATGCGCCTGCGCAAGTGCGGGTGCGCCAGGCGCATCAACCACGATATTCAGCGCTGGGCATGCAAATGCGGCCATTATGCATGCAAGGCACAAATGGGGACATTTGCATGTCATTATGGCCCCATTTGCATGCAGGTGCGCTGATTCCCGGCGACTTGCATCTGGCGCCCTGCCAGGCTGCAGCCATCGGGGACCTACGCCCCCTGCTCCTCGGCAGGAAACGTGCCCCAATGCCCGATCACAGGCTTTAGTAAAGTTTAAATTCCCTGGTGGTCCAGTGGACCCTACCCCATTGCCCAATCGTGGGCATATAATTAATAAAACCCTGGTGGCCCAGTGGACCTGCTCCCCTGCCCAATCGTGAGCTGTAGTTCAAATCACATTCCCTGGTGGTCCAGTGGACCTGATCCCCAGCCTGATCACGGGCAAATGAAAATAAATATCCCTGGTGGTCCAGTGGACCTGATCCCCAGCCCGATCATGGGCTTTAATTGTAAATATAATCCCTGGTGGGCCAGCAGTGCCCCCCTTCCACCCACCCTCAGACCACCACCCGCCCCCAGTCAGCGGCGGGCAGCAGCTCCCACCCACAAACCGTCCTGGCCACCGTCAACTGACAGCATACAATGCGGCTGTATGCCCGCGGTCTTCTGTCTGGGCCAATGGGCATGCAGATCATCTACTACTACTACAGTCCTGAAATGTGAATGAACCATTCACATTTTAGGACTGTGTAGTACAACACGGTCTGCACACCCATTGGCCCATGCAGGGGACCAATGGGCATACAGCTGTACTGTACGCTGTCAGTCAGCGGGCAGCTGGGCAGCTTGCGGGTGGGGAGCTGCCGCCCGCCGCTGACCCGGGGGGGAGAGGGGTGGTGGGTCTGAGTGGGCGGGTAAGAAGGGGGTACCACTGGCCCACCAGGGATTATATTTACAACTAAAGCCCGCGATTGGGCTGGGAATCAGGTCCACTGGACCACCAGGCATATTTATTTTCATTTGCCCGCGATCGGGCTGGGGATCAGGTCCACTGGACTGCCAGGGAATGTGATTTGAACTACAGCCTGCGATCGGGCAGGGGGGCAGGTCCACTGGACCACCAGTGTATGTAGTTTTCACTAAAGCCCACGATCGGGCGGGGGAGCAGGTCCACTGGATCACCAGGGTTTCATTAATGATCGCCCACGATCGGGCGAGGGTAGGGTCCACTGGACCACCAGGGATAGTGTAGGACACTTATGCCCACTATCGGGTGAGTGGAGGGGAGCACGATGCCCGACTGTGTCCCAGAAGGTCGGGTGGCCACCCACAGCAGGCAGCTGCCGTGTTGTGCACTGTAATATGGCAGCCCACCTGTGGGTGTCCTCCGCTTGCTCCTGCTTTTATGGGTGGATATTTGCACCCCAGTGTGGCGCATGGTTCATGCCTGCACACGCGCCGCATCCTGGGCTGGAATATCGGGATGTGCTGCATATGCATGGGCACGCCCCCGCACTTGGCGCCTACATACATTACTGGTGCACCCTGGCGCATCGGGAATTGCGCAGTGCACCATCCCCCTTTGAATATCATGCCAGGGCACATCAGTGGGTTGCACATGGTGCAACACTGTTGTAGCATGCGCAACCCCTTTGAATATCCCACCTAGAATCTATTACTCTCCCTACCTTTTGAATAAGTTCAATAAAACTGTGTCACCCTATTGTAATAGAGGTTGTGGCAAAATAGTCAATGCTGTGCATGTGCTGGCTTTGTGTCACAAAACTTAACATTTCTGGATTCAAGGTATAGATCAAGTTAACATAATTTTAGAAACCAGATTGACATTTGAACCCAAACTGTGTTTACTGTCAACAGCCTCTACTCAAGATACATCAAAAGGGCATAATACGACACTATTACGTCTAGCTTTACTAAATGCCAAAAGATGCATTACTCATTTATGGAAAGATTCACAAGCTCCAAATTTGGCTTTGTGGAAAAACTCCTTTTTTAGGAAGTATGAGATATGAAAGAAACCATTATTCTGTAAGTAATTAAATGACCGAGTACTTAGAAATATAGGGCCCAGTACAAAGAGCTTTATCAGCAGGTAGGATTTAAAATGGAATGAGGTTTTGGGCTCTGACTCAGGCTTTGATGCCTGAAGAGGTTCATGTTTAAAAAGGTATATTGTAATACTTATTTCCCTCTTCCTTTTTAGGGTTAGCAGAACTGTGACAGAGAAGCTGGTAAGTATGAAATAATGAAAGTATTAATGGATTGCTATTGTCTGAGACAAAGAATCTGTTGATAATATTTTCTTGATCCTTAGAACTTCAATGAATTTATAGTTAATATGCTAAGTTAACATGCAAACATATGTGGGTTTCTGTGTTTTTATATGTATATTTAAAATGAATAAAAAATATATTAAAAAAGCATGCATGGAATAGGCACAATGGAATCTTAGTTGGAAAATGGAGGAGGGGCTAGCTGGAGATAAAGGGCTAGATTTTGAAGCCCCATCAAAGTCTGCAGCTTGGGGAGGAACTGGTACAAGTGCATCTCCACTTGCAGAGCTGTATTTTTCTGCAGCTGTAGTATTCTCAAAAGTGGAGCCAGTTTATGACTGACTCACGATTTACGGCTTGTGGATGATTTTTGGCACAGCTGCGGGTAAAAGCAATGCCTGGTGGGATCTGGAGTAACATCTACTGCAGCTGCACAGGATGCAAATACAAAACTTCACAGGTTGGAAATTTTGTCCTGCAGCTGGGGCTGCGGTTGGGACTTAGTTCCCAAACCATTTGAAAATCAAGCCAAGGTAGGGTCTATGGTGACAGGATAAGCAGGAAAATAAACGGGAAGACTGGGTGAGCCAAAGAGTGTTCATCTGCCAACAAATTCTATGTTTCTGGGTTCTATGTTTCTATGTCACTACTGTCCATGGGCACTAGAAACAAGATTTTTTTTACATATGTATGCAAAATTGTGATGTATCTGCAGATGTTGTGTGCCAATGGGTCTCTCCACTGTGCCATACAGAACTGTTTCTTAAAGCCATGGGTACACTGCATTAAAAACATTAAACTTTTATGTCTCTGTAATAAACTATGGCTGTGGAAATGAGAATTAGGAAGGATATGGCACATTTTCTAGATTTTCAGATTGTTGTATATGCTGAAACCTACAAAATCATGTAAATATGTCAAACCAATAATACAAACAAGTTCATAATTTTTATATACTTTGATGTTGGATTACTTGGGATCACTGACCTAGAACAACCTTAGGTATCACATTTCGCTGCTGTCTATGAGCACCAGAAAAGGGATTTGTGATAATTGTGATGTTTGTGCACTTTGTGTGTGACATTCAGATTCCTCACCATACCATAACATATTGTTTTGGAAAGTCATGATGACACCACATCTAAAACAGAAACCATTATGCTTTTGTGGTGTATTATAGCTTAGAAAAAGAACTTTTAGGAAGGATGGGGCACATTACTGAGCTATCTCAAGATTGTATTGTATGCTCTCAACATACAAAAAAGATAAAAACGTGTCACTAACTACTAATAGAACACAGGTTTATCATTTTCTATGCACTTTGATTCTGGGACACTTTTACTTCCTACCAGGTCAGTATGTAAATGCGCTCACAGGCGCCTGACACTTGACCACCTTGATAATAACAACGCACGATACAAAAAGCGAGAGGGTGCAAAACCACGAAAGGAAGTATGCATGGTAGTGCACCCTCCCACTCTTCCCAGTGCAGGATAAGAATCCTTCTGGGACAGGGGTCCACCAAGCAGCTGCCATGGTTTGATGGCATGAGCCACTAGCAGCAAGGGAGGCAGGCAGTGTGTTTGGGACCGGGTTTCGATTCCCGTTCCCAGACACATGGAACTTTTCCTTTTTTTTTTCACACTTTGTGTGATATTAACTGTTAACCCCCCCTCCCAGAGTTAGTTATATTAGTTGGGGGGGTCGGGGGTGCAGTCCCCCATAATGGGGTGGTTGTGGGGCAGAGCCCCCTGCAAAACAAAGACTTATGCCGCAGGCAGTATATTGCACTGTACTGGCAGCGCAGTATATTGCTGCGGCATAATGTCTTGCGACATTATGACCCCATGCCCTTTTACCTGGCATTCTGACCTGGAACAACTTCAGCTATCATATTTCATTGCTGCCCACGGGCACTAGAAATGGGATTCTGTAACATTTCTAGCCAGACTGAAATTTTTGTGCTATTTTTGTGCATGAATCAGATTCACCACCATACCATAACATATTTTTTTCTGAAAGTCACAATGATACCACATCCAATACAGAAACTCTTATGTTTTAGTTATGTACTATGGCTGAGTTTTTAGGAAGGATAGGGTATATTTTTGAGATTTTCAATGTTGTCGTGGATGCTGGAAACCTACAAAAAACTAAAATGTGTCACAAACTCAATAATATAACACAGATTCATTATTTGTCACGTACTTCTTCTTTTTTATGTTGGAATGGTGTTACCTGGCAACCCTGACCTAGAAAACCTCAGTATCATAATTCACTGTTGTCAATAGGTACAAGAAATTAGATTTTTGTGCCATTGTAAGAAAATTGCGGCATCTGAGATTTTTGTGGAACAATGGGGTTCCCAACTGTGCCATAACATATCGGTTTTATACTCCCCCTCCACTAAAGTTGAATATTTTCACGTCAAAAACTTATGCTTCCTCAGGACCTATGTCATACTAGTAAGACTACACGCATATAAATCCCAAGTTAAAAGTGATAGTCACTCAAATAAAGTGCAAGGAAACATTACAAATATACAATATTATACATTTGGAATACTATAAAAAGCCAGAAATATTTCATAAACTGTACCTATAATGAACAACTTGAACTGATGAACTAAGCAAGATAAAAAGGGAAAAGGAAAAAGGGAGGAAAAAGGAAACTGGAAGGCAGCGGGAAAGGAATAAAAAATAGATACCAGATAAAAATCACTCTGATTCAATATAAAAACTTCTCTTTTAATTTTCTCATATTCTTTTCAAAAAATGAATATGCACAAAAATGTATAAAAATGAAGTGACACAGTGTTAATCATGAAGATGCTGTACCATACACAATGAATATACTCTTACCTGCCTTTTGGATTGTGATATATTCATTTGTTAGGTGTTCTTGATTAAGGGAGTTTGTCATGACTTAATCATGTCGTGTCAGAGTTTTTCAGCAATACATACAGCAGTAACACTACCTCAACCAGCACAGTACTTTTGTCAAGTAGCTATTTTATAAAGAGGGTGAGGAAACCTTTTTTATGCTCAAGAGGAACTTTTAATATGAGTGACACAATGATGAATACTGAACACGGGTACAGGCCCTCTTCTATATAAAACTGCCTTTATGGGCTGGCCTTGGTGGTGCTGAGGGTTGAGGTGCTGGGCCACACCTGCGCACCACACCAGTGACCCGAGTTAGGGAACGAGCTTGGGCTGCCGGATTGGCTGGGGAGAAGGCTAGGGCATCCGATGACAGCTCGTCTTCTCCAGGGAGGGGTGGGTCCTCTACACGGCAAGCGGTGACCCCTGGAGGAGGCTGGGGTGCAACAGCTGCTAGAGACACTGGGGCATGATTGGTTGGGGTGTGGCCTTGGACCAACCAGCTTCAGGACTGGTTCTGGGGGACTTTGTGAGCATCGGCGCTTAATGCCTTGACACCAGGGCAGGCAGTCAGTTCATCCAGAAAAAAGTCCCTCTGGAGTTGGGTAGACAGAGTGCTGAGCCAGGTCCCAATCTACTGCCACCTGCCCAGCTGAGTCAGGGACCTGACGAGATCGAATGTTCGGGGGGTGGGCCCCCACCCCGACCCCGCTCGGGGGGCAAACCACAGAAAGATGGAGGACCCCAATCAGTCAGGTAGGACGGGGTAAGGACAGGCTTAATTGGCTGTCCTGAAGAGGTGACTCCGGAGGGAAGGGGAGGATAAAATGTATATAAAAAAAACCTGCCTTTATAAAATTGGAGAGGGTTGTGCTTTAATTCAGGCAGTTTTAATGGCAGAGAGTTTCACTTTCTGCATATTTAAGTGTAAATAGAGTCCCAGAGGTTTGTAGCTTGTAAAATATCCCAAATTTGGAAATGAGAGTGGATTTTTCAAAGGATTGCATCAGGGTGCTCAGCCCTATACAGATCCTTTTGGTAGAAAATCAGCAAAGAGACAATGAATAAGTGGCACATTTGGTAATAAACTTGTTTATTACACTAAAGTAATTAGATGCCCTAAACAGGTCTTAGACACTGGGAGCCAAAGTTTTCCCAATACCCCTATGGTGAAGATGATCTCGGATGGTCTCCTGGAATACGAATACAGTGGGTTATATACCCTGATAGTTACTGTAGTTACCAAAAGACTAGATACATAAAATAGGCCACATTGGCTAAAAGTGATGTGGCTCCACAGTGCTATCTAAAGATATACAATATTCATAAAGTCAGCTAAAACTGAGAACAAAGGACTTACAAAATACAGTATATAGTGATTATTACGTAAATCTGCATGATGGCAGTGTATGCTATACAATTATTTCTCAGAAGGATAACAGAGAGCACATAAGTGTATCTCGGTACAGTACTTGCAATAAGTAATGTTGCATATGAATCATAAAGTGTCCCTGGTTACTTACATTTTTACAGTAAGTACCAATGCCCTATAGGTTAGCAATCATTAAATATTTGCATGGCATATAACATAACATATATTGTCCATGGTGCACAGTGGGTATCCAATCATAGTGTGGGGACCAAGCATAACATTACCCCCCTTATTGCCTTTCCAAAAAGGCAACAACACTATGGGAAAGTAGTGGGAGCAATCTCCATCATTTACAGACCCAACACACAAGCCTTGTAAAGGAACTTGAGTTGCTCACTATGCTGTTTGAGTGTGCGCCTTAGACAGCAAAGTGTTAGTATCAAAAATACAATCAAAAATAGCTGTATAATAAAAAACCTTTAAAAGCTAATTCTAACCGGGTATTGAAAAGTGCAGCATCACCATCATGGATAAGGGTATTAAGGTCATCTACAGCTTTGGAGATATTATTGCTGATGTAGATGAGATGGGTATCTTTTCTATCTAGAAGTGTTTTCAAAGATAGTGTCAAAGGGTCTATATGGAAGTTAAAGATGGGCAAATACTGAGACAGGGCAAGCAAATATTCAGGGTCACTGTCAATAACATCTGGTTCCATGATGGGAACAGGAGTAACCACAGTGGGACCAATAACGGTAGTTTGATGAGGAATAAAACAAAAGTTAGAAAACCTGACTTCACAGGATTTAAGACCATATGAAAAAGATTTGTGATTTGTAACTATGCAATACTGACCATCAGGGTTATATGACATTTTAACAGTAGGAACCTTCCATTTCTGCAGTTGAACTGGGAAGGTGAAAGATTGATTGGTGAGTCTTGTAGTCAGGGAATGAACATCTTCTGCATAATTCTGGTAAAGACGTCCAATGTTGCCCACTGGTGAAGATACTGTTGTTAGTGCCCTAGCGTTATCAATTTCACTGAAATTAATGTCCAAGTCCAAAGTGAAAGACCAGTCAATGCTGTCCGGTGAATAGCCACACACTGGCTTGATGATGTCAAAAAGTCACAGTGACACAAGTAGTGATATCCCTTTTTGGCACAACATTCTGTATGAGGCACCACCCATGCTTCTAGGGTGGAGTGGAAGACAGAAGAGGTGGTAGATAACTGATCAAAAATAGCAGTCTCTGGATCAAAACGTGTTAAAGATACAGTAAAAGTGACAAACATGGTATCTCTGATGGTGTAACGACTGCCATTATAACATGGACTCCTGTTGGATGACATGTAACATAGCCCAAATTTCTAGCAGTAGATATTCAGTATAGACATAGATTTGGACATACACATTGTAATGCAAGTTGTGGACCTACAATGTGGACAGTACCATTTAGCAAGTCTCCTATCATGAATAATATCTAGAATACGTCCAGATTCCAGATCACAGAAGAGATTATTGACAGTGGTTATGATATAAGAGCGATAAGCAGAGCACAAAAGTTCTCTGGCAATATATTGCTTATCTGCCTCCTTGTTATTCTGTGCAAAAGTTCATTAACTTTATTCTTAGTGTTGTTAAAACTTCTGGTAATATACGTACATGTAATACATAGTGGAAGCTCTTCCTTACTAAGCCCATCTACACCATGCAATAAGGGTGGTAGTATACTATTTTTCATGCCATCCTAGAATTTGACCATTTGACTTTTGATAGAGGCAATATCTGCCCTGTTGCAGATGGACATGCTGGATCTGAAAGGTCCAGATATAGTGCCAGTGGTACCCGTAACATCAGCAGTGGCACGCCTCCTGCATGATGAGGAAGATTCGGTATTCTTCTGGGTATTAGGGTTAGATCTAGGCCTAAATAAACCTAGGTGTTCAATATTATGCATACCAGCTACTGGATCTTGTGTGCGTGTCTCGTATGCAGCAAGACTATCTAGTAACATAGTACTGAAAAACCTAGACGTGTTTGTATTATGACACATACCAAACTCAGCCATAATCCAATAAGTAAAATTAAAATAACTGGATGTGCATGAATTGCACATTGTTAACAATGTACCTGGAAGGAGGTGGCAGTAAGACCACTGAGTGGGCAGAGTTCCTGTGCAAAATGACTGCTTAGAAAAGAATGAGAAAGTGACTGTGATGACAAGAAAATCCCAGGCCAGATCTCTAGTTCGTAAATAAATGGTCTCCTCCTGAGTCTGATTTTTTAAAGGGGATAACAATGTGTCTAAATATTTGTACTTTGTAATAGTACTACTACTACTACCACTACTACCAAGGGGAAAAAAACGGCTAGCAGCTTTTATCAATGTGGTTAATTGTGCACATTTAGGTAAATAATCTCCTTAGAATGACAATGTGACTGTGTGTAAGAACAGGGACTTGTCTGCCACAGTTGCACCAGTACAATGATGACATGATGTACTTGCTGCACCTGCCACCCACCCCCAGGATGATGATGATGTGATCCAAAAAAAGGCAGGCAAGTCCCAGGTCTCTGTTTTTTTAAACCAGTCTCCTGACTGACTTTTTGTAGGAGGAGTCAGTGAGTTTTTTGTATGTCACCAATTATTTTAGCATAGCAACGGGTCTTGGTATGGAATGCAACACGAAGCGATGTGAAAGAACAAGAGCACCAGGCATTCCAAAGTGACCACTTCACCACTGCTGCTGCTACCACTACTATTAAGAGGAAAAAACAGAGCTATGGTTATATAAGAAATAATTATTCTCAGGTGCATTAGGTAATAAAATAAATTGTCTCGTCAGAATGAAAAAGTGACTGTGTGAGATCAGGGACTTGTCTGCCACAGTTGCTACCAGTACATGATGATGTGAATGTGATGTACTGACTGCACCTCCCACCCACCCCCAGGATGACGACGATGTGGTTAAAAGGCAGGTAAGTCCCAGATCTCTATATTTTTTAAACCAGTCTCCTGAGTCTGACTTTTGTAGGAAGGGTCAATGTGTTTTTTGTTGGTCTCCAATTATTTTAGCAAAGCATCAGGTCTCAGTATGGAATGCAACATGAAGCAATGTGAAAGAACAAGAGCACCCGGCAGTCCAAAAGGATCACTTCACCACTGCTGCCACTATCACTACTATCAGGGGGAAAACAGAGCTAAGGTTATATAAGAAACAATTATTCTTAGGTGCATTAGGTAATAAAATAAATGATCTTGTCAGAATGAGAAAGAGACTGTGTGTGAGATCAGGGTCTTGTCTGCCACAGTTGCTACCAGTACGTGATGATGTGATGTACTGGTTGCACCTCCCACCCCCCCAGGATAACGATGATGCAGTCAAAAGGCAGGAAAGTCCCAGATCTCTACTTTTAAACAGTCCATTCTCAACATTGAAAGGTGATGTGTCACTCCAGAGCTGCAGCACAGGTACTACTGTCAGTGTCATCTTCTTCAAGATGAGCATCACATATGTAGCCAAAGTTTGGCAAGTTAACCTTCAAGAACGTAAATTTTTCCACATTGTCTGGTGTTAATCCTGTTTGTTTATCAGTCACAACATCCCCAGCAGAACTAAATAAATGCTCAGAACAGACATTGGAGGGTGGACATCCAATATACTTACAAGCCAGGGTTGCCAGCTTTGGCCAGTATGATTTTTTCTCTTGCCAGTAAGCTAAAGGGTCATCCTTAATACTAATGTTGGCTCAGAGACAGATATGCATCTACCATGCTTACTACTGAGCATGCATTTTCTCCTTGTGGAATTTCAATGTCCTGCAGCTGACCCTAAATGTCATCCTCCTCATTGTCTGCTTCTGTACTGGTTTTTGGAGCAATCTTTTGAATTTGAGGTGGTGTCATTGAAGTACTGCTTGCAAATCCTCCTAATGAAACCTCATCTACTGCATCAATGAAACGTTGCCTGTAGTTCAACTCATCCATATCATCAGAAACCACATCAGCAAGGTGTCTGTTCCAGAAATGTGGATCTAGCAATGTTGCCAAGAGATACCCCTTTCTCAGTGTCATGGCTGAAAATTTCTCATCATTGCTAAGCCTGGAACGCATGTAACTGACTAGAGATTAGTTCATATCTAAGTTGCTCCTCATTTTCTCCAACCTTTTTTGAGAAGTAGAATGAGTGAAATAACTTGGCTAAGGGATGCCTTTTCTGCACTGACCTCTGTGGTAGCACTCATGAATAGTTTCAGAATGTGACACAACTGTTCCAGCAGAGACCATTGAGTAGAATGGAGTACAATGCCCTCCCCAATATAATTGTACATAATATACTCACCGATCGCTACCTTTTTTCAAGGATGCATTCAATCATAAAGTAAGTTGAATTCTACTTTGTTGCTACATCCAGAACAAGCTAGAGATGAGGAAGACCTTTGTCCTTCTGGATATCAGCAAGGATGTCACGGGCTTTTACTGAATGGCTGAAGTGGCCACACACTTTATGCACTGTACCCTCAGTGGTGGATACTTGCTAGTCATTATCCAGGAAGCTTCGAATGATTAGATTAAGACAATGGGCAAAACAGCTTTTATGTACATAGTTGACATCGTGAAGTGCTTTTTAAATATTTGAATCATTGTCGGCAACAAAAAAAGCAACTGTCAAACCCTGTGAAGTGACCCAAGCAGTAAGTAGTCATTCCAGTTCTTGCTGAATGTGCTGTGATGTGTGTGTGTCTTGAAACGGACACTGTATATGGAGAACTGCCATTTTCTGAAACGTGTGCGGGGTTTTTTTGAGCTCTGAGATAGTAGTGTGGTAGTAGTAGTAGTAGTAGTAGTAGTAGTACTGGTTGAAATGGTAGCAGACAGACTAGTACATGAGGATGATGATAAGTTGCCCACAAAACTAACTCAGTGTGCAGTAAGAGAAAGATAGGCAGTAGTTTGGCTGCTGGTCCACATATCAGTAGTGAAGGTAACTACCTTGTCCTCAGCCTCTCGAAGAGCATGCCTTACTTGAACTACTAAGCTGTCATACATTCTGGGCACAGTGGTTATTGAGAAGTATTTTCTGCTTAGCATTAAATATCATGATTCTAAGTATTCCATAAGCCTTCTGAAACCCATATCTTCCACAAAAGAGTATGGCTACAAAACAAGCACAATCATTTCTGCTATTTTATGATTTATTGCCAATACTATGGGATGGTTTTGTGAATATTTAGACTTTCTTTCAAAAGCTTATTTTAACTTCAATTGCCTCTTATCTTGGGGGGGGTGGTAAAGTTACATTTGGTTGGGGGTGTTGTACTACTATGTGCCGTGCCTGCTAAAACAGAGGACCTTACAGAATTATCATGACCATGAGGTGAAAGTGGACTTTTGGATCTTGCCTGGTGTTCATCTCGAACTGTTTCAGCAGAATGTTCCTGTTCACAGAGAGCCCTGCTAGATTTCCAGCCACCAATGTTAGACTGTTTTTTTGCACCATATACAATGATAGGGTGAATTCACAAAAGATATGACATCATTGTTCTGGTTCCAAGATGCCCTTTATTTTTTCCCCTACTAACACATGTGTTGCAATGCACACATATAGCTTGGCAAGCATCTTTGGGGTTTACGTAAAAATGATTCCAAACAGTAGAGGTGGACTGTTTATGTCTAATAATGACCTCAGTAGGACTAGGAGTTGAGTGGCAGGGTTTACTTGGGGAAGACAGATCAGCGGAGGATTCAGGTTCATAGGTGAGACAATCATATTATCCTCTGCAGCAGCATTGTTTGTGCCTTTGACTTTTTCTTTTTCCCTTTTGACACTCTACTGCCGTCATTATTTTTATCCACATTGTCACTGTCAGACCCAGAATGAGACAGAGCTAAAGGTAAAGTCACAAGCTCATCATTATCAGGCTCACCATGACCATTGTACATGATATACTCAATGATAGCTACCTTTTCTTCAAGGGTTCATTCGAGCATAAATTCCACCTTGTTGCTACATCCTGAATAAGCTAGAGATGAGGAAGATCTTTGTCCTTCTGGATATCATGGGCTTTTACTGAATGGCTGAAGTGGCCACACATTTTATGCACTGCACCCACAGTGGTTGATACTTGCTGGTCATTATCCAGGAAGCTGCGAATGATTAGATTAAGGCAATAGGCAAAACAGCGTATATGTACATAGTTGTCACCATAAGTGCTTTGTTAATATTTGAACCATTGTCGGCAAATAAAAAAAAAAACAACTCTTAAACCATGTGAAGCGGCCCAAGCAGTATGTAGTCTTTCCAGTTCTTGCTGAATGTGCAATGCTGTGTGTGTGTGTGTGTGTGTATGTCTTGAAAGTGATATACATGGAGAACTGCCATTTTCTGAAACATGATGGGTTTTTTTGAGCTCTGAGAGATAGTAGTGATTATGGTAGTACTGGTTGAAGTGGTAGCAGACAGACTAGTAGTACATGAGGATGATGATGAGTTGCCTGCAAAACTGACCCAGTGTGCAGAAAGAGAAAGATAGGCAATGTTTTTTACTGCTGGTTCACATATCAGTAGCGAAGTGAGCTACCTAGAGACCAGAGGAGCGCAGGACCCAAGGCAGCATGGATTCACAGCGGGAAGGTCATGTCAGACGAATCTAATAGATTTCTTTGACTGGGTGACCAAAGTAGTAGATCAGGGAAGGGCTGTAGACATGGTCTACCTAGACTTTAGCAAGGCATTTGACACAGTCCCACAAAAAAGATTAATATACAAGTTGGCCAGCCTGGGAGTGGATCCCAAGATGGTAGCCTGGGTAAAAAATAGGCTGGAGAACAGGACACAGAGGGTAATAGTAAACGGAGTCCACTCTGAAGAAAGGGGGGTTACTAGTGGGGTACCGCAGGGTTCAGTACTAGGACCGGTCCTCTTTAATATCTTTATAAGCAACATTGTAGAGGGACTGAAGGAAAAGTATGTCTCTTTGCAGATGACACAAATCTGCAACAGAGCTGATACAGAAGGTGGGGTGGAAAGGATGAGAAGGGATTTGGCAAGGTTGGAGGAATGGTCAAATGTATGGCAGCTTAGATTCAATGCTAAGAAGTGCAAGTAATTCACCTGGAAACAGAAACCCAGGGAAGAGTACATATGAGGGTGAGATACTAACAACAACAAAAATGGAAAGGGACCTGGGGGTAGTCATATCAGATGACCTAATGGTGAGCAAGCAATGTGAGAGGGCAGTAAGTAGGGCTGGTGGGATACTGGGATGCATAGGGAGAGGCATCACCAATAGAAAACAGGAAGTTGTTATCCCTCTGTACAGACAGCTGGTGAGACCCCATTTGGAGTACTGCGTGCAGTTCTGGATACCCAATCTCTGCAAATACATAGACAGGATGGGGGCTGTCCAGAGGAGGGCAACTAAAATGGTGCAGGGTCTGCACGAGAAGACATATCAAGAGAGACTTAAGGATCTTAATATGTATAACCTCAAGGAGAGGAGGGAGAGGGGGGACATGATAGAAACTTTCAAATACCTCAAGGGAATCAACAAAGTCCAAGAGGGTAGCATCTTTCAGAAAAAGAGGAGTGCAAGAACAAGGGGGCACAATTTGAAGCTAGAGGGGATGGCTCAGAGGTAATGTGAGGAAGTATTTTTTCATGGAGAGGGTTGTGGATGCATGGAACAGCCTTCCTGAGGAGGTTGTGGAGTCAAAAACAGTGGTGGAATTCAAGAATGCATGGGACAGACATAAGGCAATTCTAGGGGGTGGAGGTTGGAAGAAGTAGGCTGTTGGTTAGCTAGGATCAGCAGCTTATCCATTAGGTAGGGAAATGGGCAGACTGGGTGGGCCAAGCGTCCTTATCTGCCGTCAGATTCAATGTTTCTATGTTCTATGTTCTATGTTTCTATGTAACTACTAATCTGTCATACATCCTGGGCACAGCGATACTGAGAAGTATTTTCTACTTGGCAAAATATTGGCCTCTAAGTATTCCATAAGCCTTCTGAAACCACATCTTCCACAACAGAGTGTGGCTGTAAATCAAGTACAATCATTTCTGCTATTTTACTATTTATTACCAGTGCTATGGGATGGTTTCATGAATATTTAGACTTTCTTTCAAAAACTTCTTTTAACTTCAACTGCCTCTTATCGGGGAGGGGGGAGAGTTATATTTGGCTGAGAGTATTGTACTACTACATGCCATGCCTGGTAAAACAGAGTACATTACAGAATTGTTGTGACTGTGAGGCAAAAGTAGATTTTTGGATCTTGCCTGGTGCTCGTCTCACACTGTTTCAGTGGAATGTTCCTGTTCACCGAGAGCCCTAATAAATTTCTAGCCACCAATGCTAGACTGTTTGTTTGAACCATATACAACAATAGGTGAATTTAGAAAGATGTCACATCAATGTTGTGGTTCCAAGATGCACTTTATTTTTCCCTACTAACACCTGTGTTGCAATGCACACACATAGCTTGGCAAGCATACTTAGGGTTTACGTAAAAATGATTCCAAACAGTAGAGGTGGACTGTCTATTTCTAGTAACGACCTCAGTAAGACTAGGAGTCGAGTGGCTGAGTTTACATGCGGAAGACATATCAGTGGAGGATTCAGGTTCATCAGGTGAGACATTCATAGAATCCTCGGCAGCACCATTGTCACCATCATCATCATCACTGCTGTCAGACTTCGTTTCACTTTGTGTGGCTTGTGCCTTTGACTTTTTCTTTTTCCCTCTTTTGACACTCTACTGCTGTCATTATTTTTATCCATATTGTCACTGTCAGAACCAGAATGAGACAGAGCTAAAGGTAAAGTCACAAGCCCATCATCATCAGGCTCACTGTGACCATGGTCCTCACCATCATCATCATCATCATCATCATCATCAGACTCAGTAGAGCTAACGTTTGCTGTCACAGATTGAGTTATTCGATATGCACGTGCTGCAAATCGAGCAACTCCACTGCGAGTTTTACCTGTAAGTGCTTTAACTTTATGTACAATTGGAGTACTCTGTTTTTGCAGTTTTTTTCTCAGATGACTTGCTATTGCCACTGTCTCTTGACACTCTGTTGGCAGTACTACTGAGCCCTGACATAGACAGTCCACCGACCCTTGCTGGATTTTCAGTATTTTGGGAGTTAGCTTGCACATGGATAGTAGTAGCATTTAGTTCAGCCCTTTCAAAAGACTGTGGTGTTTGTTGTTGTACTTTACTTTTTGGGCCACTTCTTTCTGGGCTCTTGAATAAACTTTTTTTTTATGTTTATTACTTCCTTTGCCCCCCGGTTTTTGCTTTACTATTTTCTGGAGTACTCATAATGCCAGTCTGTCTCTTGTTCAGGGTCAAAAAGTGGTTATTATTTTTATTTATTCCACGTGATGTGACGGAATGTTCTGCCCACTAAGCCAAAGCTTATACCACACTGAGAGAGCACAGGGAGGAAGATGACAGGTGGTTGACTTCTTCGGGGGAAGGTCACACAGACAGTATGTAAGAAGTGGCACTGGTGCACTGATGACTGGCTGGCAGATTTTATTACACACACACACACACACACACACACACACACAGAATTTATTTCACACCACCTACGCTAGGGGGTGATGCTGCAGGCACTGCTGCTACCCACACAGATTCAAGGAACCTGCCTGGCCTTATCCTCTCTGACACAGTACTTTTTCCCTTCAAGGATTTTTTTTTAATTTTTTCCACATGATGTGATGGAATGCCCTCCCCAATGAGCCAACGCTCATACCCCACTGATCGAGCACAGGGAGGAAGATGCCAGATGACCGACTTCTTTGGGGTGGGGTCACACAGACAGTATGCAAGAAGGGGTGCTAGTGCACCGATGACTGGCTGGCAGATTTTATTTCACACACACACACACACACACACAGAATTTATTTCACACCACCTCACGTCCAAGGGCTATGCTGCAGGCACTGCTGCTACCCACACAGATTCAGGGAACCTGCCTGGCCTAACCCTCTCTGACACAGTACTTTTTCCTCTCAAGGATTTTTTTTTTATTTATTCCATGTGATGTGACAGAATGCCCTGCCCACTGAGTCAAAGCTTATACCCCACTGAACAATCACAGGGAGGAAGATGGCTGATGACTGACTTCTTGGGGGGTCACACAGACAGTATGCAAGAAATGGCACTGGTGCACTGATGACTGGCTGGCAGATTTTATCACACACACACACACACGCATACACTGTATACCATAGAAAATAAAATAGGAAAATAGAAATCCCAACTGAGGTGACTGAGCACAGGCAGGAGAACTGAGAGAGCTGACTTGTTGTTGGGGGCAATGGGGCAAACAGTCAGAAGGCTAACTTTGAGGGGTGTGGTATTGGGTGGCACACTGGCACAGTTCAACAGACTTCACCCCCACTACTAGACTGCTACCTAAAAGAATTAAAGCTGGCAATCTGGCTCTGACACATAATAGTGAAGTCTCTCTTCAGTCTCTTGTTCTCTTCTTTCTTGTCTGCACTCTGTCTTCAAGTTCTTTCTCACAACGAGTTGCCCCCAGTCTCCTCCAAGTTCCTCTTCCCCTCCCTGAGTCCCCTCTCCCAACAATAACTACTTCCCATGCCAATCCCCAACTCCCACACCCAGTTCTTGGCTCAATCCCCCTCCTGAGTCCCTGACTACCAGTCCCCTACTCCCCACCCCAACTTTCCCAAGTTTTCTAATTCACTTGTTTTGTTTTAGTTCTGTATATATATATATATATATATATATATATATATATATATATATATATAAATTAAATTCTTCTTTTGGTTTTTTAGAGTTGACTTCTCCTTCCTCTGTTGCCCAAGGCGCAAAAAACTATACAAGCACACAGTATCTGTAGCACAGAGCAGCCTACAGAAGCTGCTGCTCCTTCTCTATCCTGATTCCTCTGTGTAGCTCTAAGGTGCAACACATGAGTTGCTAGAGCAGCAACCCAGTCAGGTGCCACCTTAGAGAGATGGACAGCTCGTCCATCCAATGAGGAACCAGAGTCTTGTCTCTGGTCCCTCCTGTGGGTTCTTCCTGCTCTGATACTTTTCACATTGCATTTCCATGCTACAGCTGCCATCAAACTGATCCGAACAGCGAAAGTGTTCAGAAGCCGTTAATTTTGAACACTTCAGCATGTTCAGGTCGGTTCATATTTTGACGAACCAGTTCACCCATCCCTACTTCTTACCTCATTATCTAATTCAGTAAAATTGTTAAATACATCTCTAAAATCTATTCTGATCTCTTTCTGTTCTTCTGAAAATTTAAGTTTAGTCTTTGATTGATTTAATTCCTCACTCCTTCTCTTTGTCTGAATCCACTGGTAAAAGGGGTAAAAGGCAGACATTTGATGAATTATTTGTGATATCCTCCTTCAGCAATAGTGCTTTCCCAGCTTTCATCATCATATTAAAAATTGGTATAAATCTTTTCTCCATACCTTTTATCATTGCTTTTTGTTTACGTTGCCTTTCTTCCTCTTTTAAGTAAGTTTTGTATTTTATTTAAAGCTTTAATGCCAAGTGTTTAAGAGATATGGGATACTTGCATTTTCCTATGCTGGGATCTGTTTCTATTTCCATAACTTTCCCATTTCTAGTAGTTGCAGGCATTGAGGGCTTTTCAATTTGTTAACCTATTAACCAGTTACCCACTGATTATACCACAATTATAGCAAAGCCCTCCATTATTCTAAATTTGTTACTAACAAATAGCAGCAAACAGCAAGATACACAAATCTCCTTTTCTTGGTAAAACTTTCAGGTAGCTTTTAACAGTTTAGGAGATCACAGCTAAATATGATAAACAGTGAACATATAAACTTTCATGTACACACTTCACTTGATAACGTCTCTTATCTCAGTGTCTCAGTAACTCAGTAAAGGATAAAAGTAAGGATGCAACAAGGGTACAGAATATATACATCACTGTATCCTCACATCTTTGATATTTCTCGGGGTTCATTTGGGTTCCAAAAAGTCCAAAGAATTCAAATAAATATGCAGCTACTTCCTCAGTTCAAATAGGTTCTTTAAAAGTTCAGCAGGTGCTGTAATGCTCCAGTGCTGTAATATTATAGTGCAAGTGACTTGTAGTGCAAACAGACTTGTTGTGCAAACAAGTTTACAGTACATGCAGTACCTACGTAGCTAAATTGAAGAGTTGGTAGAATTTACTGCTCTTTCATACATTCCACAATAGTATTGGGATATGGGCTAGGGATGGGTGGACCGACCCATCAAAAATTAGAACAACCCCACTCCCCATCCTGGATCAGTAAGAACCCATTGCATCGGGCGGTGTTATGTAATGCCAGGTCGATTAGGAACAAGACTGCTATTATTGCAGATCTTGTTGCAACATCTGACCTGGCATGTACACTGAGACCTGGCTGGATGAGAATGCAGGTCCTATTTTAGACTCTGCTGCTGCGGCTGGGTTCTCGGTAATGCACCATCCGAGATTGGATCGTAGGGGCGGGGAAGTGGCCATCTTTTTTAGATCAGATCTGAGTCTTGTGGAGGTGCCAGTGGGTAACACCAGATCCTTTGAGTGTATCCTGGCAGCAGGTGCAGGGTTCAGGATTCTCCTCATCTACCATCCACCCGGTGATGGTGGTGAATTCCTGAAGGAGTTCACGGACTTCATCGTCGACATGGCATTGGAGTCGCCTAGATGGTTAATACTGGGTGACTTCAATGCCTGGGTCGACGATGAACTCTCACACTTTGGAGAACTTCCTCCAACTTATGTCTATGTTGGGCCTGTCACAGGTAGTTACCTCTGCTACCCATATAGGTGGACACTCTTTGGACCTGGTGTTCCTACTGGATTTGGATGTTTCACATTTGGAGGTGGAACCAAATGTGTGGACAGACCATCACACCATAAGATTCAGTTTTGGGGCACCCCCTAATAGGTCTGCCCCTACGGAGATGGTCCAGTATCGCCCTTTAAGGGGAGTAAACCCAGCGGGCCTACTGGCGGTACTGGACCTATCGGGTGTTTCAGATGAGAGCATGGGTCCAGGGGACCTGGTTATTGCCTATAACAAGGCAGTGAGCAGGGCCCTGGACCAAGAATAGCACCGGCGTTAAGCCCACTCACTCAGCACCCAAGACTCCTTGGTTTGATGAGTCTTTGAAGGAGCTGAGGAGAGTGGGCGAAGGCTAGAGAGGCATGGCAGAAATCTTGCCTGGATGCTGACAAACTTAGATTGATGGATCATTATGTTATCTATCAATCGGCAATATCCCGTAAGAAGGCAGAATTCCTGTCCAGGGAGATTGCTGCGCCGAAACCGACTGGCTCAATCTCTTCGGACTGTTGACAGATTGTGCAATCCACTCTGTCTACAGTCTGGAAGAGATTTTTCACAAATAAAGTGTGATGAGCTTGCTCGATTTTTCGCTGATAAGATTGCCAGCATTAGGTCGGATATCAGCCAAGCTCACTCTTCAAGGGTTTGCAGTGATCGGCGAGGGGAAACAAACACCTGTGTCACCTGGTCTGGCTTTGGTAGGCTGGAATTCATGGACATTATGAGGATTGTCCAGACTGTACGTCCAACCAGTTGTAGTTTGGATCCGGCCCCACGCCTCTATTATTGGGTTGCGTAGATATTATCTGTCCGACCATTGCTGAAATTGTCTGGAAATCTTTAGAGCAGGGGATCTTTCCTGAACCCTTAAAGGAGGCGGTCGTTCGACCACTCCTAAAAACCTTCATTGAATCCGGACTGTCCAGCTAACTACAGACCTGTCTCTAACCTGCCTTTTTGGGCAAGGTTATTGAAAAGGTGGTTGCACTGCAACTGGATGACCATCTTACAAATCATAATGTCTATGATACTCTTTCAATCGGGATTTAGGAAAAGGCGTAGTACTGAGACTGCTCTTGTCTGGGTTCTAAATGATCTCCTGATAGCGAGGAGATCGAAAGGCTCGTACTATTCTAGTCCTTCTTGATCTCTCTGCAGCATTTGACACACTGTGGACCATGGTGCTTTTGGGCAGCCTCTTGAATGTAATACTTGACGGACTGTCTAGTGCGGTTCTGCAATGGTTTCAATCTTTTCTCACAGGGCGGAGACAGAGGGTTATCACTGGAATTTATTCCTCTGACGCTGTCTCTTTGCCTTGTGGGGTTCCGCAGGGTTCCATTTTGGCACCCATGTTGTTCACTGTCTATATGCTGCCATTGGGAGACATTATTAGGCAATATGGCTTGGGTTTTCACTGCTATGCAGATGACACCCAGCTATATTTGTCCTTTAGTCCCGGACAAGAAGATGCAGTCTCTATACTTAACAACTGTCTATCCGAGATCAATGATTGGATGAGTGCCAGCTGGCTAAGGTCAAACCCGGATAAGACTGAGGTGTTGGTGGTGGACCCAGGTCACCTTGAGGCGGGTTGTAGGGCTGGTCTCCCGTCGGGCGACGGATCGATGGTGCCAGCTCTCAACCTCAGACCGGTGCGTAACTGGGCGTTATTGATCGCGACAGTCTGACCCTGAAATTTCAGGTGTCTTCTGCTGTCAAATCTTCCTTTACCATCTGAGGAATATTGCTCGGGTGAAACACCTTGTTCCTCCGGCCGACCTTCCGACATTGGTCCATGCCTTTGTTGCCTCTCGCCTTGATTACTGCAATGCCCTGTACCTATGGCTGCCGGGGGTTGATATCCACCGCTTGCAGCTAGTGCAGAATGCAGCAGCCAGGCTTTTGACTGGGACATCTATGAGGAGTCACATTACGCCTGTGCTGCGCGAACTGCACTGGCTGCCGGTTCAGTGGCGGATCACCTTTAAGGTCGGGTTACTGACCTATAAGGCCCTACACGAACAGGGACCACGGTATCTTCAAGATCTGCTTGTTCCCTACTGTCCCTCTCGCTCACTCCGCTCCGCCGCGAGGGATTGCTAGAGGTTCCCAGGGTTCGTTTAAAAACATCGGGAGCACGGGCATTTTCTTATGCTGCCCCTACCCTGTGGAATTCTCAACCTCGTCGGATACGAAGCTGCCTGACCATTGAGAGCTTTAAGTCAGAATTAAAAACTTATTTATTTCAAATGGCATATGGGGAGTGATTTACTGTATTTCATTGTAATTATATTGTTATTGTTGCTGTTGTGTCATATGTATGTATTTTGTATGTATTTTAATTGTTTTATCTGTACAGCGCTTTGATATTGAAAAGCGCTTAAAAATAAATTTTTACTTACTTACTTACATAAATGTACCGAGTCTGGGTCTGCCGGCTGAGTATGGCTAGATGATTAACAAAATGTAAAAAAAGAATGTATTCCTGTGTCTAGTGCACCCCCCCCCCCCCGTTTGCTGGCTGGATCAAGCACGAACTACTCAGCTGGTTGTCCCTGGGACAACTAGGAAAACAAACAGTGAATGCACATTTTATTTCCTTGCCTCAGTTGCTTGCCTTTCTTCTACCTACCACTAGGGTGCCAGCGTGGGATGCCACATTATGTGAACGCTGCTGAGATTGGTGAGTTGAGCTGGAGTCAGAGCGTTGGGAGCGAACAGCCGAGGAAGAATGTGAGCAAGAGAACAGATAAAGCTGGAAGTCAGCCACATGGTGGAGTTAGCTGGAAATGGCGGGAGTGAGCAGTCGAGAGTATCCATGGTGCAGCATGCAGCAGCAGCTTTAGGAAAGGACAGCAAATAAAAAAATAGCGAGGCTGTCATAGGTCAAGATACCCAGGGTCCCTTCTTGGCCACCATGCCGGTAAGTACTGGGTGGAGAAAGCAATGTGGGAGCCGAAGGCAGAAAGGGAAGCAAGCAGTTAGGCTGCATGAGGTCTAGGGACTGGGAAGGGTCAGGAATTAGAGTCGACCCAGTAATCATCATCAGCCTTCAGCATTACCCTTTCAGTTGGAGGAATGGTAGAGGTTGGACAATTGACCGTGGTAGTAGTGGATGCAATCCATGACAGCAGAATAACTTTACTTTTTAAACAGTATTTGTTACTGGTAACAGCTCAAGAATCATATTTTTTTAACATTGCTGGTTTCAGCTAGGACGCAACCCTGTGATCTTTAGTTTGTGAAATGCTAGCAAAATGATCAATGTTGCTAAGGAGTGTCTGGGTGGCTTAAGCAGTGATGGGATAGTCCATTAACCATTTTCTTATGACAGTCTCACTTTTTTGAGGGTCACCGCCTCTTTAGCAAGTATATATGTTGTGTCGAAGTCTGTTGATTTGTTTCCCCATTGTGTTCTAGTCATTATTTTTCTATGGGAAACACAATTGCACATATCCCCATAATGCAAAGTATCATGGGAAACATATGCAAATCCCCATGAGAGAATTTGGACTGACTCAACTTTAAGCAAAATTGCATGGTATCAGAAGTCCTCACAGTGCAATCAGCAAAGGCTAAGAACAGCAGACACATACACATGTTTCATCCTCATTTGGACTTACCAGTGTGCAATATCTGTGTCTTAGCCCAGGGAAAGGGAGCCAGCCATCCCTTAAGGTGAATGTTATTTGTCTGGGTCATGGGGACCCCAAAATAAAGAAGAAAAAGAACTACAAAAGAACCCCAGAGCAAATGCCCCGAGGCATGGGTAATCCTGGAGGATATTGGCTATACAGCCAAGTTTTAAAGGACACAATTGCACATACACCCATAATGCAAAGCATCATGGGAAATATATGCAAATCCCCATGACAGAATTTTTCTATGCTGAGTATTTTTGAAGTGGTGCCTACTAGGCCTTCTGCAGTGTGTTTATTTTTGTCCCAGGTTCTTGTTTTACCTATGAAACCGTAGACTCAGAGGGAGTTTGATATGCTGTCTTGTTGAACTGTCATTTGTTAGAAATCTGGATGATTTACAAATACAGTAATGCTGATTTATGGTTAGTCAAATCAACTTTCAGCAAAACAGCTTCACTGCATGGAGGGTGTGTGCAACAACAAAATACTAGTTAAACAAACAAGAACAGATTTCATCCTAGATGTGAAATGAATACTGATGAATCACAGCAAAATCACTTAAAGACAGTGATGGCTGAGATAACAGGATCATGAGCAGCAGAGCCGTTTCGCAACGCCACATCATCAGGGGTCATAGCGATTACGAAACCGGTCGGGGTGCTAGCATGGTCCTGTATGCTCCAGTGCAGTATGCTGTTTTTTAAACGCTTTTTTGCTTTGATGAAATAAATTATTCATTTTTCACATCTAGGATGAGGAGTGCGGCTTCTACACACTCGGAGAGCAGATCAGGTTAGAAATTTACTTTGGCCGGTGCAATCAGAGGAAGGTGAGGGCCACTAGACACCAGGGAATAGGGAATGGGGGGTTGTTTTTACAATACAGGCAGGCACAGGCATGCAGCAGTGATCTGAGCAAGGGGGTGCCATGCCACTGCTACTAGACATCAAGGACAGATTTAGGGCCAGTGGTGAATGAGCAGCTATGGGGAGGGTCTGGGATCCCCCTTTAAGGTCATATAGGTCAGTTTACAATTACACTGCTGCGGAGGCAGAGAACAGATTGAGAGGTCAACAGCATGACTGCTATATATGACTAACCAGCACAACAGTGCTATAAGCTCACAATTTTCATTTCCTGAAATGCTGTTTACAATACTATGTGTGTGCCATAAATCTCAGTGCAGTTTTATGCAATTTTATGGCAGGTTTTCAATTTTCCTCACATTTTACAAACAGTTCTGATTTAAATCAGAACTAATCAGACTTGGCCTGGATCCTGATCCTGATAAGGGTCAGGAACTTTTCAGGTCCGCCATCCCTAATCTGGGCTTATGTTCATGTTCAACCGACAGGTCACTCTTTGTATTAAATCTTGAAGTTTACTCCAGTACCGATAAAATAATGACATCTCACCAGACTGTCGTACTAAGGAAACCGAAGAAAATCAAAAGGGAATGAGATTTTTTTTATATACTCAAATAAAAACGCTTGGCAGATTTCTAAAGGTCTTATGAGAGTCTTATGAAATAGCCATTTCCTAAATTAAGTGCCTTTTCCTATATTAAGCACTTGAAAGCACCTGGCCTACACTGCACTATATAACTTCCTGCTGAATCAAAGGTTAAAATATGTTAAGATATATTAAGATATGTTAAAATGTCATTTTTAAAAGTGCTTCTGACCTGTTCCTCACAAACAGCTCAGAAATTGCCTTATGATAACTAATTATATCAAAGCAAAAAGTGAGGAAGATTATTATAATCTTTAATTTATGACTATATTATTTAAATTCGTAAGACTCTGCTTACTTGCCAGGCCCAGCAGGCTTATTTCAAATTGCAAGATGCAGACCAATTTATAGTCCAAAGATTTATCTCAGACTTTTGCAGGGTATTTGTTATTTTAGCATAGAGATACATGATATAAATGGTTGATCTGACATCATGTTCTCATATGCTAATGCAGGTCTTGTAATCCATTGGATTCATAATATTTCACAATCCTTTCCTTAAAGGAAAACTGCACCCTCATATCTTCTAAACGTCATTTGCTTCCATGTCAACAGACAACTCTTTCCATGTAGCTGTTAAAGATGTATGCAACTGCTTTTGTTAGTTTTCACACTTCATACTTGGCACTGTCACTCTCCTGGGAGGGTCCATTTCGTGCTTGCTGAAATCTCACTGTCCCTGAGAGCTGCATTAGCATATGAGAACATGACGTCAGATCAACCATTTATATCATGTATCTCTATGCTAAAATAACAAATACCCTGCAAAAAACTCTCTGGAAACTTATAAACTGAATGGAGTTTAAAGGGAAAATAAAACTGCATTACAACTCGCCTCTGACACTGGCTCTTACAAAGATGACATCCTAGCAGCAAACCTGACTCAGGTGGTAACCTCCCCCACCCGGAAAAATTACAAAACTGGTACAAGCACCCTTATTGACTGGGTTCTCACAAATCACCCTGACCGGATAAAAAACATTAAAGTCCTCCCTGACTCCCTCAGTGACCACTCCCCAGTGTCCTGTACCTGGTCTAATAAATTTCTCAAGCCACCCCCCCCAAAGTTATAACAAGCAGAGTATTGCCTTATGGGAATCTTATCAAGTTGAAAACCCATCTCCTACAACAGGACTGGATGCCAATCCTTGAATCAACTGATATTAATACCGCACTAGAATACTTCATTAAATCTTTCAACCTGCATGTGACTTATACGCCCCAGTAAAAAAACGTAAAATCAAAGCGCTATCAAATCCATGGATTACTGCCAAACTACTTGCCGAGCTCAAGGTTGGGACCACCTCTGGGCAGTTGCCAGAGACACAGGCTCACCTCATGATACCCTAAAATACAAGCAGGCACGAAATAGATGTACCTCACAAATTAGGCAAATGAAAGCGCCTATTTCAAAAATGCCCTTGAATCCACCTGGGGTGATGGAAGAGCTTTTGGGACAACATCAAACATAATGGGTAAACAATCAAAATCATCACCTACCATTATGAAAGTTGATGGATCCACCACTCTTGACCCAAAGTCTATTGCAGATGCGCTTAATAAGACATTCACAGACCTTAGTGGGTCCTCCCCAGATTTCTTCCTGACTTACCTGTGCCTAGCCTAGTATCACAAAACACCCCTCGTGACAAACCACAATTTTACTTCAAGAAAATCAAAGTGCACGAAGCACACAAGTACATAAGAAAGGCCTGCTCCAAATCCAGAACAAGTAGTGACACGCTAGATCTAAAAATCCTGCCTCTCACCCTGGATGAAGTAATTCACCCCCTTGCAAAAATTCTTAATCTGTCACTTTGCCAAAGTCAATTTCCCAACAAATGGAAATCTGCCATAGTTACGCCAGTGCACAAAGGGGGACAAAACCTCAACAGGAAACTATCGACCAATATCAATACTCCTCCCTCTCCAAAGCACTTGAGCGAATAGTGGCAGACCAACTCTCTGATTACCTGGACAAATACAATCTACTCTGTAATCAACAGCACGGCTTTAGGAAAGGACATAGTACAACAACAGCCTTACTTGATTTCTCTGGAGAAGTCCACTAGCCCTGGACAAAGGGTGCCAAACAGGTGCAGTCTTTATCGATCTTACAAAAGCTTTCGACACAGTCCATCATGGCCTACTTACATCCCTACTTTCTAGCCTAAGCCTGGCCAAGGTCCTTGTGCTTGGGTAAAGTTACCTGTCCAATCGGTCACAGGCTGTAAAAATCTCTAATGAACTCTCCGACTTCAAACCAGTTCTCTCGGTGTACCACAGGATCAATTCTTGGACCGCTCCTCTTTAGCCTGTTCCTTAACTCCCTCCCAGATATCTGCCAGGCGAAATAATCTTATACGCTGATGATGCTGTAATTTCTCTTCCCACAAGGATCCAAACTCCTACGAAAAAGCCTGCAACTTGCTTTCTCTAGTGTTGAAAGGTGGTTCCTGGATAGTAAACTTGTGCTAAACCACAATAAAACAAAAGCCATGCTCTTCTCCAATCACCAAAACAAAAATAGGCATAATCCACTTACCATACAAACCTCTGTGGGAATTACACTGGACCAAGTAAATACTTTCAAATACCTTGGCATCACTTTTGACCAAGGGCTCACCTTTGCAACCCACATTGACAACACTGCGAAAACAGTGAACAAACGCCTTGGAATACTATTCCGTAACCGTCAATTTCTAAATCAAGCGGCATTGAGAATAGCTATACAGAGTTCCATAATCTCAATCATTGACTATGGCCTTATTATTTATGGCTCAGCTACCTCCACTGCTCTAAAGCGTATCTCAATCACTCTAAATAAGACCTGCCGGCTCCTCATGGGGGCTCAAAGACTGACTCACACGTGTGATCTGTACTATGAATCAGGCTGGTTGAACCTATCAAATCGTCTTATTTATCTCACCTGCACAATGGCAAAAAAATCTATCTTGGGACTGACTCCATTATGTATTCAAAACCTACTCCGACTGAATCCTGGCTCACGACCCTCCACCAGATCTGAACGCCAACCTTTCCTGGTTCCGAGATGCCGGACTGCACAGGGACAAAGATCTTTCGCATACAGGGCCTCGACATGGTTCAATGCGCTTAGTCCACCTACTCTATCCTCAACCTCGCTTGAAGCTTTCAAATCCATGCGCTATGCCCACCTCACCACCACTAGCAACTGTGATTGCGCTAGATAAAGACTACTACTGCTCATGTCCATCCTCACATCTGAGGCCTTCTTCCTCCCTGACTAATGAACCCTCTGGTACCTCTCCTACTTCCTGTCTCCCACCCAAACTCACTCCCCCCCTTTTTTCCTGTCCCCTCTCACTTACTCTCCCGCTCACCACCTTTCCCTCCTCTCTAGCCTCCTTTTGGCGCCTAATGATTACCCTCTCCCCTGGAAGTTTCCTTAACCTCGAAATTGTCTACTCGCTTGAACCTGTTATAGCTTGTTTTTCTATGAAACTTAAAAACGTTGCTGCCTTAAACTGTTAATAGCAAATTTATGATGTAACTTTCCTGTCTGGTTTTACCTGTAATATGTATCGTGCTTTGTTAAATGTTCTTTGTGACGTGGAACCTTTGTAAAAGAGCCCTGGCTCAAACGTATTAATTCCTAGACAAATAAACTAAAAACTAAAAAAAACAACTCGGATAGCTTGTAAAACTCACTGAATGTAAATGTGGTATTTCACACCTTCTTGCAGCTTGGTTCTTTAAAACTACTTAGCAGACAGGCATACTGGGGAGTTTAAAGGCTGATTATGCATCACATTCTCATATGCTAATGCAGCTCTCAGGGAAAATGAGATTTCAACAACCACGAAATGGACCTTCCCAGGAGAGTGACAGTGCCTAGTATGAAGTGGGAAAACTAACTGAAGCAGTTGCATACATCTTTAACAGCTAAATGAAAAGAGTTGTCTGTTGACACGGAAGCAAATGACATTTAGAAGATATGAGGGTGCAGTTTTCCTTTAAGGAAAGGATTGTGAAATATTATGAATCAATGGATTACAAGACCTGAGGCAGTATGCTTTCATGGGGGAGGCCATGTCAAATGAATCTGATAGATTTCTTTGACTGGGTGACCAAGGAATTAGATCAGGGTGGAGCAGTGAATGTGGGCTGGGGTGCATTGGGAGGGGAATCATCAACAGAAAGAGGGAGGGGGCGTTGCCTCTGTATATATAATTTGCAAGACCCTACCTAGAGTACTTTGTCCAGTTCTGGAGACCACATTTCTGAAAGGACATAGACAGAGTGGAGGTGGTCCAGAGGAGGGCAACTAAAATGCTGCAAGGTCTGCATCAGAAGCCCTGTAAGGAGAGACTTAAGGACCTACTTATGTACACCCTGGAATAGAGGGGGATATGATAGAGACCTTTAAATACCTCAGGGTGGTCAATAAGGTACTGGAGGGAAGTATTTTTCAGAAAAAAAGCAGCTTATGAGCAAGTGGACATGCTATGAACATATGAATAAATGGAAAATGCCAGCAGATAGAGGCCCTAACATCTATCGAGTCTGCGTGAATGTGCAGCTATCAGTTTTTACTCTACAGCTGCCCCACCTTACAGTAGTAACCTTCTCCTGACCCTGTTCCACCTCCACTTAAAACTGCCCACCAACTTTAATATCACCTCCTCCAGTAGTGCGATGCACCCAGCCACCACCCTTTCTGTGAAGTAGTATCTTCTCATTTCCTCTTGAACCATCCCCTCCAATTTCAGACTGTGCCCTAGTGTCTCTCCTCTGTTTAATCTAAACATCCCTCTATTCTAACCCTGTTTATGCCCCTCATATATTTGAAGGTTTCTATCATATCCCCTCTATCCCTCCTATCTCCCAGTGAGTACATGTTGAGCTCCCTCAGTCTGTCCTCGTAGGGTTCATCCTCCATTCCCGTGATCATCCTGGTGGCTCTGCGCTGGACCCCCTCCAGCAACTTGACATCTTTCTTTAAGTAAGGATGGCAGAACTGTATGCAGTACTCCAGGTTCAGTCTGACCAGCAACCTGTACAGTTGTAGGATAACCTCCCTCCTCCTTGAGGTGATTCCCCTGGCAGTACACCCCAACATCTTATTAGCCTTAGGTGCTGCCTTCCTGCACTATGTTGAATGGTTAATTTGCCTTGTGATTAGCACCCCAAGATCCCTCCTCTCCTCCACAGTGGATTACTGTGTCCCTTACCCAGCCTGTAGCAAAATCTTTGGTTCCTGGCTCCCAAGTGCATGACTTTGCACTTCTTTGCATTGAAACACAGTTGCCATGTATCTAAATAGCGCTCAGCTTTATCCAGGTCCTCTTACAGTCTTAGCCACCCGTCTGTGTTGTCTACCACCACACTGATCTTTGTGTCATCTTCAAATAGGCTGATCTTATTTTTAGTCCCATCTGCCATGTCAGCAATAAAGATGCCAAACAACACCGGACCCAGTACTGAACCCTGTGGAACCTTGCTGGTTACAGCTCTTCGAGTTGAGAGTTCCCCACTTACAACAACCCTCTGCTACCTATTCCACAGCTGGTTTTTGACCCGCTTCACCATCCTCTCCCCTACTCCCAGGTAACCCAGTTTACTAACCAACCTCCTATGTGGCACAGAATCAAAGACCTTGTTGAAGTCCAAGTACAGGACATCCACCACCTGGCCCCTGTCGATTGCACTTATTACATAGTTGTAGAAGTCGACCATGTTTGTCTGGCAGGATTTACTTGAGATTAACCCATACTGCCTGCTGTCCTGGAGACCATTTCCTCCCGAAAGGCTACGAGCCTTTCCTTTAGGATAGACTCCATGAGCTTCCCCACAATGGAGATGAAGCTGACGGGCCTATATTGTAGTTCCCTGGCTCATCCTACCTAGGGCCCACTTTCATGGATGGGCACCACATGCACCATCCTCCAGTCTTGGGGCACAACCAGTCCCCAGGAGGTGCTAAACAAGTCTGCCAGGGTCCTGCCAGGACTTCTGCCATCTCCCTCAGCACCCTGGACTGTATGCCATCTTGACCTGGTGCCTTATCCATCCTCAGGGGCCTAAGGCCTTCCAGCACTCTGCTCACTGGGATTGCCCCCTCTGTAAGCTCCACCCCACCGGTACCCACTGCTCCCTTCCCCTGCGACATTGGCCTCAACTTCTGCCTGGTAAACACAGGACAGAAGTAATCACTGAGTGCTTCTACCTGCTCCACCCCCTTCTCCACCCACCTCCCTTCCACCTTGATCCTAACAATCTGATCCTTACAGTTTCTTCTCTCCCTTATGTACCTGAAGAAATCCTTCTCCCCATCTCCGATCCCCTGTGACAGCCTAAGCTCCCTTGCTGCCTTGGTTGCCCTGACCAATCTGCTCACCTTTCTTGATTTCTTCATGTACTCCTCCTTATCCCCCTCCCGTTTGGATCTCATGCATTTTCTGAAGGTAGCCCTTTTTCCATAACCCTCCCTACCTCCTTGCTTAACCAGCTTGGCCTCTTAGACCTGACCTTTTTGCTTTGGAGCTGTGAACATGAGTTTGTGGCCTCCACTCACCCAAGTTTGATAATTCCATTTCTGATGAGTATCCACATGTGGTTGGATGCTGGCAAGGTGTGACTACAATATGTTCTCATCCTTCCAAAGTCTGCCCACTTGAAGTCTATCACTCTAGTCCTGGTACTGGCTGTCTCCCTTCTCATACTAAATGAAAACCACAGTATGTGATGGTAACTCCCTGCCAGGGGATCCTTCACCTCTAACTCCTATACGCTCTCACCATTTTTCAGCACAAGGTTCAGCATGTTTCCTTCCCTGGCTGTCTCCCTTACCATCTGCACTAGGAAGCTGTCCTGGAAAGCTTCCAGGAGGACCTATTCCCTGATGCTTGAGGTAGCAGGGGTACTAACTTCACCCCAAGCAGGTTGAAGTCCTCACTATCACGGTGTGACCCTTTGCACAGACCCTCCTTAACTGCTCCCCAGCTTCCTATCAATATCTTCACTTTGGACGCGTGGCCTATACACCACCCAACCTCAACCCCTGCCTTTCAGGTCCTATAGCTTGTACCATAAGGCCTCTGCCCTGCCCCTCCTCCCTGTTGTCCCTACTACAAGGTATTCCTTATTTTCCATAAATAGCCACCCTTCCCCTGTCCTTCCAGTATATATTGTACCCTGGGATCTCCAGGTCCCAGTCTTGGTAAAGGGTGACCCATGTTTCAGTGATGGCAGCTATGTCCACCTCCCCTTCTGCCATCAGTGCCTGCAACTCAGCGGCCTTGTTTCCCAGGATCCTCGCATTCAAGGAGACCACCCTCCAGTATCTCCCTTTCCCTTCCAAGCCCATCTCTAGACCACTCTTATTGCCCCCCCCTTTGAATTTGAATTCCTCCTTGTCCCTTTTCTACTGGCTTGGGGGGTCTCTTGGCCTCCCTGGCCTGGAGACTTAGTTAGTCTTCCAACCTTCTGCCCCCCCACTTAGTTTAACTGAATCCAGGTAGCTATGTACTCCCCCAGCCTCTGCTCCAGGACTACTGCACCTTCCCTACTCAAATGTAGCCTATCTGGGGCATGCAGGTTCTTGTTTTCTCATGTTCCACCCCACTCCCCTACCAACCTGTACCCCCTGGACTGGCATAATTTCCACAGTCATGTGTTAAACTCCTCTACCCATTGCTTCCTAGCTGCGCTAGCCCTGGGTAATGGTAGAACTTCTGAGAAAGCAACTGAGTACCTGCCTTCTCACATTATTTTCCCACCTCTCTGAACCTCTCTTGCACCTCCCCGACAGTGCTCCCTTCCAGGTCATTCATGCCCAGATGCACCACTATATGAGGTTCCCTGTGCTAGGATGTTAATAAACAAACATCAGGCATAACTTAAAATTTCAACTTCCTTTTCACTCTCTCCGATCTTCTTTCCTTTTTCTGACTATCCTTTTATTCATATCAGGCTGGCCAACCTGATACTCTTCATTCTTATCTATCCCTTCTCTGAAATGCAGCCTGAACCCCCCCCCCCCGCCATTTTGTCTTAAAGACATCCTTAAAACATGTTACACATTACACAAGTTCCTTAGTCGTAGTTAAGAAAACAAAGGTATCTGTGTACTAAGAGTCCAAGGCTACTGTTCAAAAAGTTATCATTGGGTTTCTGTTTCCAAATGAAGAAAGGAGACATGTTTTTTGTTTAGTTAAGCTGCCATGTGTATCCTAAGTCCTTTGCAAATGAAAATGTTGATTCTGCCTTCTTAATGGTTCTGGAATAGAAAGTTATACCCTTGCAAAAACAAACAGATAAAGGAGCGCACCCTTGTCTGTTTGGGTTTCCAAGATAAATGCCCTTTTCATCTAGTAAAAAGGAAAAAAGGTATAAAAGGTAACATGATTCCACAGAAATATCAAGTATAGTTACCCTGTTTACTGAGATAGGTCCTCAGTAGCTGAGACAGGTGCTGCTACAGGGCTGGCTGCCCACAGACTGACAGGTTTTATAGATCCAGGAGAGAGTGATGTCATGAGGGGGAGGAGCTAAGCTAATACTCTGACATCATTAGCCCTATAATTAAGCATTTAGCTCCCTTCTGTCTTGGTGTGCTGTATTAAATGAACATATGTTCAAATGATAAGGACTTGAACACATTGTTTGATGATGTAAAACATATGTATGGTGTATCAAAGGCTCCAGTAGATCTTTTTGCCTTAATAGGGTGTCACATGACTTATGAGGTCACCCTGATTGACTTAAAAGTGCTCCTCTAGGGGCTCAGACAGGTGTGGTGATCAGTAGCTTGCTGATCACAGTGTGAGAAGTTCTAGTGAGAGTGTGCCAGTTTTCACATTGTTCCATGGAAAGGAGAGACTGCAGGAATTCTTTTATGTTCTCTGAAGGAAGAAGAACAATATCCTGTGTTCTGAAGGTGTGAAGGACTAACACCATTTATTTTCCTTTCTGTATACAAGTATTTTTAATTTTTTTTTAATTTTAATTTTTTTTTATTTATTGAGACAATAAAATGATAAATGCAGAAGTATGTGTTTTTTATGCAACTTAAACTGGTTGTAAGATCTGTTATTGGAACCCACACTACCACATTCCCCCTTTCCCTATCCACACACTTAAGAAGAAACTGCGCCACCTTCCCTGCTGTCATGCCTGACATGCACTCCACCCATATGCAGCCCTTCCTGTTGCTTTTGCCTCCCCATCTCACCTGTTTTAGAACTGAGTCCCCAAAACTATGACCCTACTCCTCCTTCTTGCTCCCTCCTGTATGTTTCCTGCTATTCTGGTCACAGTACAGATCAATGTCCTCATTTCCCATGATCCTGTTCCCTCTTGCCTCACCCATTCCCTTCTTCGCTCCTCCCCTACCCCATCCTCTATCCCCTACCCCACCAGTTGGCCCAACCTCATCCCCTCAGCCCATCATCCCCTGTTCACCCATCCCCATTGCCACTATCTGGATCAACCTCATACCCCTCTTCCCTCCTTTCCTACTCACCCCTTTCTTTCTGTGTCTCCCCCACCAATCACCTTAGCTTCTGCTGTCCTGCATATAACCACCTCCTCCCTGTGACCTGTTTCTGTCAGTCTGCTAATCCCATTATTTTCTCTACCCCCTCTCTTATCTCCCTCTTAGCTCCCCATTCTTGGTCATCTAGGCTTGCCAGAACTGATAATCTGTTACTTCCCGACCATGCCCTGAGCCACCCCGTCCTCCGTCCATCACTTTCCTTCCTGCACTGACCTAGGCTTTGTGTTTCCCATTCTTGACCACTGTCCACTTTACAGACTCTGCTTCATTTGGTTCTTCCCGATAGGGTGGTTTGGGCTCATTTAGGTCCCCCTCTGCCCTACTCTAAATCTGCTTGCTAAGCCATCTAAGTAAGCTCCCTATGGACCCTTGGCACCAGATGGCCTCTTTAGTCTCCCCACAGCTCCCCTATAAGCCATACAATCTCATCCCTTAGCTGCCCAAGCTGTTTACACACCAAGCACCCTCCAGTCCTCTATGCAATAATTAAAAAGATGGCTGCCCCACAGCCATTACAACCTACTACCCTTCTTCCATCCCTTTCTGCTTTACTCCTATTCATCCCCCCTCTCTACCCCAGACCTCTGATCCTGCCTATCCCATCCCCAGGACCCTCCATTTCACTAGGCATCCACATCTAGTTCACCCCATTCCAGTAACCCCTCACCACTGCCTCATCTCAAATGAAAACATAACATTTTTCTTTCTTTCTTTCTTTCTTTCTTTCTTTCTTTCTTTCTTTCTTTCTTTCTTTCTTTCCTTCCTTTTTCTCTTTTTTACCACCCTATGTTCTCATGTGTGCTTGTAGTCTGGCCGTTCTAGTCAGAGTAGTATAAAGGGAAAGGAAGTGCCCTCCCTCACTATAAATCTGGATGAGCCCGGGGAGGGTGGGATTGGGGAGGATAAGGGGGACCATTCTGCATCTCCTGAGAGAGACCATCAGCCCCTTTTCCTCAGAATGAACCCCAGCCTCTTGACTCCCCTTCCCAGTCACCCAATATCCCCTCCGAAATGGACAGAAGACACAGTTACATCAATATATTCCAAATTAAAAAAAAAGATAAGCACTGCCCTATTTGCTGTCCCCTCCTTTCTGCCTTCTCTGCTCTGCTGTGATCTCCAATGCATCCTCTGTTACAGCAGCTACCCCAGTCAGGGCATTGCCATGACAATTGGACGATTTACAAATAAATGCACTTTTTCGCACACACAGTCAAAAATAACTAAAAATGCTCATTTCGCCCAAGCCTTGTGGTCATCGCTCCTCATCCCCTCACCCTCTCATTGCTCCACTCCTACTGAAGCTGGAGAAGAGTAGGTTCAGGAGAGATGTGAGGAAGTACTTCTTCACAGAAAGAGTGGTGGATTCCTGGAACAGCCCTCCAGCAGCGGTGGTGGGGCAAAAACAATGGTTAGCGTTCAAGACTGCATGCTATAGTCATAGGGGAATCTCAGTGGAAAGGAAGGGGAGAGAGAAAGAGCCACAGATCAAGTAGGGTCTTCAGTGATACTGCAGGTAGGGGGAAAATGGATAGACTGGGTGGGAACCACAGTCCTTATCTGTCATCAAACTCTATGTTTCTATGACATCACATGTGGACAACTGGCACAAGCTGATGAGGTTCAAAGGACAAAACTCTGTTTCCATGGAAATTTCTTTAGTAATAGAAAATGAAAACAAGACAAAAACAGGGAATTACAACAATGCTGCCTGCTTAAGGTCAGGAGCAGCTGTCCCATCAGCCACGATTGGTGACTGTCCTCTTCTGACCCAGCTGCATGCCCTGCAGTCAGGAGCAACTGTCTCATCAGCCGCCACTGCCAAATGCAAGCAAGCAAATATTCAGCATTGACAAATCCTTGTTATTTATTTGTCCTTTAAAAAAGCTGCCAGAGGGCTTTAACTTGGCAAAAACTTTTTGTTGTTCTTGTTCTGCTTCTCAGATCAGAAGTGTCATTAGAGACACCCAGGGGATTTGCAATTGTCAGCAGGATGAAACAGAACATAAGATTCCAGAGAAATGTTTAGATTAAAATCCATCTAAGCCTTTGGTAGACCTCTGCTGGCAAACACGTGCCATAAAAGGCAGAGGGCAAGAAAGGAATAAACAGGAGTATTAAATCAGCTGGTAAAATTGATTCGCAGTTTCAAATGTGAAAGTGCTAATCAGTTGTGAAAAGGCATAGCATTTCCTCAATTTGATTAGCAAAATTAAAATGCTAGAAATGAATATGTAGATATATATATATATATTTTAATATTTGAACCCAAATAAAATCATTTATTAAAATTAACTTTGTCTTTACTTCATCTGTTTTAATACTCCCAAAGACACACACACACACACACTTTCTTTTCTTTCAGGGGCTGCAATCTATCCAGTACCCCACCAAATGAGACACCAGCTGATAATAACTCTAATCCCATGTACAGCAATACCCTCCCCAAACATCTCAGTAACACCACACTCCACACTCATGTCTCCTGCCAGAAACTAAGTAACCTGCCAAAGCCCCGATCCCATGTATGGCAAAACCCTACCCCACCCATCTCAGCCCACCACCCTCCCCACCCATGTCCTCACACTCACTCTCAAGTAGCTAATTGAATGAGCACGATTTGAAGTGCCACCCCAGGTGCTGCCAACAGTGTGCTAACAGTCTCACAACAAGGGGCCCAAATGCAGGCAATCACTTGTACAAGTATATCACAAAGCACTACTGGGAGCAAATACTGACATTTGGGTCCTCAGCAGTGAGGCTGTTAGCATACTGTCAGCAGCACCTGGGGGTGGCACCCTCCAGGTCATAATAGGCAAGGCAAGTTTTATTTTTAGGTGCCCAATCCCGGAGGCTCTGGGCGCCATACAAGTAAAAACACATTCAACACAATAAATAAAATAAGCATCAAAGTAAATAAATTACAGCAATATAAATAGTAAATAAACAGGCCACTGAGAGTGAACAGTTAACTACTTGTGGGAGCGTGCCTGTGGGGTCATAGGTGGTTGGTGGGGCTGAGATGGGGGGGGAAGAGTGTCACAGTATAGATCACATTTTTTGCAATCCAAAAGTAAGGATGGATCACATGAGCAGCTGGTTAGCATTGCAAAATGCAATGTGATACTGGCTGTTTAATACCCTGCAATAAGTCAGAAACTCGGAGACACTTAGACTCAAGGAGAAACGGTCAGCTAAGACTCTGAACCCTCTGCTGGTAACATTTTCAGTGAAGAGGGCTATTTTTTTATACATATTGTTTGTCCCAGCATCTGTCAATACTCATAATCACTAAAGACTGAATTTCATACTCCCAGGCAGTGATTCTCTCACAGCAGATATGGCAACCAAAGGCAGGCTGGTACATCCAGAGGAGAGAACTTTTGGGACAACAGCAGGCAACCTTACTGCAGGTGAGCCATACCCCTGAAGGTGCGCACGTAGGGTGGCATACTGGCAACAGGCCAGAAAGGAAAGCCCAGCAAGCCAGGCTCATGGTACTTGTCCCATGATAGTGGCAGCACAGAACGTTTGTGCAAAAGACTTGAGTGAGCCAGACCATAACAGAATGTGAAAGACAGTGAATGTGCCTGGGTGGTCTGTAGGTGAGAGAACATGTGTGAGGGGCTAATAGGCTGACAATGCATGTGTGTTGAGGATCTGGGAATGCATGGTCCAGTTATTCTGCAAGAGGCCAAGAGAGGTGATCTCCATTCTGCATTTCTCCAGAGATACAGTGTGAGCCAGAGTGTGCATGAACATCCTGCTGTGGGGTGGAGGCTCCTCACTGAATGTGCCAACATTGATTGCAATGAGGGTATGTTCAAAAACACCCTAACGTCAGGAAGAAGGCATGCCCAGCCCACTCTCCACTTCACCAGATCTAGGCAGGGTTTGGGGGGCAACTCAAGACCCCTCCTCTGCAGTCAACCCTTGGTGGAACAGGAAGTGGGCTGGCTAGGGTGAGACTGAGTGAGAAGGTGTCAGAAAAAAAGACTCTCACATGTAATTTTGTTAGAGGAGGTGAAATTCAGATCCCTTGGGTTCCTGCCCAATTTATCCCCCTCACAAATTCTTTTTTCACATGAATATATGAAAAAATGTGTACATTTTTCTTGAAAACTCATTTTCTCAGTCGTAGTACATAACAGAAACATAAGGTTTTCTGTTTTGGATGATGTGTCACGTGGGGTTTCTGAAATAGTATGTTAAAGCATAGTGGGAAACACATTATCAAACAAAACATTTCACAGACATCGCACTTTTGGCAACAAATGTTGTAAAATGTTTCTGTGCCCACTGACAGCAGTGAAATATGATATCTGAGGTTTTTCCTGCTCAGATGCCGGGTAAAACTGTCCCAACATCAAAATACATGAAAAATAAAGGACTTGTGTCGTATTATTTAGTTTGTAACAAATTTTCATCTTTTTTATGGGTCTGTAGAATACACAACAACTTCAAGAAATCTCAAAAATGTGCCCCATCCTTACTAAAAATGTAATTTTTTCAGCCACATTACATCACAGAGACAAAAGGTTTCCTGTTTTGGATGTGGTGTCACCATCATCGCATTTACATGCCGTTTTTGTTACCAGAACACTGATAACCTGCATGTAAATATACGGTTTTCTGGAGAACCAGCGTTATCCAGCAAACGCGTTACTGGGATAGGGTATCCCGGTAGCCAGTGTTGGAACTGCAGTGGGGCTTACCAGGGCTTGGCTCCGCTAGCTCTGAAGTGAGCCCCAGTAGCTCACACATCACTGCCATTGACTTATAATGGGAAGGGGGCCTCAGTTTAATTTTTTTTTTAAATTCAACTTCTTTATTGATTTTATAATAAAACTTACAGACATGGGCCTGGATATTCAAACGGGTTGCACATGGTGCAACAGGCATGCGCCATGCACAACCCACCGATGAGCCCGGCTCAATATTCAAAGGGCAAGTTGTGATGCGCAACTCCGATGCTGCTGGGGCTCATCAGTAATGTATGCAGCACAAGGTGGGCGGCCCATGCATATGCGGCACATCCTGATATTCACAGCCCAGGATGCGGTGCATATGCTGGCAATAAACCCACTTTGCACCACCCAGGAGGGTGCAGAGATGTGCCAGGTAAAACCAGGAACAAGTCCTGGCCATCCACAGGTGAGCTGCCATATTGCAGGGTGCAACACGGCAGCCGCCAGCCGTTGGTGGCCACCCACCCACGCAGAACACTGTCCACAAGCTCCCTGCCCTGGGAGCGCTGTAACCCCCCCGCCCCATCACCCAATCACAGGCATAAGTATGAATAGTCCCTGGTGGTCCAGTGGAAACTCCCCCATCACCCGATCATGGGCATAAGTAAAGAAAAGGCCCTGGTGCTCCAGTGGACTCCCCCCCATCACCAGATTATGGGCATAAGTATATGTACCATCCCTGGTGGTCCAGTGGAAACCCCCCCATCACCCAATCGCAGGTGAAAATAGCAAAAGAAGCCTTGGTGGTCCAGTGGTAACCCCCTCTCCACCCACCCACTGAGGTCCCCCACCACCCAACACCCCCCCAGTCAGTGGTGGGCGGCAGCTCTCTGCCCGCATGCCGGTGGGCAGCCAGGTGGCATGCGGGGGTGCTGCCACCTGCCACTGACTGGGGATGCTGGGTGGCAGGGGCTTCAGTGGACAGGTGGAGAGGGGAGTACCACTGGACCACCAGGGCTTCTTTTTGCTATTTCCACCCATGATCGGGCGATGGTGGGGGTTCCACTGACCAGGGATGTTAATGTACATATGCCCATGATCGGGCGCTGGGGAGGTTTCGACTGGACCACCAGGGATGTTAAATATACTCATGCCCATGATCGGGTGATGGGGGATTCACTGGACCACCAGGGCCTTTACTTTTACTTATGCCCACGATCGGTTGATGGGGGAGGTTTCCACTGGACCACCAGGGACTATTCATACTTATGCCCACGATCGGGCGATGGGGGGTTTTCACTGGACCACCAGTGTTTTATTAATACTTCTGCCTGTGATCGGATGTACAGGAGCGGGGACACTGCCATTTGACCGCAGGGCGTCGGTCCCCGTCGGCTGCAGCCTGGCAGGGCGCCAGGCACAACTCACGGAGATCAGTGCCACCGCATATGTAAATGGGGCCATAATGACATGCAAATGGCTTGTTGCACCTTGCATGCATAATGGCCTCATTTTCATGCCCAGTGCTGAATATCGTGGTTGATGCACCTAAGCGCAACTGCACTTGCGCTAGCGCATCCCCCTGCTCCCATGCTGCCACTTGCGCTGGCGCAGTGCCCATGCTTGTGCCCTCAGTGCCATATTCAATGATGCTGTGCCATGGTGCAGTATCGTTGAATATTTCCTGGTCCATGCCTGGCACAGTCCAGTTGCGCTGTGCCTGGGCTTGCACCCCTGCCTGGTGCAGTTTGAATATCCAGCCCATGGTAACTTTTATCGAGAAAGGAACATGACTAACAAAAACTACTACTACCTAACCCCTCCGCCTCCCACCTCCTTCCAGCCCACCCCTGGAGTGTGCCCTTACCAAATACACAATGTGCAAATATAATGTACTGAGAGTTGATTGCCTAGAGGGTACAGAGACCATCATGCAATTAGTGCAAATATAACGCATATAATTTTCCCCATTTTTAATCAAAGAGCTTGAGTCTGCTCCTGGAGCTAGCAATCAAATGCTCCATCCTGAAACACATGGAGAGTTCACTCAACCATTCATTGTATGATATGTCAATATGGTCCATCCAATGCTTGAGTACCAATCTCTTAACAACCATTGAGATTAAGGCCATGTGAAATCTTCTTTCTTTGACCTCTATATTGGTATAACAACCTAGAATGCAAATTTCTACCGCGAAGAGACCATCTAGTCCAAGCAGGGGATCCATCTTGGCTTGAATTAACCACCATAATGGGGCAACCTTTTCACAATACCAAAATATATGTAGAATATTCCCGCTGAATTTCCACACCTGGAACAAATATGAGGGAAGGCAGCCCATTTTGGACAGCCGAACCGGGTATAATACATATCATTCAGGATGTGAAATTGGGTAAGTCTGAACCTGTCCTGTGAATTATAGATGTAAAGGTCTTTCCAAATCTTTGGCCAATTAAAGAGTACATCTGGTAGCAGGGAACTCCAGACCTTAGAGCCCTGTAAAGGTTTGGGGTGGCCCTTGGCCAGGAGGCAGGAGTATAAGATTGACACGGCATGTGGCCTGGAAGCTAGTTCCTTAAGGTGTTCTAGTATGGGAATTAATAGGGAGGACTTGGGGACCGTGCCAAATGACTGGCCCAAAAGGTGCCGGAGCTGGAAAATTTTGAAGGAGGCCTCAGTTTAAAGATCGGGCCCTTATGGCCCCCCTAGCTCCCAATGCTCATAAAGTGTCATTCCAACACTGCCGGTAACGCTGCTTTTACAAGCTGTGTGCATATAAACGTGTTGCATGACTTTTAGGAACAATGCTGTATATGCCATGGTGGGGAATCCCATTGGCAAGCAACAGATTTATAAACATCACAATACTGGCAAAAAATGTCATTGAATCTTATTTCTGTCATAAATGGAGAGCAGAGAAATATTATATCTGAGGCAGTTCTAGGTCATGGATGCCAAGCAAACTATCCTAACATCAAAGTAGGTGAAAATGAAAACCTACATTGTATTATTGAATTTGAGACACATTTTCATCTTTTTGTAGGTTTCCAGCATACATAACAATCTTGAGAAGTCTGAAAAATGTACCTTATCCTTAATAAAAACAGATGTTCTCAGCCATAGTTCATTACAGAGACATAAGGTTTTCTGTTTTGGTTGAAGAGCCACCATGACTTTCAGAAACATTACTGAATGGCATGGTGGTGATCCCATTGTTGTACAGCAATTTAACAAACATCATAATGTTAGCAAAACATTTCAAAATTGTGTTTCTGCTGCCTATGGACAGCAGTGAAATATGAAGTCTGAGGATGATCTTGGTCAGGAATGGAAGGTAAGACTCTCTCAACATCAAAGTACATGAAAATGATGAACATGTATTGTATTATAGAGTTTGTGATTTTGACATCTGGGTCACCATGTTCGGGTTGAACCACTGCCTGGTAACTGCAAAGGGCCCACCTGGTTGAGGGGGTTCAGTTAATTTTTTCTCCTGTGGTAGGGGGTCCCAGAACAAATAATAGTGCTGTGCCTCCACCCAGAGAGAATAAGTGGGCCAGAAGTTGCATGAAGTACCATCCTCTGGGATGCAGTACCTACCCACCTACCTACACTGGGCTGGACCATCCACTGGGGACCAATAAGACAGTTGTTACCTTCGCCAATAAACACGTCAGTCAGGTTAAAGAAACCGGGTGCACACACAGAAGTAAAATTCAACAGATTAACAGTGCTTTTATTTAAGAACTCAGGCCTGGAAATGGGAGGAAAACAGGGGTTAGACAACTGCAAGTCGCCTTTAACACTCCCACCCTATAGCAATGCCTCTGGGAACCACTGTACTGTGGGCCACTGCCACCCTCTCAGATCCCACACAGTCTATAAGGTACCCACCCAATCAAGGGTCACAAAATGAGGAACTATACTACACAGGGTGCAGTAACTGTTTAACTGGTACCAGTAGTAAAACTGCAGTTTCAAGTGTGTCACTATAACCAATGACTCTGGGTACCCAGAAATTACACTAGAGTCCCAATGCAGGCCCAGTAACTATGTTGCCCAGGTTCTTTCAGTGGAGCACTTGATGAAAGTTAGCCATCTTGAAACATAAACCCCCAACAGGCAATAATGATCTAGTACAATTTAAAGAACTTAAAATCCAGTGAGAAAATGCTCAAAAACCAACTTGTCATCCAAATGCAGTAATGCTAATCAAACAACTTGACTCTGTTAGAAGACAACTGCTCCCTATTACAACATCTTTTGGGCTTGCGACTCATGTGGTGGATATGATGAAATACCTTGATGTATTACTTGATCAAGGCTTTACCTTCATGGCACAGGTGGATCAGATTACCTGATCTATCCACCAAAAATTGGATCTCCTATTTAGACTAAACTGCCTTCTCACCTCAGACTCCAGACTAGCAATAGCGAATAGTATCCTGCTTCCTAAACTAGTTTATGCTGCTCCTATATTGTAGTGCCTAAGTTAATCTGAAACAAACAAGCTAGAGATACTATGTAACAAAACTGGGTACTTTACATCGATGTCCCCTCTTAGGAGGAGAGCTGGGCCTGGTGGAGGACAGGAAAGGGGAGGGCGGATTGGAGTCGTGGGGTCCAGGAGACACCCTGGGGCTAAATGGAGTCAGGACAGAGGTTCTCCTTGTCTTGTCCCCATACCCAAGGGCTCCGACATTAGCGGGCAAGTGCCAAGGTCTTTCCCGACAGCTCATCCCACCTTGGCGATGTTATGCAATGCCAGATCTATTAAGAATAAGACAGCTATTATAGCTGATCTTGTTAGAACAACTGATCTGGCTTGCATCACCGAGACCTGGCTGGATGGAAATGCAGGCCCTGTATTGGCCTCAGCAACTCCAGATGGATTCTCGGTGATACACCGCGCAAGGTTGGATCGTAGGGGCGGGGGTGTGGCCATTATATTTAAGACTGAGCTGGGCCTTGTGGATGTGCCACTGGGAAGCACCAGATCCTTTTAGTATATCCTGGGAGAGGGTGTAGGTTGCAGGATTCTCCTCATCTACCATCTACCAGGAGATGGTGGAGAATTCCTGCAGGAGATAGCAGACTTCATCATCGACATGGTGTTGAGGTCCCCCAGATGGATAGTTCTGGGGGACTTCAATGCCTGGGTCGACGATGAACTTTCACATTTTGGTCAAAATCTCCTCCAGCTGATGACGATGCTGGGTCTTACACAGGTAGTTACCTCCTCGACCCATGTAGGGAGTCACTCGTTGGATCTGATCTTTCTTTTGGGTATGGAGATAGCTGACTTGGGGGTGGAACCAGTCAGCTGGTCTGACCATCACACTGTAAGGTTCAGTTTCAGGGTCCCCCAATAGGTCTGTCCCTATGGAGATGGTTCAGTACCACCCTTTAAGGGGAGTTACCCCCAGTGACCTATTGGCGGTGCTGGACCTATCGGGCTTGTTGGGTGAGTGCATGAGTCCAGATGATCTCGTACTAGCCTATAATAAGGCTGTGGGAGATGCTATGGACAAGATTGCTCCTGTTTGTGTTTGGCCTCTCACCCTTCACCCAAGGAGCCCTTGGTTTGATGGCTCCCTGAAGGAGCTGAGGCGAGTTGGCCGAAGGATGGAGAGAGCCTGGCGGAGGTCTAGCCATGATAATGACAGGCTTATGTTGATGGCACATTATGATAGCTATCAATCAGAAATCACATGTAAGAAGGCAGAATTCCTGTCCAGAGAGATTTATGCTGTGTGGAATCGACCAGCTCAGCTTTTCCGGACTGTTGACAGATTATGCAATCCAATCTGTCTCCAGCCCAGAGAAGCCTTTTCTAAGCTGAGATGCGAGGAGTTTGCTCAATTCTTTGTAGATAAGGTTGCCACCATCCGGTCCGGCATCAGTCCGATCTCTCCTACGAGAGATTGCAGAGATTGATAGGAAGTGGCATGCACTTGATCTTTCTGGTCAGATTTCTACAGGCCGGAATTCATGGACACTGTGAAGATCATCCAAACACTGCGCCCAACCAGTTGCAGTTTGGATCCGGGCCCTACATCCCTTTTAGTGGGATATGTAGATGTTATCTGCCCAATCCTTGCTGAAATTGTCTGGAAGTCCTTGGGGGGCTTTCGACCCCCTCAAGGAGGCGGTCATTCAACCACTCCTTAAGAAATCCTCCTTGGATCCAGGCTGTCTAGCCAACTACTGGCCTATCTGTAACCTGCCATTTGTTGGTAAGGTTATTGAAAAGGTGGTTGCACTGCAATTGGATGATCATCTTACAACTCATGATGTCTATGATACTCTCAGTCTGGTTTTAGGAAGAAGCATAGCATGGAGACTGCACTTGTCCAGGTGTTGAATGACGTCCCTAATGGCAAGAGATCGAAAGGCATGCACCATTCTGGTCCTTCTTGATCTCGCTGCTGCATTTGACACTGTAGACCATGGTGTGCTGTTGGGCGCCTGCAGCTGTTTTGTGGGCTGTCGGCACAGTCCTTAAATGGTTCCATTCACTCCTCTACTGCAGGTCTCAGAGAGTTGCCACCGGAATTTATTCCTCTGGTGCTCACTCCCTGCCCTGCGGGGTGCTGCAGGGCTCCATCTTAGACCATGTTGTTTGCAGTGTACATGCTGCCATTGGGAGATATCATTAGGTGATACAGTCTGAGTTTTCACAGCTATCCAGATGACACTCAGCTGTATATGTCCTTTCTGCCCAGACAGAATGATGCACTCTCCATGCTAAATGATTGCCTTACCGAGATCAGAACTTGGATGAGTTCCAGCTGGCTGAGGCTGAATCCAGACAAGACTGAAATGTTGGTAGTGGACCTTGGTCATCCAGGGGCAGGTTTGGGGGCTGGGCAACCATCAGGCTTGTTGCTTGATGGCATACCACTCACTACCTCAGACCAGGTGTGTAACCTGGGCATTATTTTTGATGATGGCTGACTTTAAAATCTCAGGTGTCAGCTGTCTTCAAATCCTCTTTCTACCATCTGAAGAATTTCGCCCAGGTTAAACACTTGGTGCTTCCTGACAATCTTCCAACACTGGTCCATGCCTTTGTCACTACCCGTCTTGATTACTGCAATTACCTCTACCTAGGGCTACAAGGGGTTGATATCCGCTGCTTGCAGCTGGTGCAGAGCATAGCAGCCAGGCTTTTGACTGGAACCTCTAGGACCAGTCATATTATGCCTATGCTCCATGAGCTGCACTGGCTGCCTGTTCAGTGGTGGATCACCTTTAAGGTTGGCTTGCTAACCTTTAAAGCCCCACATGATCAGGGACCTGGCTACCTGCAAGATCTCCTGGTACCCAACTGCCCCCTCCGCCCTCTCCGATCTGCCAAAGAGGGATTGCTAGAGATTCCCAGGGTACGATTGAAGACATCTGGTTCTTGTGCATTTTCCTTTTCAATTCCAACCCTGTGGAATTCTCTACCTCGTCGGTTAAGAGACTGCCTGACCATTGATAGGTTTAAAATTGAGCTAAAAACTTATTTATTTAATCTAGCATTCCCTAATTATGGATAATTTGTTTTACTGTTCCTGTTTTAATTTTATCTATATTTATTGTATTTGGTTTTATGTACAGTGCCTTGGTCTTGAAAGGCGCTATAAAAGTAAAGTTTCATTTGATTTGATTTCATAGGAAGCACCACAGTGATGTTCTGACCTCCCTAAACTGACCTTCCCTAGCTAGTCAGTTCCAGTACCCCCTATTAACCATGGTGCACAAACTATTATATGTATTTGGTCCCCAGTCTCAATGGTCTCCTCGTCCCTAAGCACTCAGGCAGGCTGCTCCGTACCTCTAGCAAAAAGCTGCTTGATGTGCCCAGGATTAGATCTGCGATGAGGAACAGATCCTTTGCTTACTCAGCCCCAATTCTCTGGAATGCCCTACCGGAGGACTTTCAAATGTCCAGCTTCTTCAAGAGTTTTAGAAAGAGCCTAAAAACTCATCTACTTGAGCATTGCCTGTGCTCCTGCCATTGCTGAGTGCCTCAGTGCCTTACTTAATTTATTTAAGAGCCCCATGGTGTCATAATCCAAATACTGGCCTGGTTTTATGACCCACCTGAATATCCTTACTCTGAATATATTCAGTTACGGTTCCAGATGATACAGTGTCCATCCCAGATGATATAGTGCTGGTTCCAGATGATATAGTGTCTGTTCCAGATGATATAATGTCTGTCCCAGATGGTGTGTACCTTTACGGCACTTGCTCTCTCCATAATTTTCCTGTTAAGTGTCCCTCTAGTCTAGGTTACTCAATAGTTTTGTCTACTGAGATCAAAATTGTTACTGTTCTATGTAGAGTAATTAATCCAGCCACTAACTGGCATTTGTGAATATGTGCTTCTAGTGTATGATCCCTCCTACCCTATATTTGATGTACTGTATGTTTAATTGTTTGTATTAATTAATCCCAGGTTGCCCTGAAAAAAGGACTTCTGGTTCCAGTGGGCTTACCGGTTATCAAAATGAAATAAATAAATGATCCAAACCTAGAAAATACAAAACACCCCAGCCAGCAATGCCAGTACTACATGACCCACAGATGCAGCAGTTCAGTTGAGGCAGGAGACAGCACACAGCAACAGAGTGAGCAGCAGTCAGGAACATGGCTCAGCAGCCGGGGATGAAGCACTTCAGATTCCCTCAAATGTTCCACAGCAGCACAGTCCTTCTGGCTCATACCTCTTAGGACACAACCCTTCTGGCTCAACTCTCAGTTACAGGAGCACTGTGCAACAGCTTCCTGGATCCCAAGGAGTCCAGACACCAGGAGTGACCCCCATGGTCTGACTCCTCCAGATCAAGAGTACCCATGTTCTATTTATTTATTTAGCTTTTGTTGACCGGGTAAGTGCACTAGACAAATCCTGCCTATTTTCAGGCACGACCGGGTGAGGGGATACAGATGAATGCCAACTGACCTTGAACCAGATTAAGCTGTTGGTGGTATTTTTAGTGAATGAGGGAAATTTGGCTGGACACGGGAAATTCCCTACTCTTTTCGATAAGTGCCATGGGATCTTTTTAACATCCACCTGAACTACCACCAATCCAGGCAGATGGGACCTCGGTTTAACGTCTCATCCGAAAGACGGCACCTCAGAAGTGCAGCACTCCTCTCATGCTGCACTACAGTGTCAGTACTGGGATATTAACCCAAGTGCCAGATGTGGGAACTGAACCCACAGCCCTCTGATCTCCCGGCCTCAGAGACGAGTGTGCTACCTACTGAGCCACTGACACTGCAATGTATTCTGAGCATGTGTCCCATGGCTCCCTGTTCCCCAGTCAACTCAACTAGACAAGAGCTAGCAGGCCTTTTACCTGGCTCTGGAGCAACATAGGTATGATGCAGGTCTATATCTCTGCTCAGTACAGCTCAGCAGCAGCGATATGCATCAATGGCCCACAGACTCACACGTGCAGCAATTTCTTCTCACAGGTGCTCATCTGGATCGGGGTGTGATATAGATTCCATGATGCACCACATACAGGGGAAGGTCAGTGGGGACACCTAGAGTGTTGCAATTGAGCTTCAAAATGGGTCTTATAGGCCATTCTGAACATCTCAATGGGACTTCTTCTGAGTCCTGAGCAACTGAGGGTGCACATCCCTCCTCTCGGGCAGTGAACAAGGGTCCTCCGAATGAACTGGTTCAATTACAATATCTGGCTTTTGTTCAGTTTCTATGTGATCTTCTGAATGCTGTAGTTCAGAGGTAGCTGGTCTAACTGGGGTTCCAAAGGCTGTGTATCCGGATCTAACTGTGTGGGTAAAGTAGTTGGCATCCACCAATCTTCAGAAGCAATTAACAGATGGGGAATGTCCACAGTGGAATAAGGCCAAACAAGGTCATCCTCTTTATCAGAGGAATCTGTTACGATTTGAGCTGGTTCAGGTGAGGGCTTTTCTGAATGCCTGAGTGGACAATTATCTAGGTTGGTTGCAGGCTGACTAGGTGTGCTTCTGTGTTTATGAGAACCTCTGGCTTCCATTCTCTGGGGAGTACGGGCCATTGTCCAGATCTGGCATCCAACTGTCAATAGGGAGCAAATGATTGTGGTGCAAAGTTCTACTTCTCCAGTAATCCCCCTCTGGGCAAGCTCTGTACACTGGCAAATTTTTCTGTCATCACATAGGGATGTTGCCCCATTGATCTGCAGTTTTATACTTTCTGGTTAACCCCATGTTTCAGACCAAGACTCTTTATTTTTTTTTTTGGTCCTTTTTTCCTACCTGGCTCCCCGGTCGACCTCTGTGTCCACACATCATCCCCTGTTCCAGCCACCACCCAGTCTGCCCTGGCTCCCATAGGGCCCTCGCCATCTCACCCCCTGTGGCTTGCCCCCCATGGCAGAGTGGTGGGAAGCCCCCCTTCTCACCCACCAAGTCCGGATCTAGTTATCTGGTGATGCCCCCGAAGCCAGGCGCCCCATTGACGGCCATCAAGCCGCAACGACCGGGTAGCCATTTTTCCTGGTTTTCTTCACTGCTGATTTGGGACATGCAGTGACACCCACGGAAGGGAGCAATGCATGTGTCTGCACATGCTTCTCCCGGCACCTGCCCCAACTCAGCCCCCATGTTCACAGTGTTGGTGCACCACCCTCAGCCTCTGCTAGGGGCCACAAGCGCGCCGACGGCTGGAGCCCCCCACCCGGAGAGGGAGAGCAGTCCCTCGGATGCTTAATCTCTCTCCTCTGATGCTGACCCCAGGTGGCACAACTCCATTTCCGAACCCAGGTCACCAACTTGGCTCCAGGTAAGGCATCCAGTGCCTCAGCCCTCAGTGCCACTAGGATGGCTAAGAAGACTTTATCTTTAGAGAGGAACTTGTGAGCTCTGACACATTTGTTGTATCTGGTTCTGTTTACCAAGTTTCTCTTAGTAGACAGTGCTGCAGCCAGCCTGTAGGCATTGTCCAATTGCTGTTTTAGTCTTTGGACATATTTGGTGCAAGTCTCTAAATTGCCTCCATCAGATGACACTCCAAATGCAAGGTCCACTGGGTACCTGGCCTCCCTTCCAAGCATGAGAAGATATGGGGATGGCTCCGTGGCATCACTGTGCTTGCAAGTGTGCATGGACGAGCATGTCACCTGTTGACTCTAGTTTGATTTTTATATGGATCCAATGTGCCCAACATATTTAACAAGGTTCCATTGAATCTTTCTGGTTGTGGATTGCCTTGAGGTGCTAGGGAGTGGTCCGTGACTTCCTAATCCCTCAGAGACAACGACTCCTTGATCAGACGACTTTCAAAACCCCAACCCTGGTCAGAATGAATTCTCTTTGGCAGTCCATAATGAGTAAAGTATTTTCAATCAGAATCTTGGGTATGATTGTGTCTTTTGGTCTTTGTGGCAAATGCTTGGGCATCCAGGAGTAGTGGCCTTTCATTACCAGAATGTTGACTGTCTAGTTCCAAGCTCAAAAGTCAATGCACACCAAGTCCATGGGCACATTTCTTGTAATGTTCACCAAAGGGATATATTGAATCAAAATCTGGACTGTCATATACGGTATGGGCTGCATACGTGGCTCTAGCTCTGCACCAATGGGCGTGCAGCTCAGTCGATCAATTCAGCGAAGCGGGCGGTACGGCGGGTGGGATGCACCGCCGCCGCTGCCGGGGAGCGTGGTGGGGCTTCGCGGGTGGGTGGGGTGGGGGACACCAGACACCAGGGAGATGTTTGGGGGTTGTCACTGGACATTCTGCCCGCGATCGGGCATTACGTCCACTGGACCACCAGGGAGATATTCGGGTTGGGGGTCTTTTACATTCTGCCTGCATCGGGCATTGGGAGCTGTTTGGGCAGGGGGGTTTCATGATACTTTCTGCCCGCGATCGGGCATTGGGAGATGTGTGGGCGGGGGTTTCATGATACTTTCTGCCCGCGATCGGGCATTGGGAGATGTGTGGGGGTTGTTTTACATTCTGCCGCGATCGGGCTGGTGGGGGCACAGGGACTGGTTGGGGGCCAGCCACAGGTGGCAGCTGCTGTGTTGTGCCCTGCAATACAGCAGCTCACCTGTGGTGGCCCTCAACTTGATCCTTTTTTTTGGCTCAAAGTTGTGCAGGCGCAGGTTGGGGTTTGATGCAGTACCCTGCACAACCCGACTGAATATCGGGTTGCGTAGTTTATGCATGGTTCCTCCCCTCCTGTTGAGCATGCATTCATTTGCATTGCGCTGTTGCTCAACCTGTTTTCAGTGGCGCAACTGCCTCCTGCTGAATATCGCATAATGGCGCAATGTAGGACTTGCGCATGTGCAACCCTGTTGCGCATGGCGCAACCCTTTTGAATATCTGGGCCCCTAGCTTTTTCAAGAGTCCTGGATGCACAGTCAGGTGGTGCTTTAAAGTGTTACAATTAAAGTGACAGTACAAAAAATGGTTAAAGTGCAAATAAGTGCAAAACAACTTAAAAACATTCATAGCCACCCAAAAATGGGCTAGTTACATCCAAATTATAGGTTACAGAAACTATTGTGCTTATTCTGCTATTGCAATGATTTATAAACAGTTGAGTGGCTGGCATAGCAATAGTCTGATAGCCCCTATCCCAAGGAAGCCTGATCACTATTTCAGTTTAATCAGCTGCTTCCAGATAACTATGCTCACGGCTCTTCTCATGCTAAAAAAAAAAGTAGACAAAGAATATTTTGGGTGTCCTGGGGGACTTACAGATGGAGGGTGACTGGTGGCTTATATCAATGGATATACTGTAGAAGCCCTATATCCAAACATGTCCCATAGGGATGGTGTTTTAGCTTTACTTCACTGGGTTACAGAGCTTACCCAGTATGGCTTAGAGTTCATTGCATTTGTGTGTGAACGTGCACATTTAATCTTCACATCTAATGTTTTCTTTTTCAGGAGGTGCTACAAACATATAAAGGGTACAGCTATGGGGTCTACTTTTGCCCCAAATTATACAAACCTGTACCTTGGGGTATGGAAAAAGAAATCATCTATAGCCCATGGGTCAGCCCTTTCTATCAGAGGGTTGACATGTGGTGGTGACATATAGATGGCATTGTTATGGTGTGGAAGGGCAACAGAGAGAATTGAATGCTTTTGTCCAGTTCTTAGAAAGCACCAATCAGAATCTGAAATTCTCTGTATCCCAGTAAGGATTAAATTAACTTCTTGGACCTAATGATCATCAAAGACAACAGCAGTACTATTAAAAAGTACAGTTATGTAAGAACTTACCGTAACAGTAGATCTTCGAGAACAGCTCTTGCAGCAGGTTACACCATTAGGACTGAAGCGGGCAGGCGCCAGAATCCCACGGAAATTTTCTAGCTAGCAGTATTCAGCGGGGACCACTTCCGACGTCGGTCCCGCCCCCGACATCAGGCATAGTACATAAGGAGGCGGTCCTCCAGAATCCCCAGTTCTCCCACCAGAGACTCCCAGCCGCTGGAAGACATCAGAAGAGGAGACTGAGGATCCACCATCAAATGGCAATCAGAGTGATGCTGAAAATCCCTGATCCTAGGAGAAGGATGTTGGAACTAGAGTCTACCTCCAGCGGGATGGTGGGAGGGAAAGTACCTGCTGCAAGAGCTGTTCTCGAAGATCTACTGTTACGGTAAGTTCTTACGTAACTGTACTATCTTACTTGGAGAAACAGCTCTTGCAGCAGGTTACACCATTAGGACTGATTCCCAAGCAATAATGGAGATCCCACACCATTGGGAGGAGGGAAAGTAGAAATCCTTAATAGAACCTAAACCTAGGACAGAAGTCCTTGAAAGACTGCTAGACCAAAACCTGCTCTTCACCTCGATACAACATCCAGGCTATGATGCCTGATGAAAGGTGTGCACGGTGCTCCAAGTAGCTGCAGCACAGATGGCTGAGGTGGACACGTTCTTTAGGGCCGCAAAGGAGGTAGCCACCCCCCTTGTGGAATGACTCTTAACCGTGCCCGGTAAGGGTTTATTGTGCTTCTGGTAACAGAATGTGATACACTGAATGAGCCACCTGGACAGCGACTGTTTGGAAACAGGAGCTCCCATCATCCTGTGGGCAAAGGAGACAAAAAGCTGGTCCGATTTTCGGTGGTGTTGGTTCTGGTCAGGTAGTATTGAAGACACCAATGCACATCTAAAGTGTGCAACAGGTCTCTCCTTGATTAGAATACTTGGGAAGTACACTGGTAGATCGATGTCCTGATTAAGGGTGAGAGCTGAGACCACCTTAGGCAGAAATTTAGGATTAGTCCGTAGAGATACCCTGTCTTGGTGAAAAACCAAATAAGGTTCTTTGCACATAAGTGCATGAAGTTCAGAAATTCTTCTGGCCGAGATAACGGCAACTAAAAACAACATCTTCCATGTAAGGAGACGTAGCTTGCAAGCCGCGGCTGGCTCAAAGGGTGGCAGCATAAGCTGCTCCAGGACAAAGGGTAAATCCCAATGGCAGAATCAGATCCTTAATTGGAGGCCTAAGGTGGAGAACACCTCTCAGGAAGGCTCCTGCCGTGTCCAACTGAGATATGGTCATTGGCCTATAGGAGTGTGATAGGCTGAGATGGCACAGAGGTGTACTTTAATCGAGGAGTAGGCCAAGCCTGTCTGAAAAAGGGACAGGAGGTAGTCCAAGACCAACCTTTCTGGACAATCCATAGGCGAAAAACTACGTGCTTGAACCCATAGACAAAATCTGTGCCATTTCATGGCGTAAGTAGCATGGGAAGTCAGTTTCCTAGCAGCAGCAAGAACGTCTGCTACCTCTTGCGAGACCCCGTATCGCATCATGGCTATGTCTCTAGGAGCCAAGCATGCAGGTTCAGAGAACGAAGGTCCAGATGGACCAAGGAACCCACCTCCTGAGACAGCAAGTGGGAGCTGATTGGCAGAGGCACTGGAGGTTCCCGAGATAGCTGATGTAGTAGAGGGAACCAGATCTGCCTGGGCCAAAATGTTGTGATAAGTATCAGCATCGCTGTTCTCTGTGAAGTTTCAGAAGGACTCTGGATCAATGGAAAGGGGACAAGCATAGAGGAATCTGACTGCCCAGGAGAGGGACAACGATCTTGCCAGAAAACACCAGGCCCTGGATCTTGGAGCAAAAATTGGGCACTTTTGCATTGGATGGGGATGCGAAAAGGTCTAAATCTGGTGTACCCATCTGCTAAACAGATCCTCTACTACCTCCTGAAGTAGTTCCCACTATGGACTCTGGCCTGAGAGCGGCTCAGGCTGTCCGCAATGACGCTGTCCACCCTGGGACATGAACAGCATTGAGGTTTGCACAGTGCTAAAACCCAATCCCACACCCCTATGGCCTCCCTGCAAAGCGCGGTAGGAATGGGTGCCTCCTTGTTTGTTGAGGCAATACATCACTGCGGAATTGTCTGTTTGTAAAAGGAGAGTACCCGTGGAATCTCCGACTAGAAGGCCTGCAGGGCGTAAAGAACTGCTCTCATTTCCAGGATATTTATGTGGAGATGAATCTCTTGGGCTGTCCACAGGCCCTGAGACCGGACACCGTCGAGGTGTGCTCCCCATCTGAGCCTTGAGGCATCTGTGGAAAGTGTCACAATCGGAGATGGCGCAATGAAGGGGACTCCTGCCGATAGATTCTTTGAATCTAGCCACCATTGCCAATCCCGGATTACGGCCTTCGTGATCTGGATTGGGAGCTGCAGATGGTCTTGCTTTTGATCCCATTGGACCCTTAACATCCACTGGGTCACCTGCATGTGGAGACGTTAGCGGGACTGTTGCAATGGCTTGCAGCCATGTGTCTGAGCAGGCAAAGGACCAGTCTGGCAGGAACAGTTTTCTTTGCCAAATGTCCCTGATAAGGGATCTGATGTGTTCCGCTCTGTCCTGGGCAGAAAAGCTTTCCTGATGGTGTCCAGAACTGCACCTATGAACTGCAGAATCTGAAACGGAACCAGGCGTGACTTCTTTTGATTGATAATGATGCCCAATGTCTCAAACAGAGACTGAGTACAATGAATAGGCGGACATCAGGGCCTCCTGAGGCGCCATGAGAAGCCAGTCGTCCAGGTGGGGAACATGTAGTGGCCTTGTCTCCTCAGAGTCGCCACCACGACCGCCATGTGCTTCGTGAATACTTGAGGTGCTGATGACAGTCCGGGAAGGGCTCGAACTGACAATGGTGACCCTGAAATTTGAAGCACAAAAATTTCCTGCACGCTTGAGTGATGGGTATATGCAGTTAAGCATCCTGCATGTCCAAGGATGCTAGAAAAGCGCCCTGCTTGAGCATGGGAATCAGACCTGGGAGGGTCACCATGCAGAAGCGTTTGTACAGGACCGACTCGCTGAGGTCACTGAGGTCCAGTATCGGACAGAATTCCCCTGTTTTCTTGGGAACCAGAAAGAAGTCAGAATAATAACCTTCACCTCTCTGTTTCCATGGTACGTGCTCTATAGCTTCTTTTCCGAGAAGCACGAGCACCTCCTGCTGTATGAGGAGGGCATGCTGACCTGAGTAACGGGAAAGCAGGGAGGTCTTGCCAGTGGGTGGTCGAGGAATTCAAAGTGGCCTTTCTTGACCAATTGGAGAACACACTGTCGGCGGTAATCAACTGCCATCCTAGAAAGTGGCGGGTGATGCGACCCCAACCTTTGTGCCCGCTGATTCAGAGGAGGGTGGGGACCGGGAAGATGTCATGCTGCAGCAGCACTGGTCCCTGCAGGCTGGGTCGGTTTAGTGTAGTGTTGGCCTCTACCTGGGGATGACTTAGCCTGGGCTTTACGTTGAAAAGTGCACCTTTGTTGCTGGCCAGAACGTGGCTGCCTTTGTTACCATGTCACAAAATGGCTCTGGTTCCTATGAAAGGAACCAGGCCTGGATCTGTACATGGCCTGTACAGATCTGACTGCCTTCCCAGCATCCTGGAGTTTGGTGATAACCTTCTCCGAGGTTCACCAAAAGTACTTCACGTGCAGGGGACATCAAGAATGTTCTTCTCGTCCGGGTAAAACTGGAGACACAGACTAGGTGGGCCAAGCGGTCCTTATCTGCCATCAAAGTCTATGTTTCTATGTTTCTAGAGTGTCTCGGAGACAGATGCCTGAAGCTGCAGCTCTGGCAGACGAGTCCGCAGAATAGTATGCAGCTCGTAGCACTTGGGTACCCACATCAGACCCTGTGTGGAGAAGGTTTAGGAGCTCTGCCTTCTGCTCGCCATCCAGAAGTTTATCGACCAGGTCCTGGCCCTGTTCCCACAGGGTGTTCTGAAACTGTACCATGTGAGATAGGTAGTTCAGGGACCTGATGGAGCATGCAGCAGCCGCATATATGCACCTCCCCAGGGCATCCAACTGTTTGGATTCCTAGTCTGGTGGCTGTGTGCTCGGTGTGCTGCAGTCTTTGGGACCGGTCATGTGAGGCCATAATGACCAGGGAGTCTGCCAGAGGTTGTTAAGCCAAGTACTGGTCCTCTTCCGGGGCCTTGTACAGGCGGTCAGCTTTCTTCGGCACAGCAGGAGTGGAGTGCGGATGCTTCCACGTAGCCTTGGTGACGTCCGCAAAGGTGTCCACCAAGGGTGGCACTACCACAGGCTTTGGGTCTTTCTGCTGAAGATAACGGGCAAGGCACTATCTTTCAGGGTCGAGGTCTTCAGCATCCCATCCCATGTTGTCCTGGATGTGCCTCATGATCTCGGAGAAAGAAGGATCATCTGGAGGAGACCTGGGTAGGTCATGTGGGTCAGATGATGGAATGCTGAGTGGAGAAGGAGATCTGGAATATTCCGAGGTATCCGATCTGGAGTGTACCAATGACATCTTGGGGCTGGGAGGCCCTGATGGAGATCTTGAGGGAAGCCTTCTCCAGTCCTTGGATCTACCCCAGGAGGTGGAGTCTGCTCCTTAGGGGTTGATGATCATCCTGCTGGCCCCTTTGGTGGAGGAAGGGGTGTAGGAGTGAAGGAGTAGGAGGAGGGGGAGGAGGAGGAGGAGGAGGAGGAGGTTTCACAGGGACCACATCTTTTCAGATGGTGTCCAACCAGAAAGTAAAGAGATCCTTTACCTCTTGTAAATTCATGCCCGACGACGTGCCTGGCGTGGTGGTCTGTCGCCGGGGTCAGGTGTCAGGTCCACGGGTGTCTCCAGGGTGGGCGAAGGTTCCCTCGGAAGCCTGGCACCCCCTATGTCACCCACCTGGTCTTCAGGCAGTGTCATGTCCTCCTCCGTGGAATCCCTGTGACCAGTGCCAACTGGTGACTGGGGGGCGGTCTTCGGCTGTGATGAATGCGAGGCCATCGTCGGTTGCTTGGCCGATGCCTTCGTGTCATTGAATGCCTGGCCGGTGTCTGGTGCCTGGCTGGTGTCTGCGGCTCCGCCGAACACCTGGCCGACTTCAGATGCTTGGCTGACATCAGGTGCTTGGCCGATGCTGGGTCCGCCATCCACTTCAGGACATCAGGTCTTTCGCCTTCCTGCTTGGTGGGTCCAGACCTCTTGAGGCTGGGAGACCGATCTGGAGTCGGGTCCTGATGTCGGGTCGATGAGGAAGACTTGTGGTCTTCGGAAGACTTGGAAGAGGCCCGAGAGGGAGCGGAGGAAGCTGAGGACCTAGAAGTTTTGATAGGCTGAAAAGTCGAAGAACCACCTGAAGCCCAGACTTTGACTGGGGGGGCTGAGAATGAGGCCTGGAGGGAGAGCGGTCAGATCTGGTGGAGCCTGAGCTATGGTAGTCTGAGGCCCGGGTCGGGGATCTGGACCTTGCTTTCTCCCAGTGTTTGTCCCAGTGTTTATGGGCCTTGGAAGAAGAATCACCCCTGGAGGAAGGTTCTTTGTCCATCCTGCTAAGTATTTCTTCCAGCAGAAAAGCCTGAAGTGCCTTCTGACGGTGGATCCTGTTGCGGCTGTTGAACCCTTGGCAAAAGGTGCAGGCTTTGGTGTCATGGTCCGGGCCTAAGCAACACACACAGGAGGAATGAAGATCCTTGAAAGGGATCTGTTTTCTGCAGGCACACTTTGAAAGGTGTCCCTCAAGTGAAGAAGTTGGAGAGGACATTAGGTTTGAAGACACTTTTGAAGTTGTAAGTCATCGTGTGCTAGGTAGAGACCAAGAAGCCGATGCTGGCGAGTCAACGGCGGGAAAATAACTGGGGATTCTGGAAGACTGCCTCCTTATGTACTATGCCTGATGTCGGGGCCGGGACTGACGTTGGAGGCGGTCCCCGCTGAATACTGCTAGCTAGAAAATTTCTGTGGGGTCCTGGTGCCAGCTCAGTACTAATGGTATAACCTGCTGCAAGAGCTGTTTCTCGAAGTAAGATTAACATTGTACTGTACAGCCACTGACCGTAATATGGTACTACTGGCATCATGCTGCCATCCATACCACATGGTCCAGAACATCACCTTATTCCCAATTCCTCAGAGTTAAGATGAACTGAAGTGAGGCTGAGGATTTTAAGGCTCAGAGTGAGGAAATGTACACCAGCTTCAAGGAAAGGGGATATGATATGAGAGTGCTGGAAAAGGGTCAGCACCATGCCAGGAATGTACCCCATGCTGAGCTACTAACTGTCAAGGAGAGGGCACCCTTAAGAGATAAACCCCTTAATGTCATTACTATATATGGACATCAATCAAAAGCATTATGAGACATACACATCACACACACACACACACACACACACACACACATACACACACACGCACATACACAAACACATGGTGTATAAAAGAGCACATAATCTAGGGGATCACCTTATGCATAATTTTCAGCCACCTATAACCCAACCGCCACATACATGGTTACTCCTGCTGCTCTCTAGCACCTTTTAGTGCAGGCAGCGTATGTATTCTGATAGAGTGGAAAATGCTGCACCAATTCAAAGTCCACATAAGGGAATATATGTGGACCATACAGAGGAAAGACTGTACAAATGCACTGTCCCAACATGTATGTGCTCATACTACTCCAGAAGAACATGTGTTCCAATTTTTGAGGGTACAGAAGGTAAAATTGGGGCGGAGGGTTGGGAACATTAATGAACATATCCATTAATGAGAAGCAGTGTGGATGGTAAATTTAGGTGGACATTACCATCCTGGACTCAATAATAAGTTGGACCTAATGCCACTAATCAGCAAAAAGTAAAAATTGCGATGACCTGCTCTAAATAATAGTATTTATGCTGTGTGTGTTTTGTACTGTTCAGTGTTGAGGTCACCCAGGCAGTAAGCAGCAAGTAGTAGTAGTAGTTGTAAAAATGTTATTCATTTTTGAGTAATGAATAGGATACTCATCTGAGACAAGCTAATTTCCAGTGAGGTCTTTAGTGCACAGTGTCAAATTACAAAAAAGGTTTCACAACATTAGTAGCTTACATCATAAAATACAACACAGACAAAATAAAATAGTTAAGAACTCTTACAAGACAAAACCTTCTAACATATTTACAAAGTGCAAGTTCATTGTCACAGCTGAGGATACCGATATAAAATAGTGCAATGCAGTTCAAGCAACAATAATTTTGATGTCCCATTGTAAGTATCACTTTTGTAGCCCCAAAATGGAAGTTAGAGTGTAAATGTCTAAATATTAGGTGATAGCATTCCATATCTGTGGACCCATAAAAAAATGTATCTTCCTATTTCTAATCTACACATTGGTAAGATAAATTCCAACCCTCCTGCCAATCTAAGACCTTTTTATATTTCTAACTTGAATTTTATCTAATACTATATATACAGTATATATATATTCAGGTACCTTGACTTTATAACATTTAAACATATAAGCTAATATGTGAAGGAAAACATTAGTAGTAGAGAGTTTTATAAAATGCACATCTGTGCATTCTTCTGGAAATACATCCAGGGCTGGCCTTAACCATTCTGAGCCCCTGTGCAGCTCCTGCTGGGCCCTACCACTCCATTCCTGTGGGCCCCCACCTCACATCCAATATGTACACCTAATCAGCCCTCCTGTCCTGTATTAATAAAGCAGTACCAAATCTACTAGTTTAACCATCTTTAAATTAGTGCCATTGACTGCACTGAATTATTTGACTTTAGCACTGGAAATGAATCTGACTTGAACCTGAAGCCAGAACTTAAGTAAGCACGGTACTACTAACATATTATTTCTGTAAGGACAGGGACATCATAGAAACATAGAAACATAGAAGTTGGCGGCAGATAAGGACACATAAGGCCATCCAGTCTGCCCATATCACTTTCAGACACTCCACACTCAATATGATTTGCAAACAAGTTAAACAGCTTAACTTTTCTGGAGGTGTGGTGAGTGAGTGAGAGAGAAACAGACAAGACTATCATGGGACACCAGTAAGGTTACATGTTGCCACCTGTTAGGTTTTTACCGTGATCAGGTTTATTTATTTATTTTTATTTATTACAGTATCAGAATTACAACCCTTTGAGTCAGAGACTCATTTACAAAGGCTCATCATCATACAAAGAATAGGACAAGGAGGTGAAAAACATACAGTGTGTGGGGAACAGACAGTAGTGTATGAACGTAGCATGGCAGAAATATATACAATTACTCTTTGTACAGTTGAGAACAGGTGGAAGGTCCATAACAGCAAGAAAAGGCCCCTTCTTGCAGGAGACAGGCTTATTCATGATGGTAGCTAAGCAAGAAGGAGTGACCATTGGGATATATACTTTGAGGACAGTAGTGGTAGACATGGAGGTGGTGCTGAGCTCAAGATTGCAGGTGAGGTTTATATGTGATTGTAGCTCAGCAATCATGGGAAATGTACACTGGTATAAGAACAGGGTGGGTGGTTTGGGATTAGGTGGCTGGCTGAGGACCAATAGCGGAGTAGTTATTTACAATTGCAATGACGGGAGCTTAGAAGGTGGCTATGCAAGGATGACTTAAAAGGTCCAATTCTGAACTCAGATGAGGTATCAGGAGGGAGGGTGCTGAACCGGGAGGGTGCCCTGTAGGGAAAGGATCTCTGATTGAGGGTCGTCCTAACCCTGGGGACTACTAGCAGGGTCTTAGTGGAGCTACGAGTGTGGCCGTGCTGATTAGTTTAGTCAGTCCGGGGGCGTTAATCCGAGACAGATTTTTTGAGTGAACAGGTAGGTCTGGTAGGTTAGCCGCTCTTTAAGGGAGAGGATGTTAGACAAGGCGTAAAGTGTGCAGGTATGTGTTTTCCTGTCAGCCCCTATGAGTAGCCAACAGGCCTTTTCAGGGTCCCTGTAAGGAAATCCAATTTTGCTCTGTGTTGGTCAGGTTTTTGAGCCATTTTGAGTGCTCACATACTTTTGAAACATATTTTGTCATATCATTCATTGTTTCAGCTACACTTCCAGGTTACAGACAAGTTCTCTTGTTAGTATAGCCCTTTGTTTGTGAAAGCAGTCAACCTGGGAGGTGTAAAGTATGGCCATTAACACCATTAACACTTACTTAACCTAATATTTTCCACTGCATCTTAAAGTGGCATAGCAGGAAAGCTGTCCCCACCTTTTGTAATGGTAACAGAGCAAGCTGTCTTCCACTTTCATTTGCTGGCAAACATTTTCATCTCTAACAAAATTTAGGTATTTTAAATCTTTTAAATTATTTTTTTTTTCCTCAAGAAAAAGTATGGGCCCCAAGGTGCAGGGGCACAGTTTTGCACCTAGCTAAGGCTGGCCCTGGGTATGTCTACCACAAACCTTGCTGATCTGTTATACATAGTATCTAATTTCAAAAGTTCCATTACTGAGGCCCCTGCAAGTAATAGATTGGATCTCCATAATATAACAACGATAAAATAAGTGAATTAATGACATAACTCCTAACTTCCATAGGCATACAATGCCTCACTCATTATAGTGCTCCCAATCGCTTCTTCCCCACCTCTTTAACCAGACAGTTAATGTGTATATCCCACTTAATTCTATCATCGATCTAAAGACCAAGGTATCTATAATTATGAACCTGTTCCAATACTACATGTTCACTTGTTTCTATGTGTAACGAATGGTTCAATAAAACTGTAGCTTTATCCCTTGTGAACATTACCTTTGACTTTTTTGCATTGATTACAAGCTTTGAATAGAAAAAAGTAATTTTGTAAATCATTAAATGCTTCCTAAAGCGTATGTTCAATCGGCATTACTGAGGGACCCCCTGCATATATTATGGTGTCATCAGCATATAAATGATAGTCACTAGACGTATTAGCCAGATTATGGTTATTCAAATAAATATTAAATAAAATCAGACCTAAAATTGATCCCTGTGGGACTCCGGACACTATGGTGGTCAACTCTGAGTTAAATTCATTGATATCACCAATTGATGCCTACCTATCAGATATGATCTAAACCTGTTCACTACTCCCTTTGACATTCCACTTAACTGTAATCTGGACTGGAGGATGTCATGGTCAAGGGTGTCAAACGCCTTTGACAAATCCACAAATATAGCTCCCACTGACATCCCCCCGTCCAGCATTTCCTGAATGTCTCCCATGGCTTTCAACAAAGTCGAGGTGGTACCATGCAGTGGTAAAGGACAAGAGGCTAGCCTATAGGAAATTCTGAAAGAAATTAAGAAAGTCCAAGAAAGATGTGGATAGGGAGAATTACAGTACCTAAGGATGGCTAGTGTGGTGAGTAGAATAGTCCGGTGAGCAAAGGCACTGAAGGAGCTGCAGATAGCTGAGGGAATTAAAAGGAGAAGGCCTTTTAGCATACATGGAGAAAAGGACAAGAAGTATGGGACTGTTAGGTTTTAGAAAGGCACGAGTGGGTGGAGGAGAACAGAGTAAAAGCATGAGTACAGAATGAATACTTCTGTTCCACCTTCATCAGGGAGAAAGACAGACCAGTGCCTACAGAGGGAAGAAGAGAAGCAAGGGGAAGGGGAGCACGGATATGGTGGCAGAGGAAGACAGAATGAGGGAAGGGCTGCTAGCATTGAAAGTGGACAAATCACCAGGCCCAGATGACACACACCCAAGGGTACTGAGGGAACTGGCAGAGAAGCTTGCAAGGCCACGGACAGGCCTGTTCAGTTGTTCACTGGAATTGGGTGAGGTACAGAAGGACTGGAGAATGGTACATGTGGTGTCCCTTCATAAGAGTGGCCCCAAGGATGACCCAGGGAATTATAGACAGTCAGTCTGACCTCAATCGTGTGCAAGCTCATGCAGACCATACTTTAGGAAAGGTTGGTAGAGTATCTAGAGGATTATGGTCTCTTGGATTTGAGGCAGCACAGGTTTATCTGAGGGAGATTGTGTCAAACAAATCTGACTGACTTCTTTGACTGGGTCACTAAGACAGTAGACAGGGACCAATGGTGGACATCCTTTATTTGGATTTCAGCAAGGCCTTTGACTCAGTACCCCACAAAAGGTTGACCAGTAAGTTGGCAGATCTCAGGGTTGGGGAGAAGATGACAAGAAGGGTAGAAAACTGGCTGAAGAACACAAACCTAGAGAGTGGTGGTGGGAGACTTATCTAGCACCAGGGAGGTCACGGGTGAGGTCCCGCAGGGCTTGGTGCTGGGACTGGTGTTGTTCAGTGTCTTCATCAGTGATATTGGGGATGGCATTATGGGCAAAATGTGCCTATTTATGGATGACAGCAAGTTCTGTGGGAGGGTGGATACAGCCAAAGGGATACAGGACCTTCAGGATGATCTGAAAAAGCTGGAGAGGTGGTCCAGGATTTGGCAGTTGCTTCAATGCCAATAACTGCAAAGTTATGGACATTGGAGCCAGGAATCCCAGGATGGAGTACTACCTAAGAGTGGTCCAGGTATCTGGAACATTGGAGGAGAAGGATCTGGGAGTAATGATCACTAGTGACCTGAAGCACTCTATGCAGTGCAGGAAAACAGTAGCATTGGCAAAATAAGATGTTGGGATACATAGTCAGAGGGATCAGTAGTAGGTCAGAGGAGGTTATACTGCCCTTGTACAGGTCACCGGTAATGTCACATCTAGAGTATGGAGTACAGCACTGTTGCCCACACCTGAAAAAGAACATTAACCTTCTGGAGATGGTCCAGAGAAGGACAATGAAGATGATTGCAGGTCAGCAGGGTAGAGAATATGGGGAGAGGTTGAGGGCCCTGAACATTTTGTCCCTGGAGGACAGGAGGGAGAGAGGGGACATGACTGAGACCTTCAAGTACTTGAAAAGGATAAATAGGGTGGATAAGGAGGGTCTCTTCAAGATAAATGGCAACCGAAACATGAGGGAGCATAGTTATAAGTTGGGGGAGTTAGGAGGGAGGTTAAGAAACAATTCTTCATGGACAGTGTGGTGGCCAGTTGGAATGCGCTGCTGGAAGATGTCATCTCGTTGAAGACAGTGGGCAGCTTCAAGAGAGGCTGGGATAGGCATAGGGGAAGGTAAGGATCATGGGTAGAGAGGATGGAAAGGTTGGGAGAAGTGGGGGGGGCAGGGTCAGTAGCTTAAGCTGTAGACCCTGCAGTACAAGCAGACTAAATAGACCAAATGGCTTTATTCTGCAGGCTTCTTCATATATTGGTATGTTTAATATTCTTTTTCTGCTTTTTTTCAGCATGAGAGGAGCAGTGAGCATAAATATCTGGAAGCAGTATGATTAGACTGAAATAATGATCTAGCTACCTTGGGTTGGGGCTATCAGACTATTGCAATGCAAGCCACTCAGCTGTCGATAAATCATTGCAATAGTAGAATGAGCACAATAGTTTCTGTAACCTCTAATTTGGCTGTAACTAGCCCATTTTTGGACTGCTATGAATGTTTTTGGTTGATTTTGCACTTATTTGCACTTTACACATTTTTTGCACTGTCACTTTAATTGTAACACTTAAAAGCATCACCTGACTGTGCATCCAGGACTCTTGAAAAAGCTAGGAGGCAAAGCAAGGCAGTGTGACAAGTCAATAGGGCTAGTGGCATGCTTGGATGGCTAGCAAGGGATATCACCAGCAGAAGGAGGAGGTGGTGTTACCACTGTATAGATAATTGGCGAGACCCCACCTGGAGTGCTGTGTCTGGTTCTGGAAACACATCTCAAGAAGGACATAGACAGGGTGGAGGCTGTCCAGAGGAGGGCAACTAAAATGGTGCAGGGGCTGCATCTGAAACCCTGTGAAGAGAGACTAAGGGATCTCATTATGTACACTCTGGAAGAGAGGAGGGAGAGAGGGGATATGATAGAGTCCTATAAATACCTCAGAGTGTTGAACAAGATACGGAGAGAGGTGCACAAGAACAAGGGGGCATGCAAAGAAGCTGGAAGTGGGGATATTTAGGAGGGATGTGAGGAAGTACTTCATCAATGAAAGAGTGAAGGATACCTGGAACAGTCTTCCAGCAGAGGTAGTGGGGGTGAAAACAATGGTGGGCTTCGAGCATGCACGGAATCGAGGAGGTGGGCAGAGCAAGATGGCACAGGATGGAGTGAGTGACTGAACAGCAGAGTGCGAGGAACTTCTCCATGCAACAACTGCCATAAGAATAATTTTTGCCCAGGAATAAAATAATTTAAATTTCAAAAAGGGATCTACGGCGTCAAATTGGAATTCTCCCCACAGCGATGCCAACAGAAAGCAGACACAAGTATTGAGGTATTTCTTGACATTCTGTGCCTTACCTCCTAACTCTAAATAGCACAATTAGACCTGCTTACCAGCCAAAGCACTTTACATGTTATTAAAACTGTGTGTAAAAGAAAGTTAGAAGGCATAGGTTAGTGTGGCGGCTTGTAACTCTTCAGATAGTTGAGTACAACGTAGTGAGAGCTTACTCGATTACAGCACATTACACAAAGAGTATCTGATATTTCAACTCTGCCCTAGATTGGTGTTTTGCTTTTTTGTGCGGAATGCAATTTAAAACGAAAGGGAATTTAACTATCATGGCAGCTGTAAGACGGCTTGTTAACAGAAAGCAAGGCAAACCATATGAGCAAAATGCCTAGTAAAACACCAAGTTGAACCCTAGTGAACCCAAAGATAATATTTGGACAAGTCACATATAAAGGGAACATTTTACTTTGTGTTTTGAGGCAGCTCTGTAAGTTGATTCTTCTTACGTTTAGTAGTAAGATCCCAACACCCAAAATCCTGAGGACTGAAATCCCAATGCTGGGAATCCTGACAGCCACAATCCTAACAGTAAGAAAATGCTGACAGCACAATTCCTGATGCTGTTCTGTGGAGGGTTTGCCTCACGCCCCCCATAAAAATATATATAAACACCTCGGGTTGCCATACTGTGGAATGTGGCTATTGGGAGGTCCACCATACTGTCGGGATTTTGGCACTTGGGATTTCAATCCTCAAGATTATGGGTGTTGGGATCTTGTACAGATACCCTTTTTACAAGTTAACTTTATTTACATATTCGCCAAGATATTCAAAGGAGTTGCACCTAGCATAACTGAATTGCACCAGCGCAACCCCATAAATGTGCCCTGGGGCAATATTCAAAAGGGGGAATTGTGTAGCGCAATTCCTGATGCACCGGGATGCAAAGATAATGTATGTGGTGCATCTCCAGGGGGCATGCCCACGCATATGTGGTACATCCCAATAGTCAGCCAAGATGTGCGGCGCATATGTTGGCACAACCCGGAGATGTGCCGCATACCTGAGCACAAAGTTCAGCATGGTTCAAACATGCTCAAGTGGAAGCCACCCACAGGTGAGCTGCCATAATGCAATGCACAACACAGCAGCCGCCAGCAATGGGTGGCTTCCACCCCCCCAGAACACCGTACATAAGCACCCACAAACATCCCTGGTGGTCCAGTGAGCCTTCTCCCAAGTACATTTCATCTCCATTTGAATAAAATAACTGCCCTGGTCAGTCCTAGTGTTACCTTCCTCACTCCCATACCCAATCATCATAATATCAGTATTTAGACCTCCTGGTAGTCTACTCAGATTTCCCGCCCATAACCCTCGGACACTGAAAATACATGATTAATCTGTCCCTGCAACTAGTGGTCTTCCACTTCTCACTCCACTCAGTTCCCAGTCATTGCGGCATCATACCCACCCACATACCTACGCATGTCTATTGAATGACAGCTTACAACATGTGTTGCAAGCTGTGAGAGTCATTTACAACTTTGTGAATGAAGTCATTCATTCACAAAGTTGTGAATGACTCTTACAGTATGCACTACAAGCCTACTGGTCCACAGTGTGGACCAATGAGCTTGCAGCACATACTGTAAGCTGTCATTCAGTGGGAAGACGCAGAGGTATGTGGGTGGATATGCTGCCTTCTGATGACTGGGGGGGAGCTGAGTGGATTGGGGGTTCTGTGTGGGTGGGGGACCACTAGAATACCAGGGACCAACTGTGGTCATGTTTTTGGGTGATCAGGGTACGGTGCCGGAGGGGGTACCACTAGACTACCAGGGATCTTTGAAAAATATTAAGACGGCGATCGGAGGTAACTGGAGGGAGGGGTACCACTAGACTACCAGGGCAGTTTATTTTATATCCAAACGGGTGATCGGGGTTATGGACAGGGAGGGGGAACCACTGACCACCGGGAACTTTTATGAAATATTAGTATGGAGATCGGTGGTAATGATGGGTGGGTACTACCGCAGTCCCTGGAATAGGGACCGAGATGTATGCAGTGTGCCAGGTACATTTTTGCTGGCCAGCCCTGCACAACACATGCAATGGGGCTATAATGAAGCAAATGGCCCCATTTTCACCTTTGCATGCATAATGGTCTCTATCTGCATATCCAGGTCTGAATATCTGGAAATTGTACCCTACGCAGCTCCAGTTGCACTGGCTCATTCCCATTCCAGGTATGCAGGCCTGTCTGAGGGATGGGCTGGCACATTGTATTGTACCATTTTGATATATTCAGAAGAGATGTGCCATGGCACATCTCTTAATCATTCCTTTGTTGCTCCAAGCGGCTCCGTTGTGCTGCGCAACCACTTGTGCCATTGCCAGGCGCACTTCTGAATATCAGGCACATTGCGTCCTGAGCACCTGAAGCAAGATTTAGACAGAAAGTAACACAAAGCAATGCAAATCGAGTGAGCATCATGCCGAACTGAATCCTTTGACAAAGCTTAATTGAAACACTAAGGGTGTTTTCCCTTTTACACAGAATAAAAAAAGAAAGTGTGTTATTTAAAAAATAAAGGAAGAGTTTGTGTATTGAGGAGACAACTTTTCAAGTTTATATCCCAGGAAACATTATCAGTAAATCTATGCTTAAAGAGATTGCTTAACTCCACCAGCAATTATTGTAAGCAGCACGAGCTTAGGTAGCATTGAATTGAACTCCTGACAATTAAATGAACTACAATAATTGAATTTGATGTATGCTTTACATAAGATAATGTGCTATATTATTTGCTAGCGAGACATTATAATTGAAGTGATTTAAACCCATAAACATTGTGGGTTTTTTTTCCTTCTATATCCTCAGCACATTAAATAAATACAAGTAAAAAAGATCCTTAAGGAATATTTTAGAAAAGTACCAGAAAGACAAAAATAAAGCAGAACAAACTGAAACCTTGCCAGAGTCTGGCAAATATAATATTGAAATGTTTACTTCTACGGCATCTGTTAAAACCATAAACTTAAATTTTGAACTAGAAGAAGGACAAGAAGAGGATATACAGCTAAGAAGAGAAGTCTGGAAGAGGAAGAAAATGTAGTAATGGTTAAATGGCATCCATAAATCCTCCAAAGCTCAACCTCAGGAACAGCGATGGATTTAAATGGGAAAGACATTAAAAATATAGCTTCCATCAGTTTGGACAAAGAGGATGAAGAGGAGCATGTGGGACACCACAATGGAGCTGTGACCTTTCATAATGAAAAATAATTAGTTAATACATCGAAGGCAGATGGGAACAGTAGTAATGCATTAGTACCTGGTGGATTCAAGTTTTCATTCATTCATAAATTAACACAGCCAATAACAAATGAAAGCAAGATGTTACAAACAACAGAAAATAATGAGAACAATGAAGGAGAAAATGTGCTACCTTTAGCGGCTCACATGCAATAAATGTGGAAAAGCAAGATGATATAACAGCCAATTTAAAATTGATTTTTTTTCTGAGATTCAGAAAGGGTTCACCGAACTTGACAAGAAAGTAGAACAGATCTTCAGAAATATAGCAGACACTCAAGATGAAATCAAGACAATACATTATAAGGTCACTGGATAAGAAAATAGTGTCTCTGAGGTGGAAGTATTTTTACCCCAAATGGACTTAAAAATGATGGATCAATCAAAAGAATTCCAAGAAATGAAAGAAAAAGTAGAGGACTTGGAGTGGTGGTCTTGAAGGAATAGTCCAAAATTATTGAATATACTGTACCAGAGGATGCCGAAGGTCGCAACCTACACCTTTTTATGGAGGACTGGCTAACTGACAAGATGGGCAGTGACATCAAATGTAATCAAGTTGATATTGATAGAGCCCACAGGACTCCAGCAAGACTTTCTAACGTTACTCTGAAATATCCTAGGGCAATCTAGGTAAGATTTCTTAGGTTCCAGGATAGAGAGGATGTCCTAATGACAGCTAAAAAAGAGGATATTTTTACATGGACAACAAAGTCTGGTTTTTCCCGATTTAGGCCCTTGCATATACAAAAGGAGAAAACATTTCAACCCATTAAAAATATCTTTTGGGAGAGTAAAGTTAAATTCCAACACTTCATGCCTAATAACCATAAAATCTTTCACCAGGGAAGATACAAAATCTTTGATACTATGAAAAGTGCAGAAATGTTTGTGAAAGAGGTACTGGGTTTGTCTATTCATGTTAAATAGTCCAGCACTAGACAAAGAGAAATAACAATTGTGATTCAAGATAAAAGTAACTCATCTGATATAGAAAAAAATAGTATGCCAAGCCAACAGGAACAAAAGGGAGAGTCCAGTGAAGATACAGTCTTTGTGGGCATTAGCCCTGCACAACAAATGGACTTGGATAAAGGCAAGGCACGTTTATTTCTATGGCGCCCAATCCCTGAGGCTCTGGGCACCTTACGTAAATGCAGGTAGGGAAATACAAAAGTAAGAAACACATACAATATACATCTGATATACACAAATATTAAAACAATAAATATAGTACTACAATAACAGATTTGGATCTAAAATTAAATTAGCTAAAAATTTAATTAGCTCTGGTCCAGTCAAGGACATCAGGAAGGCCAGACAAAAAAGGCCAGCCTTTTGACCTTTTAAACATCTCGACTGGTGGAGCCTCCTCACAGAAGCTGGGAAAGAGTTACAAAGGGCTGGCCTGATGACTTCAAATGCACGGTCACCAGAGGTTTTTAACTGGCCCTTGGAACAGCAAGGAGGCCCCTGGTTGATGAGCGGAGGGTGTGAACTGAGGTGGCAGTTGTCAGGAGGATTAGCCAGATAGCCTGATATAAAAATGATGGAACATTTGATGTGAATTTTCAAACACAGGATTTAGGTGAGAATCTAAACTCTCCTTCTATAAAAGTGCATGAGACATAGATTCAGATTCTTTTATAGTATGGAATTACTGAAAGTTTTTTAGAGTCTGTTTAGGGACTATACAATAGTAAAATTGTATTGTGTAATTGCAGAATCTAGTTTATTTATTTGGTTTTGGTAACAGGGTAAGTGCGCTAGGCAACATAGCCTGCCTATTTTCAGGCATGACCCAGGACAGTACAATATGTCAATACAGCAGTGACAAACAATCAGGTAAGTGCAGTGGAACTATCTACAAAATACATTGACAGAGGACTGCCATAGAGGATAATACAAAACATGGATAACAGCAAACAGTGTGAAGTTATTGCAGCAAGCCATTAATAACAAAAGGCAGTAGGAAATCATTCTAGAGGCCTAGCTGAGAAACCATGTGTCCGAACAGGGACTTGAACCCTGGACCCTCAGATTAAAAGTCTGCTGCTCTACCGACTGAGCTATCCAGGCTTCAAAATTGGATTATGCTTACAGGGTCATTTCTTTATTCTTAGGTAAATGTGTGTGGGAGGGGGAAATTTGTTTTGCATTCTTCAGTGGCGGTAGTACTATCTTATAAATTTATTTAGTGGATGTTACAGCCTAAAATTCCAATAGTGGGCTCAAACTGAGCATTCCAGAGAGAATGAGGGGGTTAAGGGTCTTTATCTTTGTACTTTTGCTGTAGCCTTATTTTGGGGGTTTTGAGGGGGTATTGGTAGATAATCAAAATATACTGTTTCCTTCGTGACAAAATTGTTGACGGGTATAGTAATATTAAGTATCAGGTTAAAACATGAAAACAGGTGCAGTCCAGAAGAATTTAACTTATACGCAGCTTCTTGTTTTGTTTCATCAAAGATACATACCAAAAGGAGGAGGGATAAATATTATGGAATCATAAATGGTTTTAGTAACCCTATTAATAGGAAAAAAATATTGAAATATCTTAAACAAAAAAAGATAGACATTATGGGCCCGATTCCAGAAGGGCTATGACTGTTGCAAGAGACATACGTCCTGTACAAATGCTGCAAAACGCCAGTTGCACCTACGACTTGTGACATGCGGTATTCCAGAAGGAAGGTTGCACCCATGGATGCAAGGACTGCGCCAAACGGCCTTACAACCACCATGCATCCAAGAATCCATACACCAATGCATAATGCGACATACACAAATGAGAGCTACACCACAGATGGTGTTCCAGAACAGATGGAGGAAGCACCTACATCAAAACAAGGAGGCACAAGTTAGACCAGGGTGGAGGTTGTATAAGCAGGTAACAGCATATAAAAGACCTCCCCCCCCAACAACAGGAGCCAATGTACTGACAGCAGTGTGTTGAGAGACTCACAGCAGGAAACATGTCAGCACTTCTAGCCCTACTGGGCATCATGATGATGGAACACCGCCAGCGAAGGCATGCCAGGCGCCCTGGCAGGATGCAGGGGAATGGTGCACCACAGTCGCAGGTGACAGTGCCAAGCAGACCTGTGCCGTGTGTGACACATATACAAAAGTCCTTCGAGGAGCTCACAGAAGAGCAATGCATAGCACACTATCACATCAAGAACAGTACCATAAGAGCTGTGCCAAGAGCTGCAGGAGGACCTACACAGTGCCACCAACAGAAGACATTCATACCCATGGAGGTGTGGGTCAGTGCAGCACTGTGTTTCCTGGCCACCGGCACCTTCCAGATCCCCACAGGTGGCACAGTGGGCATATCTCAGCCAGCGGCGTTGAAGGTTCCTCACAGACCTGATACAATGCACCACAAGGCACATCAACTTCCCATGGGATGCACAATAACAGCTCATGTAAGCAGGCATTTTACACAGTGGCATAGTTCCCCCATGTGCTTGGGGTGATTGACTGCACACATGTGGCCATCAGGGCACCAACAGCAGACAGTAAGGTTTACATCAATAGAAAAGGATACGACTCCATGAACATTCAGAGGGAATGTGACAGCAACTGTCGCATACTGGATGTGTTGGCCAAGTGCTCTGGATCCTGCCATGACTCCCACATATTCCGCAACAGTGGCCTACATGAGGCATTCAGGAGAGAGCACATTACAGGTGGATGGCTGATAGGTAGGCTCCAGAGCTAACAATACCCGCAGTAGAGTGCATGTGTCAATGGGCATTGGACTTGCAGACATAGTGAAGGCAGGGGTGTATGTACAGGGCAGCACAACATGGGAACAGGATGCACAATCAATGCAAAGTACAGATGTGACAGCCACACAGACATGTTGCACAGCACACATGGGATGCATGCAGGCCATGGACCACACAGTGCACCTCCCACAGGCATGTGTGAGCCACACATGGCTGCAGGATGGCCAACGTGCATGTATATGGTCCACGCTGGTGTGTGTGTGTGTGTGTGTGTGTGTGTGTGTGTGTGTGTGTGTCTTATACAACAGGTCACAGATGCGCAGTGCAGCACATCATAATTGGTAACTAAACAGTAATGGTTCCAACCCCAACAGGAGACAGTAGATACCCCAGATGCCATGGCTGATGACACTGGTGAGAACACCACAGACTGCAACAGAGGTGTGTTACAATGAGGCCCTCACCAGCACAAGATCCATCACTGAGCGCACATTTGGCTCCTAAAGGCCAGATTTAGATGCCTCAACCAATCGGGTGGTGCGCAGTACAGCCCTGAGATGGCCTGCAGGATTGTGCTTGCCTGCATCCTGCATAACATTGCACTGTTACATCGTGTGCCACTGCCTGACACAGATCTGGAGGATGGTGAAGTAGCAGAAGGGATGGAAAGTCTGACAGCATGACAAGTTAAGCAACACATGGGGGAGCGTCTGCAGGACACTGTGCAAGATGGAAAGTCATACAGCAACAATTCTGAGGCGTCACACCAACACCACCCCATGGGTGGCACCTGCAACAATACAGTACATACAGATGTGGAAGGCAACAACAACAACATGGCACCACAATCACTGGCCAAATAACAACACAGGATGGGATTCTGACTGCCATGTGCCATGCAACACACCTGGCAGCACTGCTGCTGTGCCAGTGTCCATGTGTGTTGTAAAGCAACTGGTTGACATGGCTGCACACATTGTGAGGCCGATGCCCCATCCACGGCCATGCACAGTATGCTAGGAAGGAGGTGTGGACACACAGTCCCCAACGTGCACTGGAATGTGGACAATAACACATGCCCATACATGTGGCCAGTGACCGCAGGGAGGGCAGTCTGCACAATGGGATGCAAAGGGAGTGCAACAGGATACAGATATGTAGTGTATTTCCAGCATTGTTATTATGCATAGGCATAGCTACAACATGGGGCCATGTGCAGTACTGATGAGAGACACAGGCCAGCTGTGCCCATCTGTGCCAGACTCACAGGGGCATGTGCAGAGCAGATGTTGGTGCCAGGAACTGAGAGTGCACATGTCCCTGCCTGCAGAAACATGTGTTGTGTGTTGGGGTTGGGTGAGGGTGAACAGGGCAGGCCTACAGTCAGTGGCAGACATACTGCACTGTGAGGGATGTGACAAGGGCACCATGCCGCAGTAGCATTTCAGAGACGGACAGGCATTCATGCCACATTACATCCGTGATCCAGCACCACACACCATGGGCAGAGGTCTGCAACACCCAAGTCCACCCCAGTGACCACACAACACCCTTCAGACTTGCCTGAGGGCAGGCATGGACCACCAGACACACACTCCAAGACTGGCCCATACACCACACCTGGCATACCCGTACATGGCCACAGCACAATATCCTAGAAAGGCAACACCACATGGTGTACACAACACAGGCAGGTGCACACACAGTCCAGCAGTGCACAGGGCATGCAATGTGATGTACTGTTGGTGCAGGACCACCCTTCAACAGTCGGCATAGAGGACAGTGGCACAACAACATGTAGCTGTTGCCACCAGGCACCACGCACCTGCCATGGCCACTGGTGCATGATAACAGTGATGCCACGGCAGATACACAGCACCAGGCAGCACATACCTGCTGTTGTATGGAGGTCAAATCCATCATGTTGAGTTGCCACCAGTGCCACCCACAAGGTCCTGAATGCCATCAGGTGGAATGGTGCCATACAGGCCCATGGACACCACACTGATATGACAGACATAGTGAGGTGGTATGTGTACAGTGTCCACCACAGAGTGTTGCCATAGATACAGTGCACCATGATGTCATGCACACTGTGGCATGACTGCAGCTGTGGGGTGTACAGCTGTCACACATGGTCCATGTGCTGGATGTGGACATGCATACAACAGCGCATATCTGTTACATTTATGTGACCGCATGTGCACATTGGCAGGCGCGCGCACGAACACACACACACGGCACACGGTCAGTAACATGCTGACAACACACAGGGACACTGGTAAGGTGTGGAAAGTAATGCATTTATTCAGCAAGGTGTAACAACAACAAACACAAACTGTTAGGTAACAACATCACAAACAATGGGTAGGGGAACATGGACAGTAATAAACAACAATGCTAAACAATGTAACCCCACCCAATCAACAACGATAACAATGCCTATGAACATGTACAACAACCATTAAAGGATAAGTAAGAAACTGTAACCCCCCTCAAGTGTACAACAACAACACATTGAATGTAAATATAAATAGGGAAATATAACATCCCTGCGATCACCAGAATGCAACCCCCTCCTCCCCAACACAGCACAGCACAGGCACAGTGCGCTAAACCCTCAACAGGCACTGCCCTGGCACATATGGTCATGTGTCTCTGTCCCTATCGGTCCCTCAGGGTGGTTAGCAGGGCACCAAGGGACCCGTGGAGGCGGGCAACTCATTATGGCAGCTACTAGTTCAATGAGGACCTGGTCCCTGTTGATGGGCTGTGCCTGTTGGACAGGGTCCTGCAGAGTGCCCATCCACAGCCTGCTGGCCATGGTCTGCTGCAGGTGCCTCAACGTCCTCCTCCAGGGCACACAGTGCAGTTCTTCCATGGCACCATCTCTGGTGTGCCCTTCAGCTATGTCCTCCACTGGCACATCCTCCTCCCCCTGCACCTGGCTTGCTGCAGGCGATGCCTCCCCCTCCTGCATGTCCTGCCCCTCTTGGCCATCAATGTCTGTGCCTCCCTGCCGGTTGTCCTCTTCATGACATGCACTGCCCATATCCCCCTCAGTTGTTTCTTGAACAACATCCCCAGGGTACTGAGACAAGCACGCCAAGTTGTCATCTGCCTCTGGTGCAACACGGTCCATGGCGTTATCCACCTGCTCTGCCACCTGGCCCTGCATGGTGCCCTGGTCCACAACATCCACACCATGTGGCTCCACCCCCTTGTGGTCTGTGTCAGCCTGCTTCTCCTCCTCTGTCTCCGGTGGCAGTGGGCAGGCCCTGTGGCATTGACGCCCTGTCCGGAGTGCATATGCCCCAGCATCAGCCATCTTCTGCTCTGTCATTGCACATAGCAGTGCCCTGTGGTGAGGTGTGACATTGGTGCAGTCACCTGCAATGTTGCAATGACACATGTCAGTGGCAGTAATGGCACCCCAATATTGCCCTGACACCTGCTCTGTGTGTGACTGGATGCTGCCCATGTGGTCCACGGGACACTCACAGTCAACATGCTGTACCTGGAGTGCCACACCCTCGCCCACACACTGCATCTGCCCACCCCACTGCATCCCGCACTGCAGACTGTGTCACACTACAGTGTCCCCATGCACACCCGGGACACATATTGACCCAATACATCCACATGGCCAGATGACCAAGCAGTCCACCTGAGTGCAAGGATATACTCTGTATGCACACTGTACCCCATAGTCATATGCCATACCCTAGCAACCCAACCATAACACACACTGGACATTGCATGCACCTACCATGCCTCCTGTGTCTCTGCATATCCTCCAGTTGTCCTCCATGCTGTCCATCCCCTGCATGCCGCCTATGTGGAGCCTGGATTGCACCGTATAGACCTGTGTGGACAGATAACACATTGTCAGCTGTGTAGGACATATAGGCATGATGTCTGTGACATTGCTGTGTCGATGTGTGCCCACCTGGTGCCATACCCACCTTCAACAGGTTGCTGATCAGTCCTTATCTCCACATCCCTCCATTCAGCCATGGACATCAGGCACCTCAGAATGGCAGGGTCACGCCTTGTCAGGTCCTGCCAGTTAAGTTTGAGCTGACGTGGGGTACGCCTAACACCACTTATGTCATACAGGCGAGTCCCAATGGCCCTCCACACCCTGTTACTATCGGTGGTTGGATGGTTTCTGCACCCAAGTGGCAGCAGTGTTATGCGCCACTGCTGCGCAAGATTTATCAGCTGGGCAGTTTCAGCTGGTGTGAAATTGGGGGACCTGCCACTAAGGGAGCACATCATGTAGTAGTTTTCAGTCCAGCTGTGTCGCTGGGCCTGTCCCAGCAATGTGGACCCTGCCTCTGCTACATGGGGTGACTGTGGCATCAATCATTTGTGAGTGCACGTGTTCATGAATGAGACACGTGCAGGCCTCACGTGCGGCCTACCCCGCCGTATGCCGCATATGCGAGCCCACAAATGTGATTCATAGTCTGCTGCAAGTGCCATCACTACTGCCACATATGTGAACAGTATCGTGACATATGTGATCACTAGTGCTGCAGTCACGCAGAACGCAGACGCTATCACAGTCACATATCGCATATGCGGCATGTGTGTAGTGAATGCACAGGCATGATTTGTGTAACACTTCTGTCTGCATGTACACCTGAACATCGTACAGCATTGACACAGTCACCCACAGCACAGGCTAGAGTGATACATGTCTACACCCAGCACTGCCACCAGTAGCACATCCACCCACCCCCACATGTCACATGCCACCCCACCTGTACACACCCCTACTGTCCACACAACAGCCCAGTACAACTGCAGACATTACTGCCAGCCCTCTCCAGTCGTGGCCATTTAGCTGGCCTACACCCATACCCACACCCACGCCCTGCACCCATACCCACACCCGCAATTGTGGCTCTGCAGGCCATACTGGCACAAGCAGTGGAGTGTCAGCAGGTGTTCACACAGGACCGTCCATGGTGAACAGCCTGTCCCCTGTCCCATATGCACACTCAGTATGCTCTGTCCCTCCCCACACATGGACCACCCAGCCATGCACATCATGTCCTGTGCAGTGTGTTGCATATGTCACAGTGCACATGTTGGTCAGCCAACACTGTGGGCTGTTCCTCTATCCGCGCCACTCACAGCACAATGTGTGTACTCTGTATAAGTAGAGAGCACTACACACATGGCCATTACTCATTATTTATTCCAGATATGTGCTGCTTAGTATGTACACAGTGTGTTCCCAGCCTGTGACACACCCTACCCATACACTCACCCTGTGGTTACACCATCACACATATACCCCTAGTGCCCCTCAACCCACAGGCACACACCATGAGACATCACACTCATCACAGTCAACCAATCACACAGTCCTGATAACAATATACTGTGCAATCCATCGTGATTGACAATGTCACTGGTTTCCATGCTTCAACAGTGTCCTATGGTGCTTTGGGGCCTGGAACCCCTGTGTCTCCCAGCCTGCTGCCTTGATCGTGTCACGGCACCTCTGGATGTGCCACACATGCCTGTAATCCCTGTCAGTGTGCTCTGTCCAGTCAATGTTGTGTCCTGCACTGCTGTTGCCTTCGCCTGTCAGCCACGCTTCCTTGGCCCTGGTGGTGGTGCACACACTGCAAGTGGGTCTACTGTGCTCAGTGTGTCATTTGCTGCTTGTCCTGTGACAGGCACGTCTGGTTGCACATCATGCTGGACAATGGCACAGCTTGGCACAGTCCTCTGATGACTGGGTCCATGCTGTCCCACGCTGCTGTCGTTGGCAGCACTGTCTGCCTGTCCCACTGCCAGGCTCCTTCCTCTACATACACCCCCACTGGTTCTTGGCATATCCTGGACCTGCACCTGTTGCTGTACTCCTGGGCTCTGACCATGCAATGCAGGTGCCTGCTTATGTGGTGCAGCAGTTGGTGTGTGTTGCACTGCTGTCACAGTCTGCCCTGCTGGTGTGGTGGGCTGCAGCTCCACATCGGTGGCCTGTAGGTCCACATCAGTGTGTCCCATGACTGGTGCATGTGTCTGTTGCAGCACACTGTACTGTGCCTGTGTTGCCATCACGCACATGCTGCACACATTGTGGGCCCACATGGTGTGTTGTCATTATGGTCTGCAGCACCATGGCAGTTATGTCTGTCTGCCTCACTGCTATTCAACTGACTGTTCAACTGAATGTTCAACGGCCGATGCCAGTCTATTGATGGCCTGTGTGTGGTCCTGCAGGGCCCCTACCAGTGTGTTGAGTGATTCCTCATTCCAGTGTGTGCCTGTCTGTATGGCGGACACTATGCTACCCATATGGTCATCCATTGTCCTGTGATACTCCTCAAGACACAGCCGTATGCAGCCGAGAGCATTTCGTTTGCTCCTTCTGCTGTCCTATGACTGTCTGGCAGTAGCCATCATAGTTGGTGGGGAGTTCTCTGGCTGGTCCTGCAGCAGAGGGTGGCCTTCTCGAGACGTGCTCCAGCTCCTCAGTGGTGGTGGGGCTGAGGTCCTCTGCAATGTTTGCTACAATGCTCTCACAACTGGTGACATCACATGCCTCCACGGTGTCCTCAGCCTGTATTCCACTTATCCCATTCAACAGTTCCTCCAGGTCCGTTGCTTCTATGTTCACAACTCTGGTTTCCTGTGTGCTCAGCACCTGGGATGTATCTGTTGTGGTGGCTTCTGTTGTGGTGGCTTCTGTTGCCATGGTGCTAGCATCCTCTGTACCACTGCCTTCAGCACTGATGTGGTCCTCCTCTGCTTGTACCGCTGCTGTGTCTGTGGGGTTGCAACACTGCAGTCACTCCTATGACAACTTTGTTACACATACAGGCTACTGTGGTGGCACTGGTTTCATGGTGTATCCAGCCCCTGGTGTACTACACTCATTGCATGCAAGGCTCTATAATCCCAGAGTCCACATCGCGTGTACCGTGGTGCACCATCTTTGCCTGCCCATGCATTGCCCCTGCACATGGTGCCCTGTGTGTGTTGTACACCACCACCCTGGGTGAACACATGTGTTGCTCCTGTGTTGCACCATTATGCACCACCACAGGCTACAGCATTGCCACCATGTGCACCTGATCCAGCTGTGGCACACCCACACACCCAGCTGTGACCCCAACCATCCTGCACCAGTGTTGCACCACATGGCCATACACTCTATATATCTGTGACCCACCTCCACACCAGCTGCTGCCCACCCCCACACAGCACCATCAGCCCCTATACATCACATTACTGGTACTGTGCGTATGGTGGGACTACCAGTGCCTCCTGCAGCTCGTTGTGTCCAGGTCTGTGTCCCCATGCATACTGTGCATGCTGAGGATTCTGAGCATGTGTGTGTGTGTTACGTGTTCATAGGCACTGAGTGTTCTTCACTTGGCCCCACCTGTGCCAATGCACTGCGCTTGTTGCGTGCCTTCTTTTCCTTTGTGTGCCACTTGCTGTCATTTATCCATTTCTGCAGATCCCTCATGGTGCGTCTGGCATTGAATACCATGTTTACCTTCCTGGAAACTGTGTTCCAGGCATCCTAGCGTTGCTTGTGCATTTCCCTCTTCCCACCCCTGCCCAGCAGCAGTTTTGCATTGGCCTCCACTGCCGGTGAGGAGGACATGTCCTCATTTGTGAAGTTCTTTCCTTTTTCTCTGTACAGCTCATGCCACCTCACTATTGTTTTGGGCCATTGCCACCAGCCTACGCCTTCCTTCCATGTTAGCATCAACACTGCATTTTGCAGCCTTTTTATTGATGTTTCTTTGTAACATGTGTAACTGTTTACATCTGTTCTACGATTTGCACCATTGTTCTATGGCATATCTTGCAACATGTGTACTTCCAGTGGTGTTTGGCATATTGTCCGCATTCTGGAATATGGCACAAGTCATGTCATAGTGTTTCTGGTGCAATTGTACACCAAGGCATACTTTGTGACATGCGCTTATGGATCTTTTGGAATCGGGTCCTATGTGTCTTCAAGAAACTCACCTAACACCAATGGAAGCAGAAAAAATAGAATCTAGGGTGAAGAGAGTTTAATTTGGTTTACCCAGCTTAATCATAGGGAACTATTGTTATGCTAAGAAAGGGGTTTAGAGCAGAAGTGAAACTAGTTCTTTGGATGCTGAGACAATACACTATAATACCACTAAAATATTGGGAAAACTATTATAGTACCAGCTATTTATGCTCTAATGGCAATGCTGTAACTATGCTATCTGAGTTTTTTATGAAGTTAGTAGAATTCTCACTGCCATTTATTTTAGTAGGAGACTATAACTTAGTAGTAAATTCAGAGCTTGATACTAGAGCATTATACTAGATACTATAATAAGAAAGTGTCTGAATTCCTCAACAGGATGAAAGACCTAACATTAACGGATTATTGGAGAGTTAATAATCCTAAATCCAAGGAATTCTTCTTCTCCTCAAGATTTAAAACCTATTCTAGGATACAGAATCACACATACCCCTATAATGCAAAGCATCATGGGCTGTATATGCAAATCACCATGGAATTTTAGGCTGGTTCAGCATTAAGCAGGAATGCATGGTGCCAAAGGGCCTCTCACACAATCTGCAAAGTGTGCAAACTGATTATGTGAGAGGCCCTTTGGCATCATGCATTCCTGCTTAAAGCTGAACCAGCCTAAAATGTCATGGTGATTTGCATATACAGCCCATGATGCTTTGCATTATTGGGGTATGTGTGATTTTGTATTTCTTTGAAACTTGGCTTTATGGGCAATGCCCTTTGGGGTAACCCTTGCCTCAGTACTTCTACACTGAGGTTCTTTGTCTATTCTAGGATAGATATGATTCTGGCCTCAGGGTCATTGTACCATAATATAATAAGTATTAAATATGATCTAATTATTATATCAGATCATGCAATGCTTTGCTTGTTTTGGCATCCAGGGACTCCACCAAATGTTCATCTTGGAAGATGGATCCATTATTATTAAATGACCCTATATTTGTAGATAAAATAAAAGCCGAAACAGATATATGTTTTTAAAACAATGTAACCGTTAAGTACCAAATATTATAGTTTTGGTTACCTATAACTTATTATAGGTTATAAGACAGTTATATGAGGTTTCTGTATTGCAAGTACTGCTAGTAAAAGAAGAAACAAAAATTAAAGGAGTTAGAGAGTGAACTCTTAACTATCCAACAGTTACACAAAATATCAAATAGTAATATTCCTTTAAAAAGCTAGAAAAGCTAAACATGAATATAATTCAATCGTAATTGAAAAGTGGAATGAATGATATTATACACACGATCCAAATATTACTCATATGTGAACTGCAGTGGAAATTTCTTAGCTTACCAATTACAAAAAAAAAAGCGGAAAGATTGATTACAGAAACAAGACTAGCTTACAGACTGTAACAACAGAAAGAGATCAATCATGACTTCATGAATTATTATAGTAAATTATATTAAACACAAGGTACAACAGTAATTAATGAAACATTTCAGAATATACCAATAATAAATACAGAATAACAAATATTTTTGGACAAGCCAATAGAGTATTCAGTAATAGATAGGGCAATTCAATTATTAAAACCAAGAAAAGTCCCCAGATTAGATTGTATTAACATTGACTTTTATCATTCAGAGAACTACTGATCCCTAAACTTCATGCTCTATTTAATTCCTTTCAGGATAGGCACCCCCTTCCTTTGATGAAGCCCTCATACTGCTCATCCCTAAAAAGGGGAAAGATAAATATTTATGTGCTTCTTATCACCCAATCTCTCTGCTCAATGCAGACTATAAAATATATGCCAGGATTCTAGCTGTGAGAATGGAAAATGTCTTGCCCTGCTTAATTGGGGATGACCAGACAGGGTTCATTAAAGGAAGAAGAGGGCATAATAATATAAGAAACACACTGAACATCTGATCTACAAATAAAACCCAAGCGGGTATGGTGGTGTACCTGGATGCCAGGAAGGTGTTTGAAAAAGTTGAAAGGCTTTATTTCCTAGCAGTGTTAAAATCAGCAAACATAGGTAAAACATATTTTTCCTGGATAGCAGCAATATATACTGTAGGTCACCTAAGGCCAAAGTTTTGATAAATAGTACTATATACCCTTTTTCCGTTTATTTAGATGAAGTAGACAGGGATGTTCCTTGTCACCTGTTCTTTTTGCATTAATTATTGAACCTCTGGCAAATGCAATAATGTTTTATTTATTTATTTATTTATCATTATTTCGGAGTACACCTTTGAGCTACGAGCTCATTTGCAAGAATCCACATCAACTGAAATTGTACAGTAATCAAAGCATAGCAGGGGAAACTGGAAACGTTACACACTATCAAACAGAAGAAGCAGGGAAATATGTGCAGAGTTTACAACAACTAGAAGTCATTGCCGCATGACAGCGCTTTGTCAATGCCATACAAGGATCTGAACAGAGCTATACACCATGGCCTGGATATTCAAACTGCGCCAGGCTGTGGCGCAAGCCTGGGCGCAACTCAACATTGTTGCGCAGGGGTGTGGCCTGGGCGATATTCAACGGAGCTGTGCTATGATGCAGCAGCTTTGAATATCACACCCTGGCCACCCCCACTGTGCATGGTGCAGTGGCACTGTGCCAGTGCAAGTGGCCAGAGTGGAGCATGGAGATGCGCTAGCGCAGTGCGCCATGCATGCACAGCACCTGCGATATTCGAGTAAGGACATGCAATGGGGCCATAATTTATGCAAGGCACACAGGGGCAATTTGCATCCCATTACAGCCCCATTTGCATGCCATTAGCATGCAGGTGCGCCGATCCCCGACAACTTGCGCCTGGTGCCCTACCAGGCAGCAGCCGTCGGGGACCGACGCCCCCTGCAGCTCGATTGTGGGCATTCCTGTAATATCAAAAAATAACCGTCCAATATCTCTGGTGGTCCAGTGGACCGATCGCTGCCTGATCGCAGGCATCAGTACCACATCAAAGACCCCTACTACCCTGGTGGTCTAGTGTACCCCCCACCCCACCCGGCCACTGAGCCCCACCGCTCCGCTCCCCGTCAGCCAGTGGGGCGGCACCCCAACTGCCTGCCGCCCCACTGCCACCAACTGACAGCTCGGTAGAGGCTGCGCCCATTGGTTCTGGCATGAGCCAATGGGTGTGCAGTCCATACATCATACTCATTCAGATATACGATGACTTCATTCACATATCTGGACTGAGTAGTACGTATGGACGTACACCCATTGGCTCATGCTGGAACTATGGGCATGGCAGCCCTACTGAGCTGTTAGTCAGCAGGCGGCGGGCGGCAGGCGGGTGGGATGCTGCAGCCCGCCGGCTGATGGGGGGGAGTGGGGCGGTGGGGCTCAGTGGCCGGGTGGGGTGGGGGGTACACTAGACCACCAGGGTAGTAGAGGTCTTTGATGTGGTACTGATGCCTGCGATCAGGCTCAGTGCAGTCCACTGGACCACCTGGGATATTGGACTTTGGGGGAGTTTGCGACATGGATGCCCGCCATGGGGCATGGGGGGCACTGCCAGGTGCGGCAGGAACTCGGGTGGCCACCCACAGGTGGCAGCTGCTGTGTTGCGCCCTGCAATGCGGCAGCTCACCTGTGAGTGTCCATCACTTGTTCCTTTTTTTCCTGGCGTAACTTTGTGCAGGCGCAGGTAGGGGTTGTGCATGCATGACTCTGCATCCGGGCTGAATATCGGGCTGTGCAGGTTATTCATGTGCATGTCCCCCTACCTGTGCCTCCATCTGATGATGGCTCTGGCGCATCAGGATTGTTCTGGCGCTTTCCCTTTTGAATATCGGTCAAGATTAGAGTTGTGCATGATGCAACAATGTTGCACCATGCACAACCCTTTGAATATCTGGGCTCATATTTACACTATTAGCAAGAGAAGAGAATCAAATAATATAAGAAGTTTCAGATATGGAGATGTGCGAGACCTGAACTTTCTTTACGCATGATATTTTACCCTATTTAAAAATCCAATTAAAGACCTAAAGTTAATACTGCGATTAGTAAAGAGTACAGAGAACAATCAGGTTATACTGTTAACTGGGCAAAATCAGGAGCTTCATCAATAAACTAGGAAATGTAAATAAACATAGATAGATTTCCAGTTATGCTGAAAACACAAAGTATGTTGTATTTCACTATATTTTTAAATAATAACATTAACTAGCTATTAGAAATCAGCCTGAAACCTTTAGTAAATGCAGTAGATCAAGATCTTGAAAGATGGAAGGGTTTATCCCATCCCTTTTTGGGACAAATTCAAATAATAAAAATTAATATCTCACCCTGCTTTTTGTACATGTTCCAAGCATTACCAATTACTATCCCTAAAGAGAGCTGGATGAGAACAGATAAAAGTATAAATAGATTTATATGGAATGATAAATGTCCCAAATTAATAAAGCAAAAACTCTATTAAAGATACGATCAGTTGGGTTTAAAACTTTTATTTATTTATTTAGGTATTCGGAAAACCTTTGAGCAATAGCTCTTTTACAAAGGCTTCACATCTATAAACAAATACAGAATGTTTCAAACAACAATGTCATGAAACAGATTACAACAGAAGTCTGTGCAAAAACATAAAACAATATGGTATTACAACATCAGATGAGGCATAGTTCAGCCAGTCATAAAAAAAAAACCATTAACAATGTTCATATTTACAAAAACTGTACTATGGTACTGCATAGCTGTAGAGAAGAGGAGAGCAAGAGTTATGTTCCAGGGGAACGGTTAAGTTGGGGGAGGTAGAGTAGGTACAGGGAAGCAGCCATCAGAGGAAGCCTTGTGAAAAAAAGAAGAGTGGTGGTGGGGGGTTGGGATGGGGAGGAAAGCAAGAGAGGGCAGGAGTGATCTAGGGGTGGTGGTAGGAGGGGGTGCTTGGGGAGAGGCAGGAGGGGAAGGACTGAGGGAGGGGGAAAAGAGGGACACAGGGGGAAGACTGGGGAAGGGGGACACAGGGGGAGGAAAATCAAGACAAGTGGCTTGCTGGGTGGAGTATGGGTAGGTTATGGGTAGGTAGGCAGGAGCAGGGATGGTCTTCAGGAGCCCAGCAACACTTTCACTTGTTCATGGAGATAAGGTGACACTTGAGTTTAGACTTGAAGGCCTGGAGACTTGGGGTGTTATTCAGGACCTCTGGGATATCACTGAGCCACAGGGGGACTCTGTAGGAGAAGGAGCATTGACCTTGCCTATCTAATATCATTGGGTAACTATGCTGGAACCTATAAAAGAATATTATAGTACTACTCCTACCCCTGGGTTTACCTTGAATTAGGTGCGTTTATACATAGAAATCTAACACGCTTATTATTCCAAAATTTAAATAATAAAAAGCGTAATGGGGAAGACAATATATTTCTTAGGGATACTATCCGAAGCTGGAAAAAAGTGAATCAAGATATGGGTATCGAGCATAAATTATGTAAGCTATCCCCTCTGGGCAGAAATGATTTTCTTTCTGGGTTTAATACCTTATGTGTTAAAAGATGGACAGAGTATAATGTGAAATCAATAGCAGATTTTCATGATGGACATATTATTAAAGTTCTTCCAGCAGATGCATGTACAATACACCATCCCTCAGACAATGTTTTTTTAGCTATCTTCAAATGTGTTCTGTTCTCAAAATTTTGGGGGGGAAAAAGGGAAATTTAATTTCAAACCCAGTCCTCTATTTGAAATGATTGAATCAGTCTCTGGAAGAACTAAATTACTATCCAAAATATATAAATGAATTATGGACCCTAAACAACCTAGTTTGCAAGATTTGAAAAATAAATGGGAAGCTGATTTGCAGATTTCCATCTCTGACTAGAAACAGGAAACCATTTATACTAAGTGGAATTAGGCGATAAGTGATAGAATGAACCAGATACATTTCTATGTTTTACACAGAGAGTGGGATATTCAGACTGCGCCAGGCATGGGTGCAAGCCTGGGCACAGCGCAACTGGGATGCGCCAGGGCACGGCTCGGGTAATATTCACGGTGCTGCGCCATGGCTCAGCACCATTGAATATGACACTGGGCTGCCTGCATTGCACACAGCACAGTGGCACTGTGCCAGTGCAAGTGGCAAGTAAGGAGCAGGGATGCGCCTGCGCAAGTCTGGGGAAAGCGCCAGCATCAACCACGAGCTCAGGCGCTGGGCATGCAAATGCGGCCATTATGTATGCAAGGGTAAAAATGGGGACATTTGCATGTCATTATGGCCCCATTTGCATGCAGGTCGCTTGATTCCCGGCGACTTGCATCTGGCGCCCTGCCAGGCTGCAGCCATCGGGGACCCACGCCCTTGCCCTCGGCAGGAAACGTGGCCCAATGCCCATCACAGGCTTTAGTAAAGTTTAAATTCTGCGGTCCAGTGACCCCACCCTACTGCCCAATCGTGGGCATATATCATAAATCAGGGTTCAGTGATCCTGCCCCTGCTCTGTGAGTTGTGAACAATCACATCTCTGGTGGTCCAGTGACGATCCCCAGCCGATTGCAATGAAAAATCTGGTACCAGGACATCCGGATCATGGGTTTTATTGTAATACCTTGTGGCTACAGTGCCTTTTCACTCACTATCAGACCCACCACCCCCCCAGTCAGCGGGGGCAGCTCCCACCCACAAACTGGCCTGTCACCGCATTAACTGACAGCATATATCGGCTGTATGCCTGCGGTCTTCTGTCTGGGCCAATGGGCATGCAGATTATACTATTACTTAGTTCCTGAAATGTGAATGAACCATTCACATTTTAGGACCGTGAGTACAACACGGTTCTGCACACCCATTGGCCCATGCAGGGGACCAATGGGCATACAGCTGTACTGTACGCTCGTCAGTCAGCCGGCAGCTGGGCAGCTTGTGGTGGGGAGCTGCCGCCCGCCTGACCCGGGGAGAGGGGTGGTGGCCTGAGTGGGCGGTAAGGAGGGGTACCACTGGCCCACCAGGGATTATATTTACAACTAAAGCCCGCTGGCTGGGAATCAGGTCCACTGGACCACCAGGCATATTTATTTTCATTTGCCCGCGATCGGGCTGGGGATCAGGTCCACTGGACTGCCAGGGAATGTGATTTGAACTACAGCCTGCGATCGGGCAGGGGGGCAGGTCCACTGGACCACCAGTGTATGTAGTTTTCACTAAAGCCCACGATCGGGCGGGGGAGCAGGTCCACTGGATCACCAGGGTTTCATTAATGATACGCCTACGATCGGGCGATGGGGTAGGGTCCACTGGACCACCAGGGATATGTATGGACACTTATGCCCACTATCGGGTGAGTGGAGGGGGAGCACGATGCCCGGACTGTGTCCCAGAAGGTCGGGTGGCCACCCACAGCAGGCAGCTGCCGTGTTGTGCACTGTAATATGGCAGCCCACCTGTGGGTGTCCTCCGGCTTGCTCCTGCTTTTTATGGGTGGATATTTGCACCCCCCCCCCGTGTGGCGCAAGGCGGGTTCATGCCTGCATATGCGCCGCACATCCTGGGCTGAATACCGGGATGTGCCGCATATGCATGGGCACGCCCCCCTGCACTTGCGCCACATACATTACTGGTGCACCCTGGCGCATCGGGAATTGCGCAGTGCACCATCCCCCTTTGAATATCATGCCAGGGCACATCAGTGGGTTGCACATGGTGCAACACTGTTGTAGCATGCGCAACCCCTTTGAATATCCCACCTAGAATCTATTACTCCCTACCTTTGAATAAGTTCAATAAAACTGTGTCACCCTATTGTAATAGAGGTTGTGGCAAAATAGTCAATGCTGTGCATGTGCTGGCTTTGTGTCACAAAACTTAACATTTCTGGATTCAAGGTATAGATCTGTTAATATAATTTTAGAAACCAGATTGACATTTGAACCCAAACTGTGTTTACTGTCAACAGCCTCTACTCAAGATACATCAAAAGGGCATAATACGACACTATTACGTCTAGCTTTACTAAATGCCAAAAGATGCATTACTCATTTATGGAAAGATTCACAAGCTCCAAATTTGGCTTTGTGGAAAAACTTTTTAGGAAGTATGAGATATGAAAGAAAACCATTATTCTGTAAGTAATTAAATGACCGAGTACTTAGAAATATAGGGCCCAGTACAAAGAGCTTTATCAGCAGGTAGGATTTAAAATGGAATGAGGTTTTGGGCTCTGACTCAGGCTTTGATGCCTGAAGAGGTTCATGTTTAAAAAGGTATATTGTAATACTTATTTCCCTCTTCCTTTTTAGGGTTAGCAGAACTGTGACAGAGAAGCTGGTAAGTATGAAATAATGAAAGTATTAATGGATTGCTATTGTCTGAGACAAAGAATCTGTTGATAATATTTTCTTGATCCTTAGAACTTCAATGAATTTATAGTTAATATGCTAAGTTAACATGCAAACATATGTGGGTTTCTGTGTTTTTATATGTATATTTAAAATGAATAAAAAATATATTAAAAAAGCATGCATGGAATAGGCACAATGGAATCTTAGTTGGAAAATGGAGGAGGGGGCTAGCTGGAGATAAAGGGCTAGATTTTCGAAGCCCCATCAAAGTCTGCAGCTTGGGGGGAGGGAACTGGTACAAGTGCATCTCCACTTGCAGAGCTGTAGTTTTTTCTGCAGCTGTAGTATTCTCAAAAGTGGAGCCAGTTTATGACTGACTCCACGATTTACGGCGCTTGTGGATGATTTTTTGGCACAGCTGCGGGTAAAAGCAATGCCTGGTGGGATCTGGAGTAACATCTACTGCAGCTGCACCGGATGCAAATACAAAACTTCACAGGTGCGGAAATTTTGTCCTGCAGCTGGGGCTGCGGGTTGGGACTTAGTTCCCAAACCATTTGAAAATCAAGCCAAGGTAGGGTCTATGGTGACAGGATAAGCAGGAAAATAAACGGGAAGACTGGGTGAGCCAAAGAGTGTTCATCTGCCAACAAATTCTATGTTTCTGGGTTCTATGTTTCTATGTCACTACTGTCCATGGGCACTAGAAACAAGATTTTTTTTACATATGTATGCAAAATTGTGATGTATCTGCAGATGTTGTGTGCCAATGGGTCTCTCCACTGTGCCATACAGAACTGTTTCTTAAAGCCATGGGTACACTGCATTAAAAACATTAAACTTTTATGTCTCTGTAATAAACTATGGCTGTGGAAATGAGAATTAGGAAGGATATGGCACATTTTCGAGATTTTTCAGATTGTTGTATATGCTGGAAACCTACAAAAATCATGTAAATATGTCACAAACCAATAATACAACACAAGTTCATAATTTTTATATACTTTGATGTTGGATTACTTGGGATCACTGACCTAGAACAACCTTAGGTATCACATTTCGCTGCTGTCTATGAGCACCAGAAAAGGGATTTGTGATAATTGTGATGTTTGTGCACTTTGTGTGTGACATTCAGATTCCTCACCATACCATAACATATTGTTTTGGAAAGTCATGATGACACCACATCTAAAACAGAAACCATTATGCTTTTGTGGTGTATTATAGCTTAGAAAAGAACTTTTAGGAAGGATGGGGCACATTACTGAGCTATCTCAAGATTGTATTGTATGCTCTCAACATACAAAAAGATAAAACGTGTCACTAACTACTAATAGAACACAGGTTTATCATTTTTCTATGCACTTTGATTCTGGGACACTTTTACTTCCTACCAGGTCAGTATGTAAATGCGCTCACAGGCGCCTGACACTTGACCACCTTGATAATAACAGACCGCGATAAAAAGCGAGAGGGTGCAAAACCACGAAAGGAAGTATGCATGTAGTGCACCTCCCACTCTTCCAGTGCAGGATAAGAATCCTTCTGGGACAGGGGTCCACCAAGCAGCTGCCATGGTTTGATGGCATGAGCCACTAGCAAGTGAGGCAGGCAGGTGTTTGGGACCGGTTTCATTCCGCCCCAGACACATGGAACTTTTTCTTTTTTTTCACACTTGTGTGATATTAACTGTTAACCCCCTCCCAGAGTTAGTTATATTAGTTGGGGGGGTCGGGGGTGCAGTCCCCCATAATGGGGCGGTTGTGGGGCAGAGCCCCCTGCAAAACAAAGACTTATGCCGCAGGCAGTATATTGCACTGTACTGGCAGCGCAGTATATTGCTGCGGCATAATGTCTTGCGACATTATGACCCCATGCCCTTTTACCTGGCATTCTGACCTGGAACAACTTCAGCTATCATATTTCATTGCTGCCCACGGGCACTAGAAATGGGATTCTGTAACATTTCTAGCCAGACTGAAATTTTTGTGCTATTTTTGTGCATGAATCAGATTCACCACCATACCATAACATATTTTTTTCTGAAAGTCACAATGATACCACATCCAATACAGAAACTCTTATGTTTTAGTTATGTACTATGGCTGAGTTTTAGGAAGGATAGGTATATTTTGAGATTTTCAATGTTGTCGTGGATGCTGGAAACCTACAAAAACTAAATGTGTCACAAACTCAATAATATAACACAGATTCATTATTTGTCACGTACTTTTTTTATGTTGGAATGGTGTTACCTGGCAACCCTGACCTAGAAAACCTCAGTATCATAATTCACTGTTGTCAATAGGTACAAGAAATTAGATTTTTGTGCCATTGTAAGAAAATATGGCATCTGAGATTTTGTGGAACAATGGGTTCCCAACTGTGCCATAACATATCGGTTTTATACTCCTCCACTAAAGTTGAATATTTTCACGCCAAAAACTTATGCTTCCTCAGGACCTATGTCATACTAGTAAGACTACACGCATATAAATCCCAAGTTAAAGTGATAGTCACCAAATAAAGTGCAAGGAAACATTACAAATATACAATATTATACATTTGGAATACTATAAAAGCCAGAAATATTTCATAAACTGTACCTATAATGAACAACTTGAACTGATGAACTAAGCAAGTAAAAGGGAAAAGGAAAAAGGAGGAAAAGGAAACTGGAAGGCAGCGGAAAGGAATAAAAATAGATACCAGATAAAAATCACTCTGATTCAATATAAAAACTTCTCTTTTAATTTTCTCATATTCTTTTCAAAAAATGAATATGCACAAAAATGTATAAAAATGAAGTGACACAGTGTTAATCATGAAGATGCTGTACCATACACAATGAATATACTCTTACCTGCCTTTTGGATTGTGATATATTCATTTGTTAGGTGTTCTTGATTAAGGGAGTTTGTCATGACTTAATCATGTCCGTGTCAGAGTTTTTCAGCAATACATACAGCAGTAACACTACCCTCAATAGCCAGCCAGTACTTTTGTCAAGTCGCTATTTTATAAAGAGGGTGAGGGAAACCTTTTTTTATGCTCAAGAGGAACTTTTAATATGAGTGACACAATGATGAATACTGAACACCGGGTACAGGCCCTCTTCTATATAAAAACTGCCTTTATGGGCTGGCCTGGTGGTGCTGAGGGTTGAGGTGCTGGACGCCACACCTCGCACCACACCAGTGACCCGAGTTCGGGAACGAGCTTGGGCTGCCGGATTGGCTGGGGGAGAAGGCTAGGGCATCCGATGACAGCTCGTCTTCTCCAGGGGGAGGGTGGGTCCTCTACACCGGCAAGCGGTGACCCCTGGAGGAGGCTGGGGGTGCAACAGCTGCTAGAGACACTGGGGCATGATTGGTTGGGGGTGTAGGCCTTGGACCAACTAGCTTCAGGGACTGGTTCTTGGGGGGACTTTGTGAGCATCGGCACCTATGCCTTGACACCAGGGCAGGCAGTCAGTTCATCCTAGAAAAACAGAAAAAGTCCCTCTGGAGTTGGGTAGACAGAGTGCTGAGCCAGGTCCCAATCTACTGCCACCTGCCCAGCTGAGTCAGGGACCTGACGAGATCGAATGTTCGGGGGGTGGGCCCCCACCCCGACCCCGCTCGGGGGGCAAACCACAGAAAGATGGAGGACCCCAATCAGTCAGGTAGGACGGGGTAAGGACAGGCTTAATTGGCTGTCCTGAAGAGGTGACTCCGGAGGGGAAGGGGGAGGATAAAATGTATATAAAAAAAAACCTGCCTTTATAAAATTGGAGAGGGTTGTGCTTTAATTCAGGCAGCTTTAATGGCAGAGAGTTTCACTTTCTGCATATTTAAGTGTAAATAGAGTCCCCAGAGGTTTGTAGCTTGTAAAATATCCCAAATTTGGAAATGAGAGTGTGGATTTTTCAAAGGATTGCATCAGGGTGCTCAGCCCTATACAGATCCTTTTTGGTAGAAAATCAGCAAAAGAGACAATGAATAAGTGGCACATTTGGTAATAAACTTGTTTATTACACTAAAGTAATTAGATGCCCTAAAACAGGTCTTAGACACTGGGAGCCAAAGTTTCCCCAATACCCCTATGAGTGAAGATGATCTCGGATGGTCTCCGTGGGAATACGTAATACAGTGGGTTATATACCCCTGATAGTTACTGTAGTTACCAAAAGACTAGATACATAAAATAGGCCACATTGGCTAAAAGTGATGTGGCTCCACAGTGCTATCTAAAGATATACAATATTCATAAAGTCAGCTAAAACTGAGAACAAAGGACTTACACAAAATACAGTATATAGTGCGGTGTTACGTAAATCTGCATGATGGCAGTGTATGCTATACAATTATTTCTCAGAAGGATAACAGAGAGCACATAAGTGTATCTCGGTACAGTACTTGCAATAAGTAATGTTGCATATGAATCATAAAGTGTCCCTGGTTACTTACATTTTTACAGTAAGTACCAATGCCCTATAGGTTAGCAATCATTAAATATTTGCATGGCATATAACATAACATATATTGTCCATGGTGCAGAGTGGGTATCCAATCATAGTGTGGGGACCAAGCATAACATTACCCTCTTATTGCCTTTCCAAAAGGCAACAACACTATGGGAAAGTAGTGGAGCAATCTCCATCATTTACAGACCCAATACACAAGCCTTGTAAAGGAACTTGAGTTGCTCACTATGCTGTTTGAGTGTGCTCCTTTAGACAGCAAAGTTAGTATCAAAATACAATCAAAAATAGCTGTATAATAAAAAACCTTTAAAAGCTAATTCTAACCGGTATTGAAAAGTGCAGCATCACCATCATGGATATAGTATTAAGGTCATCTCAGCTTTGGAGATATTATTGCTGATGTAGATGAGATGGGTATCTTTCTATCTAGAAGTGTTTTCAAAGATAGTGTCAAAGGGTCTATATGGAAGTTAAAGATGGGCAAATACTGAGACAGGGCAAGCAAATATTCAGGGTCACTGTCAATAACATCTGGTTCCATGATGGGAACAGGAGTAACCACAGTGGGACCAATAACGGTAGTTTGATGAGGAATAAACCAAAAGTTAGAAAACCTGACTTCACAGGATTTAAGACCATATGAAAAAGATTTGTGATTTGTAACTATGCAATACTGACCATCAGGGTTATATGACATTTTAACAGTAGGAACCTTCCATTTCTGCAGTTGAACTGGGAAGGTGAAAGATTGATTGGTGAGTCTTGTAGTCAGGAATGAACATCTTCTGCATAATTCTGGTAAAGACGCCCAATGTTGCCCACTGGTGAAGATACTGTTGTTAGTGCCCTAGCGTTATCAATTTCACTGAAATTAATGTCCAAGTCCAAAGTGAAAGACCAGTCAATGCTGTCCGGTGAATAGCCACACACTGGCTTGATGATGTCAAAAAGTCACAGTGACACAAGTAGTGATATCCCTTTTTGGCACAACATTCTGTATGAGGCACCACCCATGCTTCTAGGGTGGAGTGGAAGACAGAAGAGGTGGTAGATAACTGATCAAAAATAGCAGTCTCTGGATCAAAACGTGTTAAAGATACAGTAAAAGTGACAAACATGGTATCTCTGATGGTGTAACGACTGCCATTATAACATGGACTCCTGTTGGATGACATGTAACATAGCCCAAATTTCTAGCAGTAGATATTCGTATAGACATAGATTTGGACATACACATTGTAATGCAAGTTGTGGACCTACAATGTGGACAGTACCATTTAGCAAGTCTCCTATCATGAATAATATCTAGAATACGTCCAGATTCCAGATCACAGAAGAGATTATTGACAGTGGTTATGATATAAGAGCGATAAGCAGAGCACAAAAGTTCTCTGGCAATATATTGCTTATCTGCCTCCTTGTTATTCTGTGCAAAAAGTTCATTAACTTTATTCTTAGTGTTGTTAAAACTTCTGGTAATATCGTGCATGTAATACATGGTAAACGCTCTTCCTTACTAAGCCCATCTACACCATGCAATAAGGGTGGTAGTATACTATTTTTCATGCCATCCTAGAATTTGACCATTTGACTTTTGATAGAGGCAATATCTGCCCTGTTGCAGATGGACATGCTGGATCTGAAAGGTCCAGATATAGTGCCAGTGGTACCCGTAACATCAGCAGTGGCACGCCTCCTGCATGATGAGGAAGATTCGGTATTCTTCTGGGTATTAGGGTTAGATCTAGGCCTAAATAAACCTAGGTGTTCAATATTATGCATACCAGCTACTGGATCTTGTGTGCGTGTCTCGTATGCAGCAAGACTATCTAGTAACATAGTACTGAAAAACCTAGACGTGTTTGTATTATGACACATACCAAACTCAGCCATAATCCAATAAGTAAAATTAAAAATAACTGGGATGTGCATGAATTGCACATTGTTAACAAGTGTACCTGGAAGGGAGGTGGCAGTAAGACCACTGAGTGGGCCAGGTTCCTGTGGGGGACATTCGGTAAGTTCTGCTTCAATAGGGGGTACTACAGACAAGAACATAGTTGCTGTAGCCATATAATTGTGAACACAAAAGTCTCTTGCAGAGTCTTCTGGAAATTTCTCACAGAAGGCAGGGTCAATCAAAGCAGTAAGATTATATAAACCAGAATGTCAGTGATTAGCTTGGAGAATGGACAGAGTAACATTTGGGGCAATTTTAGTATTGGGCCAACCTTTGAAGGTGCCTTTGGACAGGTGGGTAATGGGGAGTGTCTGTCCATCATTGTCAGTTTGCCATTCAATTTGGAGGGATGATTGGTCAGGAGCCACAGCTGTAGCAGTCAGGCAGGCCTTCCTGAACGGTGATCAATTTGTTGGGAACATCTATGCTGACTCATTCAGTGAAGGTGGTAGATTTATTTTGTGGGGTCATGTATCTTCCCTGAGGATGATCAAGAAGTGGAAGCAGTTGCCTTAGACGTTGATTATGTTTGGATATAGTTTTCATATTCTCACCATGAACAAAGGGGAGTGGACTTAGAAGAAGGAGGACTGGATGCAAGATAGCTATCTTTCAGGGATATCTGTGAGGAAAAAGAAAACGTCAGCAGGTACAATTCCACCCAATGGGGTTAGGAAAAGTAATCATTCTCCTTTATACAATTTAAGCTGCTTAGCATGCGACCACTTCTCAATAAGTTTCTTCTGCTGAAGGAGTCTAACTTGGTAGACTGTGGGACTGAGTTTGTTAACAATTGGTTAGGGTCCTTCCCATTTATTGGAGAAGATGTGTGTAGGGTGAGCAAATCTGAGGACCATTACCTAATCTCTGACTTGCCAGTCCACCTCTTGTGTGCATTTGTCAAAGTGAATTTTGGACTGTTGTTGGGCCTTGCCCATATGATACATTGCATACAAGTGGGTCTTGATAATATTATCTCTGAGTTTTGCAACATATTTGTCTACAGTCTGCAGTGGGTGTGTTTAGGTCAATCAACAGGTGTTCAGGTAATCTCATGGTTCTACCAATCATCACCTCAAAGGGTGTGCACTGGGTGGTGGCTGAAGGAGTACCCCTAATTGCCATAAGGAGTAAAGGCAAAAGGGAATCCCTATCCTTGGGACTGTTCTCGATGAATCTGGAAAGCATTTGCTTAATTTGTCAATTGGCTCTTTCTACCTTACCTGAGGATTGAGGGTGGTCAGGAATTTTTTTTTTTTCATTTTTCATTTTTATTTTTTATACTTGTAAATCCAAATGAGCAAACTGCCTGTTTTCATTGGAGGGATGTGAAACTTCTGGTGTGCACCAAGAAGCTCAAGTGTTTCTTGCATCAACTCACCTGTAAAGCTGGTTTCTTAGTCAGAGTCTACCTTGAAAGGTAGACCCCACCTGAAGAACAACTGTTCTACCAGGACTTTTGCAGTTGTCTTTGCTGTGCATTTCCAAGTAGGGAATGCCTCAACCCACTTGAAAATAGGTCTGTAACCACAAGTGCATATACTTGTTGTTCCTGCTGGTATTGGTCAAAGAACCAATAAAGTCAATTTGTATCACATGCCAAGAGCCAGATTATCTCTGGGGAAGTAGTTTGGCATTTCGCTTGGTTGGGGCTGGATTATTTTGAGCACAAATCAGACAGTTCTTGATATAGTGCTTGACATCCTTGGTGATGCCAGGCCACAACCAACAGATTTCAGTCTCTGGAGTATGTTCTCTACCCCTTGGTGTCCACCAGTTGGGGTGTCATGGACCTGATGAATAAACTCAGATCTCAAGGCTTCAGAAACTACCCACAACTTGTAGTTCGAGTCATCAGGCTGATACCATATCAGTTTGTTGTCTTGTGACAGGAGCAATTGGTTTTTCATGTCTCTTGTAAGGGCTGTGGGTAGGCAATTCTTGTTCAATTCCCTTGTCTAGGAAACTGAACACATCTTTCACACTCTGAAGATGGGGGTCGATATCAGTCCATTTACAGAAGAAAGGGTTCTGAAAGAACTAATAAAATTGAAGGTGGACAAAGCAATGGGGCCTGATGGGATTCACCCAAGAATTCTAAAAGAACTAAGGGTAGAACTAGTGACATCGCTGACTACTCTCTTTAACAAATCATGGGAGGATGGGGTGGTACCCAAGGACTGGAGGAGGGCAGATGTGATTCCTCTTCTCAAAAGTGGGAGCAGGACAGAGGCAGGACACTACAGACCAGTTAGTTTGACCTCAGTGGTAGGGAAAATGATGGAATCACTTCTGAAGGAAAGAATTGTTGAGTACCTAGAGGCCAGTGGGGCACAGGACCCAAGGCAGCATGGATTCATGATGGGAAGGTCGTGTCAGATGAATCTAATAGATTTCTTTGACTGGGTGACCAAAGTAGTAGACCAGGGAGGGGCTGTGGACATGGCCTACCTAGATTTTAGCAAGGCATTTGATACAGTCCCACACAAAAGATTAATACACAAGATAGCCAGCCTTGGAATGGGTCCCAAGGTGGTAGCCTGGATAAAAATTGGCTAGACAACAGGACGCAAGGGTAGTAGTAAATGGAGGCACAGTGAAGAAAGGAGTGTTACTAGTGGGCACCGCAGGGTTCAGTACTGTGGACCGGTCCTTTTAATGTCTTTATAAGTGACATTGCAGAGGAACTGAAGGAAAAGTATGTCTCTTTGCAGATGACACAAAGATCTGCAACAGGGTTGATACACAAGATGGAGTGGAAAGGATGAGAAGGAATGGCAAGGTTGGAGGAATGGTCAAATGTATGGCAGCTCAGATTCAATGCAAAGAAGTGCAAGGTAAGGCACATGGGAAACAAAACCCAGGGAAGCATACACAATGGGGGTGAGATACTGACAACAGTAAAATAGAAAGGGACCTGGGGTAATTATATCAGATGACCTAAAGGTGGGCAAGCAATGTGAGAAGACAGTAAGGAAGGCTGGGGGATACTGGGATGCATAGGAAGAGGCATCAATAGTAGAAAACAGGAAGTTGTTATCCCTCTGTACAGACAGTTGGTGAGACCCCATCTGAGTACTGTGTGCAGTTCTGGAGACCCCATCTCCGCAAAGACATAGACAGAGTGGAGGCTGTCCAGAGGAGGGCACCAAATGGTGCAGGGTCTGCACCAGAACACATAGAAGAAAGACTAAAGGAGCTTAATATGTATACTCTTGAGGAAAGAAGGAGAGAGAGGACATGATAGAAACTTTCAAGTACCTCAAGGGAATTAACAAAGTCCAAGAGGGTAGCATCTTCCAGAAAAGAGATGCAAGAACAAGGGGCACAATTTGAAGATAGAGGGGGACGGCTCAGGGTAATGTGAGGAAGTATTTTTTCACAGAGAGGGTTGTGGATGCATGGAACAACCTCCCTGAGGAGGTCATGGAGTCAAGAACAGTGGGGGACTTCAAGAATGCATGGGACAGGCTTAAGGCAGTCCTGGGGCGGGTAAGAGGAAGTAAGCTGTTGGTTAACTAGGATCTGCAGCTTATCTGTTAGGTAGGAAAATGGGCAGACTAGGTGGGCCAAGCGGTCCTTATCTGCCGTCAAATTCTATGTTTCTATGTATGTTTCTATGTTTCAGCAGAGGGTCAGACTTCTGTGCTGTGGACAAGTCCAGTGGCACAAAAGGTTCAGGTTTCTTCTTTGTGGCAGCTATTTGTATGGCTGCTAGGGCCACAGGGTGAGCCATCTCCCATGTCTCCCTCCATTGAGCACCCTCTTTAGCAGGAGTGCCTGCTCAATCATTGACAGAATAGTATGGGTCAGATTTTGAATGGGTCTTCACCTTATGGATAAACAGTTTGTGTTTAAATTGTTGTCAGGTTGTGAATGTATACAAATAGTGCTTTGTACTTCACAGGAGTGCCATCAGAAGATGCAAAGGAGTTCTTCTCCCAGAACAGTAAGAATTCAGTTAGGGAACAACAGACCCCATTGGAGTCTGTGTAAATGATGGTGTCTTCAGTACCATGCTGTATTTGTTCAGGGGCACAGGCCACAGCTGCCAGTTCTACATACTGAGAGGATGCAACACTGCAACATTTGGAAACATGGACAGTGTTACCATTGGGATTCACGATGAGCACTCCAAATCCAGCTATCTGCTCTCTTAGGTAATATGAGGCAGAGCCATCAGTAAAGACATGACACAGGGATGTGTCAGCAAGGAGTTTCGGAGTAGCAGGAAGAAAAGGGCCTGGATCAGGCAAATCAGGGGGTTGGAGTGTGCAGTCATGTGGGTGTCCTTGATACAGAAGGTCATAGGCTAAAATTGAGGTTATTTTGGCAGTGTGAACCTATATATCACAGTCCTGGAGAAGAAGAGATCAGTGCATCAGTCTGGTATCAGATACTGATCCATCCTTCACTCTGTGTGATAGCATAAAATTTGTGGGAGTCTGGTTGGTGTGTAGACTCATAAGTGAGTACCCAATGATATACAGTACAGGAAATGCTTGACAGCCCAGTAGGTGTCCAGAAGGCTTCTTTCACAAAGACTGTACTTCCACTGTGTTCCACTGGGGACAGCATCTGAGATGCATGAGCAATGGGTCTCAAATTGTCATTCACTTTTTGAGCAAGTGCTGCAGACATGGCTATGTCTGAAGTAGCTGATTCTAGGTGTAAAGGTAGAGCTGGATTGGGGTTAACTAATGCTGGAGTAGAGGCCAGACCCTGTTTCAGAAGGGTCACAGTGTTAGTGTGAATGGAACCCCAAGTCCAGGGGACATCTTTCTTCAGAAGCTCATGCAGAGGGGTGGTTTTTTGTGCAAACTCACAAATAAAGTCCCTGGTGTAGTTGACCATTGCCAGGAAACGTCTGAGTGTTGCCATGCTGGTGGGGAGTGGCAAGTCTTGTAGGCCTTGAATCTTTTTCCAGGCTGGGCTCCTGCCTTGTTCTGTTATGTGCAGGCCAAGAAAGATGATTTCCTTCTTGCATAGTTGTGTTTTGCAGGATTGCACTTGAGGCCTGCCCTCTGTAAAAGAGTAAATCGTCAAAGAGGTCAAGGTGTCTCTCCTTGGTGGCAGTTGCCAACAGTAAGTCATCCACATACTGCAGAAGGCATTGTGGGGCAGAGAAACCCTGCAGGGTTTCCATCATGTGGAGATGGAAAAGAAAAGGGCTGCTGTGAAATCCCTGGGGAAGACAGGTCCAAGTGTACTGTCGACCCTCAAAGGTAAAGGCAAACTTGTATTGACTTTCTTGAGCTTGAGGCTGTGACCAAAAGCCATTGGAGATGTCAAGGGCACTGAACCACCTGTGATCTGGTATTAGCAGTTTGAGCACATCTGGTGCTGATGCTACAGTAGGGGAACAGCTAGGAGTGACTTGATTAAGCCTCCTGTAATCAGTAGTGAGTTTCCAAGATGCATTGGGCTTTTTCACTGGCCAAATGGGTGAGTTGGTGGTTGAGACACAAGGCCTGATCACACCTTGCCTAAAGAGTGACTGAATGGTTTCTCTGAGTGATGGTAAGGCCTCAGCAGGAAAAGGTTATTGCCTTTGCCTGTCATGTGCTGGGCCTGGGATTTCGATGACAGTTAGCATTCTCCCACAGTCATGCTTGTGTGTTGCAAAAGCATCCATGTTCTTCTGCAGAATGGGTAAAAGTTCTCTGAAAAACTCATGTGTCTGGAATAGAGCTATGACGTCATATTCCTTGTCATTGGCCACGATGGCAGCAACCACGTGGGAATCAGGAATCATGATCGCATGGTATTATCCCTTGATTTGAATCAAGAGCATGTTGGCCAAATCTACCACACAGTTGTGTAGTGCTAGAAAATTAATTCCCAGGATGCTGGGGTGATTACATAATACCATAAGATCAAAAGCGTGTTTCGCACTGAGGCTACCTATCAACATGGAAAGTACAGTCTAACCATCCCCTCTTCTACTTCAGGGAGGTAAGGTTAAATGAAGCTCATCACTATATTACTGCAGCTATCTCTAAATCTAGATCTAGTAGCAACACCCTGGACCTTAAGCTTCTGTTGCTCACCCTCGATGAGGTAATTCATCCATTAACAAAAATCCTAAACCTCTCTCTCAGCTGTGGAAAATTCCTGGACCTATGGAAAACAGCCACCATGACACCCGTCCATAAAAGTGGGGATAAGACGCATCACTCAAATTATCACCCTATCTCCATACTGCCCCCACTCTCTAAGGCACTCAAGCGCATCGTGGCTGATCAACTTATCAACCACTTGGATAAATACAATATACCTTGTCCACAACAACACGACTTCCGGAAAGGTCATAGTACCACCACAGCCCTTCTTGAGTTCACTGGAGCTTTGCACAAATCCCTTGACAATGGTCTTCTCACAGGGGCCATTTTCGTCGACCTCTCCAAGGCCTTCGATACAGTACACCATGGACTACTAATTCACCAACTACTGAATGCCGCTATCACCTGACTCTTCTCTCTGGTTTAAAAGCTACTTAGAAAACCAGTCGCAGAGAGTAAAAATTATGGACGCTTTTCTGACACCCTGCCTGTTGGCTCGGTGTCCCACAGGGATCCATACTGGGCCCTCCTTTAGCCTTTCCTAAACTCCTCCCTTACCACTGCTCTGAGCAGATCATACTATATGACGATGATGCTGTTGTATTCTCCACTCACAAAGATCCTGCAACTCTTCAACACAACCTTGAACTTGGTTTCAGTTCTGTAGAGACATGGTTTCTTAATCATAAACTGGTCCTCAATGACAAGAAAACCAAATCTATGCTCTTCTGCAGCTCTCATAACCCACACAAGCTACACCACTTGGCTATCTCCACCACCCAGGGGAATACTCTAGATCAGGTGGGGTCCTTCAAATACTTAGGGATACAGCTTGACCCTAATCTCTCCTATGGACCTCATGTAGATAATGTAGCTAGAGCTGCTAATACGTGGCTTGGTCTCCTCTACAAACACAGACCACGCCTCACGCCAGAAGCTTTGAAGGTTGCAGTCCTGAGCTCTGTGATCTCTGTAATAGACTATGGTCTCATCATTTATGGCTCGGCCACAACCACAACCCTTAGACACCTCTCAACTGCCTTAAATAAGGCATGTCAGCTCATCACTGGTGCTCACCATCTCACCCACACATGTGACCTGTACACTCAGACTGGCTGGCTCCAACTATCAAACCGCATAAAGTTTCTCACCTGCTCCATGGCGAAAAAATCTACCTTGGCCTTGCACCTTCTGGGGTCTCAACTCTTACAACCCCGATTAACAATGGTGCCTTAGGAGATCCGTACTACAGCTACTGAAAGTCCCCCACTGTCACACTTCACAGGGACAACGCTCTTTTGCTTATTGAGTGCCACTCTGGTTCAATGGCCTCAGCCCCACCATCTCCTCTGCCCCAACAATTGGTATGTTTAAAACTAGGCTCCCGGACTATCTCAGTAGCAACAGCTCCTGTGACTGCCCAACTTAATCTTGTTTCTCCACTTCCCTTCCTGCTCTAGTGGTCCCCCCCTCCCCTCCTCACTGGATTCTACTCTCACATCTTGGTATACCCAATGCTGCACTTTTCACCCTCTCCCCACCCTTCCTACATTCCTTCTCCCCTTCCCTCTCCCTATGACTCTGGCACTTCTTATCTGTTGTCTATTTTCTCTGACAAATGCTGCTGGCTGCCTTGTTACAATGCTACCCTTGAATTGTATTAATCTGTACTCTGTTTGCAATATCCACATTGTTGTAATGTCTGTCTTGATGTTTCCCATAATTTGTATTTCTCTGACATGGAACCTTTGTAAAAGAGCCAAGGCTCAAAGGTATTTGTAATCCTAGACTTGATAAATAAATAAAATAAAACAATAGAACAGTAGATGGATAGATTAGTGCCATCCACTCCTTGTGCACTGGTCCTCCATCTGGTGGACCAAGAGGAATTAGATGGATCCTCATAATGAAGTACAGACACAGCCGTGCCTGTATCTAGTAAGATAACCAGTTGGCGTCCCCCAACCATGGCCTTGGTGCAAGACTTTCTGTTTGTGTCAATGGTGAGCTTATTCACTATATGGGCTGGGGCCAGTAATTGTCAATCTAAACTACTGCTGCCATCCTCAGGCTGTTCCTGGAAATGTAGGTCAGCTAGACCTCGCCTGGCCTCTTCCAGGTCCTCAACAGGGTACAAGGAGGGTCGACTACTGGTGGTTGCTGCAATGGACAAGGTCTCAGGATTTGGGCCTAGTGTGGCCTGATCTGGGGAGGCTCCAGTGTCTCCTTGGCCTAGTGAGGCCTGGGCTGCTGGAGCTAATGCTGCAATGGCTCGCTTTGGGATAGAGTCCGCTACTGATTGGACCTTCCCAAGAAGAGTGCAGAGGTTGTTGTTCTCCACCACAATATCGCGGTAGGAAGGGCCTTGTTGATAATTTCGATTGCTCTGATTGTCATTTTGTTCAGAATTAGGGTTGTTCCAAGTCTGCCTGTTCCTATTTTGATTGCGTCCTCCCCCCCCGGACCTGTCGTTCTGTTTTTTATCCAAGGGTGCGACATTTTTGTCTTGAGCTTTGCCCTCCACTGTGTAATGGGTTGTGGGCTCACTGGTAGATTGTACCACAGCCACCTTGGCTTTCGAGCTGTAATTCAGATCTCAGAGGTAGATCTAGTAAACACACTCCGTCTTCCTGAGAATATCTGTAAATTTGTCCATTCTGGAAAAAAAAACGCAGGCTCAATCTTGTCGCAGACAGCTGGAATCACGTTCTGAATAAACAAGATCTTATACTCAATTTGGTCAGTGTCTGCATCCTCCTGTGAAAGCGCTGTGCTAGTACGGTAGGCCAGCCATAGCCTTGGTGGTATGACACTGGGCTCGGTTTGGCAGTTTGCTTCATAGAATAGGCCAACATAACACCAACCATGCCTGGGGTGTGTGTGTGGCGATGAGTTCCACAGCAACATCATCAAATGTCACATCCATGGCTTAGTGAACTGCCTCTGGGAGTTTCGAGCAGAGGCCGGGGTCGACAGTCTGGCAAAGGATCTGCACCTGGTAGCCTGTTGGTAGACTTAGCATCTCACATTTGGAATTAATCTTTTCCAAATGGCAGCTGAGATTGTCGCTGGAGTTTGTGCGGCCTATGCTGTCAGCGGTCTGCTGTACAGAGTGGGCCATCTGAAGGGATCTATTCTGAATTATCGAATGTGTATCAGGGAAGGGGTTTTGGTTTTGTGCACCGTGAAGGGCGGCCTCCGCTGCGGCTTCAGCCACAGTGCAGACAAGTGATGGCTGGGCGGTGGCTTCCTTTAGCATTGCATCCAAGTGCTGTTTGAAGACCTGCTTTTGATCCTCAGATATCTCTGTCTGAGCGAGGGCAGCCTCAATCATCTGATCAATCTCCTGCCTGTCCCCCTTCATTCAGGGTGGCAACCGGAGGGGCTCCTCGGCCTTGGTATACTCACCTGACAGCGACAGTGCAACATCAAGGTCTCCCATAGCGACTACAGTGCCATGCCATTGTAGGGAACCAGCTGGAACCGGGCACTGTCTGTCAGGGGTCCTGCACCCCCCCCATCTGAATCAGCTCCAACTCGGAGTTGATAATCCTTAGTGGGGGGGTGCGGGGGCACAGCCCCCCATGTGGGGGGTTCGGGGGCAAAGCCCCCCGAAGAAAACACTTCCTCTGCTGGGAAACCGGCAGCCGATTGCTAAATACAGTCGACATGCCGGTTTCGATGTCGGGGCATTTGACGAGAAATTTGTCGAACACTTGTCGTGGATCCCTGGGCTTTGACCTCCCCCTCCCCATCATGGAGGTCGCCATCTTGGCATTGCACGTGACAGTCATCATTCCGCTGATGACGAAAGATCACGCTGTTACAGCATGGGGATCCGTCATCTTGTGGGTGGTGGGAGGACACTGGGTCACAGAGAGGGTGTGGCTGGGTGCCATCTTGGCAGTTGTCATTACCAGAATCATCACCGCTGGATGACGTAATGTCAATGAGTGCATAATGGAACCCACCCCATCACTTTGATGTGACCAGCCAAGACTTCTCACTGATGCCGCAGTTTCACCATCTTAGGTCTACATCCTTTGTGATCAACTTTTGCAATGTTGTGCTCAACACCTTTTGCAATCTCTTTCTGTAACACTCTATACACGGTGTTCAATTCGCAGTTGCCCCTAAGCTCCCTATCCAATTCATTACTTGCCCGTTTCAGGTCTTCTCTCATCTACTCAAGCTCCTCATGCAAAGTCTTATTCATATCACTCAACGACTCATTCATCTGCAACACCTGCTTCTTATCCTGCTTCAACCTATCACATTCCTCTCTCAACATGCATAACTCTTGATCATTACTCTGTAGAGGACAGTGCAAAAGAGTCTCATTCCTACTATGCAATGACTGAAGTTCTGCTTCAAGCCGCTGCTCGGTTTTCAAACTTTCAGATGTCTGCAATCCTATCTCTTTCTTAAGAGAAGACAGTTGCAGTTCGAGGGAGTGAAACCTCGATTCGGAGGCTTCCAGAACAGCATAGAGAGCCACGACCAACAGCTGTTTAGGACCACGCTTTTTGACTGTTTGCCTCTCCTCTGAGTACTGGGTTGAGATCCCCAGTATGGGGTTATCAGATCAATTTGCATCCTGCACAAAATCGTTCCAGCCTCCGTGGGAGGTAAGAACATTAGAGACATCGAGTCTCAGGTCTGTGCAGATATTAGACAGTAGCAAAAGGAAAAAGTTTGAGGAAACACAAAATTGGACCCGTCAGTAGTTACTCTACTCTGTATTGTTCCACAGTGGTTGAACCACCAGACGATTGGGCGTCTGCACTCTCACAATCCTGAAATTCAAAACTGCTGTTGAGACGGCATCAACTGTACCCAGTAAGCAGCCATACTTTACAAGATGCTACGGAGTGAAAAGTACAGGTGAGGTGATACAGGTGTGTTCACCTTCTTACTACCTGCAAGGGAAGGATAAGCCAACAAGTCATGAAACTTTACTAATTTAGACCACCTGCACACAGAAGGCCAATAATGCCAGGGTGCTCAGCCCTGTACAGATTCTTTGCGGTAGTAAATCAGCAAAAGAGAGCTGGCCCAGTGGTGCTGAGGGCTGAGGCGCTCGACGCCACACCTCTCGCCACACCGGCGACCCGGGTTCGGGAGCAAGCACGGGTCGCCGGGGGCTGGCAGGGGAGGAGAGGGATCAAGCATCCGATGGATGGCTCTTCCTCTCCGAGGAGGGGGGACCACAACAGTCAGTGTCCAACTGCCCCTTGGTGGAGGCTGGGGGTTGGGGACACACGCCGTAAACTGGGACAGAGTCGGGGCAGATGCCTGGACAGGGATGCATGTGGATGCGTGTGGGCTCATGCCTGCTGGCATCACTGCATGTCCTCTGACTCAGGGGAACAGAACAAGGAAAAAGTGGCACCAACCATGGCTTGATGGCTGTCTGCGAGTGTTCACCAGGCACTGTCACCGGAAATGGATCCATTGGGGTGGGGAGTTAGGGGCTCCCTGCCACCCCACTGTGGGGGGAAAGCCGAAGCGGTTACTGGGTGCTAGCAGTCCCGGTCGAGACAGACAGTGGCCGGATCCCCCAACAGTAGGGATGCGAGTCTAAGGGTGGGGCAGTTAAGGTGGCCACAGGAGGATAAAAAAAAAAATAAAAGATCAGCAAGAGACAATGAACAAGTGGCACATTCGGTAATAAACTTGTTTATTACACAAATGTAATGAGATGCCCTAAAACAGGTCTTATCAATAGACACTGGGAGCCAAAAGTTTCCCCAATATCCCTACGAGTGAAGATGATCTTGGATGGTCTCCGTCGGAATACGTAATACAGTAGGTTATATACCCCCGATAGTTACTATAGTTACCAAAAGACTTAATACATAAAATAGGCATTATTGGCTAAAAGTTATGTGGCTCCACAGTGTTATCTAAAGATATACAATATTTGTAAAGTCAGCTAAAACTAAGAACAAAGGACTCATACAAAATACAGGATATAGTGCGGTGTTCCATAAATCCACATGATGGCAGTGTAGGCTATAAATTGCTCTTTCCCTGTGTTTTCACAAGCACTTACTAAGCCTTGCTTCCAACCCTCTCAGTACTTCTGTGTCTTTTCGCACCCTCTGGTCCCATTATCTTCGGCCCTGGGTGGCACCATGTAAGTTCTCCTGGTAACTACTCACCTAGGTCCATTACTCTTTATGAAAATATTTTTCCTGTATTGTGTTATCATGTATTAGAAAATGGGCTAGACACAAGAAGCTTCCTGACTGACTGACAGCTACACGGGGGGGGGGTACATTAAGTTTCAATAGATGCCTGGTAAAAATCTAGTGCCAATTCGGGGTGCCCCATTACCTAAGGTATTCTTGGGCACCCCGAACTGGCCAGCCACCATGTTATTTTGTCTCGCTTAGCGAGATAAACATCAGCACCCCAGCTCTGTACCCACGCTCGTAACTGTAGAAGGAAAACCTTGCATTTCACGTAAACCCCCCAAAAAACCCTTTCTTTCTGCTATCCCTCATGCTTTGTGCTTGTAACTTAGCTCTGCTGCACAAGTAAGTCTCCGCAGTCCAGTCGCGCCACTCCAAGCCGAACTCTGTTCATTTTAAGTCTCGACTCGCTGCTCCATGGTCCAGTCGACACTAAAAGTCCCTCTCGGCGCAGTGTTAAAGTTCCCCTCGGTCACTTCTGCTGCTGATCCCTGCTTGCCTTCAGCACCCACCTCCACAAACAAATGAAATAAAAAGGCAAACCTTGCCTGTATTTTGTGATATCCCTTTCTACTATACTTCCGCTTTTACGCACGCCTGATGTAACAGCTGATCTCCCTGAGCTAACGGCTTCACCACTACAGTAAACAAGAAAAAAAAGGAAAAGAAACAGGCTGCAAACATTAAAGAAAAAAAACAGACCCCAAAAAAATGTCAAAGGCAAGCCCTGTATGACAGTAGCGGGCGGGGGGAGGGGGTAGCCATGACAACCAACAACAAAAGCAAAACTCCTTAGTTCAAAAAGCAGGCAGAGGAACTATTTTTTTAACACTACAAATAAAATACTTAAGATATTAAAAGTTTTACTATGCAGACTTGTTTATTTCAAGCATATAAAATGCAGTGCCCATTTTCTAAGCACAATAATACCCTCCAGGGTGGGCGGTATGGGCAGTACCGGACCTTCCAGGGGCTATAAGGCCCTCCGCCTGCAGCATCAGGCCTCATTACACCCCTGGGCGATCTGGTATTGCCCAATACCGCCCACCCTGTTGGGTATTATTGCCTGCTTAGAAAATGGGCTTGCATAATGTATTACGTTTAACTATGTGTAATTGCTCTCCCAGCTTCTGTACCCCCTCCCTCAGGACACTTCTAGAAACGAGCTGTGCCTCAGCTCATGTTGTCTTTCCTGGTAAAACACTGTGTAAATAAAATAAAATAAAATAAATAAATAAATAAACAATGACTTCTCAGAGGGATAACAGAGAGCACATAAGTGCATCTCAGTACAGTACTTGCAATAAGCAATGTGCATATGAATCATAAAGTGTCCCTGTTTACTTACATTTTTACGGTAAGCACCAATGCCCTATAGGTTAGCAATCATTAGATATTTGTATGGCATATAACATAACATATATTGTCCACGGTGTAGAGTGGGAATCCAATCATAGTGTGGGGACCAAGCATAACAATTGGCAAAAACATTTATTGGAGGCCTCAGCTGGTTTAATTAGATATATTTTAAAAGACGCTGAGAAGATTGAAGCAACAGTCAAAAAAGAAGTTTTGGAAAAAGAAACTGTCATTAATAGCTTTGCTGGACATATTGAATTTGATGCATGTAAAGCACAATTGGACAATGTAATTAAGAACTATGATATAAGAATCCGCAAAGTCAAAGAAAGAAAATTTGAGAGGGATAGGAGGGATTATAATGAAGAACAAATTTTTCAATTAATTGGGGGGAAAAGGAAAATTTGGCAAGTCTATTTTAAAGCAAACTGTATCTACAGACTTATTACATGAAATATATACAAGTGGATCTGACTCAGAGGGTCCTAGCCAGGATCCTTTTTTAGAGAACAGTCAAGAGGACATGCCACCAAATCAATTGACCCTCCATATGTCGGCACAGCCCAATCCATCCAACTCTCACTTGCCACAGTATACGCTGAGATGCAGCCCCTGTATAGCCAGATTCTGAGAAGAAGAACAAGATGGGGGACAAAGGACAAAGGCAGAGGAAGGCAGACCTGTTTGTGAGGAGCCTGGCAACAGAGGAGGCACCCTTACAGGAATTACAGGAGCAGAAGACCCCAGAGGGGGAAGTTACATTGCGTAATTTCTTTGTAATTAACATATCTGGTTACAACCTCACAGAGACAGAACAAAAGGTTTTACAAAAAGGATTGATGTTTGTTCCGACTAATAAATTAGACTCTTTTGAGACTATCGTAGATCTCCACAAATTTACAAGGAAGCTTATCTTAAAAGCTTTTTTTCACACTGAAGATATGAGATATGGGAATGAAAGGATGATGTAGAAGAACTGGTGAACTCTGGGGACATAACGATTAATGAGACACTAATTTCTTATTTAAAAATAAGTCTTCATTCATGCCACCAGTAAACCAAACTGTGGCTGTATTTGAGAAAATAGTACAAAGAGATTTACAACTACTGTTTGAGACACAACAGGAACCTAGGTATTCTAACTGCACCAGGGATGAAAGACAAGCTGTATTAAAATACACAGATTATTATAAAACTAGTGGATTGGGGGAGATCTATTGTTGCATGGGACAGGGTAAGTTATAAAGAAGAAATGTTGCCCCAGTTATCAGACAAAGATTTTAATTTACCCCTACAAAATGATCCTACTGAGAAATATAAGGAGAAAATTGATACTATGTTGCACAAAGGTTTTTTGCTCCTTCCTGAGCCCCCAGTCAGCCACTCCTTTGGGCTGCCAAGGACCCCCCCCACTGCCACAGTGTGCCCCGCCTCCACTGGCCACCCCTTCAGCCATGACCCCTGGGTAACTGAACATAACCCTTCGTGGGTGGGCCCCAGGTGGGGGGAACTGGGTAAGGAGAAATGCCTGCAGGCGTCTAGTATGTATTCCAGAGCACGGCAGGGTTGGCACAGACACTTGCAGGCTACCATGGTGACAAGGACCAGTGGCTGTCATCTGGTCAGATGAGGGCAGATTTTTCACTTTTCTCCTGACCTGACCACTCTCTCCCACAACACGCCGGCCACAGTGGTGTCTTGGGGGTGGGGGCATTCGCCACCAAGAATGCCATGACAAGCCACCCCAAGGGGACAACATACAGCAGTCCAAAGCCCACCCCAGCAGGGAAGTGTCCAAAGGACACTCTAAGCTCCCTCCCTCCCTCCCTCCCTGTGGGGCGCGAACCTTGGTTGCCAGTGCACCAAGCAAATCCCTTTGCTGGGTGCCATGGAGCCAGCCATAGGGAATAATTTCTAAGGATACCTGTGATTTTTTGACAGTAGACTATCCTGTCAGGATAGCCATATATGGTCTACCAAAAATATACGAAAACTAGGAGAGGCATACAGCTAGGCCAATAGCAGCAAGTATTGCCTCCCTGATGGAAACATTAGCTCAGTTTGTTATGCTTATATCCAAACAGTAGCTAGTCATGCAAGATTGTACATTAAATATACTACTCATATTTTGCAGATCTTGGGAGATGTTGTCTAACCAGACTGGTATCTAGTAACCATGGATGTCCAGTCATTGTACACCAACATCCCCCTTGATGAAGGTTTGGAGTCATTTAGAGACGAGTTCTGTCACAGTACTGAATACTCGTTGAGGTCTTCGGAGTTCATTATTACCAGTACAGTACTGAAAAAGTGTTGGTGTGCAATTGTTTTTAGATAAAATGCATTTGCAAGTTAAAGGCACTGCAATGGGGGCCACAATAGCCAACAGATATGCAAATATATATTTATCACATTGGGAAAACAAGTACAGTTTTAATCAAGTTAAAATAATCAATTTTTTCATTATGTGGATTTGTATAAGCATTTTATTCATGACTTGTTTCTCATACGGAAGAGCAGCTGTGAAATACTATCTAATTTTGCTAGATACTTGGCAGGCACCAAGAATTTGAAATTTACATTTAATTGTGATTTACTGTTGATTAATTATTTGGATGTAAACATTAAAAAAACTACTAATGGTGAACTGATTACAGAATTATTTCGCAATACAGATAGAAATTTTCTGTTGCATTTCACGAGTTGCCACCCCCCACATGTAACAAAAAATATTTCAGTGGGGCAATACATGAGAGTAAAAGAAATTGCACATTACAAGAAAGCTATCAAAGGCATGCACAAGATTTTTTTCTATACAAGTTTTTATCCCCCAGTTTTCAGAGCTGGCAGACAAGGCTCCGGCCTCCACCTTGGGATTCGCATCTGTCCCGGGCCTGCGTCCCAATCACCGGAATCACAGTCTGGAACATCACTGAGCCTGCCAGCTCCATTTTTCCCCTGCCCTGTTGTAGACACACGTACATGCATAGAGGCATGCAAGTTGCAATCCTTGCAACACCTTCCCTGCATGCTGCCCTCCATCCAACACTGTCCCTGGGCCTCCACCTGGTGACAGTCACATGGCAAGAGTGACAACATTCCTCCCAGGGACAGGAGAACTGCCTCGTGGCCGCTCAATCCAGCTCCCACCCTCCCCTCTCAGCCAGTCCCCGATGACCTAGGCTCATTCCTGAACCCGGGTCACCGGCATGGCATGAGGTGTGGCATCCCACACCTCAAACCTCAGCACCACTGGGCCAGCTCAGCATGCACGAGATTTAATGGATCGTTTCATATGCTTGGGGTACAATTAGCTTGCCATCCAGACAGAACAGGATAAAGTGGATGGTATCAACAAAGAAAAGGTTATTGGCTCTAAAAGAACAAAATAGGAAAGGGGAACAAACAGTATGATGACAAATTTTATTACAATACTTTTCCCATAGGAACATGACAGTTTTTCCATCCTACAAAAACACTTCGTTTGTCTTGGTCACTGATAAAAAACTTGAGGAAGTTTCTAAAAATATGTCCAAGTTAGTTTTTAGGAAAGGTGACAATTTACAGGACAAATTGTATTGGAGAAATAATATCAATCAATCAATCAATCAACTTTATTGAACCAGGCATATAACACCATTGAGCAAGCTCATTTTCAAGGTGATCCTGGACATTAATATGATACAATACAGAAATACAGCAAGCGAAAGGGAAAACAAAAACATAACATAGCACAGATATGGTAGTCGTCACTGTGGCAACAGTGAGCAGGTGTAGACCAAGGGAAGCATATACATAAGTTCTAACATAGTTACATACAACATTTTCTTATCATGATTTACACAAGTGTAAGATTACCATCCTAGCTGTTACCACTAATTAGAGGCTAGTATCATTGTACTAAAAGCGGGGGGAAGCGGATAAGAGAGGAGAAGGGGAGAGTGAGAGTGCGCTAGGAAGGGAAAAAAGACCAGGCTGAGTTTAGGGGGGAAAAAGAACCAGGAAGTGCTGGGGATACCTTGCTAGGAGACAGGGGGTCAGTAATATGCCTGAGAGGCAAAATAAATCTTTACCTAGAGGTACTTATTGTTGTGGCAACTGTGGTTGGTGTATATACTTGAAACAAGGCTCTGTTCTAATACATCCTACTCCAGGACAAGAATTTGTTGCTTATGATTTTATTACATGTAACACCACAAATCTGATTTATCTTGCAACCTGCAGAAAATGCTCAGCATTTTATGTAGGTAAAACAAAAAGGAGACTAAAAGATAGAATCAGTGAGCATTTACGTAGTATGAATAAAACAGATGGAATTAGTGCTTTGTCCATATGTAATGAAAAATGGGTACAAAACATCCATTTTTATTTCAGAGAACTGAAGAAGTATATTTAAGGGTAAAAGGTTGAGGCCAAGATACAGAACTTTTCAAAGGGGAGTCATTCTGGCAGTAAAAATTAAAAGCCAATAGTTTGACACCTGTATATGAGCACTTTCATTTGAAGCCTTTATTACAAGGAGTTTAACTATATTCATTTTTAGAATAGCATATCAAGTATTTATGATTATATGATGAGGATAGTATATAGGGGTCCACGACAAGACCGTTAAAAGAAATGCAGTGCAGTTGATGACAGCGCGAGCAAAATGCTGACACCCAAGACCACGCTTCACAAAGACCGTGCAAAGTAATGACAGTGTGGTGATTTAGTATTCCAATTCCAGGGGGAGGCAGCTCAGGGGGGCAATTCACTATTCCAACTCAGGGGGGAGGCAACTTGGCAGGGGCAATTTAGTATTCCAACTAATTCCAATGGGGGGAGGCAACTCGGGGAGGTTAGTATTCCAACTCGGGGGGAGGCAACTCAGGGGAGATTTAGGATTCACAACCCTGGGAGGGTGAAAGTCAGGGTGGAGGATAAATCACTCTATTATTCCAGTGCTGTTATATCCATGTAGCTATTTTCACCCACAATATTTCCACAGCGTGCATTTCACTGCACTGTTGTTGAAATGCAGTTTTGATGGTATACCAGTATATAATTAACAGTGAACTATATTTATTGTGTATGGTTCAGAATCTTAGTGATTTATACTGTGTCACTACACTTTTATTATATATATTTTTTATGTATTTGTATTTTTGGAAAGAATATGGAAAGATGAAAAAAGAAGTTTTTTATATTGAATTAGAGTAATTTTTATGTGGTACCTGTTTTTTTTTCTTTCCTTTCCTGCCCCCTTCCCTTTTCCCTTTTTATCTTGCATAGTTCCTCAGTTCAAGTTATATATTATGGGCTAGATATTCAAAGTTTCGCCATCTTTAATAGGGTTAACGCCTGCGCAAGTCCAGTGCGCGCCATTCTGCCATATTCAGCAGGAGGCAGTTCGCCCCCAAGTCAAGCTGAGCAACAGCGCAATGCTAATGAAGGCATGCTGAACCGTAGGGGAGGAACCATGCATAAACTGCACAACCCTGATATTCAGCGGGCTGTGCAGAGTTGTCTGAGTGCAACCCCAACCTGCACAACTTTGAGCCAAAAAAGGAGTAGTCGAGGCCACCACAGGTGAGCCGCCGCATTACAGGACGCAACACAGCAGCTGCCACCTGTAGGTGGCCCTCACTTATACTCCCTGTACCCCCCCTGCAGCCCAATCGCGGGCATATAGCAACCTCCCCGACTGGCCGATCGCGGGCAAAAGTGTCAAAATCCCTCCCCCCCCCACTGGCCCGATCGCGGGCAAAAGTATAAAATCCCCCTCCCCGACTGGCCCGATCGCGGGCATAAGTTTAAACAACCCCCACCCCACTAGCCCGATCGGCGGGCAAAGTGTAAATAACCCCCACCAGCCCGTCGCGGGCTGCAAAATATTCAAACCCCGCCAAGACCACCTACCCTGGTGATCTAGTGGCCCCTCACCCACCCAGCCACCCACGAACCCCACCACCCGCTCCCCGTCACCAGCAGGCGGCAGCATCCCCACCGCCCCTACGCCCCGCCGCCGGCAACCTCTGAGGCAGTGGCAGTGGCACTGGTGGTCCCTGGATGGAAGGAGGTCCCACAAATCCTGGCCAGCTTATCCTGGAGATGAGTAACCTCCTCCCTCAGCCCAGAGAGGTGCCTGCAGATGGGACAACACTGCGCCCTCCAGAACATCTCATGGAAGACTGCTGCTCCACAGCCACTGCACCCCTCCCATCATGTCTTATTTCTGACCCCTTAACTGTTTGCAATCCTTACTGTTTCCTCTGGTGTTTTTTTTGTTTGTTTTTTTCTCTCTCCTTACTTTCTGCCTGTGTGCCCTTTAAGCTCCTGATTGTCCTGTTCTGAGACAAGAATATCCTATTTCTAAGTAGACCCCTTACTTGCTCAGAGGCAGACCTCCAGCAGCTAGAGGGGGCTGGAGAGCTACTTTTGCCCTTCTAGGATGTTGGGTCTTTGGTGGCTCTGTGATCACTTACTTCCTGCTCCCAAACAGGACGTTCCTGTTGTCAATCAAATCCTGTGCCTATAACAGTAGAACTAGCTTTGGAGAGGAGGGAAGGAAGGCAATATAGTCCCAGTAGAGAAGTCCAGTCACGCAGCAGTCCTTTCTCCTGGTGTCTTCTGCCAAGCTACTAGCAGAATCTTTTAAGGCAGTCTTTAAGTAGCTTCCTTCTAGCTGCTTTCCACCCCTACTTACTAGATCTTTCTACAAGTATTTAAACCTCACAGCTATCAAGTCCTTTTTCAATCAACTGAGATTTACACCCTAGATAACTGTTCAGATAACCATTCAGTTCAGTTAACTCAGACAAACACACTTTTGTTTTGTTTGTTAGTTTTTTTACCCTAAATTAAAGGTCTAAGTACAAGAGTTCTACTTTAGTCCCAGCAGAGAAGTCCAGTCACACAGCAGTTCTTTCTCCTGGTGTCTTCTGCCAGGCTACTAGCTTGGCAGAAAAGGAACAAAGGCTGAGCATCCAGAATTGTTCTTGTAGTAACCTACATTGTCCAGCGAGTTTGATTTTAATGTGTCGTAACTGCTGGTGCCTTCTGCATGTATTTTTGTCAAACATATATTGAGGTAATAAACCATTGCAGAGGTGTGGCAGTGTTGGACCAATCCAGTGAACACTGTAATGGTTGTGTCCATCTGCCACCAATTAATGCTGAAACTGCTGATGACTGCAGTTTGAGTGAATACTACACTTGAAAATCTGCTGCTGCAATTTGGCAGTTCGTCCATTGCAGTGGCAGTCTTCCCTCAACCAAGTAACACAGCAGGACATCAAATTGGCTCCTCCCACTGCTGCCCACCCTGCACGCTCTGTTCTCTGTCCCTGCAGACATGGGGTGCTCAATCGCAGAAGTCTGCATATCCCCCTCCCCTCATTAATGTGGCTGACTGGGAGCCCACCCAGTATGACATAAAATACTTTTGTTTCAGACACCGGAAGCCCCTCCTGCATCTGATGCACATCCTTATGTTCTCAGCCAGCATCAGGGTGCCCAGTCTCCGGGTTGGCAATGATTTCTCTCCCCCCCCATACTCTGGCACAACACTGGGAGCCCACACCAGTATGCCAAAATATGTTTTGTAATATGTCACCTCTAAAATAGAAAACAGTCCCACAACGTAACTTTATTTTTAAACCTGGAAAAAAAACTGTACCTCGTCGTTCCCACTGGCCCCCCCTCCCCAAACCTGCACCCTTTCTGTCTGTACCCCACTTCCCAGCACACCCCCGCTTTCACCAATACTTGCTTCTGGAACATGTCTGCACTCTTCAAAGACCAACTGGGAACTGAAGAAATTATGGTAAGCCCTATCATGGCAGTAAATGGGGTGTTTTTAATTTAGGTTGATATTTCAGCCAATATTTGGAGCTTTGGTCCCAAATTTTCAACAAGGGGTTCTTGGGACTCCACCTCATGAACACTGTCACTGTCATTTCGTTTCCCAGTCCTGAAAGGTGATTTTTGTGGACGCTGCTCGGAATCTCCTTTCGGGACCAGTTAACGAAATAACAGTGCCACTGTTCATGAGGTGGGATCCCAAAAAGCCCTTGTTGCAAATTTGGTGAAAAAACTCCCAAAAAATGACTGTTCTGAGTTTCTGTTGCGCAGTTTCTATGCACACTTGTAATGATCAATTTTTAATATTTTTACTCCCAGGTTTCCAAAATTGCCATTTTTCGCACTCCTTATGAACAGTACAGCTGTCATTTTTGTATCCTTCCTGAAATGTGTTTTTGCACCTGTGAGCCAAAATGGCGCAATCGCTGTCGTGAAATCAAAATTCGGGACAGATTAATGAAATCCCAGTGCCACTGTTCATGAGAAGAGGTCACAAAAAGGCCATGTTGAAAATTTAGTGAAGTCATTCCAAAAAAAGACTTACTAGTGTGCGTTGCATAGTTTTTAGTTCTGCACACTCGTAACTTCACCACTTTTTCATATTTTTACTCCAGATTTTCAATATTGCCATTTCTTCACGCCTTCTCATGAACAGTACAACTGTCATGTTTCACATCCTGCCCAAAACGTATTTTTGTACCTGTGGTGCCAAATGGCACACTCCCTATGCAAAATCACCTTTTGGGATGAAGCAACAAAATGATACTGCCACAGTTCATGAGGTGGGGTCCCAAAAAGCCAATGTTGAAAATTTGGAGCAAACTTCAAACGTCCGGGGTGTTGGTTTCCAATTGTAACATCCACCCTGTACAGACTAACAGGTGTTGGGGGTGTGTGATTTGAGTTTGTTGGCCATAATGCTCATCCCATTCCACCCCCCGCCATGCAGCCATTGATGGGCATCAAGGTGTGCCTTGGGGTCTTCAGCCCCAACGTTCATCCCATTCTCCTATACTGCATCCATCTCTGCTTATTTCCTTATGGAATGGTGAGCGTAAGAGCTGAAGACATCAAGGCGCATTGTGACACCTGTCAGTGTTTGCAGGGTGGGGTGAGGTGGAGTGGTGTGAATGTTATGGCCGATGACACAAAGGCACACCCCCAACGCCTATCAGTCTCTGCAGGGTGGGGGTTGGCAATACTTTAATACTTCAGTGCCATTCCTATTATGCATCTCTCGAACTCTTGCACTACCAATGCAAATACCAACAAGCAAACATTCGGCATTGACAAATGCTTGTTTCTAGCTTGGTTGGTATTCAGTCACTGTGCCTCAGTTTAAGCAGAAATATCCTGTTCGTTTTGTCAGTTTCAGAATGACCGTATCTTTAATGGCCAACATGGAGTATAGAGATTCTCACTAAACTCAAAGCAGAGGTTTAATGCTGCTTTGAATCCTATCTGGTAGCAACATTTGTTCCAAAATGGTTCCTTTTCTCACTGTGAATATAAAGTATAATGGAACAGTATCCTGTTAAAAGGCTAAACTCGAATGTGTTCAAACATTACTTTTTACAGTCAAACTTTTTATTGACCTTCCCATTGTTCAGCATTACTGGTCATTAATTTTTTTGCCATAGTAAAGCATTTATTTGACATAAGATTTAAAGTTGAATCCTCACCTCCCCTTCAGTAATGCTGTGTGACCTTTAGGTCCCAATTAAGAAAATTGTGTTAGGAGGAAATCTCCATGTACATACAGTCGTGTAATGCAGTTTTTTATGTGGTTGATCCATAACCCTCTGCTTGCCATCTTTAACATACTGTCTGTCCCAGTGTTCCCCCACAGTCAGCCCTCTGACCTGACTGAGACACTGGGTATGTCTGTGTGCTGGCAAGTAACTTGGCTAGCATTGGTGTGAAGGATTGCATGATTGTGCTTATTCTACAAATACCAGTTGCACTTCCCCCGCAGCTGTCAGTTGTCAGTGTGCTGGCCATGGGGGACACTAGGAATTCTATTAGGTTAACATGGGCAGAGGCTTGCAGAATCTACCAGGTAAAAAAATTGAATTATAAGACTGCAAGTACACAAGAATTTCCTTGTAATGTGTTAATCTGGACTAGGTCCTGCAGCATTACTGCAGAGGAGGGTGAGGATTCTCCTACCTGCACTTAGCAGTGGTGATGAACCTGATGCAGGGTGTCCTGTAAGTGGTATGAAATGAGAATGTGATTCATTATATAGTTTTGGCTATCTTTCAGAAATCAAATTATCCTTCTAGAAAACACATTGCTTTTCAAAAGGATCAAGCCACATGCATTGTAAGATGTTGGTAGACATTTGGATCAGATGCATACTGCTCTATGTCCAGTAGTGGAGCAGCAATAGGCTTCACTAAAGCTGTATTTACACTCACATTTGCACTGGAGTAACAAGAGTGCATGGTTGCTCCACTGCAGATATGACCATGTAGATAGACACTAGATTGTGGTAAGCCACTTGCTAACATGCTGCAGATTCCTACACGCTGGGAACACCAAGCGGCTTACAGCGGCTTCCACTGCTGTTTGGACTGTGTGTGCGCTGTAATCTGTTCTGTGGCTCATGATTCCTTGAGCTGCCATCCGGTCCCCCGATGTGTGGCCCCTTGCCAGCGCAGATTGGATTGACTCACAGAAGGGCCGGTCAGACAGGCAGACCATTGAGTGATGGGTGGTTGGGACCGCGCTGTTGCAGTTGGAGTTGAAAGTGCTATTGCCGTGTAAACATGGCTTAAGGTTAGAGGAAAAAGCTTTGTTGCAGGGAAGATGAGCTAACCACTGTTGACCAGGGCCCTTGCCTGACATTTGTGGTCCATAAATGGTTATTGATCTGGGGCACGTTTTGTGCTGTTGCCCCTTATGCTTTCTGTCTCTTGGAGGAAGAAAACTTGCTTCCTGTCTTCCTAGGAGGTGAATACTGTACTTCCACTGTTATACACTGTAAATAACTGGGACACCACTTAGGTACTGCAGGGACCATTTGTGCGATGCCTCCCACACAACTAGCTGTCTGCTTTCTTTTTCCAGGTAAAACATGTAGTCAAACCAGTGATGCAAACCTTGGCAGGCATCGCACACAGTTACAGTATGTTGTGGCAGAGCTTCACTTGAGGCTATGTGCTCAGATCCAGCAGATGTGCACTGCAACCCACCAGTGACTTGTTGGCTGTTAGAGTTGGGAAGCATTTTGCTCTGACAGATGGGATGCCCTAAGAGTTTGGTGTGAACAACTACCAACTGATAGCCTATTGTCTTTGGTTAGGTCACAAAACTCTGTGGTTTTAAGGTTGTGTGGACTGAAATCAGACACTTCACTACCATTGATGGGTTGCATGCGCCAGTGGGCTCAGTGCTGTGCTGTTTGGCCATTAAACCCAGGAGCTGACAGAATACCGTAGCTGAACCTGGAAATGAACAGTCAAAGATGGTCCTTCACCCATTAAGGGCAGACTACCTGTTGCTTGGAGTCTAGCCCTACTTAACTATGTCAGAGGCAAGATTGGACTTTACCAGATTGACATGCAGGTTGAAGTCCGGTGGCCAGATTCTTGGACCACTCTGCATCTCACAATGAGCTCCTGTGATCTAGTCCTTCTGGAATGGAAACACTATGATGCAACCAACAAGGCACTCCAGGACATTCCCTGGAGTTTCAAGCAACCCCATGTCAAACATTTAAAATACCCAACAAAAAACATGGGTTGCTATGTAGGTTGCATGGTGAGACTTTTTTCCTTTATGGAAAAAATCCATTGGGGGTCAGATTTTCATGTAGTTATCGGTGTTTGAGGTTTCGACAAATATAAATTGATACAAGGACTCATTTGTCATGATTGCTTCATTTTTTTCCCCCACAAATGCAGAGAGTAAATTACCAAAACTGACACCTTGAACCCCACCCCTAAGCCAACTGATTTACATTTTGTTTAAGCATAAAAGTATTTCAAGCCTGTGTCATTTTCATTAAACATTTTAATAGCTAGAAAATATGGCTGTGAATATTGTGGGGTTGCCATGCTGCTTTTGGTTCTATCTGCTTTTAGAGATAATTTTAGAAATAATCTCGGGACAAAAGTCCCAATAAAAAATAAAGCTTGCTAGAAAGCTAGACATATGGTTCAAATGTAAATGCAGAATGATGAGGATTTCAATATAGAAATACCCTAATACTGGCACACGTATGTAAAGGATAGGAGCTTTGAATGATGCCAATGGCTGCAATTGTGGGAGCTAATTACCTTGCTGCCATGCTGTATGTATTAACTGGACATGACATAATGGGATAAACATTTAAGAACGTACATGAGCCAGTAAATGGCCAAACTAAATTTGATCAGAAAAATGTGAATTTGAGACACCAGGGAACTGGCTGAAAGGCATGGCCCTGAATAGATGGTCCCATCCACTTGAAAGCAGAGGAGGAGCAGAACGAAGCCCCTGGCTCCATGGCAGGAAATAGGAGAGGCTGTCCCAACCAGAAGCCCCAGCAGGGTTCAGTATTTGAGGGGATCACTTCTACCTTGGAGGTGGCCACAAAAGACTAGATTCTGGAGATGCTGCTGCCACTGACCATTGCTCCTCCTAACTTGTTGGAAGGCTTGGCAGAACAGGTGCACACAGAAATGAACCTTGTAGTCTCTGGGCTGCTGCTTTAACAGATGGTATTCCAGTTGTGTTGAACTCTATCCCCGTGAGATAGTCTGACCCCCAAGCTCAAATATGTCTGTCCTTGTAAAGGACAAGTCCATTGTCTGATTTGTTTTGGATTTGTTGTGTGGATGGTAAGTTACAAGCATTTAAACTAGCTTTCTTTTGGGGGGGGCGGCAATGGGAGCAGGGAGTCTCAAGCAGCCCACCTCCAAAGGTTGGAGCACTCAGCAAGGGGGATTAGGAAGGTAAGCTGTGGGACACAACCACAACCAGAACCAGTTATAAAGGGTATCACAGAGAAAGGGATGCAGCAAGAGAAGGAAACCAGAGTTGGAAGGAAGAAACAAAAGGGCAAATGCGGTAATAGAAGGTGGGTAGGCAGTATCATGTTGAAGCCATGTATACAAATGCCTGCAGCTGGGGAAATAAAATCCCAGACCTGGTGGCCTTGATAACAGACTGACCTGGACATAGCAGCAATACCCGAGATGAGATACACCATAAATCATAACTGGGAGGCAAGTGTACCAGGTTATGCTCTGTTCAGAAGGAATGGGATGGGGGTAAAAGGGGGGGGTGGCCCTGTATGTCAGGGAAGTTACAAAAGCAGCTGAAGTACAGGGTAGACTGGGAGGCTGAGGCACTGGTGGGTCACCTTTGAGCCAGACAATGGCACAGCAATTTGCACAGGGGTTTTCTACAGGCCTCTGGCTCTGGGGGAGGAGGTAGACGGGGTGCTAGTGAAGGAAATACGTGAGACAGCAGCAAACGGAGGTACTGCTGCTAGGTGACTTAATGACTGATGTAGATTGGACCTTCCCTGTGTCTGTTTCAGTCAGGAGCTGAGACATCTTCGACTCCCTGTAGGGGGCAGGCATTGGGCAGCTAGTGCAAGATCCCACCAGGGACACGGTGATTCTGGATCTAGTACTGACCAGTGGAGATAGAATCGCAGAAGTCCAGGTGGAAGGTCACCTGGGGTCCAGCGACTGCCACACAGTATGGTTTAACATGGGTACAGGGTTGTAGTCAATCCACACAAAGGTGGGGGCCTTGATTTCAGGTAGGTGGACTTTGCTAGGATGGGGATATGTATTAAAGAAGCCCTGGTTGGGGGCTTGAGCAGTGAGCAAACCTAAAAGGAGCCATAGTGGAGGTGACAAACCAGTGCCTTAGGCTGAGAAACACAGGGAAGAGAAGGAAGAAACCACTATGGTTCTCAAAAGATGTAGAAGAGAAAGTAAGGGTAAAGGTTGGCATTCAGTAAATATAAGGGGACTTTGAAAGAAGAGGATAGGATGAGTGTACCTAAATTGTCTGAAGGAAGCAGGGGAGCACAAAGGCGCAAATGGGAAAGACTAACACAAATGTGAAGGGAGATAAGACATTCTGTAGGTACATCAGTGAAAGAAGGAAGTCGGGGATCGGGTTGTAGCACTCAAAAGGGAGTGTGTGTGGAAGGAGGCCTAGAAAAGGCATCAGTATTGAACAATACTTCTCTTCAGTATTCACTGAAGAAGGGAGGAACAGGGACCACAGCTGGGCAACAGAAATTAGGGAAGAGGATGTGAACACTCTCCATTTACAGAAGAGTCCTAGAGGAACTCATGAGCTGAAGGTGAACAAGGCAATGGGACCAGATGGCATACATCCACTATGGATGGAGCTAGCAGCACCACTGGCACCCATATTCAGTGGTTCCAGAGGACTGGAGGATGGCACATGTCCTCTTCACAAAAATGGTAGTGGGGAGGAGGCAGTAGGCCGGTCAACCTCACCTCTATAATGGGTAAGATGATGGGCATTGCTTAAGCCTTAAAGGAAAGGATTGTGGACACTTGGAATTGAGTGAAGCACAGGATCCGAGGCAGCATGGATTCGCAGCAGGAAGGTCATCAAACAAATCTGGCAGATGTCACTTGCCTTGATTTCCAACACTGCCTTTCACACTGTTCCACACAGACTGGTTAACAAGCTGGGTAGCCTGGGTGAACTGTATTAGAAACTGATTAGGGGGACAGGAAATGGAGGATGGTGGTAAATGGGATCCGATCTGAGGAAAGGGGTGACCAGTAGGGGGGTGCCTTGGGTCACTCCTGGGGCCAATCCTTTGTAATGTCTTCATTAGTGACATTGTGGAAGGGCTGGAATTGAAGGTTTGCCTGTTTGCAGATGACCCCAAGATCTGCAACAGGGTAGACTCCAGATGGGGTGGAGAAAATGAGGGACCTAGGAAAACTTGAAAAATGACCCAAAGTGTGGCAGCGGGGGTTCAGTGTAATGAAGTGCAAAATCATGCACCTGGGGCACAGAATCCCTAAGGAGAGCTACAAAATTTGGGGAGCTGCTCACTTACCAGGAGGAAAGTGATTTGGGATCATCTCAGATGACCTAAATGTGGCTAAGCAGAGTACACAGGTGGTAGGCAAGGCCAGTGGTATGTTGGGGTGCATAGGAAGGGGAATCAATAGCCAAAGAAGGGAGGTGGTGATACCACTATACAAAACAGTGGTGAGGCCTCATCTGGAATACTGTGAAGGGTTCTGGTGGTCACATCTTTGTAAGGACATGCATAGGGTGGAGGCAGTTCAGAGAAGGGAGACTAAGATGGTACATGGCTTACACTTGACATACGAAGAGATTAAAAGACCTCAATATGTATACACTTGGAGGAGGGAATGGGGGTAGGATGGAAACCCTTTAAGTATCTTAAGGGCATAAACCAGGTACCGGGGCAACATTCAGTATGGAGGACATACAAGGGTGAGGGAGCTTGATGTGAGACTGGAGGGGGGGCAGGATTAGGGGAACTGAAGGGTTTTCATGGAAAGGGTGGAGGATGCATGGAATGGCCTACCCCAGGAGGTGGTGGGAGCGAGCAGAGTGTGTGGTGGTGGGGGGGGTTAGACATGCATGGGATAGGCAGCCGTAGAGGTGAGGAGAGGCTAAATCAGATGACCAGATGGGGTCAGTGGCCTATAGTAAAGGGAAGAGTATATGGGCAGACTGGATGGGCCTGGCGGTCATTACCTGCTGACTGTTTCTATGTTTCAAAGGATGTTGGCAACCTTAATTCTCATTGTGCCAAAGTGGCCCCAAAGAACGTGGTTTTCTGAGCTTGCCTACTTGGTCATCTTCATACATTTCATGCTATGCAGGCTGGGCCTCCATCAGGCACAGTTCTCCGTCCAGATCCTCAACTTTTAACTATTGAGGCTGGATATTCCAAGGCTTAACTCACACCCTGATAAATTCCAGGAACTTCAGGAAGAGCAGTACTAAGACCTTCAGTGAAATCTAGGACATGTTCTGCCCTTGATGTCTCCTTGGATCAGACCCTCTCACCGTCACACTATAGCATGGTCTACGCTATCAGGTGGCTCTCTAGGGCTCAGGTGGTGGTGGTGATCGCTGCTGCATGGGGCATACCCTAGATTCTCATCTGATTTGTCTGCATTCAGAGAATGCCACAGATGTCTCCCTCCATTCCACAGATTGCACCTTCTTGGAATCTGAACTTGGTGCTAGAAGCCATGATGTGTTCCCCTTTGAACCTTGCTCTTGTCCTCACCCTGAAGGTGCCATTTGGACAAATGGGCACTAGGAAATAACCTATTGGCCATTTGAGTGAGAGTGATCAGGAAATATTTTGTGCCATTCCATGAAGAAACCCTCACCTGGTGTTCCACATGGAAGGCAGTTTTCCATATAGTTCTCCTCTTACATCTGAAGTTGCTTTCATATTTGAGACAACAGGAGATTGCATTACCTTCTCTTTGCCTAGGGCTCAAGAATGCTATGGCGAAGCAGTTTGCTTCTCTTAATATGGAAGAGAAGGCAGTCAGGATTTACTTGCTGCACACCAGATCTTTAGGGACCAGGGGGGAAAAAGGAATACACACTCTGCGCAAATGGCTCTGTGCAGCCATGAGACTGGTTTGTGTGTGAGCCTTTAGGCTCTGCTGGGTCTCCAAGCTCACTCCACTAGAGCTGTAGCTTCATCTTGAGTCCAATGTGCCTTTAAGGCCGTAAGGATGTTTACAAGGCTGCTACTTGGGCCTTTGTCTGTTCATGCCACTAATAATGCTTCCATACAAAATCTAACGCTAGGTCTGCAATGGATAAACAGTAATACTGTACCCACTAAAACATTCCCTTAAATAACAGATAGTAAAGCATTTTTTGGATAGATATGTTGAAGATGTTAAAATGTTTGACTGAAAGCCTGCTGAAAATGAAAAGTGTTTAGCCCCTTTTTAAGTCTTCACTGAAGGCTCCCCTCAGGGACCTGTGCAAGGAGTTCCAGAGCACCGGACCACCACTTCAAAAGCTAAAAACGTTTCTTTTTCGGCAGGCTTTTGGTCAAACTTATAACATCTTCAGCATGTCTATGTAGAGCCTTTTTATGTTTGCTTGCACGCATGTGCAAGAAACATAGTGCCATCATCCGAGTTTTCCAGAGGTGTCAGCCTCTTCCAATTCAGTCAGTGTGTTTGCAGGCACAGTCGCAGTGCGCCAATCACTGCTCCAGCTGTCTGACAGCTGAAAATGCAGTGGCATACAGTTGAAAGGAGAGCTCCGGCTTTGGTGAGCAGAGCTCCCCCTCAACACGCATGTACGTTATAGCGTGGCCGGCTTCCCCACGCACATATTTATAGCAGACGGGGTACCCAACTCCCCTCGCCTGCTCCATGCCCCCCAAAGCTTTCCTGGTGCCACGCCATAGAGCCCACCCCAGCATGGCATGTCGGTATGGCCGACGGGGTGCCCAATCTTCGTCAGCTCCAACCCCCCCAAACAGCTCTTCATAGCTGCCATGCTGGGAGCCCACCCTGCGCGGGCACAAGTCCGTATGGCTGGGGTGCCCAATCCCCCATCGGCTCCAACCTCCCAAACAGCTCATAGCTGCTACGCTGGGAGCCCACCCCAGCGTGGGTACAGTTCTGCATGGCCGATTGGGGTGCCCATCCCATCGTGGCTCCAGCCCCCCAAACAGTTTTTCCAGCTGCCATGCTGGGAGCCACCCCAGCGTGGCAAATGTCCCACATCGCTTTTAGTAATAAAAAACAAAAAAACTGTAAATTAAAAAACAGTCCTTCGCAGTCTCCCTGCCCGCACCCACCCACTGGCACCCTGCCTCCCCACACCCCCACCCCATACTTACCTCCAGAGTCCGGCACGACGACCTTCGGTGGACCGGGAACACGTCTGCACTCTTCAAAGACGACCGTGGACTGAGGAAATGCCGGTAAGCTGTATAATGTAATAGCTGGATTTTTTTCAGCTTTGCTGCATATCTCGGGCATTTTTTGGAATTTTTGCACCAAATTTTCAACATGGGGTTTTGGGACCACTTCTCATGAATGCTGTCACTGTCCTGGCGTTACTTGGGCCCGAAGGGTGATTTCGCAGCCACTGCCGAAATCACCTTTCCATAACAATTAACGAAACGACACTGCCAGTGTTCATAAGGTGGGCTCTCAAAAAGCCTATTTTGAAAATTTGGTGGAAAAATTCCTAAAAATAACTGTTTTACGAGCATGCGTTGCAGAGTTACTACGCATGCTCGTAAGTTCACAAATTTTCAATATTTTCACTCCAGATTTTCAACATTGTCATTTTACCACACCTCCTTATGAGCAGTACAGTTGTCATTTTTCACATCTTGCCCACAACTTGTTTCTGCCTCATGTAGTGCAATAATAGCGCAGTCGGTGTGCAAATCAATGTATGGGACACGTTAAGAAAATCAGCGACACTAGTCATGAGCAGAGGTGTTAAAATGGCTATGTTGAAAATCTGGTGAAAAATTCCCAAATGACTGTTTTAGGGCACGCTTGCGCAGTTCCTTACGCTGGCTGGAATGTTGGCGAATTTTTAATATTTGCAACAGATTTTCAACAGTGCCATTTTACCCACTTCCTTATGAGCAGTACAGCTACCATTTTTCACTATCTCACCTAAATGTGTTTCCACATGTAGTACAATGGTACAGTTGGTGTTGGAAAATAATGTTTGGGACAGAATGAGAAAATCACAGTGATACTGGTCATGAGCAGAGGTCTTAAAATGGCTATGTTGAAAATTTGGTGACAAAACTCCATAAAATGACTGTTACGAGTGAGCATTGCACAGTTTCCACGCACCCTCATAAGTTCATGAATTTGTAATATTTTCAGTCCAGATTTTCACCAGTGGCATTTTTCCACACCTCCTTATGAACAGTACAGCTGTCATTTTCCACAACATGGCCGAAATGTGTTTTCACACTTTCAGCACAGAAATGCGTGGTCGCTGTGGGAAATCATTGTTCAGGACAGATAAAGAAAATCACACTGACACTGTTCATGATCGGAGGTCCCAAAATGCCTGTGTAAACAATCTGCTGTGTGTAAAAAAAAAAAAAAAAAAAAAAATCCCCAAACTAGTTACATTACAGGTGTGCGTTGCACAGTTTCTACGCACGCTCATGACTTCACCGGTTTTGTGTTTAAGATTTTCATAGCAGATTTTCAACATTGCCATTTTTTACACCTCCCCATGAACAGTACTGCTGTCATTTTTCACATCCTGTTTGGAATGTTTTTGCACCTGTGGTGCCAAATGCCATAGTCGCTGTGCAAAAGCAGTTTTCGGCTAACAAACTGATATTGCCACTGTTCATGAGGTGGGGGTCACAAAAAACCATGTTGAAAATTGGAGTGAAAATACCAACAAATGCCTGAGGCGTTAGGGTTTCCAATCATAATGCCCCACCCTGTAGAGAATGACCGCGCATCAGGGGTGTGACTTGGGATTCTTGCCTGTCATGCCTATACCATTCCACCCCCACCCACACCCTGCAGCCAGTGAGAGGCATCAAGGTATGCTTCTGACTCTTTGGGCCCAAACTTCACCCCATTCTCCCTGCGCTCCCATCTCACCATATTTCCTGATGGAATGGGGTGCGCATAAGGGGCCAAAGACCCAAGGCACACTGTGACACTTGTCAGTGTCTGCAGGGTAGGGTGTGTGGTGAAAATGCGTGGTCGTTATGCCCGACAACTCAAAGGCCACCCCCATGCCTGTCACCTCTGCAGGCTGGTGGTGGTTGGTTTAGTTCAATACTTCATTGCCATTCCTATTATGCAGCTCTGTAACTTGTACATTACCATTACCAATGCCAGAAAGCAGACATTCGGCATTGACAAATGCTTGTTAATTGAGTTTTAGTATAGCTGTTGTGGGTATTGTTTGTTTTATTTATACTGTGGTGTTTTCTGTTATTCACCTGTTCTGTTCTGTTTTCTATGGCAATCATTAGTGCTGCATGTATTGTTTGAAGTTTTTTATTATAATGGTGCCCTTGGCCCCAGGGGAAGGACACCTTATATAAATAAAATCATCTACTATGGCAGAAAGAGGGTCTTTGCTGTGAGCTGAGTTTGAGCAGACATGATAGACCTTACTGCCTAAATCTGCTGGCATGTTCGTATGTACTACTACTTAATCTGCTCAACAGGCTAAGAGAGTTACAATTTTCTTATCAGTAGTTCCGTGTGTGTGTGTGTGTGTGTGTGTGTGGCTCTGTCCATAAGCAGGCAGCAAACCCCCCACTTTTTGGTGCTGTGCGCCTTGATATGCCTTGATTAGTGATATTCCCTTGATTAGATGAGCTGAACAGTAAGCTTTCTGTGGCTGCTAATTCTACTATTTCTGTTGGTTTACAGGTTTCTTCTAGCCTACAGATTTGAACTGAGGATGTAAGGAGGAATGTGCTTTTTCCTCTCAACTGGGGAGAAAGTTGGCCAAAACAAATTACTGTACTGCCTGCCCTGGATGGAGTCTACATACAACTGGAATAAACAATAAGTATATTATAATTCCCCTTTCCCATACAGTATACAACTTTGGGGGTGTTTAATGCATGGGATAGATCTAGGGGAACCTTAGTCATTAGGGAAGTGAGGGCTAAGCTGGCGATCAAGTAGGGTTATGGTATTACAGTAGGTAGGAAAATGGGCAGACTGGGTGGGTCAAGCAGTCTTTATCTGCTGTCAAATTCTACGTTTCTATGGGAGAAATCCTGTTACATTTGCCTCTGGTTTCCATTCAAATTGATAAGATTTGGCTCCCAGTCATCTTGGTGAAGTGAATTATCAGAAAGCACATCAGGATTCCACTTAAGCATATTGGGCCCATAAATGCTGAATGGCTCGTTGCTGGCTTTTCTGGACACACATGATGCTGCATGGTGCCCACTTGCACTGTAGCAGGACATCGCTGCTCTCAAAGGAACACTGCCAAACGAATTTGGTCACATGACTGTATGGTGGCAGGAGAAGTGGTGCGATGGAGTAAAGCAGGCAGAGTGGATGGTTTGAATGAGGACTGGAATATGAGAATGGATGATCCCATACACCTTTCTTATACTCTCCTTATGCTGTAAGTGGTACCTTGAGTAAGTTAGGATTGCATTGAAGGATAACCCGCCCCAAAGCTTTGTCATGATTTGTGGAGCACCGGTGTACTCTAGTGTCTGTATCACAGCTCTTACAAAACAGTACCACTTTCTTTGTATGTGCACTTGATGATCTGCTTGTGCAGCTCAGTTTGTTTCTTGATAAATATATTTAGGAAAAAAGTTTGATTCGAGGCAGGAGACTGGGAGATGGCACAAGAGAACCGGCAGCATAGTCTAGAGGTTAGAGTAATGAGCCAGGAAAACTTGTTGTGTCCAGCAGACCGTGGTTTGATTCCCACAACCTCCACTTGCATACTGTGACTCTGAGCAAGTTGCTTAACCTCCCCAGTGTTCCCAGGCCATTCCTGAAAACAAGCACCTGTGCCTAGTATAAAAAATAAAGCTCTGCTTTTGTGCTTAGTGGTAGACAGAGAAAAGATTGTATTGTTGTTGTGCTTGGTGGTGGGCACTGTATGGCTTCTCTTTTTGCACTACTGTTTGGAGTCTAGCATGCCTTTACATCTCCGACCTGTGCCCCCCCCCCTTTTTCTCTCTCTAACTCCTAGACTTTTCTTTGTGACAGGGTGGGGGGGGGGTCAGGCAGTGCCAGCTGGCATGAGAATATTCAGCTGGAACAGTACAGCTTTATGGAGGAACCCGGAGGTCTAGGTATCAAAGGGGGGGTCAGTCTGTGTTACCATCACATTTGTTTTTGTTTTGTTTTCTCTTGGCATGGCTGGTCCCACAACCTGCATCAGTGTCTCAGCTGGATATAGGGAACCTATACTATACTTTGTGTCGCAAGTAGCATGATTACTGTACCACATTCTCCCTACATGGTTCCTTCCCCACTAGGACTCTAGTAGGAGCTACCTGCCCTCCATGAGGCAGGCATCATCTCTCATCCAGCCCGATGGGGGAATTCATACCTAGCATTTCCTAAATGGTACATTAGTTGCACCATCCCTTCGCTCACCCCCCCAAAAAAACCACAAATCGCCACTTAAATGTTTAAATTTTATTTTGGCATTTGGATCACTTGAAATGGAGGCACTTTAAGCCAGTAGCAGCAGAGGAACACTAGCCAGAATGTCACCCAAAGCTTGGCATCCTCACCTCACTCCCCAAATCAGCACTTAAAGATGCAAAATATTTTTTAACATTCAGTTTACAATAGAGGTACTCCCAACACAACAGCAAAGAAGCAACACTATTTAGTTTTTGTTTACTGGGTAGGTGCGCTGGCCATAGAAATGACTATTTTTAGGCACGAACCGGGAGGTTACAGAGTGGAATTACATAAAAAAAGCAAATAAAACAAGGTTTTACAGTACAAATACAAGCAAGGTGGTGAGAGCAAGGTACAAAACAGTGTGATTCATGACAAAACATGCGATAAAGCAATTTGTTGGCAGGTGTAGGACATAGCTCACATATTTGCAAGGAGTTATCCTGATGCAGAGTTCGGCAGGAGGTTAATTGAAAACAACCACATACGTGCAGGGGAAAAGTGCAAAATAACATGCATTACAAAGTAACACTAGCCAGTGTTTCACACCAGCTGACACTTGGTCATGGCTTAAAAACTATCACGGTAGTGCATATAATGTTAAACATGTGATGGCTAAGTGACAGCATGTAGATTGCCTGAAGTGCAGTAAATACATATAGACTATTTAAAGCATTTAACTAGAGAAGATGCAGTGGATGAAAAATCCCCAAGTCTGAGGTCCAGGACTTAAAGAATCGGCACCCGGACTTGAACTGCACAGCCCTAGTCAGTCCGAGGGACTTGGCTGTGCAGTTCAATCGAGTGCACATGTCAGATGTCTCCTAGTGCTGGCTGGGTCATGATCCCCCGAGCACGCTTACTCCCATTTGCACTTCAGCAGTCGCGCTCTTCATGAATGCGCCGAGGGCAGGAGCCATGTTCAGCATCACAGCCGTGGAGCTCGGAGCAACTTGTGAAGTCCCGATTGAGATCGGGTGTCTCGTGCACACCTAGGACAGTTGGAAGTCTTGCGGAGTGACACAGCGCTGTGAGAACAGCCACCGGAGATCACATTTGTATCCAAATGGTGATCATTTGGTGCTGTTCTCTTGATGTCTGAGGCAATTTTCAATGCGCCATCACCTGTGCAGACCGCCAGACTGAACGAGCGTTCACTTGATACTATCACCACTACTGCAAGGCGCTATTTGATCCGCTCCAAGCTAACAATTTCTCTGTGTTAAATCACTTTTTAGGATTTCCAGCGGGCAAAAAAATTTATATTTGAAATCTGGGGGCTATTTTTGGTTGGTACTACTAGTGAACTACGATTGTCAGAGGTCAAATTTCCAGCCTACTGAAGGACTTTGAACTCAGGCTGCAGCTGCGTTGTGTGGCTTGACAAAAAATACTTACTGGCTGCAAACTTTGGACTTGTGACTCTGAGACCCTCAAGGACTGGGTTCATATTCTGTCCAGACCCAATCTGTGCAGAGGGCTGGGGAGACCAATTAAAAACTGACAAGTCCTTTCAGAGCAGAGGGGGACTAGTGTTGTACTTGGGAATCAGAGCCAAAAAAACACAGTTTATTTTGTGGCTGGAAGTAGCTGACAAATGAATAGTATCACCACCACACCACTCAGTCATATTTTAATTGACTGAAGCAAGTGGGTGTGCCTGCACACTGGTTAAGTGGTCTTGAAGCAGGTCAGCTAAATTAAAGCCTGTAATTAATTCAGTGAGTTCCTGGCTTTTGAATTCAGCATTGCAACAAGGATTATTTGCTTAAATAGTCTGAAAGCAAGCCTGGAGTACATCATCTGTCAGCGAGTTAAAACTGAGACAGTTACAGGGGGTTATCTCTAAATATTAATGGCTCTGAATTAGTCAAGACAGTCACAGTCTGAGAGTAGAGTAAACTAAATAATTCTGGGCTCCCAAAGCCTGTCACTTAACAGTCATTTATTCTGAGACATAAGTCAAAGTAGTCACAAAATAGTTTTCTTGGCTTGAAGCAAAGCCTGCGTCAATCAGTGTCTGACAATATTTTGTCTGAATGAGATAGAAGTCAGAGTAGTGACTAAATAATTATGGGTTGAAACACCTATGTCAGTAATGTCTTAAGAGACTGTCCTATTTAGTTTGAGACAGAAGTGACACAATAAAGACATACACAAAATATTTTTCTGAGCTGAAGCAAAACCTGTGTCTATATTACTAGAGAAATTATGTCACTACAGTTACTAAATATTTTCTGGGCTGAAGCAAAACCTGTCTATAATAGTTTGAGAGAAGTCACTAAATATTTTTCTGAGCTGAAGCAAAACCTGTCTCTGTCTGTATTAGTTTGAGAGAAGTCACTACAGTCACTAAATATTTTTCTGGGCTGAAGCAAAGCCTGCGTCATCTGAGTGTACAATAGCCAGATCAATTACTTTGAGACAGACCCGTGTCAAGGTGCAATCACTAATATTTTCTGAAGTTATCAGTGTGTCACTGAAAAAGTTTGCAGAAGCACATCTCTTTTCCCTTGTGACTGATAAAACGTTTCATAGGGTCACCCCTTATCATCATCTCATTGTCAGTCATTTAGTCATTTGTGTTCTGTCTGTCTGCCCTAACTTGCTAACCTAAGCCAGTACTTCTGGGCCATAATAGTGCCTCACGTGTATCCTTGCTCATTAAAGTAAACATTTCTAAATTACAAAAAATAGTCTTCTAATCTTACCCAGAGCAGTTTCTCACAGCAAAATGAGCTTATTAAAATTTGGTTTCTCAAAATCTGGTGGAGCAAGTACTAGTAGTGCTTCAACATCCAGTTCTGCTAAACGTAAAAGTTCTGACGATGGCCTTACCAAGGATCAAAGATATGACAGAGAAAAAAGGGTCAAATTTCCGTCCTGAATGGAAAAAGAATTTGGCTGGATTACAGCGAAGAAATATCTGTAATGTACTGCATATATTGTAAAGCCTACCCCAAATCCTGTGATCCTAACTCAGCTATGGTAAAGGTTCAGGAGATTTTAAGTTAGACCCCATAAAGAGGCATGATTTGACGAGGGAACACATCGCTTGCACAAAACATTACTTAAAGGATACCGCTCAAGTACCACCCATTCGTCTGTCAGAAACTGCTCTGGGTCAGTCCTTTCAAAAAAGACACATGACACCAAAAGAAGTTGAGAAATACAAAATTTTATTTAACACTGCATACACCGTGGCAAAGAATGGGAAACCTTTTTCTGATTTTGAAATCATTTGTGAAATCAGCATAAAAATGGTTTAAATGTTGGCAACAACTACATGAATATAGCAGGTTGCCACTTGTTTGTGGACAACATAGCTAAAACAATACGTTCAGCAATAACTGAAGAGGTGAAAAATGCCTCCTTTGTGAGTATTCTTGCACATGGAAGTACAGACCACTCCATCGTTGAACAAGAAATTGTCTACCTGAGATATGTAGCTGCTAACTGTTTGCCAGTCACACATCTAATATCTGTGTTACCACTTGAAACTGCAAGTGCTGAGGGTGTATTTAATGCTGTTGAGAAAGCCTTACAATCAGTGGGTTTGCCATTACCAGAACTGACAGGCAGTGCACATCCAGCACTTGTATGTGCTAATTTTGATGGTGCATCAGTTAATCTTGGTTAACGGACAGGAGTCATTACTAGACTCAAATCACTTTTGCCAAACATTATTGGCATTCACTGTGTTGCCCTCAAACTTGAGCTTGCCATTTTGGATGCAAATAAACATTTCAAATACATGGCCAAATTTGAAGAGTGTTTAAAAGGCATTTTCAGTTTTTTTTTTTTTTTTGTCTCCAAAGTGCAGGACAGAACTTAAAGAAATTGCTGAAGTTCTCAATGAGCATCTTGCACAGTTCACGGCTGTAAAGCAAGTCAGGTGGCTAGCAGCAAAGAGAGCAGTTGTGGCAATAGAAAAAAACCTGGACATTGTGACAATGCATCTGGAGCACAAATTTGTGGATGGCAACAGGGCAGACGATGCTAACAGAGCTAAGGGGTACCTCAAGGAACTGACCTCTATGCATTTCATTAAAGTTCTTTATTTCTTATTAGATTTTTTGCCAATTGTTGCTAGATTATCAAACTTTTCAGTTGGCAGACTACTTAATTGTTGAGATACCAGAACATATAGAGAAAGCCATTCTGCAGCTAGAAGCACTTAAAAGACTCCTGGAAAATATCTTACAAAATTCCAGGAACAGTATAACGCAGAAGAACATATGTTTGGCAAAACAAAAGTTCATGTAACACCTGGAAGTGAAGCTGAACTTCACACATTTGTTAACGATACTGTCACATACATCCAGAACAGGTTTGGTGTTCTCTCAGAGAAACCTTTGTCTTTACTTCAGATTTTTAATTATCACAACTGGCCACTGGAAAAGGAAGATCTAGCAACATTTGGCAATGCTGAACTAATTGAACTCATCACAGATAGCCCTTGCTCTTCTCACTTCTCAGAACTTGATAAAGATTCTGCTATAGATGAGTGGGTGCAGCTGAAGTTATACCTTTCTCGATTCAACTAAACCTCTCATAACTATGTACCAGTTGGTGTTACTAATGAAAATTGGTGAACGTGGTCCAGACTCCACGAAGGGCCCTATGCAAAAGCTTATTGAGATTCTGTTCATTATTTCCCTTCCACAAATAAATGTGAAAGAGGATTTTCAAAAGCTAATTTCATTAAAACAAATTACGAACAACCCTGACACAACAGTCTTTCGAGAACCAGCTGCTTATCATGACTACAGGACCATCCGTCTCTGAATCTGATCCACTGCCATCAATAAAGTACTGGCTTGACAGTAGTCTGGTACTATCCATTCCTCTGGTCACAAATGTCCATCAAAAGAAACTGAAGAAAATCAGCCTGAAGCAAGCTGCAGTACTATTGCTGTCTTATAATATTCTCTGCCTCTCTGTAACCTTTCTCTGTCACTGGAGCATCCTAAAGGGGGAAAAATAAATATTTTTGTAATAATATGAAAATGTTGACTTACTGGATCCTGACATGGACTTACCCAAAAATGTACCATAAGTCCTGGACTTACGATCCCTCAAAAATTTTTCAACCCCTGAGATGGAAGGTTTGATGCCTTTATTGGACCAATAAGTGTCTTGTACAAAGATGGTATTATACACAAGCTTTCAGGGCCACACAGGTCCCTTCTTCAAGTGAATAGCAAAACTGAGCAACAAGCAGTATTTAAGCATTCAATAATTATGTATGCACTCCTTTAAGTTGTCAGATTTGATTTTGATACAGCTATTCAGTAAGCAGCATGTATATTCCAGTACTGTACACAAATAATCCAGTTGGAAAGCTTTTGGATGTTAAAGATGTCACCCCAGCCAATTCTGTAAGCTCTCCCCCAACGACCAGTCACCCGCCATTCTACTTTAAAGAAGTCTCGTTGCATGAAGCCCGAAAATACATCCGTAAAGCAATTGGTAAATCTAGACACAGTGGGAACTGTACCTCAAACTGCTGTCTCTCACCCTTGAAGTGTTGGTGCCTTTTAACCAGGATCTTTAGCCTCTCAGACTCTCACAGTTCCCCAATAAATGGAAATTAGCCACGGTTACCCCGGTCTACAAAATTGAGACAGGACTTTTCATGTGAACTACCAGCCTACCTACATATCTCCATATTACCACCTCTCTCTAAGGCTCTTAAACGCATTGTAGCTGTCCAGCTTACTGAATATCTTGACAAACGCAAGATCCAATGCACCCAGCAACATGAGTTCAGAAAAAGGCATAGCACCACCTCGGCCCTTATGGAATTCACTGGTTCTATACACAGCTCCCTGGACCATGGTCAGTTAGTTGGTGCTGCCTTCATCAACGTGACAAAAGCATTCGACATGGTCCATCGCCCTCTACTACTAGAACAACTACTTCATGTAGGGCTCTTCAGACTCCACTGCCTAGTTTAAAAGTTATCTGGACAACTGCACTCAAGTCAAAACTGGTGACGCTCCTCTGACTCGAGACTTGTTCACGCTTGGGTTCCTCAGGGTCCATCCTGGGCCTCTCCTATTTAGTAAATAGTCTCGCAAGCTCTTGCCTTGAACAAATCCTACTCTAAGCAGATGATGCTGTAATTTACATAACTCACCCAGAGCCTATACCCCTTGAGAACCAGCTACAACTCTGATTTACCTTAGTAGAGAAATGGTTGTCATCACAAGTTGTTACTAAACTATAAAAAAAAAAATAAATAAATAAAACTAAGCTTATGCTCTTCAGTGGTTCCCATAACAAGCACGGGAAACATCCTCCATCACTAACTGCCTTGGTACTTCCCTCAAACAGGTACAATTCTTTAAGTATCTGGAGTCGCCATAGACAGCAACCTATCTTATGGGGTGCATATAGATAACTTTACTAAAGCTGTAAATATTCGTATTGGTCTACTCTACAGACAGGCGATCTCTGACCCCTGAAGCCTTAAGGATAGTTGTACAGAGCTCTTATTTCTATAATTGACTACGACTGATCATCTATGGTTTGGCGACTGATACCGCCTCCGGCATATCTCCACTGCTCTTAATAAGGCATGTCGTCTCGCCTCAGGAGCCTACAATCTCGCTTCTAACCAGTTGGCTACAGCTTACAAATCGCATCAAATACCAAGCGTGCCTGATGGCCAAGAAAATAACTTTAGGCCTCTTGCCACCTGGAGTACAAGATTTTTTAAGCCCTCAGAATCCACGCTGCACCAGAGGTTCTGAATTCTGCTCCTACAGGTCCTCATCGCCAAACACCCAGGGGCAAAAATCATTCACCTACAGGGCCCCCCTCTGAATAAATGCTTGTAACAGTGACATCGCCTCTGAAACTAAGCTGTGCCCATTCAAATCCAAGCTTTGGTCACTACTCTTTACAGCTAGCACCGGTGACTGTTTCTGTTAACCGTGTTTTCTCAAACGTCGACCTTGGCACTCTGCCTCTTTCATAGTAACTTGGCACTCTTGCCTCCTACCCCTCCCCCCTGCATCGCCCTACCCTGCCTCCTCCTCCCCTTGCCCCACCTCTCCTCACATCCTCCACTCTCACCCTCCCACATTCCTTCCTCTACACCCTGTGCCCTGTTTGTATTGACAAAGCCTACTGGCTGATATCTGTGTACTGTGTGCATTTTTCTGTGCCTGAAACTGATTAATGTGTAATGCATTAATCAATGCATAATGTGTCTTGTTTTCTGTCGACTGTTATGATTTTGTCCATTATGATTTTGTACCTCCTATTTACACTTTGTTGTACCGCATTTTACTGTCCTGTTTAATCTGTCCTTCCTACTGATGTGGAATCTTTGTAAAAGATCTGTTGGCTCAAAGGTGTATATATAATCAGAGACTTAAATTAAAAAAAAAAAAAGTTGGGAGCAATCAGGAAATCGCTGGATCTAAATGAAAGGGTGGAGCTGTTACATTTTCTGAGATCTAGTCTTTGATTCCTGGACGCTTATAATAGGGATCCAGGAAACAAAGCCTCCTAGTGAAAACTCCAGTGAATTATGCTGGAATAGATCAAGAGGAAAATATAAACGCCATAGGAACACATTTGAATGTCCATGAACCAGTTGGATGTTTTTGTCTGTACTGAACTGAAATAAGCTTATCAAAATCAAATTTATCGTCTCAGAAGTACATATATAATTTAATAAATGCTTCATGTAGCTTTTCTTTCAAATTGTATGTATTTATTGCACTTTAGACACTTAATAGTCACTAAGCTTGCTTTTTAACAGGTTCACTTGTATCCATGATTGGCTTCTCTCTGCTGTGGTGTGAAACTGGCGCGCTCTTTGCTTTTGCATTGTACGTACTTCTTTTTAAACTGAAGTAAATGTTAATTATGTGCTTTTTTGTGGAAGGTGTGTTGTTTTTGTGGGGAGGGCAAGGTGGGCATTTCATGTTTGATGTGCATTTCTTTCAGTTTATTTTGTGGTGGTGGTTGTTTAGAGACTTGACGAGTGGGGTGGGGAGGTGCAGGTTACTGAGTGAAGGCTGCAGTCTACAGGAACTGTCGATGCATGTTAAGGAACTAGTGGATTATGCTGTTTGTCTTATTGTATTATGGGAGCAGTTACGACAAGGAGTTTTGTAAATATAAAATTAAACTATGCAGAGTCAACTGTGAAAATCAAAATGCAGATGTATCTCACTGCTCTGTTTTCCGACTAGACCGATAGTTGGACGGACCAGAAGTGACATGGGGAATGCACTATCATTTTGAAGTGCATTTAGGTTGCAGAACAATATCTGCTACACACATCACAGTAATACAGATCCCTGGCATCCTACATGCTGCAGTACCTCCTTCCTCTCCGTGATGACAATGTGGTGTCTTGCCTCAGTAGCTTGATCAGAGAGCGGTTTGGGCAGTGGAATACTGCTTCAGTTTTCTTCTGGGCTAGGGAAATGAAACAAAGGGGGGTTGGGAAGTGGGACTGTAAGGTATTCATTTGGTCGAGCACGCTGCTTAGGTGTTTCTACAGCTCAGTTGCTGTATAAACACCACAAATAATGGGCAAAGAGAAGAAACAAGAAGGAGCTTGGGCTCTGGAGAGAAAACGTGAGCAGGCAGGGCAACAGCGGGACAGTGAAATAGGCTTTTGAAGATTGAGTGCCCTTGCACTGTACAGACAATTGTATAGTCTCACCTTTTGCACCCTGCTGTAACTTGAACAGACACTAGTACAAGCATCCACAGAGCAATCCTTGGCTTTTGTCATTTACAGTATTGATTCTAGGCACTCCCATAATCAGCACCCAGATCAGCACGCTACTGGTGTATTTAGAGGTCCTGCTTTTGCTCCTCCCGCATCTCTCGTTTCTTTTCTGAAGCCCTCTGAGCCCATGCTTGTTAACACTTTACCCAGCATCTGTTATTTAGGCAGCAGTCAAGCTGCAGAGATACTTGAGCAGCAAGCTCAATCAGTGAATCCCTTCACACCCGCCCCTGTTTTATTCCCCTAAGCTAGAAGAAACTGAGGTAGCATTCTGTTGCCTAAGCCTTCAGCTCATCAGGTGAGACACCAATGGCCAGATACGGAGAGAGGAGGGAGGTATGATAACCTGAAAGATGTCTGGGGAATTTGTATTATATCAAGTGTGGCACAGCTATTGCTGTGCAAGCTAAATGCACCTGCAGGACTGCTGCAGAGGAGGGAGGTAGGAGAATAAAAAAAAAAAAAAAAAACGCTTTTAACGAGCATATTGTCACATTGGTCTTGCAGTAAAAGCCACGTTTTTTTCTGAAACCCAGACATCACGAGTCATTCATTACAAAAAACTACAAATCCTGTCGGATTTTGCACTAACAGCCTAGCTATTGAGCGAGTTTAAATAGACTGGAAGTTCTGTCACTTCCGGTCTAGATGGCAGGGAATGGCGCCAAGCATTTCTTGAACCAGCATCATTTTGAAAACATTAAACCAAATCTATTCTGCACAAGCCACAATGGCTTATTACATTAAGAATGATGCTGGTTATGAATTGTTTACATTGCCTCAACTAGAATAAACATAGTATTCAGTACACTAGTTCTTTAAGATTAACAGATGGCACAGCAAGGATTAGACTACTGAAATGTTTATTTTACCCCAGGCATGAATGTCTTCAATGTGGTTTGCAGCAGGATGAGATGTGCATGCCAAATGTTGCCATCCAGAAAGCATTTCCATCTGCAAAAGGGGAACTGGGATGTGAACGTGCAGATGTGGACTGGGGCTCCAGTAGCCAGGAGTGAGACATTTGTCAGACTGCTTCCTGGTGCAGTAGATAAATGCACCAGCAAATGCCATACTTGTCCATTTAACACAGAAATGGGAGGAGGGAAGGAAAAGAACTGCTAGGGACCAGTGACTACAATTCATTCATTCACTAAAAAATATATACCACCAACAGTTTAATCTGGTTCAAGCTCGGTTGGCATTTATCTATATCTCCCAGGTTGTGCCTGAAAATAGGCAAAATTTGTCTAGTGCACTTACCCGGTCAACAAAAACTAAATAAATAAAAAAAAAAATAAATAAATAAGTAGAAATGACCATGGGAGGGTGGCCACTGTAGATCAAAATCTCTGTGGTCCTGGACCTTAGGAGCACTGACATAGGGGGGAATGGATGGAGGTAGGAATACAGTGGGAGTGGAAGCCAAATAGAAATTATAAAAATGTTGCTAAAAGGAATGGACACCAAAAGCCACTCTAGTTTCCCCAGAGACATGGGGAAAGTAGGAGGACCAAAAAGAAGGCCTTACAGAAATACATGTGAGGACAGGGCCAAATTGAAACATTGGGAGAAAATCGAAGAAAATAATAAGATGCAAGAAATACCGTTGAGTGCCAACTTGAGAAAGGGGGGGGGTTTAGATAACATAGTATCTCATCAGGCTGAAGGGGGAGGATGGGGCAGAAGATCTAAATGACTACCTCTGCTATGTATTTACAGTGGGGGTGGGGCACTGAGTCCAGAAGGATTACTTTCTTTTGGTGGGGGTGCTGGCAGGCTGTGTTGTGACTTATTTATAGCGGTGTCCTTGATTCTATACTGTTCTGGTAGCTCTTGAAGAAGCGGGGAATCTGGAAGAAAGACTAGGTGGATAGGGAACTAGTTTGGGCGGGGTTACAACAGGGAGTGGTGTTTAAATGAATTTGTGGCTGGGGGGTTCACTGAGTGGGGCGCCACATGACTCAGTCCTGGGGCCTGTCCTGACCTTTAATTCATGACATACGGCAAGTTACACAAGGCGTGTCTTCAGGTAAGCCTCAAAGCTTCAGGGCAGTGCAGCTGGCCATACAGCAGGGGTGTAGAAGATTGTTCCCCTAAGACCTGGTCTGAGACCAGTTTCTCTCCTCAACTGAACTGTTCTGGGAACAGTTGGTCACAGATGTCTAACTGCTCACTTGCAAAACAGCAGCCAGCATACCCTTGTAGTTGATGCACAAAGCTGTGGTTCAGGAGGTCTGTGTTTGAATCAGGATTGCTTTTCTTTAAGTTCTTTACCTCAGATTTCACAGGAGTGGTGATCCATGGCAGTGTGGTTGGTTTACATAAAACGGGTGTAAAGTGACAAGGAAAGTTGTCTCTGACCAGGTCTTAGGACAGTGATCTACCCGGAACTTTTACAGCAAAGCAAATAGAATGTGCGGGGTTTCAACAAGAAGAAAGGGGTGATCTTGCCACTTCACATGACCCTTATGGCCTCATGTGAAATACTGTGCCTAGCTCAGGGTTTTGCACCTGTTGGACGGGGAGAGGCTGAATACATGCAGTGAGGGCCAGGATGATCCGTGGCAACAAGAGTGGACATACATGGCCACATGCAATTGAAGGTTTGGTGGGGGAGAGATAGGATAGAGATGTAAAAGTTTCTGAGGGGAAGTACAGTGTATAGCAAGTACCCACTCACTAGGAATGAAAATGTGGTAGGCTTAAAAAGTCACTGTCAACCCTTTCTGCATCATTAGTTATTGCTGAAAAACTCAAATTTCATGATTTGCTTACCTTCTCTTAAGTTGTTTGCTGTTTGGCCTGCTTCCTTTCTTGGCAGAACTGAAATGCATGAGAATGGCGCAGTTATAGTCAACCTTGTTTTGCTTCAAATCCTAGATCTTGCTTTGAGATTAGCTCTTGCAGCAACACCTTTAGGACTGAAGCTGGCATGTGCCAGGACCCCACAGAAAATTTCCTGTTAGCCGGGGACTGGTCCCCGGCCTGCCCCTGACTGAGTATAAAAGGGGCAGTCCTCCAGCTGATTCCCAGTTATTTTCCACCTCAGCCATATGCAAGTCAGGACTTCTATGGACGCCTCTTAGCTAGTCAGCTGCCATTTTCATCACGCTTACCTGAGCTTCATTTTCGCCAAACCAGTGATTTCTTCCAACAGCTCACTTGCATGTCTTCTCCATCCTCCTCAGTAGAGAGGCAGCTTTTGAAATGTACGGTGGCATGCAGGTTCCTCCTAGACTATTTGGCTTGCCTCTTCTGCCTAGGTCCGGACCACTATATTGAGGCTTGCCAGCATTGTCAAGATTTCAATCCACGACTCTGCTCCATCACCAGAAGACCCTCAAAGCTTTCCTGCTTTCCAAGAACCCATCAGAGATGGGAGAAGGAGCTTCACCGAAGTGTTCATCCTCTTCTCCGCCACTGGGACCTTTTCCTCCTCTCACAAAGAAGAATCGAACAGCAAACATAAGCACTGGGAGAAACCCTGGGCAGAAGATTGCTCCACGCATTTCGCCCCCCATCTTGCTGTCTTTTCGTGCATTCTCTCTCTCTCTCCTGCCCAGGTGTCTGCCATGTCCTCCTAACAGGTCAATGCTACCAGGTGACACCTGGGACTGTTGCCCTCCAGGAAAGAGGGGCTTCTGTCCCGCTCAGGAGCCAGCTCCCTTACCCAGGTGATTCTTCCTAGGCGGCCAACAGCTGAATTCCCAGCCTGATCTCCATCTGCACTGGTCCCCTCCGCTGGCTTCTCCGCCTTCTTGGGTGACCCAATAGCTGCCTAACCATCCCAAAATGCGACTCCCATTCTCAGCAGACTCCTGATGATCAGTCCAGCTCGTCTGACCCCAGATGGCACTGTCACTCTGGGTTCGATGCCAGATAACATGGGTAAGGCTGTGCCAATGCCAGAATTACTGCAACCTGATGACGAGACGCCAGGGCCATCCACGCCCAACCCCTCGACACCAGGCACTCTGAACTTGCAGCAGAATTCTCCACAGTTCTCAGTGAACTCTTTGTGGCCTGGTGGGCCTATTTCAAAGATAGAGGCACCCAGGGCACCTATTTGGCCAACCCCCCACCCCCAAAGGCCGCCCCGGACAAGCCTACAGACCATCCACGTACTCCCCCTCCTAGGGGGACTACCCTGACACCGGATGGGGGTGAACTCCTAAAGGCTGGCCGTGTAAGCACCAATGTTCACCCTCCCCAGACTTTTGGGGAGGGGGATCAACAGGTACTCTGCTTCTCTTCCAGCCAAGAGGAATCTGACCTGCCATCAGAGTCGGAGGGTGGCAAAGACTCTCCTTATCTGCCTGACGACCCGTCATTCATGGATGTAATGAGGCACATCCAATAACTGAATGGCTGGGATACAGAAGAGCTGGATCCAGAATGACTTGGGCTGGTCACCTTCTCAAGAAGAGACACCCTACCTATGGTGGTTCCCCCTGTGGTGAAGCCTTGGACACCAACAGGCTTGCTTGGAAACATCCCTTTTCTACACCAGCCCTATCCAAAAAATTGGACCGGCTATATATCACCCCTAAGGATTCCTTTTATGGGGAACAGCTGGAGGCAGACTCGGTTGTAATAAACTTTGCCCACGACTGCTCTAGATGACCTAGGCATTTGAATACGCAACCCCCAGACAAGGATTCCAAGCAGTTTGACCACCTGGACAGGAAGGTGTATTCCTCAGTCACTTGTGCCATACACTTTCAAAACTTCCTTGCCCACATGGTTCAATAGCAGAACGCCCAAGGTGGTGGAGGTTGCTCAGGCCATACCAGAGTGCTCATGGAAGGCAGAGCTCATGACCTTCCTGAAGTTGGGCTTGGATGTAGGTAACCACGTCCTTCGGGCATCCTATGATACCAAAGAGTTGGGAGAGCCATGGCTTCCGCCATCTGTATCCACCACTATTCCTGGCTGTGTGTCTGGGTTCCTGTGGATGTCCAGTCCAAGATTATGGATGCCCCTTTAGAGACCAGTCCCGTTTGAAGACTCTCTCAAAACATCACTCGCCTGTAGGAATCTGAGAAATTCTTGCAAACGAGTGTTTTAACAATCTAAGCAGCCCTTTTGGAGAAATGTCAGACAGCAATCTAGGGGGCTGCAACAGCAGAGAGCAGGATTCAAGCGAAAGGCCTCTACTCCTGTCTCAGGAGGTTCCGCCCCTCGGGCTCCCAGGACCTATCAGCCTGCTGTCCACTTCCCCGGCTCCTCAGCTTGACTTGTTGCCTGAGCCCTCCCCTGGCCAAGGCCTTGTGGGAGGAGGTGGGGTAGAGTTTCCTGCACATTGAAGGATGGTGCCAGACTACCACAGATACTGAACATACGAAATTGCCAGCAGATACGGGCCATTCAGTCCATCTAGTCTGCTAGAGTGTGCAGTACTTCAGTCCATTAGACTGCAGCTGCCCCTCCCTCATATGCCCTCCCTCCATCACCCACCCTCCCTATTTGTACTCTCCTTGAATCGATCCCACCCCTCTTGAAGCCCCAAACACTCTGCAGTGATATGACTTCCTCTGGCAGTGTTCCACCCTGCCACCACCCTTTCTGTGAAATAGTGCCTCTTCAGTTCCCTCTTGAACCTGCACCTTCCAACTTCATAGTGTCCCCTGGTTTCCCTTCCACCCTTCAGATTGAACATACACCTGATGTCTGTTTTGTTCAAACCCTTCAGGTACTTGAAGGTCTGTCATATCCCCTCTCCCTTTCCTCCAGGGTACACCTATTGAGATCTCTCTCCTCATATGGTCTGTCCCCCAACCCCAGGATAACTTTTTTGCTCTGTGCTGTACACACTCCAGTAATTTGATGTCCCTTTCTTAAGTAGGGGTGCCAGAATTGCATGCAGTACTCTATGTATGGTCTCACTAGGGACCTGTACAGGGGCAAGATGACCTCCCCACTCCTAGAAGTAATCTCCTTTGCTATGCGCCCTAGCACCCTGTTTGCCTTCGCTGCTGCCATCCTGCATTGAGTAGAATGTTTTTTCTGGTTACCAGCACTCCCAGATCCTTCTTCTCCTTGGATTTTAACAGGACACCTCCAGCCAGTAATTGTGTCCTGGGTTCTTGCCTCCTAAATGCATCACTTTGCACTTTTTGGCATTGAAACCAAGTTGCCAAGTGTAAGACCATTCCTCAGTGAGTCATGCAGCTTATTGAAAAGGGGCACATTCTAGGGTTCATGGAGACCCCAGACAACCCACCAAACCCTCCCTTACTCTCAGGCTCACAGTGCTCTCATCGGAGAGGAGACTCGGGCCTTACTGCAAAAGCAGGCAATAGAGCCAGTTCCACCAGCACTACAAGGGAAAGGGTTTTACTCCCACTTCTTCCTGATGTGCCAAAGAAAACTGGGATCTTCTCTCTATCATAGACCTCAGCCACTTAAATTACTACATGGAGTACAAACTATTCCAGATGATTACTCCTGCTCAGTCTGCTTCCTGTCCCCCATCAAGGGGATTGGCTATGCTTTCTGGACATGCAGGATATACACCTCCATATTCTGATTTTTCTTCCAGCCTCACAGGAGGTCCCTTCGCTTCCAGGATAGGCACTACCTGTTCAGGGCCCTGCCATTCGGCCTGTCCTTGGCCCCCAGGGTTTTCACCAAGTGCCTCACAGTTGCAGCTCTGAGACCAGGCCATTACGTCTTCCCTTACCTGGACTGGCTGCTGACCGCACCCAACCGGGACTAGCTCTTCCACACCATGCAGGCCACTTTCTCCCAGTTTCAGGACCTAGGGGGTCACTTTAAATCTCAGTCCTCTCCTTGGCCAAGCCAGTGGCTACAGTATATAGGGGCAATCTTGGACACTGCTCGGGGCAAAGCCTTTCTCCCTCAAGACATGGCAGAGTGGCTTCACATGCACGCCTGTCAGAACTCCTCCTCGCGTCCGGTCCTAGCCAGGTCTGTATGGAGACTTTTGGGACACATGGTGGCTGCCATTGCAACAGTTTACCTGGCCAGACTGTATATGAGGGTGATCCAGTGGAACCAGAGTCCAGTAGGACCAGTGCTCAGACTACCTGGAACAACCCATCTTGGTATCTGAACCCTGTAAGACTGGTGTTAGCATGGTGATTGAATTCCACCAACCTCTCCAAAAGGGTTTATGTCAGGAAAGAAGCTCCCAGCCAGATCCTAACCATGGATGCATCTAACCAGGGCTGGGGAGCACTCTTGGAAGACCGTCAGACTCGAGGGACCTGGTATCAACAAGAGCTCCATCTCCACATCAGTGTCCTAGAGATAAGGGCGACTTCTGTATGCCCTTCGGGCCCCTGTTGATCCAGACTGACATGTTGGTGGTATTTTACATCAACAAGCAAGGGGGAACTCTTTTATCCCCACTGCAGGGAAGTCATGAGAGTATGGTCATGGGCCATGGACTACCAACTGGACCTGTCAACAGTCCATGTTCCTGGAGTACAAAACTGTCTCGGTCCACAGCACACGACTGGGAACGTTGCCTCCCTGTGGCAAAAGACCTCTTTGACAGATGGGGATGTCCAGAACTAGCTCCATTTGCCTCCCCATCCAATGAAAATCTGGCCAGTTTTTGCTTGCTAGATCCAAGGCCTGGTGTTTTTCTGGTGAGACACGTTGTCCCTCTCCAGGAGGAGGAGGCTTCTTTACGCGGTTCCTTCCTTTCCTCTTCTGCAGAGAGTCCTCCTCTTGCTGCAATCGGAAGGAGCAGAGATGATCCCAGTGGCATCTTTCTGGCCACGACAGATTTGGTTTCTGCTGCTCCCAACAGCTTGCGGAGAATCCCCAGTCTCCCTGCCCTCTGTTCAGATTTGCTCTCCCAGGAGCAGGGAACCCTGGTCCATCCAGATCCCAGAATCTCCATACATGGTTCCTGCAGACCTAGCCATATCCAGATTAGGAGCATCTCCGGGGGGTTAGCGGATGTCCTGGTGGCCTCTAGGAAGCCTTCCACCAGGGTCACCTATGCCATGAAATGGAAACAGTTCTGCATCTGGGCCACCGCTAGGCATTTTGACCCTCTTCACCTGTCTAGTGAATCTGATTCTGGAGTACCTCCTCCTGTCGGATTGGGGTCTAAACTACTCCTCGCTCAAAGTGCATATCTCTACCATTTCAGCCTATCATGCACCTATTGATGACAAAGCCCTTGCCCAGCTGGATCTTTCCTGTGCATTCTTACGGGGCATTCTGCTTTTGAAGCCTCCATTCTGGACCCCATCCCTCCATGGAATATTTTTGTGTTCTAGAAAAGCTAAACTTGCCTCCCTTTGAACCTGCTGCAGGTTGCAAGCTATGCCTTCTGTCGTGGAAAGCGTTAATTTTAGTTGCCATTACTTTGCTCGAAAGATTTCTAAGCTTCAGGCCCTGATGTCCAAGGAGCCTAAGGACAGTGTCCTTGTGGACTAATCCTAAATTTCTTCCCAAGTTGGTGTCAGTTTACCTTGAATCAAGACATCCACCTTCCGGTCTGCTATCCAGACTACTCCAACCCAGGGGAGGCTCTCCTTCATACTCTGGATGTTCATAGGTTGCTTTGTTATTATTTGGACCGCACCCAAGCCGCCAGAAAGTCTCATCAGTTGTTTGTATCATTCGCCCCCAGAATGATAGGGGCTCCTGTTTCAAAACAGTGTTTATCCAAATGGCTAGTTAATTGCATTGTTTTCTGTTGCAAGTATGAGACACCCATACCGGGCTTCAGGACATGGCGGCTTCTTTTACCTCCTTGAGAAATGTCAGCAGCAGGCATTTGTGCAGCTGCTCCTGGAGTTCTGTCCACACCTTTGTCGAACACTACAGTTTGGACGTGCATCTCAGCATAGCGGGCTTTGGGTTGACTGTCCTTCAGGGCCTCCTCTCCTAATTTTCCTTGGGAGACCTCTACCTCCACCCAGTTGACGGGGTCTCCTTACTACTTGGGACTCTGTCCTAAGGTGTCACCTGCTGCGACAGAGAATCTAAGTAAGATAGTACAGTCACATAAGAACTTACTGAAACTGTAGATGTTTGAGAGGAGCTCTTGCAGGAATTCTATTTTCCCTCCCACCTTCCCCGGTAGCTCCTTCTCCATCAGATCGTCTCTCTCTGTTAGAGGAACCTCCTCGGTTCTCCATTTTTACTTGCTTGCTGGGGTCTTGGGCGGGAGAACTGGGCTGGGGGACTGCCTCTTTTATACTATGATGTAGGGGGCGGTACTCTGTATACTACTAGCTAGAAGTTTTCCATGGGGTCCTGGCACCTGCCGTCTTCAGTCCTGAAGGTGTTGCCTGCTGCAAGAGCACCTCTTGAAGATGCATGGTTTGCAGTAAGTTCTTGAGTAACTGTACTTTTACTTTCAGGATATATGAAATAAGAGTAGATGATTAGGAACACCCCACACAGTGCAGCCGCCATGATGCAATAGTACTTTCTCAGCATCCTGGTGGCTACATTGTGTTAGGGATGTTCTCAAGTCCTGGAAAAGATGCAGTGGAAGTTGATCGGGAGAATATAAACAGAGGATAATGCCTAAGGTAGTTAACCACGATGTAATCACCTCAAGCAGTTGCCAGGACAGCAGGTAAACCTCGTTAGGTTGTATGATGGCAACCATGAGAGTGATTACATCTGTGGTTGACCACTGTTACTCAGGCATTGTATTTTATAATGGAAAAATTAACCACTGTGATTTAAAAAAAAAAAAAAAAAGTTTCCCCAATTACATTTGTTCTGCTCAGCTATGAATGCCTCCTGCTTTGTATGTTGAGCAACTGAAGTGCTGAAATTAGCCATTGCGATCTATACTGCATCGGGTCTGTAATTGTCTGAATGGAATGTGTTTTGAACGAATGTCCAAGCAGCAGATCACCTTTCCAAGAATTTTGACGGGTAGTGACATTCTATCCTGTAATCCCATCATTATGACATAGCTAAGTAAGGTTTACTGATGTCATAACGTGGGATTATTGAGTTATAAACTAAAAATGGGGGTTAATAGACACTGTTCATACATTATAAATCTGTTTTTGTGTGGTAACACCAGTATGTATGGTGAGCAGTTTTAGTTTTTGATTTTTCCGAACAAACTGCAAATAGCTACATTAGCAATCCCTACAGAATGTGAGTGATCATAACATGTGCTTTTAATCTAGGAACAAATGGAAAGCCTAAGTGGTTCGACAGTGCCTTTTAGAGGGACATTAGGATGTTGAGTGGTGGACAAGTGGGATGAGCTGCCAGAGTGATTATGGGCAGGGATTGTGTGGGATAGATTAAGGGCTTGGTGATTCCAGCTAGGGAAGGAGGTTGGATAAATGGACTCTGTCTAGCAGTAGGGCAGTAGGTAGCAAACGAGGGCAGACTAGATGGATTGTTGGATTTTCTTATAGGTTCATAGGTATGTATGAGTGTGAAAATCCTGTCATGCCAGTGGATGTTTTCCAGTCACTAGTCCTGCTGGCTAGTGGCTGAAAGGTAATTTCAACCCCATGTATTAGATTTTCTGCTGTCATTTTGTATGCATTCTCATTTGTCTTTTTAGTGCTACAAGAAAAAGCTGACCACAAAATCTCAAAGTAAAGCAAAGGTGAGGGAAAAGTGAAAACCAGCTTTACAATAAGTGTCCCTTCAGGACCGTATTTTAGTTGTATGTATGACATAACACTGACAGTTGTCCAGTGTACTGAAAAACCTGAGATCTGATTAGGCTTGTATTGTCCTGATAAGAAATATTGTGACTTATTGCTCATGTGACCGTTACAGCAAAAGCAGCGATGGTGCAGAAGACACTACAGTGCCCTACTCTATAGGTGAGGAGTCTCCACTCCCATTCAGTCCTTAGGTGCTCATGTGAGACTGCCAACCATGGTACTGATTAGTACCAGTTGTATTTGGTCTTGTAATATGGACATCCAGCTGCAGGAACTGGATTTAACTGCTCAGTGGCTCATGTGAAATGAATCGTAAGATAATGGCTCCTGGCACTACCGACCTGGACCCAGATTCAAACCATTGATACATGTGAAAATGCCTGCTTTTTTTTTCCTTTTTCAATGGACATGTTTTGGCTTTCTGTGAAGCTTGAGTTAAAGTATGTACCCATAATTTATGTTGTAACTGACTACAGATAAGGCCATTGAGTCTCTAGATAATCCCAAAAATAATCATACACCAGTTTGGCCAACAGACCTGTCACTTTAGTGGCAACCCAGTCACAAAATACCTACAAACGTACAAAGGTGCTAGTAGAATAATGCCCTTACCTTGTGATCAATAGTCTGCTCATTTTGCGGAATCCCTAATGTCCACTAAGGACTCTGCCCCCACCCGCCGATACCCACTCATCTTAGTTTGAGCTGGAACTCTTGTAGCAGGCAGTAACCATAAGGACTAAGCAGTCAGGCACCAGGACCCCACGAAAACCTTCTGGCTAGCAGTCTTCAGTGAGGGACCGCCCCCAATGTCTGCCCATCCCGACTGCCAGTGATATAAAGGAGCGGTCCCCTTCCCCCAACCTAGTTCTTTTCCTGCCGTCGACAGGTTCTCATTGTCTCCTTGGACGCTTCCTGCTACAGTCGACCGCCATAGCACTTTATTGTGTTTCTTTACTCTGGGACGCCTCAGTCCCCCCCACTGATTGGCCAAGCCGGTGACCGTCTCTGCCATCTCCGAAAGAAGCTGGGCACACCGAAATCGAACCTGATGATGGCTCTACTGTTGCCAGATCAGTCATCTGTAGATACCTCTACTCCCTCACAGGAGGACGTGATGCCTGCTAATCCTCTGCTTGATGAGGCGCCGGAGCGTTTGACCGAAGCCTGCTTGTCCGCTGGGTACACCGCCAGCTCATCCACAACCTCTGGTGCTGGTCGGTCCTTCGGATCCCTATATTCCCCTGAGCAAGGTAAAGGACCTCTTTTGCTTTTGGTGGAACAAGATAAAAGGGGACCTTCCGCCTAAATGCTCTGAACCGGTGATCTTGCAGCCAGAGCCTGAATCGGAGCTGGACCTGCAGCCGACCCTGGACCCAAGAAGTCCTTCCATGAGCTTTGACAGTAAGCACGGGGTAAGACCCAAACACAGGGCGGAGGCGCAGACATGCATCCTTCTGGTCGTCAGGCAGACGTCCCATAGCGAATATCTGCTTAGCTCCTCCTTCTTTATTCACCCCAGTGGACTCTAGCTGCAGCTCATCCTGAGACTGAACCCAGAGACCATCCTTCCTCTTCCGACAATGACTGGAATGCTTTGTAAAAGAGGATTTTATCCTAAAGGTGACTAAAATGAGATGTCCTTTTAAGTCCTGTATAAAAATCAAAGATTTCACTACTACTAACAAGGACACCCCTAGATGCATCTCCTGACATATTTCATAGACGTCGTCCGGCATATCCAGGCCTCTAACTGTTGGGAAACAGAGGACCTAGATCCTGAGATTCGTAGGCTTGCTAAATGGCTGAGGCAGAAAGAGCCTAAACCTCTCTCCTCTACTTGTCGACACCTTCCAGGATCTTACTAGGCTTACCTGAAAGCACACTTCATTAGCCTCTGCTGTTTCTAAAAAAATCAGACCGACTCTGTGGGCTGCTAGGGACAAGCCCTTCCTCATGGAGCATCCTGTAGTGAACTCGCTGGTCATAACTGCTCACGATGGGTCCAAGAGACCCGAGCATTTAAGCAGCCAGCCTCCAGGCCAGGAATCCAAGCTTACTGACCAAATGGGCAAGAAAGTGTACTCATCCTTTACTTGCTCCATCAGATCCTTAAACTTCCTCATCCACACGGTGCAATGCCAGAATGCCCTTTGGGAGAGGGTTGGAGCTAGCTCGGGCCTTGCCAGGCTCTGCCCAAAAAACTGGGCTTCTGGATCTGCTCAAATCTGGGTCGGATGTGGGACCCATGTACTAAGGGCCTCGTATGACACAGCAGACAGCTTCTAGGGTAGCCGCCAGGGTCATTTACCTTAGATGCCATGCATGGCTTCGGGGATCTGGCACTATGGATCTTCCCTTCAAAGGGTCCATCCTGTTTGGGGATAAGGCAGAAAAACTGATTCTAGGGACATGAATATGTTCTAGCCACATTTGTTTTTTTTTATATGCTTAGTTTATTGTCCACAGCAGCAGTACATTTACCAACTTTTGATCAATCTTATAATTGATACTTAACAAGGTTCAAACCTTATACATCCTTAATAAATTAACTTTCTTTTACGTATGTACTGAGATACTATTTGTTCCAAGTATCATAACTAACAAAACTTAACTAATAATAGTAACTGTCTGGATGTGTTCCTTCAGCGTCATGTCAAAAATCTCAAAATTAATCTCACTATGTCCTTTACTTTGGAGAGGGATCTATTCAACACAGAGAAGGGGGCCTTTTCTCCACAGGAAATCAAACTTTAATTTCCTATCCACTGTCATGGAGTATCCACCTGGTCCATCTCTGTTGGTATATTTGTGGTTTTGATTAAGACTGATTGTTAACCTTTCCATCATGTATATGGCTTCAACCTGCTCCTCAGTCCTCTATCCCTGGGTTTCGGTTGTAGCCAATTTCTAGTGATAGCTTTAAAGCAGCTGCCACCAGAATTGCCCACAAATATTTAGTATTTTATCATCCAGTTCTCTGGATTAGTCCCAGTATTAAATTTTCGGGCCCCAGCTTTGTCTGGAATGAGAATACCTGCTCTAGGTAATGAATCACCTCCTCCCAAAATGAGGCGATGATTGGGCAGGACCAAAAGATGTGTGCTTGCGGGCAGTGTGTGCACCCAGTCCTCCAACACTTGCAGTGGCCTCCCCCTTAAAATGAGCCATCTGAGTTGGCACCAGAAAATAGCGGTCCTCAACTTCCAACAGAAATCTCGCCAAGCTAGTGAGCTGGTTGTTGACCATGTACTCTCCACATCAGAGACCATTGTTTGTCCGTGATGGGGATCATTAGGTCTTGCTCCCATCTGTTCTTTATATAATGGGAAGAGGCCGACATATCTGCCATATATCTATTATATAACAGAGAGATGACGCGCTCCACTCCCTGTGAGCCCCATATCCTTGGGAACAGCCTGCTCTCCTCCAATGCAGACTCTTCCAACATTGATTTATTAATTTGTATATTCAGGTAGTCTCTTAATTGGTAGTATCTGATTCTATCTCTCTGCTGCAGACCATATTTTTCCTGTATGCTTCAAAGGAGAGTAACATATTTGCTGTCATTTGAAAGGGTGCATATAATCCTCTTTAGCTTGCTTCTGATACCATCTGTCGATTGTTGCTGGTACAAATCGGCGGTCGTAAGCCCACCATCTCTACCGCCAAAGATGTTTATGTGTAGTGCCCCTACTTGTTCCCCTTTTCCAGCCCTTGAATACAGCCTTTGTGCCTGAAAAGCCCTTTATTTCATCTGGGTCCATGGGCCCAAATAACACCGCCTGTAATGGGGGACTGCCTTGTTTCTATAGATCCATTCTCTTCCAGTGCGTGTCATATTCTGGGTTACCCCAGAGTAACGCTACTCTCATCTGGGCTGCCACCCAGTAACCCTGTGCCCCTTCCCAAAGTAAAGGCCTCTGATATATGGCCATTTGCACGAACCTGTGCCCATGGGGACTCAAAGCTTAAATATGGCCATTATTAATTGCTTCGGGAACGGACCTCCCTCAAAAAGGGCCACGATACTCTGTCAAACGCCTTTTCAGCGTCTAGGCTTATAATCAGTGACGGTAATTTTAGGAGATTAATCTGGTCAGTTATATGGGTTGTCCTGCGCAAGTTATCCTGAGCTTGTCTACCCGGTATGAAACCAGATTGGTCTATATGTATTAAGGCTGGGAGATGTTCCTGTACACATCTTGCCATGAGAGAGGCCAATATCTTATAGTCAGTATTCAATAGAGATCGGTCGATAAGAGGGGCACTTAACTGGGTGCTTTCCGGGCTTGAGTATCACTGAAATTACCGCCTGAGCCCAAGAGGGAGGAGGTGCAGCCTCACCCCTCAGAACCACTTCATACACCTGTGTCAGCAGGGGTTGCATTTGATCCCCAAAGCATTTATAGAACTCCGATGGGAGTCCATCCAAACCTGGGCACTTGCCTACCTTGAGGCGCCTTATTTCTCCCCATATTTCTTCCGGTCTCACCGGACCTACCAAGTGTTTTCCTTGTTCCTTAGTTAGGCCTGGTAATTTGTTTCCAAAAATATCTTTATATTATCCTCTCCTGCATTTATCTACTCTGTATATAGTTTGGAATAATATGTCTTAAAGGCATCTGATATCTCGTGTACCCCCTGTACCACTTTACCTGTTCCAGGGTGCAACACTTTTGTTGTTGCTTTTGCCCGCCTTGCCCTCAACCTACTGGCTAAGAGACTCATCGAGCGGGGTCCTCCTTCGTAATATTGTTGTCTTAGAAAGAGCAATTTTTGCTCCACTTGATAGTCTAGAATACCCATCAGCTCTCTTATGCTCCAACAGTTGTCTCTTACGCCCCTTGTCATATTTTTTGTTTTGCTATCTCTAAATCTGTAATCAGCTCAGTTAAGGTAAGTTTCCTTCCTTCTCGTTCCTCTTTTCTGAGAGGCCAACTGTATGAACCTGCCTCGAACACTGCTTTTTCAGCATCCCAGTGGATTGCCTGCAGGCGTCCTGCCCTGTGTTTTCCATGAGATAAGTTCTGTAGGTTTCTACTATTGTGTCCATTATCTCTTTATCTTTTAACAATGAGATATCTAGACGCCAGATAATGTTACGGTATCTCTCCTAAATCAATATATATATATATATATATATATAGGCGCATGATCTGAAAAAAGAAGATTCCCTATCCAGGCCTCCGAGACTCTGTATACCTCGTTCTTCGGAACCAGAACATAGTCCAGTCTCGTGCAGTATATGTTATGAGCTGCGGAGAAGAAGGTATAGTCTCTCTGTCTACTATGCAGGTGTCTCTATGTGACTAATAATAGCAATTCCCCCAGTAATTTCTGAACCTTTCTGGCTAATTTATGTGATTTCCCTCGGACTTTCGAGGAGGAGTCCATGTCTGGATTTAAAGGCAAGTTTTAATCTCCCCCACAAATCAGAGTTCCCTTCCCCAACTCCAATAAAGTGGTAAAAAATTAACAGTATTCAGTCATTGTTAAGCCCAGGGGAAAGTACACTGACGCCAATGTTACCATATTGCCCCTGAATTTGCCTTTTAACATCGCATAACAACCCTCCTTATCTGTCCTCGCTTCTGGTTTTTCAAATGTGGTACTGGCCGGCACAAGCACCACCATGCCCCTCCGTCTACCATTTTTGTAGGAAGACGCCGCCATTTCTGAACCCCATTTTAATAGCTTATTGTGCTCCCGATCGACAAGTGAGTCTCTTGGAGAAGTAAAAAATCTGTCTTGGCTTTCCTTGCCTGACTCAAAATCTTAGATCTTTTAACTGGGTTCGTGAGACCATTGGCGTTGTAGGAGCAAACAGTCTTATCTCTTCTCGTCATCTAGAATATTAGATTCCAGGCTTCTTCTCAGGATCCCCAGCCTCCTCCTCGAACTCTCCTGCTCAGGCTCCTCCTCTGTACTACCCTGTCTCCACATAAGTGGAACACATCCCAGAAAAAATTTAGGTAACAAACAATTACATTATAACCATGGTAAATCTTTTTGGCCAACCTGGCCTTCAAACAGTACATAGTAAGTGACCCCCAAGGTAGGAGTCCCATTTTTTTGGGCTCTTTTCTCGCCCACGCCTTATCTAGGTGAAGGTAAGCATAGAGGGGTAGCTAGTGTCTCCTCAGCTGGGAGACCCCCTCTAGGGAGCTCTTGTTCACAGTCTAAAGCTCCTTGCTTTTGTCTATGACCAAGCCCTGTATTGGTCAGAAAAGCCTTACTTCTGGAGCCCTGTGCGCCCCAGCAGCTAGATAAAATTATATGCTGGCCCGATCGACCCGCATACATACACTCATCCCCTGAACCGTCTGCTTTAGTTTATTTCTAGTAGGGCTGGAAGAGTCTGTGTCTTTTGTTATCGCAAGAGGGCTCCCCATCCCCCCAAAAGGGAAGACAAATTCTCCCCCAGAGAGGCGGAGGCCCCCCCGAACCCAAAACTCATGGGTTCGATCTACTGCAGCGAGTCCCCAGAAGTTCTGTTACATTGTCTATTGGCCCATCTTATATCCCTTTCCAGTTACCCCTTTCTCCCCCTCACCCCTCCACCCCCTTCCCTTCCTTCTATGTGTACTTCATATGGATCAATCCCTTTGTCGGGGGCATTCTGTGAGTTTCCTATATCCCCTTCTGTACAAATAGGACCAATTATGCCTATGACTATTACAAGTTGGGGGGAGAAAGAGAAAGATCCTCAGCCATCTTCTTCTTTACTTGGCCCCCTCCTTCAGGGGTGATGTCCCCCTTGCACATGCCCCCTATTGTTCACCTCGGAGACGGCTCCCCTTCACCTCCTTACGTCACCCCCCAAGTCAGCTGGTGATTAGTCCCTTCCTTCCTCCTCCAGCACGATTCAAAAGCCTTCAATTGTTAGGAGGTCTCCTTCACTTTCCCCATCCTCCGATCTCCCCCATAACCCTCAGTTCCAGCCCTGTCCGCTTCCAAAAAAAAAAAAAAGAGCCTCTTCATCATTTAATTGTACTCCCCAGACCCTTTGTCCTCTGCATCCACACACTCATTTATCCATGGTTACTTTTGTTTCACATCCTGCTCACCTAATCCACCCTCTTCCACAACATTGGTACCTAAGTGAGAGACACAAGCTAATGAGACCCCCTCCCTCCCCTAGTGGAGTTCCAAGCAGAACTTTAGTGTCCATTAGCATTGTTCTTGATATGTAAATCTCAATTCCTAGATACCATCCTTTCAACAAATTCAGCACAGGAGCCAGTCACTGACGTTACTTATGTTTTCATGTCGTTGTAATCCCTTTTCAGGTTGTGAGTTGGGAATTACTCGAGGATCTCCCTTCTCGCTCGATCGTCTTGCTCTGTTATTCCATGCTCTATTTCTCTGTCTGGGGAACGTTTTTGAAAGGACCCTGTCCCACACACGGATGTTCTCCGGAACCACCACTGGGTCTTTTTGGTCCCATCTGCACCAGTCTCTTTAGCTGTTGTGGTGCACGTCTCCTTGCCCTTCTGGTTTTGCCAGCCCATGCTCTCCAGAAACTCCTTGGCGTCCTCCAGCTCCTGAAACCTCAGCTGGCCCTTATCTGTGTTCACATTCAACCTGGCTGGGTATTCCACGTAGGCTTTAATATTTTTTGGCAGGAGTTTTACCGTATACAAGACCTGCCTCTCTTAGCTAGTAATTGTGGCGAGAAATCGTGATCAAGTACAATCTAACATCACCAAACCAGACCGTTTTCTTAGATCAGGCCTTCTAGCCACATTTGAAGGCAGTGCCTTTCCCTTTAATTCTTGCCAGAAGGTCTTAAAGCTCCCAGCGCACCTGGATCTGTTCTCCATCAATCGGGAGGGTACTCCACCGGACTTTAAGTCCCTGCACCTGACAGCTTGGTTCCTGAGCAGCTAGAGTTCCAGGCTTTGGGTCTTTCAAAGATGTCCTCACTGTTGTCGAGGCATCTCCCAGGGACTCTATCAGGAAGTGCTATGCCTTCAAATGAGTCTCCATCTGGTGTCAAGGTAAGGGATTGGACCCTTGACCTGTTAAGTGGCTAGCATCATAGACTGTCTATGGTCTCTCTCCAAAGGGGACTTCGGTTGATGACCCTTAAGGTGCACCTAGCAGCCATCTCTATTAACCGGTGCGGGCTGGTCAGCAGTTGGTGGCGCAGGAGAAGGTGGTCTGGCGCCTTTTAAAGGCCTCAATCACATATCCCTCTGGTGCGTGAACCACCACCACTGTGGGGCTCTACTGCTGGTACTGGCAAAGCTCATGGGCGTTATTTGAACCAATGCACAAGTGCAAGATGTCACACTTGTGGAAGACTGCCTTCTTGGTGGCTATCACTTCTGCCAGAAGGATTGGGGAGCTCAGGTGCTCTCAGTAGTCTCCTTATTTGGTCTTCCATAGGGATAAGGTTGTCCTGCACCCTGACCTCAAGTTCCTCCCAAAAGTTGTCGAGTTTTACCTGAACCAGGTGATGACTCCACTGGTGTTCTTCACCAGTCTCACCTCGAGGTTGAACACAGGCTTCATGCCTTGAACCTGAGGTGAGCACTTACATACTACAAGGAGCTCATGGCTGGATTTTGGGGAAAGGTTTGCCAGGCTGTTTGTCACCTCTGTAGGCTGCACCTGGCAGGCCTGCAGCCAAGCGGACGATTGGCAGGTGGATCACATCCTGCATTGATCTCTGCTATAGGTTGGTGGGTCAGGAGCCTCCGTGAGGGCTAAGGGCTCATTCCACCTGCCATTCCGCCGAGTGCTGGTGGTTGCTTCCAGGGATGTTCCTGTCCAGGAAATCTGCAGGGCTGCGACCTGGAGGTTGGCGACATCTTCATTTCCCATTACCACATTGACTTAGTCACACTGGGATGCTGGTTTTGGGGCCTCAGTTCTCCAATTTCTGTTCCTTAAGGGGGTGTGCACCTTGCCTCCCTCCACCTGGAGAACTGCTAGGAGTCTGCCATCAAGTGTGGGTAGAACATATCTACGTCCCTAGAAAAACAGATCACTTGCCTGTAACAGTACTAGGAGTGGTGTATGTTCATCCACACAGACCCACCCGACCTCCCCGGCATTGACGCACAACCCCTGCTTCCAGCTGGCAAGATCTGGCATCATGGGGTGCAGCTGAGGGATATACCACCCGGGCAGGTAGGTGGAGCCAGCTTTAAGACCTTCTGGCAAGAATTAAAGGGGAAAGGACACTGCCATAAAGGGTGGATGAGCAACATGTACCACTTCTAGAACTATTACAGGTGAGTAACCTGTTTTTTGTCTTCTGGATTCTAGGAAGGCCATTTGGTCTGTTCAAAAGATGTATAAGTCGGACCAGTGGCCAAAACATCCCTTTCATAAGCCTTCAGGCCAACAGTCTAGAAACCAGCCCCAGCGGGTTTCAATTGCAAGCCACCTCCCAGACGGGGAGGTCCACCTTTAGAGCTGCAAAAGTCATCCCAGGTCTCTCTCCCCACCCCAGGAGCATCAGCCTGACTCCTTGTGAGACCCAATCTTCTCCAGCAGAATCCCTGGAGGAGCTGGTGGGGCTGGGGTTGCTTCTCCTTTTATCTGGAGGGTTGGAGCAAGATAACAACCGATCTTTGGATCCTCTAAAACAGAGAGCGGTCATACCCTGGAGTTCCTGGAGAGGCCAACAGAAAACCCATCAGTCCCCTCCCATTACCCTCCACCTCGCATTGCCCTTATGAAGGGGAAATTCAGGCTGTGCTTCAAAAGCGGGCAATCAAGCCAGTACCACCGGACCGGAGAGGAAGGGGATTTTATTCCCACTTCGTCCCCCAAAAAGACCGGGGACCCTCGACCCATCTTGGACTTCAGTCACCTGAACGAATAGAGTACAAAAGGTTCAGGATCATCACACTTCCAGGTCTAATCCCCCTCTTGCATCTGGGGGATGGGCACTGCTCCTTGGATATGCAGTATGCATACCTGCATATCCTGGTGTTTTAGCCCCACAGAAAGTACCTGCGCTTCCTCTTCCAGGGCTGCCATTACCAGTTTTGGGCTCTGCTGTCCAGCAAATCCTCAACTCCAAGAGTATTCATAAAGTGCCTAGTGATGGTGGCTGCGGCCCTCAGGAGACGGGACCATTACATCTTTTCCCTATCTTACATGACTGGCTCTTGACGGCTCCTTCAGAGGATCAGCTGCTTTGCACTCTGAGACACCTTTATACTCTTCAGAGAGTTGGGGATCACCCTGAATCTGCCAAAGTCTTCCCCATGGCCCAGCCAGAGACTCCAATTCATCGGAGCAGTCCTTAATAGTCCAAGGCAAGACCTTCCTCCCCTCAGACAGGGCAGATGGCATTCGGATTCAGGCTTGGCTGTTGTACTTCTCTCTCACAAACTTGCCTGAGGTTACTCTGTCACATGGCAGCTGCCATTCAGACTGTCCCATTGGCCTGCCTCCACATGAGGGTTCCCCAGTGGACACTCTGAGTGCAGTGGGACTAGTGATCAGACAACCTGGATATCCCATTTCAGTCTCAAACCCAGTTCGCTGGACTCTGTGCTGGTGGATGGACTCCTACAATCTGGACCAGAGACAACATATTTTAAATTTAAAAAGAGGTACAAAGATGTCCTGCTCTTCTGCCATACTTAAAGGGCTGTTTCTTCTCCACTGCAGCAGTAAGAGCTCACCGGAGCTCTGTGAGAACGTAGAGGGATTTCTTTCCCCTGCAGCTCATTGGAGCTGAATTTTTCTTCAAAATCTTCAATTTCTGCTCCAGAGCTCCTTGAAGCTCACACTCCTACAATACTGTTGGGTGGGTCGGAAGCTCCACGGAGCTATCCCACCTTGATTGGGACCGGAGGCTGCATATTTTCTCCCGCCCACGTTCCCCCACCTTCGCCACAATTTAACTGATCTATTGCTTCGCCCAAAGGGTCAGGATTGGTGGGAAACATTCCACAGGCAGGTCTACCAAAGCTCCGAGAGGTTCAACTATCCTATGACTGACTGTTCTACTCCTAATCTAGTGATTATCCCTGTACCTTCTGTTACCAGGACTGTAGGGTTTTTATCTCTGGCTAATATCTTGCATCTCAGGTAAGTTTTACCATAAGTGGGTTCAGTCCACAGGGGCTGCACTGTACTTTGAATTTACAATACAGGAGGGATTAGCCCAAAGGGGTATTCCTTTACATCTATGACCTATGCCTGTCTGTGATTCCCCTAGTGTTTGCAATTGAGACGGAGCATTAAGAGAATTTTATGTGCCAGGGTTCCTGCCACTGTTGGTGGCCCAGTGTTTGAATAAAGTTCTTTAGAAATTTATACTGTGCGTTTGTATTAATCCTCCTCTACTTGTCTAAGTTCCTGCAAGGGCTACCGTTTGAGTTCTAATTATATTCTCTGGGTCATCTCTTCCCCCAGTGTGGCTAACTAGAATGTCATCCCAGGGCAGTTGCTGTGCTGTTGCAGGCCTCAAGTTCACAGTGTGGCCTTACTTAACCTGTACCACTGCCTGCCAGCTAACATTGCTATTCTTCGTGGCTACTCTTTCTAGGGACATGGATATGTTATTCATCCACACTGTCTGGCAGGTTCCTTGCTGCTTTAAATCATGCTGGAAGGTCTTCAAGCTGGCTCCTCCCACCCACCCGGGTGGTAAAACTCTCGGCTCCGCCCCATGACGCCAGATCTTCTTTACCGCTTGGAAGCTTAGGTTCCCTCCTTAGCGCTCTGCGTTTTAGACTGGATCCTAACTCTTTGGTTCGTCCGAAACTAGTTTTGAAGTTTTCTAAACTTCAGTCTTCATCATCCCTCGCGTGGCTGATGGACAAATTGATTCCGGCTGGAGGTGCCCTTCGGCAGAAAATGTCCAGGACGGATCCGCACTCCACGCAGCGCTCACTGCCTAGGCCTCAGACCACGCACCCAGGCCTGCGTAGTCGCCGCTCTTTTCGCCACCGCCCTGGAAAATCGCGCGCCGATTGAAACTTCGGCTCTCGAAGCGTGCTATCCCGCTGTAAAATCGAAGAGACTCGCTACGGTAGTTCAGTGAGCTGGTTTGGCTGAGCAGCTTGAGCATATGATCGCCCTCGAGGAGGAGGCGGCCCAGGCTGCATCTTCCTCCTCCTCGGCTGCGGCATTTATCCCGCTTTCTCTGAGTTCCTCATACATAGCTTTGTTCAAGGAGCTTTGTCAGTCCCTTTCCACGAAGGGAGAGGGGCCTTCGGGACATTCTTTTTGGCCCAAGAAGGAGTTGAAGGGTAAGTCCCACTGTCGGCATTCGTGGGAGAGGGCGAGGTCTCCTTCCCCAGACAGCCGACCGTCGACTTTGGTCAGGTTGCGGCTCAGGCCACTGGCTTCATGGTGTCCCCGCCAGGCCAGCCTGCCGAGACTCCCGCCGACTTAGTCGAGATTTTCCACGACCCGTTGGACGGGCTGTTGACTGGTGAAGCAGACAACCTCCTTCACCGGTTCCCTGGTGGAAACCGAGGATCTGCCTGCGCTTTGGGGCTGCAGTCCTGGATAAAGTGCCCGAGCCGAGGGAAGAGCTGGTGTCCTTAGACCCGCCCTCGGTCTCCCGAGGGTCTCTGTCTCGGTCTCGACTTTATCTCGGCAAGCCGCTCCAGCGACACATTGGCGGTCTCAGTACCAGGCAAGTGGTGACACCATTCTCCCTCGGCCTCTTCCTTGGATGAGGAGAGGCTTCAATGTAAATTACGCCGACGTTACGAGCTTATGTGGCGGCAGTTACTGTTGTCCGGGACTAAACCGACTTCCGGTTCAGCCCTGCCATCAAGTGGCTGTCGCCCTAAAGACCGGCAACCGCTCACCCCAGTCGAGATGCCCGCTTCTGGGCCAGTTGTTTGGCCGAAACTGGCTGCTCCACGATTTGTGGTGGAACCTCCGTCTCCACAACCGAAGTCTGGGGCACCGACCAAGGATTCTCTGTCGGGTCACGGCCTGCCCCACAGGTTGTCAGTCACCTTCACTCCCGACCATCCTCGGCAGGTGGAGGGTGGCTCAGGGCCGAGGCAGCTCTTCGCAGACTCTTCTGAGTCCGATGACGACTCCTCCCTGTTCTCCAGGCAGGTCGACCTGGAATCCTCCGGGGGCCAGTCATTGGACGATAACCCATCATCCTTCTTGGGTCTGCTTCATCTCATCTCAGAGTCCACTGGGATGCAGCTTGAGCCCGTGTCCAAACGGGCCAAGTATCCCCTGATGGAGATACTGGACCGAGGGGATTCCCCCACGGAGGCCTTTCCGGTGGCTGAGGCCTTTGTCGGCCCAGCCTTGAGCTTTGGCAGCGGCCCGCGCCCTGTCCCGCGCCCGGCCAGGATGGCCAGGAAGCCGGGCGGTTCCTACCGGCTCTTGCCCGGTTTCTGAGCATCCTCTCGCCGAGGGGTTAGTCACCGACAGCATCTTCCGCATTCCGGTAACGCTCGGGACGTGGATAACCCCCCGACAGAGTCCAAAAAGCTGGACTTTGCCAGGCGCAAGGTGTACGCTGCATCCTCCCTTGGCCTCCGACAGGCCAGCTCGGCCATGCTGATGGCACACTTTTCCCACGCCCTCATGGGCTCGCTGGATGAGGTTGTCCCTCATCTCCTGACCAACCTGCAGACCACTGTCCGGGTGCGGGACCAGGGTAGGGCAGTGGCGAGGCAGCAGCAGCTTCAGACTGCTCTGGACATAAGTGATTGCTGTGCCAGGTCAGTAGCGGCCGCGGTGGCTATATGTCGCAGGGCGTGGCTGAGGATATCCACCTTCACGGTGGATACCCAGCACAAGTTGGCGGACGTCCCCTTCTTGGGGACTGATCTCTTCGACCCTGGAGTGGAGGGACACCTCCAGCGGATCGAAAAGTCCAATGCCACTCTGGACTCTGTCACCTCTGCCCAGAGGGACAAAGGCCACCGTCAACAACAGCATAAGTCCTTTCGTCCTTTGGCCCATGCAGCATGACCGGCCCAACAGTACCAGCAACAGGGCCAGCAGGCTTGCGCTTGACATCCCAAACTCAAGCCCATGGCTTCCTCCAACAGGAAGCAAGGAGGTAAAGGCCCAGGAGGTCCCTCGGCCGGTCCCTCTTCCAAGCCTGCCCAGTGACGGGTTGAGGGGTGCCATCCCCAGCCTCGGCACTCCCCCCTGGGTTCCCCCCGTTGGGGGATGGCTCCGCCACTTCCTTTCCACCTGGTCCGCTATCATCACGGACCGCTGGGTGTTGGAGGTGGTAGAAGAGGCCTGCCTCTGGAGTTCAAGCAGACCCCACCCTTCGAGCCGTCGCCTCGGGAGCCACGGGATCACAGCCTCGCTGTCGGCCCGTCGAGCCGATATTGCCTTCTCTCTTGAAAAGAGGTGATCAGAAAGGTGGTGGATCCTCCTCCAGACCCGGGGTTTGTGTCCAGGTATTTTCTGGTCCCGGAATGGATGGGGGGCTGGCGCCCCATCCTCGACCTGCACGACCTGAACAGGTTCCTAAGGTCTCAGAACTTCAGGATTGTCACTCTGGCTCAGATAATTCCATCCTTGGAATGAGGCATGTGGTTCTGTTCCCTGGACCTCCAGGACGCGTTCTTTCACGCCCTGATCCGGTCCATCCATCTCATCAGAGATTCCTCCGCTTCGAGCGGAGGATCCCTTTATGAGTTCTGGGCCATGCCCTTCGGCTCTCTCTAGCTCCCAGGGTCTTCACCAAATGCATGGCAGTGGTGACAGCATTCTCGCGGCGCTGAAGGGTCCGGTGTACCCTACCTGGACGACCGGCTTGATTGCAGCCCCTCCAGAGCGGAGGTGGAGCGGTCCAGAAATCTGGCCTCCAGATTTGCTCTCAGATTGGCCTCTTCATCAACGAGGCCAAGTCGGAACTCGCTGAAGCAGGTGATACTCTTCATCGGGCAGAGCTCAACTCTCTTCGAGCCAGAGCTCGACTCCTAGGACAGGGCCGAGGTTCTTTCCTCCTTTGCCCAATCTTTTCTGGTTGGGCAATCGCGCCTGCCGGGACTTCCTGCACCTCCTGGGCCTCATGGGTGGCCTGCACCAGCGTGGTCCCGTTGGTGCCTGGTTAGATGTCGTCCCTTTCAATGGGGACTGGCCAGCCAGTGGTCACAATGCTGCGATCCTTTGACCAGCCCGTGACAGTGACCTAGGAAATGTGGAACGCTTCTCCAGTGGTGGACCGTTCTGGCACATCTGCAGGAGGGCATCCCGTTCGTCCGCCCCGAGCCGACGGTCTCTCTATCGACCGATGCATCTCTGATGGGTTGGGGTGCCCATCTGGGGGAGCACAGAGCGCACGGCCTCTGGTCCTCTCGGGAGTCCAGATGCCATATCAACCTGCTGGAGCTCCGAGTGGTCCATCTAGTTCTCACTGCCTTCGCTCTGTTTCTATGGGGTCAAGTGGTTCAGGTCCAGATGGACAATACCACGACCATGTACTACCTGAACCGCCAGGGCGGGACGCGCTCCATGCTGTTATGCAAGGAAGCTCTCCGCATTTGGTCCCTCATGCGCAGCCTGGAGGCGGATCTCCTAGCCATTCACGTGGCAGGAGCCTCCAACACCCTGGCTGATGCCCTAAGCTGGATAGGGGCTGCATCTCACGAGTGGTCTCTCCTGCCGGAGGTAGTACAAGATCTGTTCTCCCACTGGGACACGCCTCAGGTGGACCTGTTTGCCTCCAGGGAGAATGCAAAGCTGAGACTGTTCCATGCCCGCCCCCCTCAGCAGGGCTCGCTGCAGGGGGATGTCTTCTCGAGGCCGTGAACCCCTGGCCACTTCTACGCCTTTCCCCCATTTCCCTTGACCCACAAGGTGCTTCTCAAGGTGAGGAGGGACAAGGCGCAGGTGATTCTGGTAGCCCCAGACTGGCGCCGCCAGTTCTGGTATCCAGATCTCCTCAGTCTCAGCTCCAGGCTCCCGAGGCAGCTTCCAGCCCACCCGGACCTGATCTCAGTCAACCAGGGGAAGGTATTCCATCCGGACCTTCAATCCCTGCACCTGACAGCCTGGTTCCTGAGTGGCTAGAGTTCCAGGCCTTGGGTCTTTCCGACGAGGTCTTCAGTGTTGTTGAGGCGTCCGTGAGTCGACCAGGAAATGCTATGCCTTCAAATGAAAGAGATTCTCCATTTGGTGTCTGGGGAAGGGCTTGGATCCTTCCGCATGTCCCTTGGCAAGCATTCTGACTACCTGTGGTCCCTTTCTCAGCAAGGGCTTTGGTTGTGACCCTTAAGGTGCACCTGGCATCTCTCTGCTTGCGGACCGGGCGGGAAGCAGTCGGCATGAGAGAAGGTGTTCTGGCGCTTTTTCAAAGGCCTTGATCACATTTCCCCTCCGGTGCGAGAACCTCCACCTCCGTGGGATCTACTGCTGGTACTGGCCAAGCTCATGGGCAAGCCATTCGAACCGATGCACAGGTGCGATATCTTCCATCTGTCGTGGAAGACCGCCTTCTTGGTGGCTATCACGTCAGCCAGAAGGATGGGAGAGCTCCACGCGCTTTTCATACAGTCTCCTTATCTGGTCTTCCACAGGGACAAGGTTGTCCTGCGCCCCCACCCGAAGTTCCTTCCGAAGGTGGTGTCGGAGTTTCACCTTAACCAGGTGTTGACTCTGCCGGTGTTCTACCTCAATCACACCTCTGAGGCAGAGTATAGGCTCCATACTTTGGACCCTAGAAGAGCACTCGCTTATTATAAGGAGCGGACGGCTGAAGTTCGGGGAGAGGTTCGCCAGCTGTTTGTCACCTACGCTGAAGCCGCACCTGGCAGACCTGCAGCCAAGCGGATGATAAGCAGGTGGGTCACCTCCTGCATAGATCTCTGCTATAGGTTGGTGGGCATGGAGCCTCCCAGAGGATAAGAGCTCATTCTACCCGCCATACTGCTGCGTCGTAACTGCTTCCAGAGATGTCCCTATCCAGAATATCTGCAGGGCTGCTACCTGGAAGTCGGCACATACCTTTATTACCCACTACCACATCGACCTTGAGTCATGCCGGGATGCTGGTATTGGGGCCTCGGTTCTCCAGTCTCTATTCCCTAAGTAGGGGGTGTGCGCCTTGCCTCCCTCCTCCTGGAGAACTGCTAGGAGTCTGCCAGACAGTGTGGATGAACAACCTATCCATGTTCCTAGAAATACAGGTTACTCACCTGTAACAGGAGTTCTAGGAATGGTATATGTTGTTCATCCACACGACCCACCTGACCTTCCCGGCTTCGACGCACAACCTGGCTTCCAGCGAGCTAGATCTGGTGTCATGGGGCAGAGCCGAGAGTTTTACCACCCGGGTTGGTGGGAGTAGCCAGCTTGAAGACCTTCCAGCAAGATTTAAAGCGGCAAGGAACCTGCCAGATGGTGTGGATAAACAACATATACCATTCCTAGAACTCCTGTTACAGGTGAGTAACCTGTATTTCTCTCCCTACAGTCCCCCAGGAACCAAAACTTTACCCTTCAGAGGATGACTGTTTTCTCTAACCCATTGGCTGCTAAGGAGTTGTCGGTCATATCTGGGGTCTGAAACCAGAGACCCTCTCTTATACCACTTACCTATTCAAAATGCTCCATCCTCAAGCCTAAGTCCAGCAAGAAATGATGCGCACTGCCTTGCTTTATTTCTGCTGCTACTTATTTTACTGGCCGGAGATATTGAACCTAACCCTGGACCCCCTTCTGCCCCATCTTCCTCCCAGTCTGCCTAAGGTGCATTTCAATGAATTATTAGTGTTTGGCGATTTCAGCCTGAACTGGATAGGTTGCAGTGTCCAGCAATATTTACTCCTGTTGGCAGGTCTTGCTTTCTCCCAACTTGTTGCTGAGCCAACTAAGCTTTCTTCCTCTGGGATGAAAGGAACCCTCCTTGACTGGATATTGTCCAATAGGCCTGAGCGTATTGTCTCATCTGGTATCCTCCCTGATGCGATCTCTGATCACTTCCCCACCTACTCTACTGTACCTGGAGAGTTTGCCCACTTAAACTCCTGCAAAGTTATCCAAATGAGGGACTTCTCCAAATTCAACCTTCAAGCCCTACCATGCTGACCTGAAATGCACAGATTGGTCCCTGGTCTTGGCCACAAATGACACCTCAGTTGCCCTTAATAACTTTCTTGCAATATTCTCATATCTACAGGGTAAACGCGTCCCTTCTTACAAAAGAGTGAGAGGCACAGTCACCAAATGGCTACAAGGAGGCTTATTTTCCCATATGAAATTAAGGGACAAATGCTGGACAAAATTCAAGAGCTTCCACGATATGCCTGTCTTTCAGGAATATAGGCAGCTCAAAACACTTGTTAAAAAAAAAAAAAGCCATCCGCTCTGCCAAGAATGCATTTTGTGAATCTACCCTGTTATTTTCAGGTAGGGAGCCAAGGAGCTTCTGACGAAAGATCAAGAATATTGTTGTTGGCTCCTCCATAGCCTATGTCACCGACATGCTTATTGGCGTGGTCAGCTGTAACGATGACTTGACTATTGCAAATGCATTTAACTCCCAGTTCTCAGATCTGACTGCCTACAACTCTCAGTTCCTGATCCTAGTGAACAGAGTCCCTCCTGTAGTCCTCTGACTGGGATGCCCTCCCGAACCCCCTTTTCTACTTCAAGGACGCCTCGGCCAGTGAAACTTAGACTCCTTACGCCTTCTCACACACACCGGTGCTGGTCATGACAACCAACAACATAGAGCCCAAACTTATTTTATTTGTCTTGGGGTCACCTTCCTTGCCCTGCTCATATCTTCAACACATCTCTTATTACCAGGAACATCCCTAACATATGGAAAATGACTAGGGTTGTCCCTGTATTCAAACAAGGTGTCCCTAGAAACCTTGAAAACTACTGCTCTATTATCTCTTCAGCCATTAGCAAACTGCTTGAAAAAGCAGTTGCTACTCTGCTCAGACTACATCCAAAGTCATGACCTACTTACCTCAGCCCAACATGGCTTCCATAAGGGACATAGCACCTCTACTGCCCTGGTCAAGGTTACCTCTGAGATCAGGGCTGCTATTGATCAAGGCAGCTTGACTGTGGCCATCTTCGTTGATCTCTCAAAAGCCTTCGATCTAGTTGACCACACACTCTTGTGCTCCTCACTCTAGTCCTTTGGTGCCCCCCCCTTCCCCCACAGTCCTAGTCTGGTGAACCAGTTACCTACTTGGAAGGCAGCAACTCATTGAATTTAACAAGATCCTCTCTGTGCTCACACCTGTTAACTCTGGGGTACCTCAAGTCTGTTCTAGGGCCTATTCTGTTTTCCTTTTTGTCAATGATCTGCCTCTGGCCCCAGCTCACGGTGGTTCCACCCTCTGTGCATATGACCTTGTGATCCTAACCAGTTCACAGGACATCAGTGTCCTCAACTCCTAGGTCAGTGCTGAGTTTGACCTTGTACAATCCTGGCAAACGGCCCACAAGCTTAGCTATCAATCTCAGAAAAACCCAGGCTGTGCTGTTTGGTCTCCTGGCGAAGACCAAAGCCTGCCCTGCACCCCTGAGTCATTGGAGCAAATGGATCCCTTGTGCAGGCTGGGGACTCCCTTAAATATCTGGGGGTCACCCTCATCCTTAGCAAGATTTCTCTCTGCGTATAAGCAATGTATGCAAGGCCACAGATAGCAAGCTGGGCCTGGCCTACAGAGCTGAAGCTGCCTCATCCCAGCAGCGTGTCATGCCCTGGCAAAGGGGTTCTACTACCCATGCTCTGTTATGGACTTGTCTCCTTTACACATGCCCTAAAACCCATCTAGGTAAATGGGATGTTGCCTATAACAACATATGTCCCTTTGCTCTCTGCTCCTGTCTCACTCACCACTGTGAGCGAGCTCAAGGCGTCTCCTGACAACCACCAAATCTTTGTTATGGGTAATTTCATTGACTGTATTGTCAGAACTGCCACTCCTCCTGTACTAGCTGAGCTATTCAAGCCTGCAAACCTCTCCTACATATGAAGATCTAGTGGCTTGCAAGTATTCAAAGTTCCCAAAACCTGTACGTTAACGGGTGATCGGGCTCTTGCCGTCGGTGCACTGACTATGGAACTCCCTTCCAGCCTTTGTTTGTCCCTCCCTCCCATACTTGCTTCAGAAACTCCTCTGGGGCTTCCTGAAACTCTCCTCAATCTGTCATTGTTCCTAAGATATCAACCATCTTTCTACACTGTGCTACACTTTATGGTCCTATCCGACATTGCCCTGAGATTGGTGTGTATGTATTTGTAGTTCATGGCTGTCAAATGTTATATTATGTGATGTTAAATACCTGGCTGTCAATTGCTACCTTATGTTTTTTTCTACATGCCTTCCTGTTGAGTCCTGCTGTGTCTGACTTGAGTAATTCTCTGAAATGATGTAATACCTGCTATTGTCTGTATCTTGAACTCTGAGTCACACCTGCAAATAGGCATACGACTGTCTAGTGTGCTTACCTGGTTAACGAAAGCTAAATAAATCTTGTCGCTGGAGTTCCCTTCAGGCGGGACCCTTGGAGGAGGATTTGGACTATGGACGCCTCTGGTCTAGGTTGGTGTGCCCACATGGCAGACCGACTCAAGGGACCTGGTCTCCACTGGAGCGGTTCCTTCACACAACGTCCTGGAGGAGTGGACAATCTTTTACGCCCTGCAAGCATTTCAAACAGACCTGCTTCCAGGCCATCTCCTCACTCAGCTGGACAATATGTCTGTAGTATTTTGCATCAGTAAGCAAGAGGGGACTCATTCCTACTCCCTCTGCAGAGAGGCCATGAAGATCTGGTTTTATGCTCTAGAACACCACCTAGAGCTCACAGCTGTGCATGTTCCAGGTGTTCAAAACATCTTGACCAACAGCCTAAGCAGGTCTTGGTCCAAAGCCTATGAGTGGGAGCTACTTCTGTCAGCCTGACAGATGAGGGCAACCAGAGTTGGACCTCTTCGCGTCCCCATCCAACATCAAACTGCCCAATTTATGCTTGCAAGATCCAGGGCCTGGAGTTTAGAAACATAGACTTTGACGGCAGATGAGGACCGCTTGGCCCATCTAGTCTGCCCATTTCCATACCTGCAGGATAGGCCGCAGATCCTCGTTAACCAACAGCTTATTTCTTCCTACCCCCCCACAAGAATTGCCTTATGTCTGTCCCATGCATTCTTGAATTCTCCCACAGTTTTAGACCCCACAACCTCCTCAGGAAGGCTGTTCTATGCATCCACTACCCTCTCTGTGAAATACTTCCTCACATTGCCCCTGAACCGCCTCCCCCCCCCCTTGTCTTTAAATTGTGTCCCTTGTTCTTGCAAGTCTCTTTTTCTGAAAGATGCTACCCTCTTGGACTTTGTTGATTCCACTGAGGTACTTAAAGTTTCTATCATGTCCCCTCTCCTTTCTTTCCTCAAGGGTATACATATTAAGCTCCTTTAGTCTCTCCTCATACGGCTTCTCTTGCAGACCCTGCACCATTTTAGTTGCCCTCCTCTGACTGCCTCTATCCTGTCTATGTCCTTATGGAGATGGGGTCTCCAGAACTGGACACAGTACTCCAGATGGGGTCTCACCAACTGTCTGTACAGAGGATAACAACTTCCTGTTTTCTGCTGCTGATGCCTCTCCTGTGCATCCCAGTATACCCCAGCCCTCCTACTGCCTTCTCGCATTGCTTGCTAACCTTAATGTCATCTGATATGATTACCCCAGGTCCCTTTCTTTTTGTTGTTGTTACTACCCCCTTCCCCCACCAAATTGTGTGTATTCTTCCCTGGGTTCTTGTTTCCCAGGTGCATTATTTTGCACTTCTTTGCATTGAATCCTAGCTGCCATACTTCTGACCATTCCTCCAGCCTTGCCAAGTCCCTTCTCATCCTTTCCACGCTCCTGTGTATCAACCCTGTTGCAGATCTTTGTGTCATCTGCAAAGAGGCATACTTTTCCTTCCAGTCCTCTGCAATGTCACTTATGAAGACATTAAAAAGGACTGGACCCAATACTGAACCCTGTGGTACCCCACTAGTAACCCCTCTTTCTTCAGAGTGGACTCCATTTACAATTACCTTCTGTGTCCTGTTGTCCAGCCAATGTTTTACCTAGACTACCACCCTGGGACCCACTCCCAGGCTGGTTAATTTGACTATTAATCTTTTGTGTGGGACTGTGTCAAATGCCTTGCTAAAGTCTAGGTAGGCCATGTCCACAGCCCCTCCCTGGTCTACTACTTTGGTCACCCAGTCAAAGAAATCTATTAGAGTCGCCTGACATGACCTTCCCGCTGTGAACCCATGCTGCCTTGGATCCTGTGCCCCACTGGCCTCTAGGTACTCAACAATTCTTTCCTTCAGAAGTGACTCCATCACTTTCCCTACCACAGAGGTCAGACTGACAGGTCTGTAGTTTCCTGCCTCTGTCTTGGTCCCACTTTTGTGAAGGGGAATCACATCCGCCTTCCTCCAGTCCTCGGGTACCACACCACCCTCCCATGATTTATTAAAAATCAGTTTCCCTGTTGTCCCTCTGTTGGGACAGGGAGGTTTCTCTATGCCTTCTTCCCTTCCCTCTTCTGCAGAGGGGGCAGTAATTATCCTTATTGGCCCTTCTGGCCTCTGCAGATCTGGTTCTCTGCTTCAGCAGCTAGCGATGGAACCTCCGGTCCCTCTAACCCTGAGCTCCCACTTGCTCTCCTAGGACCAGGGCACCTTAGTCCATTCGGACCTAAAGTCTCTGCATCTGCATGCTTGGCTCCTGCAGACTTGGCAGTTGCAAGGTATGGGGTTTACTGGCATAATGGCGGTCCTGGTGGCCACTGGAAGCCCTCCATGGGCCACCTATGCAATGAAGTGAGTTTTCTTTGGGCCTCCGCCTGGTGCCCCGACTCTTTCTCCTCTCCAGTGAACTCCACGCTAGAGTGTCTCCTCTCTGTGTTCGACTGGTCTAAACTACTCTTCCATTATGGTGCACCTTTCTGCCATCTCTACGTTCCACGCACCTATGGAGGGTAAACCACTTGCCAAATCAGACTTGTCTTGCACCTTTTTATGGGGCATATTGTATCTAAAGTTTCCCATTCGGGACCCTGTCCTACCATGGGATCTCCTTTATGTTAAAAGCTCACGCCCCCCAAGCCAGCTGTGCACTGCGAGCTATGCTCTGTTGTGGAAATCTTTATTTTGGGTTGTCACATTTCTGCCCAGGGTTTCAAGCTCCAGGCCCTGATGTGTAGAGAGCCTCAACTCTCCTTTCATGAGGACAGGATGCCCTTACAAACTAATCCTAAGATCTTACTTTGAGTACGAACTCCTGCAGCAGGCTACACCTTAAGGACTATGCAGCCAGGCACTAGGACTCCATGGAAAACTTCTAGCCAGCAGTACCCCGCTTTGGCCTGCCCTTTACGTCGGTCTGCCCACTGACATCACCTTCTGTATAAAGGGGGCGGTCCCCAACCCCACCTCAGTTCTTTTCCTGCTGTCGATCTGTGCGCTTGGCTCCTCAGACTTCGTTGCATCTGTTGACCGCCATTTTCGCTGCTTATCGCACTTTTTTTTCTCTAAACTCCTTTTGTTCGATTTTAGTATGTAGTCTTGGTCTTTCTTCTTCCACCAAGAGACGGAAATCCAAGTGTCCGTATGTGCAGCAGATTCTGGTGAAAGACTACCACGCTCTGTGCCTCTTCTGCCTGGGGCCTGACCCAATGCTAACGCCGGCCTGGACTGAAGTAGGCAGTATAGCGCAGTGGTCTAAGGCTCTGAGCTGCAAATCTGGTAACATCCAGCAGACCAGACCTGGGTTTGAATCCCACGGCATCCACTTGCATACTGTGTGACCCTGAGCAAGTAATTTAACCTCCTTGTGCTCCCAGGTCGCTCCTGTAAAAAAGCTTTCAGCTTAGTGTGCTATACCTGGTTAAACAACTAAATAAATAAATAAAAAAAAAATAAAATAAAAATAAGTAAATTTAACCAGTGGACCGGGACCTGTTGCCGCAAGACAGTCCGGGTCTACCTTATGGAGAAGCAGCTCGCCGTCCTCCAGCAGCTGTTGAAGGCCAGCTCCTCAGCCTTCCGGTCGCAGACTTCCCACAAAGAGAAACACATGCAGGAGGGAAGCACCATCACCCGGGGGGGGGGGGGCACAGTAAGTCGGAATCCCTCTACAGATCTCATCAGAAAGAAAAACTGTTTGGTTTGCATTATGGCAAGGGAGCAGACTCTGCCACCACCCCCCCCAACCGTTGGGCCTAGTTTCTTCCAGCCTGCCATTGGTGAAGGCTCCCACCCTTAGCCTGTCAGCAGTTGGGAGTTCTTGGGCAAGGATCTTGGGTCCCTCCCAGGCCTTACACCCTTACAGCATTCCTCTGGGTCTAGGCGGGGTTCTGCCTACAAGGCTTGGCGTCTTCTGCCTCTGGTGCGTCACTGGCCACCGACACAGATGCTGGGAACATCCCGCCCAGGAACGCTGTCCCGAGGGAAGTTGTCAGGCGCTAAGCCGAAAACCCTGACTTGCACCCTGATGACAAGCCTTCCGACAAACTGAAGGATCAAGGGCAGACTCCTCATGACAAGGCATCCGGTGACCAGACGTCTGAGTCCGCTAACCTGCCTCAGACGCCTGAAGGTCTACTGCCTCAGAAGCCAACGTTGGGTCTGTCTCCAGATCAGCAGCCTGACGACCGAGCACCTGTCGATTGGACGTCGGCAGTGTTGGGTAAGTTACTTTTTCTATTACTTTATATTACTTTTGGAAACTTGTTCCAGAAAGCTCTGTGCAGTCACTAGCAAGGTTGAAGTGCTGGAAAAAGTATTACACAGTTACAATTGCTTATGTCTTTTATACAAAGAAATGTATAACTGTAACTGATTACATTTATTTTAAAGTAATTAGTAACTAACCTATTACTTCCAAAAAATATAATCTGTTATAGTTATTAGTTTTTGTGTATTTGTATAAAAAGAAATAAGTAACTATAATTGTAAGGTGTATTACTTTTTTTTTGTACTTCTCCGTCCTTGCTAGTGACTGCACAGAGCTTCCTGGAACAAGTTTCCAAACATAATAGAAAAAGTAACTGACCCAACACTGGACGTCAGACCAGACTCCCATCACTTCTACCCAACCAGTCACCAGGACACCAGACAACAGGTCTCGAAATGTACCTAACCCTGACGCATGCCCAGATGTGACACCAGGACAGTATTCCCCAGGATGCTCCCGCAGGCTCCACTGGTGTACCACCGCCTCAATTACCAATGGTCCCCCCTGGCGGAAATCTCAATTTTTTACTTCGTGGTGGAACACGGTAAAAGGGGACTTACTTAAAAAGGATGACCCACCAGTTCTCTCTCCGCCACAGCCAGTCCCGGACAAGACTCTGATACCGGACAGTTGTCCTGCACCTCCGCCCACCCCCAGGAGCCCCACTCCTCCTCCAGGTAGCCTTCCTCCTTCAGAGCAGGAAGCCGGCACAGGCATAAATGTTCGAGGCCAACTTCCTCTTATTCCTGTAGAGGTTGTTCTTTTTCCTCTGGCTCTGCTAGGGCTATTCCCAGAACCAGAAGGTCACCGTATCCTCCCAGGTCCCACTGGATGACTCAACTTATGGACTGATGTGCCATATCCAGTTCCTAAACCAGTGGGATATGGAGGAATTGGACCCAGAGAGAAGGCTACACACCTCTTGGGCATGAGTGACCCTAAACCCTTGGTTATTCCCAGCTTGTCCCTCCTCCTTCCTTCCTTCCAGGACTTAACTAGACTGGCAAGGAGCACTCTTCTTCCTTTTGGCAGTTGCCAAAAAGGCAGACAGGCTATACAATCTCCCTAAAGCAGATGTTTTCCTGGGGGAGAATCCAAGGACAGATTCCATGGTCCTAACCACAGCACATGGCAGGACCAAGCAGCCTAAGCACATGAGCTTGCAGCCTCCCAGAAGAAATCTGAGAAGCTAGACCAGTTCGGGAGAGTTTATGCTTCTTCCGCTTGTTCCATGCGATCCTTATATTTTTTTTGGCACACATGGTACTACAGTATATCAAAAATTTCTGTGGAAGAAAGCTCTCTAGTTGGCCCAAAACAGCCAATCAGTCTTGTATGGAACTTCTGGACGTTTTTCAGTCCAGTCTGGACATAGAAAAGCATTTGTTGGTATCTCATGCTTCAGCGGACACAGCTGCTAGAGCCATGGCCACTGGGATCTGCTTCCGCCACCACTCCTGGTTGCGGATATCCGGGTTTAGACACTACCACCAGGATTCTGTCCTGGACGCCTCTTCTATGTATCCTTCCTCTTGGGGAGGAGGTACAGAAAATCATAACGGATCTGCAGGATTGGAGGGGGTGCTAGTGCAATCCTCAAGTACTGGTCGGATCTCTGCAGCCCAAGCGTAAGTGCCATCCAGGGTGCCTGGGTGCCAACAGCTGAGAGGTCCTCTCAACAGTCTCGGAACAGCAGGCCTAAAGATTGCTAAATCCTCCCAGTCTTCATTGCCCACCCCAGCCACCCATGCATGACTCTCTGCCTGCCCCCCCCCCAGCAGAGTTGATAGGTGAGGAGTAGGTTGTCAGTTCTCCCCCTACCTAGAAAGGTGGACCAAAATTACAATCGACATGTGGGTTCGGGATATTATCGAAAAGGGTTGCATGCTGGAGTTTGTAGAGTTTTCCCTGGACAATCCTCCAGCCCCTTTCGATACTCTCCGGCTCAAACAGCCCTCAATCGAGCCTGTTCCGCTCCCTCAACAGGGAACCAGGTATTATTTCCGCTACTTCTTGGTTCCCAGGAAGACCAGGGACTTAAGTCCCATACTGAACTAATTCATCGTGTACAAACGGTTCAGAATGGCAACCTTACCCAGTCTGATCCCCATGCTATGTCAGGGGGACTGGCTATGCTTCCTGGACATGCAAGATGCCTACTTGCACATTCCGGTGTTTCCAGCTCACTGGAAATACCTCCAGTTCACCTTTCAAGGGAACCATGTCCAATTCCAGGCTTTGCCTTTTGCCCTATCCTCGCCACGAGGGTGTTTACCAAGTGTCTCACAGTAGTTGCAGCAGCTATCAGGAGACGGGCTACTTGTTTATCCCTATCTATTTATTTATTGAAGATTTCTGATAACATACCTTTGTCAGACTCCTTTACAAAGGCTCCATGTCATTAAATACAGAGACATCGAAAACAATAGTAACAATTAGACACAACAGTTAAAATAAGGGCAAGTACTGCGAACCGTAAAGTTTCAGATAGTTGCAGGTAACGGAGTATAGCAGCTGGTGATGCAGAGGTACAGAAATTGCAAGAACAGGTGCACTGTACAAACAGTAACAGTTAACAGAATACATACACTGCAGGTCAGTGGCACCAGCCTGACCTGGCAGTTATTTGATAGTTTAGGAGGATTAGGCTGAACTGGGGTGTCCATTGTGGGAGTATACATGCCCTAGGGCAGCAGGACCAGAGTTAAGTCTTATCAATAGGGAGAAATGGGCAGAGCTTGAAATAAAGGACAGTCACTGTCTGAGCCTTGAGAGATTAGGGTTTTGTAGGTGGGACTTGAACCAGCCAAGTTTAGGTTCTGTGAGGAGGAATTAAGTCAGCCAGGGCCTGGTACCTAAAGGTTTTTACCCAAGGGAGGACTTTCAGAGGGTACCTGGAAGTGGGTTGTTGCAGATTGCCCGTGTGGCAGCTGGACAAGGGTGCTTGGAGTGGGGGGGGGGGTGAGAGCAGGTGGGAGTAGTCCAGCTGTTCTCTTTTTAGCAAAGCAGCAGGTCTGATATTTGAGCCTCCCGTCAAAGTTTAGCCAGTTGGTGGAGGAGTAAAGGGTGCAGGGGTGTGTGAATTTGTCACAGCCAGTGGCTAGTCTACAGGCCTAAAGGGCCATCCTGATTTTAAGGTGTGTGTCTGCCGCCCCATAGATTGATACCATTATTTATGAGTGATAGTATTGATGCTGAGACAACGAGGTGGACAGCTTCAGGAGGAGGCAGGAATGTACTGATGAAGTAAACCAATTTGCACATTGACGGGCGAAAACAGTTTTCAGTTGTGGTCATCAAGGTAGGGTGAGTCCAGAGTCTAGGTGATACCCAGGTACTTGAATGAAGTAACCTGCTAAGGGGTTGTTTAGTGAGTTCAGTATGAGCAGAGGTAGCCCATTGTTGTTTTGGGTATGGGTGAACACAATAGATTTTTTTTTTTTTTTTGTAGTTTAGGACTAGTCTTTGCCGAATGAACCAGGATTCAGCTCCTGTGAATGTTTTTTGGAGTGCATTTCAGAGAGTGGTGGGGTCAGTATGGGAGCTGTAGAGAACGGCATCTTCTGCGTGCAAGAGTAGTTTCCCAGAGCAGTCCTTGAGCAGGGAGTTGAGGAACAGGGAGAGTAGTAGCGGGCCAAGAATAGAACCCTGTGGGACCCAAGAAATTACTTGGAGGGGGGAGGACTCTGTTTGGACAAGCCTGACTGAGTTCTCTTGGACAGATAGCTGGCAAACCAGCCAGTGGTCTCAGGAGACGGGCCTGTTTGTGTGAGAGAATCCAGGAGAAGTGTGTGTGGGGCACCGTATCAAACACCTTGGAGAGGTCTATGAAAATGGGCACCAGCAATGTGGCCTATGTCAAGAGATGTGTGGAGGGTGTTAAACTCCAGGAAGGCTGTGGTGGTGGTGAGGTTGTGGCAGAAGCCATGCTGCTCGGGATACAGGAGGCTATATTTGGATAGTCTGTAAGCTGGGTGGCCACAATTTTCTCCAGGGCTTTGAAGAGGGGAGGTAGGATTGGGATTGGGATGGGGCAGTAGTTCCCCTGGCTGCGTGTGGTCTCCACTCTTAAGAATGGGTGTGATGAGAGCTGATTTCCATTTAGAAGGAAGCTGGCCCAGCAATGGAGAGCGGTTCAGAAGCATTGTGAGTGGGAGGAGAACGTCATTGTAGGTAAGACTGAGCAGCTTAAGATCTAGTGTCACTGCTGAATCACGATTTGCTGAGGGCCTTGAGGAGTAGTGGAGGTGGCTTCACGATGCAAGATGGAACAGGGGGACGGTGGGGGTGACAGGGTGCTTGGGGTGGGGGAGAAAAAATTGGGGGAGAACACTGCTAAGGTCAGAGGAGGCATTTAAATGTATTTGCAATCAGGGCAGGGTCTGTGGTGATAGCCCCATTGGCCCAAAGTTGGGTGGGGGGTGCAGTGGAGGCTTTGCCACTGAGCTCTGAAAGTGTCCCAGAACTTGTGCCCCGAGCACCATGTGGCTGAGTGAAGCTTGGTAGTATTCAGCTTTGGCCTTACGAATATTCCAAGTACATTTATTACACGCATCTTGGTAGCGCTGCCTATCAGAGGGTTTACCAGTTTTCAGAGCAGTGTGCCATAGGTTGTCACTATTGCATTTGCTCTAATAGGGCTATGACATCCATGGTGTATCAACCCCTTGACAACCTGTTTGATTAGGGTGCATAACTGGTTACAGGCAGAATTGAAGGTGTCGATGAAATGGTCTAGTGCAGAGTCAATGTCCAAAGCAGTTGTGATGGGGGACCAGTTACTAGCTGGAAGACATTGTTTAAGGGACTGAAGTTTGCCGGGTTTGAGACTGCGTTGGAGGATAGTTTTGGGAGGGGGCTTTCTCACAATATATGACCACTGACAAAGCACCGGGGAGTGATCACTCAAGGCATTGGGTACTACCCTGATCTGGGTTGCTTTGTGGGGTGCATTGGTGAGCACAAGATCAAGGAGGGTGGCAGTGTCAGTCCTCGGGATGAGTCTAGTGGCAGTGGTCACAAGTCGGGACAGGTTATGAGAGGCTGCCGCATCCCTAATGGGTGCCAATGTGTCAGCTAGCCAATTTATATTGAAATCCCCTAGGGCAATGATTTCTGCCTTGTCAGGAAGTGTCTGTGTGGGCGAGGACAGAATGGAAGGCACTATAGTGGGGGTTGGGAAGTAGGCTGTTTAACTAGAATCTGCAGCTTATCCAATAGGTAGGGAAATGGGCAGACTGGGTGGGCCAAGTGGTCCTTATCTGCTGTCAAAGTCTGTTTCACTCTTCTGATTTCAGGGAGGAATGTATACTTAGGAGAGGAACAGGGGGACTCTGTTTGCAAGACTGATTTTCAAAATGAGGGCCTGGGCCCCATGTTCGAGGGTTGTGGGTGGGAGGGCGAGACATAGTAGTGAGTCTTGGATGTATAGTGCACATCCACTACTTTTTTTGGAGGTTGTCGGAGCGGTATAGAGAAAACCCAGGAAGTGAGACTGCAGCGTCTGGGCTACAGTCGTTGAGCCAAGTTTCCACTACCAAGATGACATCAGGGCAATTCTGGGCAACCCAGCCCTGGAATGAGTCAAATTTGTTGAGGCTACATATATTAAGGAGGCTATTATAAGATCCTTAGGGCAGTTACCGAGGGGGTTGGAGGGTCCTGGGTTGGGGTGGATGTCTCCTGAGAGAAGGAGCAGGAGGATGCGCACGGATACCAATTTTAGTCTCTTCTGCTGGCACCTAAGCTGGTGCAGGGAGGGGGAAGAGCAGCACATGGTGGTTGGGATGGGTAGCTGCCGAAGGGAGGGAGAGGCAAGGCAGAGTAGCGTCCATTGCCATACTGTGGCAACGCCAATAGAGGGAGATGGGGGAGGGAGCACGGTCCGCTGGTAGAGTTTGGTGTTACCATAGGGTGTGGGGGGGTGAGGTGAGATGCCCAATGGGAGGCGGCTCAGACTCGCCATGTTGGTAGACATGTGGAGCATGACCTAGCAGAACGAGGGAGGCTAGGATTAGTAGTGCAAGCCAAGAGGCAGACGAGTGGCTTCTAACTGCTCCCTCCAGATCGGTCAATATACACCCTTTCGGACACATTCCAGATGTTCCAGTGGCTGGGGATAACGATCAACCTCCTGAAGTCCTGTCCTTGGCTCTACCAATGTCTGCAGTACATAAGGGCCATCCTAGATGCAAACCAGGGAAGGGCCTTCCTTCCTCCCACCTGACAGGACCACTTTGCTGAGAGAGCTGGCATCCAGAATAGCTTCAGCCAATGTAGTCGCAGCCTGGACTGTTGCAACTTCTGGAACATATGGCAGCTGCCATACCTGCGGTTCCACTGGCATGCTTGCATATGAGTTCCCCAATGGACCCTAAGGGCTCCAGTGGGACCAGAGGTCAGACTACCCTAATACGATGCAGAAGACCCTGAAAGTGAACAGATACATCTCATTTACATCCTTTAAATATCTGTATTCGAGGCTTATCAAAGAAAATGTAATTGTTTCCACAAACAGTAGAGTATTCCTAATCTTATCCATCTCCCTCCCCAGATAGCCAACTCACTGGAGGTATCCACCTTTACTAAGAGTCACCACCCTCACACTCCATGCACCCCTCCTTTCCATCCGCCTCCCCTTAATCCCTTGGCATATATCACAGCCCTATACCCCTGTTATACAAACCCCCCAGTGCCGCCCTCCTGCCTTCTTCATAAGGCCCACAGTTTATCCGTTCCATGGTATAGGCCCCACCATCTTCCTCCTCCCCACCAGCCAGGCACACCACTTCCGCCTCCCTTCCCTCACCCCTTATTACCACTACACCGAATTTAACGATAGTCTGATTAGAATGTATCCTTAGATTGTGTGTATACTGAATATTCTATGTAGTATCCTACAGTGTGTGTATACTGAATATTCTATGTAGTATTCTAGTGTGTATATTGAATATTTTATGTATCTATGTAATTGAACCTTGACCTTACCAGGTCCATCTTGCAAATGAGCTGTGCTCAACTATGTTCGCCTGGAAAAAGATTTGATTGATTGATTGATAATCCCATACATATTTCAGATGCTGTTCAACAAACACCATTATGGTGTCTAACCTCTCCAAATTTGGAAGAGGGAGTACTGTTCCAATCAGATTCACCGAACCAGATCCGGACTGTGTCTAGTATGGGGTGCTCACTTTCAGAAGCACTGTATTCTGGGCACATGGTCAGACTTAGAAATGCCCCTACACATCAACATTTTAGAGATGAGGGCGATTCTGTATGCCATGCAGGCCTTTCAGATGCACCTTTACCGGGTCCTCTGCTTCTTCAGACCAAAACATGCCGGTAGTCTTTATATCAATGGTGGGGAGATGCACCCTACCCTCTGCAGAGAAGCCAAGAGTGTGGTACTGGGCCCTACAACACAGACTCATGCTGACTGTGGTTAATGTTCCAGGTGTACAAAACGTCCTGGTAGACGAGCTCGGCCGCTCTCGGTCCAGGAACCACGAGTGGGAGCTGCTTCAAGAAGTGGTGGATGATCTCTTCAAAAGATGGGGCTGTCCAGAGCTGGACCTCTTTGCATCCCTGTACAATGCCAAACTGCCCAATTTTTGCTTACTAGATCCCGGACCTGGTGTGTTTTTTGGTGAGACGCATTGTCTCTCTGCTGGACAAGGAGGTTTCTTTAAACATTCCCTCCCTTTCCCCTTCTGGAGAGGGTACTGCTCAAGCTGCAGGCCGAAGGGGTGGCAATGATTTTGATAGCCCCGTTCTGGCCGCACCAAATCTGGTTCCCCCCCTTGCAGCAATTGGAAGCAGAACCTCCTTTCCCACTACCTCTGTCAGCCAGCTTGCTATCCCAAGACCCAGGGCACACTAGTCCACCCGGATCTTCAGTCTCTACACCTTCATGCATGACTCCTGCAGACTCTAACGGCATGGAGTTTCACAGCAGGTGGCTGAAGTCCTAGTAGAGTCAAGAAAGCTATCTACACGGGCTACGTATGCTATGAAGTGTAAACGCTTCTGCATCTGGGCAGCTGCATGTTCCCTGGACCCCTTTTCTTGCTCAGTGAAATCAGTTTTAGAATATTTTCTATTGCTTTCCGATGCAGGGCTGTGATACTCCTCCATTACAGTGCATCTCTGTGCCATCTCTGCACCTGTGGAGGGTAGAAATATTGCTTAGTTGGACCGTCCCCTGTACATTTCTAAGGGGCATACTTCATATGAAGCTTCCTATCAGGGATCCTGTCTCCCTATGTGACCTTTTTTTTTTTTGTTCTAGAGAAATTAACTTTGCCTCTCTTTGGACCGGCCGTGGACTGTGACCTTTGCTTTCTTTCTTGGAAAGCGTTATTTTTAGTTGCCATCCAGCTCGAAGAATCTGAGCTGTGAGCATTGATGTGTAAAGAACCTTATGTAATTTTTCGGAGACCAGGTGTCTCTTGGCACCAATCCTAAGTTTCTACCGAAGGTAGGTAGTGTCTGTGCTGACACTGAACCAAGACATCTGCTTTCCCATTTACTATTCCGACTATTCCAGTTGGTGAGAGGCAATCCTGCATACTCTAGACATCCATAGGATTCTTTGTTGCTATTTGAACCATATTAATCAGTCTGCAAATTAGATCAGCTGTTTGTTTCCTTTGCCCCCAGGGCTCTGGGGAAGCCGGTTGCAAAACAAACCATGTCTCAAATGGTTGACCAATTGTATTTTGTTATCTACGACAAATGCGAAAAACTCTTGCTGGGGCCAGTCAAGGGACATTCCACGAGGGGGATGGCTGCATCTTTCGCAGCTCTGAAAAATATTTCGATGGCAGATACCTGCAGTGCCCCAGCATGGAACTCTCTGCATATATTCATTCAGCACTACGCTCTGGGCATTGCTTCCAGAAAGAGCAGAATTCAGCCTAGCTGTGCTCCAAGGCCTGCTTTTAATAAAATTTAATGGAAATTGTTCCTGCCACCATGTTTATTTTTTTTTTCCCTCCCTGTCCAGGACACTGCTTAGGGACTCTGACCTTAAGGTGTAGCCTGCTGCAGGAGTACATAACCTTAAGATAGTACAGTTACGTAAGAACTTACCATAACAGTAGATCTTAGAGAAGAGCTCCTGCAGCTGGCGCTAGTTTCCCTCTCCCCATCCCCGTATTCAGTTTCTCCTGATGGGAATTTTTGGCTCCTGCTTCAGCTTCTTTCCTTCCTGCTGATTAACCTCGGGGTCTCCGGTGAGTGAACTCGGGTGGAGCTGTGACTGCCCCTTTATACAAGGGGCGGTCCCAGCTCCACCTCAGTTCTTTTCTCACCGCAGACCCGTTCTTAACGGTTGCTCCTTTCTCGTTTAGCAGTTCAGCAAAGTTTATTCAGTTTTTCTCAGAATTAGTTTCTTTTTCTTGGTAGAGTGTCTTGTTCTATGTCTTCTTCACTGTCATTGTCCTCGTCGGGACCGAAGAAAAGCAAGTGCTTCTATGGCTGCCAGATTCCTGCCAAGGACTCCCATGAGGCCTGCGTGTTCTGCCTTGGACCGGACCACGACACCCAGGCTTGCAGGATCTGCAGAGGATTCACCAGCAGGATAAGGATTAGACGCCTGAAGGCATTTAAAGCCCACCCTTTAGAGAAGCAGGTCGCCATGATGCAGAGCTCTCCAGGGGAGAAGTCTAAACGTAAGGACAAGTTGCGCCATAAGTCCCGCGACAAGGTTCGGGGCCGGTCCCATCCGCGCTCCCGCTGCCCCATAGAAAAGCTTCCTCGTCAGGCTCTGGCGGTTCTGGCCGTTCTCCACCACTCAACACTTCCAGGACTGGGAGTAGGCTTTCCGGCCACACTAAGACCGGTGCTGGAAGAAGATAAGCAAGGTAGTTAGCTGGTGCTACCATAAGGTGAAAGGTCCACCCCTGTGCCCCCCTTCTACCTCGGGCAACACTTGCGCATACCTCTGCCCCACCGAAGAAAGCCTTTGTCTCGGCCCTACCAGGGGCTGCGGGTAAGGTCCCTTCGAAGGAGCGGGAGTCCTCAGCTTTCCACCCTTCTAAGGCTCCAGTAAAGAAAGACCCAGCGCCAGTTAAGCCAGGTGGCTAGAAGCCGGCCTCAGGTGCTAGTCGCTTACCAGACCAGGCAACACTGGAGACTGTACAGTTGCTGGTGTGGAGAGCCTCTACCCCAGAGGACGTCTCCTCGGGCACTTCACCTCAGGATCTTCTTGAATTGCCAGCCTCGCAGATTCCACAGGACCAACTTGTCATGCCAGATGCCCTGGCCCTGGCTGGGGCAATGGAGCCTCAGTTCAGTAAGGAGGCGCTTCACTGATCTGTTTCAGTTCTGGTGGAGCCAGGTCAAGCAGGAAGTCATTCCTCCTAAGCCAGACCTGACCCCAGTCCCTGATAACTCTGAGGATCAGGCCACAAAGGGCAGTCTTTCCGCCCCCAACAGATGAGCCTGCTCCTGAAAAGGGGCCTAAGTCTTCCAGGTCCGATGATCCGTACCTGCTCTAGGTCAAAGGACTGCTGGAGACATCTGTGTTTTAGGTCGGTCAGCTGACGGTTGCCTCACAGGAGTAAGTCTCTCATAGCCGCCGTAGGTCCAGCAGTCGCCACGGGTGCTCAACCAGCCATCGTCACTGACATAGCTGACGTCGGTCCTCTTACCATTGTCTGTCCCCGAGCAGACGGTCCCACAGCCAGTGCTGGTCTGTTTGTAGCAGATGCTCAGAAGACAGAAGCCTCTCCAGGTTGGGTCGGCTTCGTCCTGCTCTGGCAAGGGCAGGTGTTGCTCTCCTTCTTGGTCGGACTGGTCCCTTTCTGGGGAGGAGGTGTTTCCGGACAAGGATACCCCCCATTCACCTCCAGATGACCCTGCTTTTATGAACATCATGAGACTCATCCAAGCCTCCAATGGATAGGAGACTGAGGACTTGGATCCGGAATGCCGGAGGTTGGCCAAATAACTGAGGCAAAAGGAGCCTAAGCCTCTAGTGGTCCCTCCTTTAGTGGATACATTCCAGGACCTGACCCAGCTTACTTGGAAGCATCCAGCTACTGCCCTGGTAGTTCCCAAAAAGTTGGACAGGCTTTATAGAGGCACTGCGAGGAGTCCTTCCTGGCGGAACACCTCGGGTAGACTCGGTGGTCATTATGGCGGCTCATGACAAATCCAAGCAGCAAGCACCTTGGTTCACAGCCTCCCAGCACAGAGTCCAGGTACTTGGACCAGGTGAGCAAGAAGATTTATGCTGCCTCCTCCTGCTCTATAAGATCGCTCAACTTACTTAATCAGCGTGGGGGAGCTTTTATTACATACTCTGGACGTCCACGGATGCTTCAGTTTTACCTCAACCACACTGCTTTTCAGAAGACTGACCAGCTCTTTGTTTTGATTTGCTCCAAATCTCAGGAGCACCAGCTTCTAAATGAATTTTGTCTTAGTGGTTAGTCAACTGCATTGTTTTCTGTTATTAGAAGTATGACAAGCCTTTATTGGGCTTCGTAAAAGGCATTCCACACCTCCTTTGCCTCCATTGAGGAATGTCTCTGCAGCACATCTGTGCAGCTGCTACCAAGAGTTATGTGTTCACACCTTCAAGCACTATAAGCAGGCGTTGCCTCAGGTGTAGGGACTGGTTTTGGCCTTGCAGTTCTTCAAGGTGTGCTTTCCAAATTCTGCTGCTATTCTTGGCCTCCACCCGTGCTTGTCTTTTTCTTCTCTTTGACTGCTTGGGACTCGTCCTTTTAGTTTATAACCTGCTGCAAGAGGTCCAACTCAGAGTATAATAGTACTGTTATAGACTTACTGTAACAGTAGTGTTTTGAGAGGGCTGTTGCAGCAGGTGCTGCTTCCTGCTCCTTCCTTCCCCGGTGTTTCTTTTTGCCTTACATTTTTGTGCGAACCTACCTGGTTCTCTTTCCATCCTAGACCCGTGTGTCCGTGGGGAACTGAGGTGGGGCTGGGACCATCCCTTTATACTATTGACTGACACTGGAGCGGGCCGACGGGGCAACCTCCCACTGAAGACTGCTAGCTAGAAGGTTTCCGGGTCCTGGCGCTGATGGATTAGTCCTTATGGTTATTGCCTGCTGCAAGAGCACACCTCAGATCTACTGTTACGGTAAGTTCTTGCATAACTGTACTATTTCCTGCTACACCCTTTGGTCCTGACTCTTCCTTTATCCTTTTCCATCCTCATGAAGCCATACTATGTTTTAAGTAATAATACTTCAGGGAGCCTGTTCCACCCCTCTGCCACCACCCTCTACATAAAGAAATCCATCATGGTCTCCCTCATGAAGCTCCCCTCCCCCTCCAACTTAAGACAGTGCCCTTTCATATTTTTGTTTCCACAGAACCTGAAGAGGCACTCTTTGTACACCCTGTCTGTCTTTCAAGTACTTAAAAGCCTCAATCATGCCCCCTTCCTCCTCTTCCAGGGAGTGCATGTTCAGGGCCTCCAGCCTCTCTTCATATGTCCTGTCCTGCTGACTCTTAACCATCTTTGTTGCCCTCCTTTAGACTGCCTCCAGCAGGATATGCCTTTCAGGTAGGGACGCCAGTTTTGCACAGTTGAGTGCAGCCACATCAGTGACCTGTACCGTGGCAGTGTTGCCACCTCCTGCCTGCTGCTGATCCATCTTGCAGTGCAGCTCCCATTCTATACCTTTGCTGCTGCCTTCCTGCATTTTGTGTAATGCTTTAGGTCGCTGGTGGTCAACGCTTCCAGGTTCTTCTCTTCCCTGATGTGGTTACCAGGACCCCTCCCAGGTTGTACTCTATCTTCGGGTTCTTGGATCCAGTGTGCATAACTTCACTTTTTTTTCATATAAAAGTCAAGTTGCCAAATTCCAGACCACTGCTTGAGCTTTGCTAGATCTTTTAGGTCCTGTATCCCTTCCACGATATCTACCAGAGTTGTGGTAAATGCTCCTTTGTCACAGGAGGAAAGAGTGCCCAGTGGCGTTCCACGGGGATTGGTGCTTGGCTCAACCCTTTTCAACATATTTTCAGTGATATCGCTGATGGACTGAATGGGATCGTCTGCTGGTTTGTAGACGATACATAGGTCTGCAACAGGGTGGACAAACAGGAAGGTGTCTTGGGAATGGATGCAGATCCTCAGGAAATTAGATTAATGGTCCAGGAACTGGCACTTGAGATTCAACACCAAAACAAAAAGTGTAAGGTAATGCACCTGGGTAAGAGGAACACAGGAAATATTTCCTGGAAGGGCAGCATTTGGAAGAGACCAAGCTGAAACAGGATCTAGGGGTTATGATATCAGACAATTTAAAAGTAGGAAAGCAATGTGAAAAAGCAGCACTAAAGGCAAGTAGCATCCTTGGATGCATAGGTATAAAGGTTATTACCAGCAGAAAGCACGGGTAATCGTCCAGGTCTATAGATCCTCGGTGAGGCAACGCCAGGCACCGTGTGCAGTTCTGGAGGCCTCACCTAAAAAAAAAAAAAAAGACCTAGACAGTTTGGAATCCATGCAGAGGAGTGCCACCAAGATGGTGCAGGGTCTGCATCACGAGCTTTATGGAACTATACTCTTACTAGTTTAATCTGTTCTCCCTAGATCAGAGAAGAAGGAACAGAGAGGACATAAACATTTAAGTATGTTAAAGGGATAAACCCAGTACAAACAGGAAACTTCATCCATGAAAATAGGACTGCACGTACAACAGGGCACAACTTATGCCTGGTAGGCGGTAAGTTCAGAACCAGTGTTAGAAAGTACTCTTTCAGAGTTGTGGACCTGTGGAACAGTCTGCCACCTAAAATGGTGGCAACTGAAACAGTCTGAATTCAAATGAGCATGAGACAGTCTTGTGTAGTCACCTCAACAAGAGCAGTAGATAAGGGGAAGGGAGTTGTCATCTCGGGCAGACTAGCTGGACCCGCATGGTCTCCTGCTGCCAGCAGATTCTTATGTACCCTCCTACAGAGCTTGGTATCATCTGAACAAGCAAATCTTGGACCTTTTTGCCTTCTCCAGTGTTATTGGTTGAAACATTAAAGCACCTGGACCAAGCAGTGATCGCTGTGGGACCCCACCGGTGATGTTCCTATCTCTTGAATGCCCCCACCACACCCCCATGCCCTGCTTTTCAGTTTGTTAGTTTACCATCCAGTCAGTCTCTCCTACCCCCCATATTCTTCAGCTTTTTGATCTCTTGTGGGGCTCTGAATAAAAGGCGCTGCTGAAGTACAAGTACAGGATATCCACTGCTTGGCCCTTGTCCGCTGTTTTTTAGTGACCCACTCAGTTGATCAGATTTGTCTGGCATAATCTCCCAGCCATAAGTGTTGCTGCTCATTCTGGCAGTCATTTTCCTCCAGGTATCTGCTTGCACATGATTGAGGTCAGGCAGACCGGTCTGTAATTTTGTAGGTCATCCCTGGGTCTGCTGCTGGAGTGGCACCACATGTGCTGTTCTCCAGTCCCGTGGTACCACCCTAGACTCCAGCAAACTGTTGAACAGGTCAGTCTGGGGGTCTGCAAGTTCCATTGCTAATTCCTTCAGCACTCTTGGCTAGATGCTGTCAGTACTTGAAGATTTGTTCACCTTCAGGGCTAATGAACCTCTCTTCACCTTGTCCACTGCTGTTATTCCATCTGTGCCCCACCCCAATTCCTTGCAGCATTGGGGTATCGCTCTCCTTTGTGAAGACTGAACAGAAGTATTTGTTCAATACCTCTGCCTTATCTCAGTTTGCTTCCACCCACCCTTCCCTTCCTGAGTGGAACTATCTTTTCATACTAAAGTACTTAAAAGGTTTTTTCTCCTTTTTTAAATCCCTTCAGCTAGCTGCAGTTCTTTCTGAGCTTTAGCCTGCCGGCCGACTTCTCCTGTCTCATTTAGTCATTCTCTGTCATCCCCGCTGGGTCCTCCTGAACTTTCTGTGGGCTCTCAGGCTGCCTGGGTTACCTTGCGACTTAACCAGCTGGGTGCTTTGTCCCTGGAGTGGTTTCCCATTAGCCTAGCACACTGCTTTGTGGCTGCCGCTATTCCCCTGCAGTGATGGAGCACTTTTGTCCACGCCATCTCTGTGATGTCCTCCAGATGCCTTTTAGTGGCTCTCCCATCCTTCTGAAGTCTGTTACCTTGGTCTTTGTTGTGTGTACCATCTCCCTGCCCATGTCCAACCTGAACTACACTGCAGTGGTCACTCCCACCCAAAGGCTCATTAACCTATGTCCCACCCAAGAGCTCCCTAACCTGGGCATCCTGGATGTGGTCCCCACTTGTCAGTACCTGAGGAGTGGCCCCAATTGCAGCAGTGGATAACCTGTTAACCTGATAGGCAAAAGAATGCAGGATTTACCCTACTCTTCAGTCCTAACCAGTGTAGTTCTTGGTGCATTCCGCTTATCATCACAACCAGCCTGTTTGCTAAAATACAGCTGTAGAAAATATAAGCACAGTGCTTTTCACAAACATTTGTTTTCTGATCTTTTCTTTATTTAGTTTTTGTGACCATTGACCGGGAAAGGAGGACTAGACAATTCTGCCTATTTGTTAGCTCTTCCCAGGGGAGGGGATAGAGATGGATGCCAACTGACATTGAACCAGATTAAACTGTTGGTGGTATTTTTAGTGAATGGGGGAAATTGGACAGGACACTGGGGAAATTCCCCTGCTTTCCAGTAGGGGGAACCTCTGTCAGGCTGTTGCATGATGGCCACTTCACAGGAGGCAGCAAAGGGAGAGGATGCAGCTGTGGCACGAGATCAGGCCTCCTCTCCTGTCCACTTAACCTTAGAGGCTGTAGAAAAAGCTATGCTCCAGCAAGAATTTCAGCTACCTGATTTGGAAACTGAGGCGCAAGTTCAGCAAGATAGTAATTCTGAAATGGCCATTTCTTTGGAAACTAAAAAATGTGAACCATAGAGATTTGGTCAAGGAATCAAACAAAGCTAAAATTTTACTCAAACAGTTCCAGGATGAAGAGTTGCTTAATTTAAAAGGAGAAAAAGACTTGCAACAAAAACTTTGTATTGCTCAGCAAGCACAAGGCACCATGGTGACAGCTAATGTTCCTTCTGATAAGCAGCTGCCTTCCCACGCAGCTGATATAATGACCCAAATATAGTCGATGCCTGTTCCAGATGCGGAAGGCCCGCTTGTTAAACTGGCAGCAGGCAACGCGATTGGTGGAGCTTCATGGGACAAATCCTCTTTGGACAGCCCAACCTGCAGGAACAAAACACTTGGAGAGTACAACAAAAAGGGAGTCATATCAACTGGACAATGTTGCTGCGGATAACAATAAACCAGCATCTGCGATACCTCTGGTGACTTCTCCAAACAGGAGCCGAACTAACAAAAACCTAAATGACAAACACCAAGCTGAAATTGACAACCGGGCGGATGACACTTAAATCAAGGAGGACACTGCCTGATGACTCTGTGTCTAAGAATGAAGATTCTGTGAACGTTACAGCGTGCTCATCCCTTGCCTCAGTTCTGGGTGAACAAACTATAAATCAGCTGCTGCCAGGAGTAAGTACAACTTCTAATTCTCACTTAAAACTGAAAATGTCAATATTGTGGGAGCAGCATTTAGGTTTCAGAAAGGGGAGAATTGAGGCTTTTCAGTCCCCACCACGGAACTGGATAGAACTCCATGTTCTCTCGAACAAACTCTGCATGAAGCCGGATGGAAAAGGATGGAATCAGGACAATGGGTGCCTGATCCAGCACATAGCTCCATTCCGGCTGTCCAACCCTTACAAGACCCGGGTTTTCGGCCTCCTAATGCTAACATTCAGGGCCAACAGCCAATTCAGGATTTTGCTACGGAATCTGATTTAGACCTTCATGCTGAGGGACATGCAAGTTACCCTCCCAAGACTTTAATTTGGAAAAGTTCCCTTACAGACTAGCTCCTCATCTGCAGATGAAGGTCGGCAGCAGATAACTTGGGGAGAGCGAATGGATACAGAGACTGGTCTCTTCTCTCTTCCCTCCCACCCCAAATCCAAGAGAACAGGCTAAAACTACATGGGGGGAATTCCAAAGAAATTATCTTTTTTAATAGCCCCCACCTAATCAAGGGAGGAACGCTTTTAGACTGCAATATTTGGGAGGCCTAGAATCGCCGACTGACATTTAAAGAAACTCTTAGTTTTTTTTTTTTGTTTTTTTTTTAACTAGCAAAAATTATGCATTGATTCATGTTTCAGGGGATAGCCTTTTTGACATAAGCTTTAAAACACCCCAAAACTTAAACAGGTTTGGACTAAATATGGCCAATTAAGATACTCTGCTACCTGGTTACCCTTCAGGGCCATTCCCCTAACTAAACCCACAGTTAAGATGGTCACAATATCCTCCAAGAAATACAAAACTCTCTGGCATGATATTTCGCATTGGTTACAACAACATTAGTTACAGCCCTCCTTCACCTATCTTTGAACATCTGTGGACGCAGGGTGGAAATACAAGATTGCATAATAATTTGGGCCCAGGACATCTCCCTAATGGTCTGTTTTTGGGTAGAGAGGACATTGCTTTTACTTTGGTCAACCAAAGACTTGCTTGAAGTGTAGATCTTATCAGCATTTGAGTTCGGCATGTGACCGTCTGAGATGTAATCTGTCTGTTTTATGGTCATGCTATCTCAGACTGTCAAAATAATCTCAAATGCAATCTTTGTGATGAGGTCTGACATGCTTACTGAGCATGTCCCTGGGCTACATAATGGAACAGACTGTCCTAATAAGGATACTGTTGTTACTGAAGCCCATAAAAGAGATTTCAACCAATAAGAAGGCCCCAGATGGTTCTGCTCTCCCCCCCAATGCAGACTCTGCTGTCCTGCAGACCTCATGAAATTTGGCCCAGACTCCCCAAACCCCCGAAACTTCCACTATGCCCCAGATCAAGAACCCACAAACTTGATAGTTCATTAAGTTACCACAGAGAAAAAGATTTCAGAACAAGCTGTGATTGCCCCCCATATGACCTGGTATCCAGGAAAAGGACTATGTGTCAAGAGGCCTAAATCCAAGATAGCAAGGCCTCCTCTCTCTGTTCAGGACATTTCACTACAAAACAAGTATGTTATATTATCTAGAAGTTCTCAAGACTCTGAACAGGGAGGAGACTCTGACATCATCGCAACCATTACAGTCCTCTGATTCAGAAAGAGTAGCAGCCTCAAGAAAAAGTTGGATCCAAAAGTTTAGAAGTCAGAACTAGAAGTAATGCTCAATCTAGTGTTCAGACTTGGGGGCCCCCCCCATGTCTCTCCTTCAAGTAGCTTCCCTAAACACCAAGGGCCCGATTCTCAAAGGGCCTCTGCGTCACAAGCTCAGCAAACAACAGCTTGTGCCGACACTAGGTGTGCCAGGGACCCTGCTACCTGATTCAGGTACAGGATGGTTCCAGTGGCTAAGTCCCCACACACATGCATCAACCGGAACCCTGCAGCAAAGCGCAGGTGCACCCGCACAGTTCTGCCATAGGCCACCTGGGACAAACATGGGTCCCCAGCTCACCAGGTAATGGGCATGGTAACCCATGCTGGTGGTCCAGTGACAGCGGAGGGGACAGGTGGGATGTCCCATGCACTGGGTATCGGTCAGGACTGGCCAATAAAGGGGGTGGGCACCACCTGCTGGGGCATGGGGGGGCACTGCACAACCATAAGGTGGCTCCAAGGTAGCACTGATGGAGTGGGCATTGGGGAATGGGGGGGTGCTAGTGGGCCACTAGGACATGGGCGAGGCACTACAGGCTACAGGGCCAAGGGATTTTGGTGGGTGAGCTGATGCCCATGCATGTCACCCAGCGGAGAATGTTTCAAGTCCCCTTACGCCAGCCCGGGCTGGTCTAGGGGCACTTAGAATTTCTCCCGCCAGGTGATGTCTGTGAATAGCAGACTGCAGCGTGCATCTGACTCTGTCCCCCTAGTGTTGTGCCACAGCGCATTGCAGGGCTGGCACAAGCCCTGTGTGGGGCAGGAGGCCTGTGGTTAGCATGAGGCAACCTTATCAATAGCACAGAGGGCAGTCCTGGATGCAAGGTGCACCTTGCACCATATCTGTTTGGTGCAGACACCTTGCGTCAGATGCAGGGCTTTGAGAATCTGGCCCCAGTAGTTTAAAGAATGCAAGGAGACAGTTAGTGATTTAACATTTTGAGAGACTTGGTTTTTGATATTTGTTTCTTACAGGATGCCGATTAAATACTAACTTTCTAGGGACATGGATATGTTAAATCCACACTGTCTGGCAGGTTCCTTGCCTCTTTAAGATGGGCCTGAAAGTCTTCAGGCTGGCTCCTCCCACCCACCCAAGTGGTAAAACTCGTCTCTGCCCCATGACGCCAGATCTTCCTTATTGCCTGGAGCTCAGGTTCCCTCCTTGCGCTCTGCATTTGTAGGCCTGGATCCTAATCTTACGTTTTCTGAAAATTGTTTTAAAGTTTACAAGACTTAAGTCTTCTGCTTCCCTTGCAGCTGCGATGGATTCAAAATCTACTCGGCTTTTCGCTTCGGTTGCCCCTGAGGAGCTGACAGTGTCTCGGACCGACCCATACGCCATGTGTTTTACTGCCTGGGGCTTGCCCATGATCCATGAGCCTGCAATCTCTTTAAGTCTTTAATGGCTTTGGTTCTGGAAGACCGGCTGCCCAGCTTCAACTGGGGCACCCGAGAAACTGTTTTCACGGTGATGTCTAAGGAGGCCTGTTGGGAGGTGTCATGGCTGCAGGCTCTCTTGAGCAGCTGGAGCAGTTATTGCCCTTGAGGAGGAGGAGGCATCCCAGGTCATGTCCTCATCCTCGTCTGCATTTATCCTGTTCTCCTTGGGCTCCTCCTCAGCTGTTTCTTTTAGGAGCTTGTCAGTCCCTCTCCACCAAGGGGAAGGGCCCTTGAGAGTCACATGAGTAGGTCAGAAAAGGAACCAAAAGGTAAATCTCACCGTTGACGTTCATTGGAGCGGGAGAGATCTCGTTCCCCGGAGCGTCTGCTTTTGACTTTGGTCGAGATTGTGGCTAAGGCTGCTGGCTTCACTGTGTCTGTCAGGTCAGCCAGCAAAGACACCCATCTATGCATTGAGATTTTTCCGACCCATTGGATGGGTTGTCGACTGGAGAAGCTGACAATCCTTCACTGGTACCACCGATGGTTACCAAGGACTTGCCTATGCCTCCTGTGCCAAAGTCCCCAGTCAAGGACCCTGAACCAGGGATGAGCCAGTTTCCCCACCCCCTCTTCGACCCACCATTGGTGACCCTGACTGTCTCGGTCCTTCTCCATGTTGGGTAGGTCTCATCGACATCGGTGGTCTCAGTCCAGGCATCACGGAAAGCAGCGTCGCCGCTTGTCCTCATCATCCTCTTCGGAGCATAGGCTCCAGCGCAAGTTGCGTTGGTGCTATGAGGACATGACATGGAAGCAGCTCTTACTAGCCAGCAACAAGCCGACTCCATCACCTTCACCGGCCATTAAGTGGCTGTCACCTGAGCGAGCGAGAAGCAACCCCTCTTGCTTTGGCTCCTTGGTCCGGCGACTCGGTACAGGTGCTGGCCAAAACCAGCTGCTCCACCATTGTGGTGGAATCACCGCCCACAACCAAGACTGGGGCCCTGACCAAGGATTCTCAGTCTGGTCAGGGCTTGCCCCACGGGTTGTCTGTCACCCTACCCGGATCGGCCTCGGCGAGTGGAGGGTGGCTCAGGCGTTTGGCAGGTGTTCAGCGGACTCCTCTGAGTCCGACTCCTTGTATTCAGGCCCCTCAACCTGGAATCTTCCCTGGGTTCTGGTGGATGAGAGCCCATCCTGCGTTCCTACAGAATTCTGCGCGGTTCATCTAAGTCTACTGGGATGCAGCTCGTACCCGTACAAAAACGGGCCAGATATCCCCTCATGGAGATTCTTGACTGAGGGGATTCCCCCACGTAGGCCTTCCCTGTGGCCAAGGCCATTGTTGGCCCGGCCCTGGAGTTGTGTCAGCAGCCTGTGTCCTGTCCTGTGCCTTCGGCCAGGTTGACTTGCAAGTACACAGTCCCCACCGGTTCCCTCTCTGGTTTTTTGGAGCACCCCTCGGCTGAAGGGCTGGTAACCGATAGCGTCTTCTGGCACTCCAGAAAAGCTAGGGACATTGAGAAGCTCCTGACGAGTCCAAAAAGTTGGATTACTAGGGGCGCAAAGTTTATGCTGCCTCCTCCTTAGGTCTTCGACAGGTTAGCTCGGCCTTGCTAATGGCACATTTTTCACACGCCCTTATGGGTTCTCTGGATGAAGTACTTCCTCATCTCCCGGCTGACCTTCAAACGATGGTTAAGCAGGTGCAGAATCAGGGAAGGGTGGTGGCCAAACAGCTCCAAACTGCCTTGGACACTGGAGACTCTTGTGCCCGGTCAGTAGCGGCCGCGGTACCATGCGCCAGAGAGCTTGGCTGCAGATCTCCTCCTTCACGGTGAATACCCAGCACAAGCTGACAGACCTTCCCTTCCTGGGCACCGACTTGTTCGGACCGGGGGTTGAGAGCCATCTTCAGAGGATCTAAGTCCAGCACCACCTTGGACTGTGTCATGTCTGCCCAGAAGTACAAAGGCCACCAGCAGCAGCATAAGCCCTTTCGCCCTTCCGCCCTGTGGCACGTCTGGCCCAGCAGCAACAGGGCCAGCAGGCTCACACTTGGCACCCCAAGGCCAAGTCTGCCACTTCTTCCAGCAGGAAGCCTGGAGGGAAAGGTCCAGGCGGCCCCTCGGCCGGCCCTTCCTCCAAGCCTGCCCAGTGACAGGTGGAGGGGTGCCGCCCCAACCTCTTCACCTCTCCCTGGGTCCCCCTGTGGGGGGAACAGCTCCGCCACTTCCTTTCTGCCTGGTCTGCCTTCACCATGGACCGTTGGGTGCTGGAAGTGGTGGGCAGGGGTCTGCCTTTGGAATTCGAGCAGACCCATCCCTATCGAGCCATCGCCCCTCAGGGGGCTACCAGTTCCACAGTCTCTCTGTCGGCTTGTCAAGCTGACATAGCTCTGCTCCTCCAAAAGGAGGTGATCAACGAGGTAGTGAATCCTCTTCCAAACTCAGGGTTTGTGTCCAGGTACTTCCTGGTCCCAAAGTGGATGTGGGGGGCTGGCGCCCCATTCTCTATCTGCATGGCCTGAATAAGTTCCGAAGGCCACGCACCTTCAGGATGGCCACTCTGGCTCAGCTCATACCATCTTTGGAACTAGGCTTGTGGTTCTGCTCTCTGGATCTCCAGAGCCACGTTCTTTCACGTTTCAATCAGTCTGTCTCATCAGCGATTCCTCCGCTTCAGAGCAGAGGGATCACTTTACGAGTTCCGGGTCATGCCCTTCGGCCTTTTTCCAGCTGTCGGGGTCTTCATCTAATGCATGGCAGTGGTGACAGCATTCCTGCGGCGCCGAACCTGGACGACCAGGTTGGAGGTGGAGCAGTCCAGAGATCTGGCCCTCCCAGGTCTGCTCTCAGATTGACCTCTTGATCAACGAGGCCAGCTCGGAACTCATGCCATCGCAGTTGATTCAGTTCATCGGGGCAGAGCTTTACTCTCTTCAAGCCAGAGCCCGACTCCCGGCAAACAGGGTCAGAGTCCTTTCCTCCTTTGCCCAGTCATTTCTGTTTGGGCAATTGCACCCTGCCCAGGACTTCCTGCACCTTCTGGGTCTCATGGCGGCTTGCACCAGGTGTGGTCCATTGGGCCCACTGGCATATGTGTCCCCTGCAATGGGGGCTGGCCCGCCAATGGTCACAGCGCTCCAGTCTTTTGGACCAGCCAGTAACCATGACCCAAAAGATGTGGGACGGCCTGCAGTGGTGGCTCATCCCAGCTCGTCTACAGGAGGGTATCCCATTTGTCCACCCCGAGCCGACAATCATCCTTATGACCATCTCTTTAATGGGTTGGGGTGCCCATCTGGGGGAGCTCCAGGCCCATGGCCTCTGGACCCCTCAGGAGTCTCTGTGCCACATCAACCTGCTGGAGCTTCGAGCAGTAAGACTATCCCTCACTGCCTTCACTCTGTTTGTACGGGGTCAGGTGGTTTAGGTCCAGATGGACAGCACTACAACCATATACTATCTCAACTGACAGGGCAGGACACATTCCTTACCTTTGTGCAAGGAAGCCCTCCACCTTTGTTCTCTCGTGAGCAGCCTGGAGGCAGATCTTCTAGCCATCCGTGTGGCAGGAGCCTCGAACAGTCTGGCTGATGCCCTCAGCTGGATAGGTGCTGCATCTCACGAGTGGTCTCTTCTACTGGAGATAGTTTAAGACCTGTTCTCCCATTGAGACACCCCTCAGGTGGATCTGTTTGCCCCAAGGGAGAACACGAAGCTGAGGCTGTTTTATGAATGCTCCCCTCAGCAGGGCTTGCTGTAGGGGTATGCCTTCTCGAGGCAGTGGACGCCAGGCCTCTTCTACGCCTTCCCTCAGTTTCCCTTGATCCACAAGGCATTTTTCAAGGTGAAGAGGGACAAAGTGCAGGTGATCTTGGTAGCCCCAGACTGGTCTCGCCTGTTCTGGTACCTAGATCTCCTCATCCTCAGCTCCTGGCTCCCAAGACGGCTTCCAGCCCGTCCGGATGTGATCTCAGTTGACAAGGGGAAGGTTCTCCATCTGGACCTTCAATTCCTGCATCTGATGGCCTGGTTTCTGAGCAGCTTGAGTTCAGGCCTTGGGTCTTTCTGATGGGGTCCTCAATGTCGTTGCATCCCGTAAGAGTTGACCAGAAAATGCTATGCTTTCAAATGGAAGAGATTCTCCATTTGGTGTCAGGAAGGGTTGGACCCCTCTTCCTGTCCATTAGCTAGTATTTGGACTACCTGTGGTCTCTTTCTCAGCTAGGGCTTTGGTCAACGACTCTTAAGGTACAGCTGGCAGCCATCTCTGCTTACCAGGCACAGGCCAGCAAGCAGTCGCTGGCACAGGAGAAGGTGGTCGAGTGCTTTTTCAAAGGCCTAGACCGCATAGCCCCCTCTGGTACGAGAACCTCCACCTCCGTGGGATCTACTGCTGGTATTGGCTAAGCTCATGGGCAAGCTATTCGAACCAATGCACAGGTGTGATATCTCCCACCTGTTGTGGAAGACCACCTTCTTGGTGGCTATTACGTCAGCCAGAAGGATTGGAGAGCTCCAGGTGCTTTCCATAGTGTCTCCTTATTTGGTCTTCCACAGGGACAAGATTGTCCTTAGCCCCCACCCGCGAAATTCCTTCCGAAGGTGATGTCAGAGTTTCACCTGAACCAGTTGTTGACTCTGCCAGTGTTCTACCCCAGTAACACCTCGGAGGCCGAATATAGGCTCCATACTTTGGACCCTAGAAGAGTGCTCTCTTATTAAAAGGAGTGGACAGCTGAAGTTCGGGGAGAGGTTCACCAGCTGTTTGTCACCTACGCTGAAGCCGCGCCTGGCAGACCTACAGCAAAGTGGACGATAAGCAGGTGGGTCACTTCCTGCATAGATCTCTGCTATAGTTTGGCAGGCGTGGAGCCATCCAAAGGATAAGAGCTCATTCTGCCTGCCATACGCTGCTTCAGTGGCTGCTTTAGGATGTCCTATCCAGGAAATCTGCAGGGCTGCTGCCTGAAGTCAGCTACGCACCTTTATTTCCCATTAGCACATTGACCAAGAGTCACGCTGGGATGCTGCTTTTGGGACCTCGGTTCTCTAGTCCTTATTTCCCAAGTAGGGGGTGCGCGCCTTGCCTCCCTCCTTCTAGAGAACTGCTAGGAGTCTGCCAGACAGTGTAGATTGAACAATATATCCCCGTCCCTAGAAATACAGGTCACTCACCTGTAACAGGAGTCCTAGGAGTGGTACATGTTGTTCATCCACACGACCTCTCCAGCTTCGACGCGCAACCTGGCTTCCAGCGTGCTAGATCTGGCGTCATGGGGTAGAGCCAAGGGTTTTACCACCCAGGTGGGTGGGAGGGAGGAGCTAGTTTGAAGACTTTCCAGCCCATCTTAAAGCAGCAAGAAACCTGCCAGACAGTGTGGATGAACATATACCACTCATGTAACTCCAGTTACAGGTGAGTAACCTGTATTTTGGCATGTACAGCCCAAACACTTTGGTGTTGGCAACTTTCCTCTTTCCTTTGGGATGGATACATGTGATGGAGTAGGGATCTTATTTAGAGGCAATTCCTTTAAAGTATCAAAAATGGATATATCCCCAGGAAGAGTACTATTGTGTGTTTTTTTTTTTTTGTTTTTTTTGTTTTTTTTTTGTGTGTGACAAATACAGCCTGGCGGGCAATTAACATATGAGCACCAACCAGGAAGAAAGAGTAGATATATTTAGTCCTAAACCCTACCTATTCACTTCAAAACATATACTATGGGGGTAGATTATAACTGTAATATCTAAACAGGATAAAGGAGCAAACAAAGCCTTTTGCAACACCAGTTGTCTAAAACACATTCTGACAGTTGGTTTGCAAGATAGATACAGGAATTGTCTGTGCAGGGGGACATAATTTATTTAAAGGACTCCTTTCTAAGAGAATAGATTTTTTCTTTACCATGTTTAGTGTGTGTGTGTGTCTGTGTTTATGTGTAATATGTGTGTGTGTGTGTGTGTATATGTGTAATGTGTGTAATTTATAATATGTGTGTGTGTAGTGTGTGTGTGTGTATGTGTGTGTGTAGTATATATATATATATATATATATATATATATATATATATATATATTAATGATGTGTGTGTATGTATGTGTATATGCATGGTAGTGCTACCATGGTTAGGGTTGAGGAGCCATTTACATGTTAAACCTAAAAGTTTACACCTTAATAACTTTGCAAACTGCTCAACGGATTTGCCTGAGAATAGAATACATGATCAAGAACCATACATATTGGGATCTGCCAACTTTCATACTGTTTGGATGTATGGCTGCGGAGTTAATACGATCTGCATGCTGCTTAAGCTTTTTGGAATTCTTTGCTCATCTCTACAGGTCGTATGGGTTTGCGCGACCAGTCTGACATCTTCAGTGAATGTGCAGCCAGGGTCCCTGATGTGCCTTTTGAAGATTTCATGAAAAATGTTAAACGGTTCAGAAGTTATTCAAGAAAACAATTTCCATTATAAGTCAATGGGAAAAGTTAACAACATTCGAAGTGCTGCAAATGCAGTTTTATTTCAAGAAATGGCCCTTTGTTTTCAGGATATCAGAAAAATGCTTATTATTTAAATGTGGGACCTCTAGCAACCTAATTTTTTGTATTCACCTAGTCGGACCCTGAGGATGCTATGTGTGTCTTTATTTTGGGGAAAACACCCAGAAATATGTTTTCAAATTTCTGGGAAAAGTACTTTCTCAAGAAAGTAGTGTCGCACTTTATGTATACTGTCTAATGAATTTGTGAAAGCTGCAAGAAGTTCGATAGTACTCTTTCCAGGCTGTGGAAAATTACAGCAATTCTTTTGCCACCCTGCTGCAAAAGAACGGTTTGGTGTGTTGGGCTGAAATTTGGAGGGAACGCAGCCAACATCTCACAGATGTGCCTTTCAGTGTTTCGGTGAAAAAATATTACATGGCAGCAAAGTAACAGCACTCCAAAGTTGACGCTTTTTCCCACAGGATAACTTTACGGCATCCGCTGCATTACAGGAATCCTTTGCTGCCCTGCTGCAAAATAACGGTGTGGTCTTTTGGGATTAAATTTGGAGGGAAGAAAGCCAACATCCATACAACGATGGTGCATGGATTGCATCACAAGTCCTATGAAGACAGGTTGAAGGAACTGAACATGTACTCCCTGGAGGAGAGGAGGGAGAGAGGGGATATGATAGAGACATATAAGTATCTTACAGGGAGGAACAGGGTGCAGGAAAACATTATTTTTAAGCGAAAAAGATGTTCCAGGACTAGAGGGCATGGGATGAAGTTGGAGGAGGACGATTCAGAGGAAACATGAGAAAGAATTTCTTCACAGAACAGGTGGTGGACAAGTGAACACCCTGCCAGAGGAAGTGGTGGGGGCTGAAACAATCACGGGATTTAAGAATGCATGGGATAGACATAAAGGAATTCTGGAGGTCAGGGCTAAGGTGCAACAGACTTCTAGGAAAAGAAACTGAACTTACAAGCTCAAATGGGCAGACTGGGTGGTCCATAGGCCCTTATCTGCCGACACTGTCTATGTATCTATGTGCCTTTTAGTCGTTTGATGAAAAAATAATACAGGGAGGGAAAGTTAAGGTACTGTGAATTTGTATTTTTTCCCTCTAGGGCCCATATCTCAGAAACTGTGTGAGATACGGACTTTTTGTCAGAAAAATGCTTAGCCCCTAATGGGGGCTAAGTGCAAAACTAGCAAGTAAAGTGATAATTCATATGACTTTACATTTTTTCTATGTCGCATAGTTCCTGAGATGTAAGCAATTTAGTATTTCAAGTCCTCATTTTCTGTTCCGAGCCATTATTATGCATACATTGTTTGATACTTTCTTTCTATATGCAGCTTTTGGGGAAAATTATTGTGTGCGTTACATAACTGTTACCCATAATGCTTCTGCTTGTGGTTCTGTTCCTGTTTCACTTAGTTTTCCTGTTCGCCACCTTGTGTTTTACCCTTGTGTTTTCATTTGCGCTTGTGTTTCTGTAATTTTAACCATTTGTCTACAGTACTGTTTATCGCTGTGTTAGCTTTGTGTTACCATGCGCATTACCACTATGCTTGCTGCACTGTTACTGTGTGACAAGACATGATGTGGTGGGGACCCCAGCCCCGTCGCTGTATTAATTCTTTATTTATCAGTACTGTTTATCTTTGTGTTTCACTTTGTCACCATGAGCATTACCATTTTGCTTATGGCACTGTGTTAGTATGTGAAAAGACATCACGTGGCAGGAGCGTATATTCACTATTTCTTAGTACTGTTAATCTTTGTGTTTTGCTTTGTCACCATGCACATTACCATTTGTGTTATTGGGTACTGTTATATGTGGGCACTGTTAGTATGTGTAAAACATCATGTGGCACTGCTGCTATTACATATCACTATTTCTCAGTGCTGTTTATCTTTGTGTTTTGCTTTGTTACCATGTGCATTACCATTTGTTTGCTGGCACTGTTACTATGCGACAGGTCATCACGTGGTGGGAGCGTGAGCACGTTGGGCCTGCCCTTCCATTGCTGTATTACATTCACTATTTCTCAGTGCTGTTCATCTTTGTGTTTCGCTTTGTCACCATGTGCATTACCATTTGCGCTTATGGCACTGTTAGTTGCTCTGCCGCTGTATTACATTTAATATTTGTCAGAGTAATTCTCAAAAAAAAGGGATATTAGAGAGACACTCTGTTTACTGCATCAGTTAGTGTTGTTCCACAGTAACAGGAGTGAGGAAATTCTGCGTTGTTCAAAAGCATAAATGTGCATTCACCCCCCACCCCACTGAGCACTACTGGCACACAGACACACCCACGGAAGCAGGAAGGAGAACCAAGGCAACAGCACTAATCACAATCAGCAGGAGGTGACAGAAATAATATACAACTAGTCTACATGCTGCATACTGAGTGGAGAGCCACAGCAAAAATACGCCTATGGACATGAATAGTGTAGCTCTGTCATTGCAGCTGTAGAGAAGTTAACACTTAGGAGTTGCACAGTCTCATGGGGTAGGGGACTACACCTGACCACTTACTGCATGTTAAGTGAAGAGCCACAGGCAAAGAAGGGTGATGCAGATCACTTGTACACTTCCCTGATTACAGGTGCAGTGTAGTTAGCACAGTTATCACTTAAATGGCCTCAGCCAGGGAATACCTTTCCAAACTGTGACACCAGGTACTGGATCCTCAGTAGAGACCCAAAGCACAGCTGAGGGCATGGACAGCAATGGTGGATGTCAGTGATTGCAGGGACACTCAAGTTAGCATAATTAGTGTTTGTGGGGGGATCAGACAGGTAATGCCCCCCTATAAAAAAAAAAATTGTACTGCATCATGAGTACTGATGCACAGCAAGACTGAGGCAATGGACATCAATGGTACATCTCTGTATTTGTTAGTAGACACAAGTTAGCACAGTTAGGATTTGTATGGGCTCACCCAGGCAATTTTCTCACGCATACCAGTTACTGATCATGACTGTACAGCCACAGCTGCATGGACTTAGCAACGTCACATATCTCTCTCTACACCAGCTATTGCACTCTGACTGCAGACTCACAGGAAAAGTATGGGTGGTACATACTAGTTAATTTAGTTAGGAATTACAGGAGATCTATCACGTAATGTCCAAACCTCTAGCCCACATACTGCATACTGAGTGGAGAGTACAGAACAAAAAAGCCCATGGAGATGAACAGTGTCATGGGGGGAACTGCACTTGCAGACCACTTACTGCATCCTGAGTGAACAGCCACAGGAAAAGATAGGCAATGCACATCAGTTGTACAGCTTCCTGATTACAGGAATAGTCCAGTTAGCACAGTTATCACTTGAATGGATTCAGGCAGGCAGTGTGTCTTCAAACGTGACAGCAGGTACTGCATTGTCAGTGGAGATGCACAACACAAGTGAGGGTATGGACATCGATGGTAGACATCACTGATTGCAGGGATACTGAAGTTAGCTCAGTTAGGATTTGCATGGATTTAGGCAGCTAATGCTACCCCCCAATTTGCACTGCATCATGAGTGGTGATCCACAGGAACAATAAGGCACTGGAGATCAACGGCACACCTCTGTAATTGTAAGTACAGTGAAGTTAGCACAGTTAGGAGTCGCATGGACTCAGCGAGGGAATTGCAGCACACATAGCAGCTACTGCATCCTGAGTGTATAGCCACAGCTGCGTAGTGTTAGCGATGTACCACACCTCGCTACAGCAGCTACTGCCTGCTGACTGGAGAGGCACGGGAAAACTAAGGGCGGTACAGACAACTTAACACACTTAGGAATTACGGGAACTGTGTCACGCAATGTGCCACACCCTAGCCCACGTGGTGTATATTGAGTGGAGAGCCAGCAAAAATAAGCCCATGGACACGTTATGTGGTACTATTTCTTCCAGTTGATTTGCATACTTAAAAGGAACAGTTGCATTCTAATGTTATGATGTTATGGTTCAGTAAAGACTGCATAGGTGGTTAGTTAAAAAATTTATTAGCAATTGGTGAAACTGAGAAAGGGCCAATTAAGATTTAAATTTTTTACAAATCAGTCTCGCAATACAATCCTTGTTCATGTGTAATCATTGCTTGGAATATATCTAAATGTGTCATGCATAGTAAGATGATATGAATTGGAATAAGTATGTAGATATGGAAATACGAGCATAGAAAGAAGACAGCAAAAGGCAATTTGGTCTATTAAGTCTGCTCGTATTGCAGGGCTGCATCTTGAGCTAATGTCTTTGCTATCCCTGCTTAGTCCTCTTATCCTCCCCAGGTATGATTCTTATCTTCCTCCATACATATACCTGGCTCTTATATAGCTGGTCACTGTCTTTAACAAGGTGACCTCTTCTAGCAGCGCAGTGCAAGTGTTCACTACTCTTTGTGGGAAGAAGTGCTTTTCTGACATTCCTCCTAAACCTCCCAGCATCAAGCTGAAGACTGTGCCCCCTCATGATATGTTTGCCATTCAGATTGAAGAGACTTTGGTTATCAATATTATTTATACCTTTTAAGTAGTTGAATGTTCCAGTCATGTCTCATCCCTTTGTCCTGTCCTACATTAATGAAGGTATGTCAGGAGCTTCTAAGCAGCGATTGCACACATGAAACAGTGATTTGTTTATTGTATGACTGATAATGTATATGTTCCTGGGGTGGGCAAAAAACCAGATGCTAAGTGTTCAAGTAATAAAATATACAAATTTTTGTGATTTCAGTGACATTAGATAACTGGTATGTTCAGTTAAATATTTTAAGATGTATCACTGACTATGTGCATATGGAAAATTCCCACCTGACCCCTCAATAGAGGTGATCATAAACATTGTCAGGAGCAGGTATGAAGTGCGTTGTGATCAGTAAAAGTGTCTGATTTACAATTTCCAGTATTAACATAGATTACATTTACTTGTATGACAAGTACAACAGATTTCATATTACAGGTACGATATATATTTCTTTCAATGGTTACATTAGTTACTATATCAGTTCTGAAATAGTAAATAACAAATGTGTGTAGCATGATCTTACTTCGAGATACAGCTCTTGCAGCAGGTTACACCATTAGGACTGAAGCCGGCAGGCGCCAGGACCCCACGGAAAAATTCTAGCTAGCTATCTTCAGCGGGGACCGCCCGCGCCGGGTCCCGCCTCCGGCGTCAGGCGTGGTACATAAGGGGCGGTCCCTCAGATTCCCAGTTCTTTCCCCGCCGACTTACATGCCTCACCTCTGGTCTTAGTCTAGCGACGACGCTGCGTGGTTGCAGAGCTTTCCTCACGGGAATTTCCCTCCTACTAAGAATTTTTCGCTGATGTCCTCTCCGACCTCCGGCATACATCAAGTGTGCTTGCGGGAAGCAGATCCCCTTTAAGGACCCCCACATGGCTCATGGCGCCCGTGCCTGGGCCCAGAGCATGATACCGGGCCTGTTCCTCTGCCAGAGGTTTAATAGCCGCAAGGATCCGGCGCCAGAAGGCTCTTTCAGGCGCTCCTGCTAGAAGAAAAGTTGAGAGCCATATCCTCTAAGGGGAATCTTCAAATCCACAAACATGCTGAAAAGAAGAGAAGGAGAAGGACCTTCCAGGTCTCCGACGAGGGCCTCCGAGTCCCGCAGCTCGGGTCGAAGTCTGACCGGTCTCCATCCAGGCCTCTTCTTCCCCCGCCATGTTGGTCATGCCGCTCTTCTCAGGCCCCCTCCTGCCAGGCCGCTGCCGCCCTCCCCCAAGGCCTCGGGCGGTCCGGGAGCGTCACCACCACCACCGAAGTCGGGTTCCCGCCTCGTCGGCACCCGACGTCCGGTCCTCTTCCGTTCCACCCTGCAAAACTTTGGAACTTACCCCTCTGAAGAGGCCGGTAGACCCGACGCCGGCTCGACCTGCGTCGACCGTCTGTCATCCCTTCGGAGCCGCCGACGGCCGGTTTTCCCACCGACGCCGGTTGGGGACTACCCCGCCACGCCTGAGAAGAGGATTCTCAGCCCTGACCGCTGCCGGGCAGGAGTCGCTGACGAGGAGGATCTGACGCAGCCCGAGGACCAGACGGGCAACCCGGCCTGCAGTCTCCTAGGGCTCCTCGCCACGCCTAAGGTCCCCGTGGAGCCATCGCTGACCCGACGACTGCTTCTCCGGCGCTGGGCTGAGCCGGGATTGTTCTTTAGCGGAAGTGAAGGATCTCTTCACGTACTGGTGGGACACAATCAAGAGGGACGTGGTGCCCACTGCTGTCCCTCCTCCTCCTCCTCCTCCGGCTCTGGCCCCCCCACGCCTGTGGGGTCGGTTGGCCATTCAACCCTCCCCAGGGAGTCCAGATCTCCTCCCAGGGGTCAATCAGATAAGAGGAGACCTCCATCAAGATCTTCTTCTGGATCACCCAGCCCCAAGAGATCCAGGGGACACCGACGTTCGCCGTCGACGGAGGACACGGGATCAGTTTACTCCACCTCTAGATCCCCATCTCCAATTTCCATCCCTTCTCCGGACTCACGTGAGACACCACGGTCTCCTCCGGATGACCCCTGTGCCATATCCAGGAGAACATGGGGTGGGATGCGGAAGAGTTAGACCCCGAAAGGCTACGCCTTGCCAAGTATCTTCGGCAAAAGGACCCCAAGCCTGTGGTGGTGCCACCCTTGGTGGACACTTTTGTGGACGTCACCAAGGCCGCGTGGAAGCATCCACATTCGCTCTCGGCGGTGCCGAAGAAAGCTGACCGTCTATACAAGGCTCCTAAGGAGGACCAGTATCTGACGCAACAACCTCAGGCCGATTCTCTGGTCATCACAGCCTCACATGACCGGTCACAGAGGCCGCAGCATTTGAGCACACTGCCACCGGATCCAGAATCCAAGCAATTGGACTCTCTGGGCAGGCGCACGTATGCTTCCGCTACCTGCGCCATCAGATCCTTAAATTACTTGGACCCATATGGTTCAGTTTCAGAACGCTCTGTGGGAACAGGGTCTGGGGGTAGCTGAGAAATTACCCGATGGTGAGCAGAAGGAGGAGATGTCCAGCTCCTCCGCACGGGTTCAGACGCGGGGACCCAAGTGCTGAACGCAGATAATTCCGCGGACTCAGCCTGCCCGAGCAGCAGCTTCCGGCGTTAGCCTCCGGAGACACTCCTGGCTTTGTCTCCGGCTTACCCGGACGTCCAGAAGAAATTACTAGGACGCCTTTGAGGGAGGTGTTTTATTTGGTAAGATTATTACCAAACTTCAAGAGGCCGGGAAGGCGATGAGGTCGGTCCAGGCCATGTACCGGCCTAGGCTTGGTTCCTTTCGTAGGAACCAAAGCCGTTTTCATGGGCGGACACAGAGGCAGCAGCCCCGCTCCGCTACACACCAGAGGGGCTCTGGTTTCCGTAGAACCCAGGGTAAACAGCCCGCTAGCTGAGGTCAGTGCCCCCCTAGGCCGACCCAGCAAACGGGCCCATCTGCCGCCACAGCCTGACTCCTTTCCGGCCCCCGCCCCTCAGGATCAACGGGAAATTATGGTCGGGGGTCGCATTGCGAACTTCCTGCCGGGATGGCAGGCTATCACCACAGACAGGTGGGTTCTGCAATTGGTCAATCTTGGCCACTTTATAGAGTTCACAGAAAAGCCACCCTCGAGGCCTCCTCTGCTCTCCCGGTATCCGGGTCAGCACAGAAACTTAATTTGGCAAGAGGTACTCACGCTCCTAAAAAAGGGGGCGATAGAGTACGTCCCGGAGAACCAGAGAGGACAAGGATATTATTCCCATTTCTTCCTGGTTCCAAAGAAAACAGGGGACCTCCGTCCGATTCTGGACCTCAGCGACCTCAATGTGTCGGTCGCCTACAAAAGATTCCGCATGGTGACTCTCCCAGGCCTTATTCCCATGCTGAAACAAGACACCTTTCTAGCGTCCCTAGACATGCAGGACGCGTACCTGCATATCCCCATAGCTCAGGCGCACCAGAGGTTCCTGCGCTTCGAGTTCCTCAGCCACCATTTTCAGTTCCGAGCTCTTCCGTTCGGACTGTCATCCGCACCTAGGGTCTTTACCAAGTGCATGGCAGTCGTGCAGCATCTCTAAGGAGACAGGGCCACCTGTGTTCCCGTACCTCGACGACTGGCTTCATGTGCCGCCTCAGAGAGGCGTTGTTGCTGCGATCCAGAGCACTCAGGACTTGTTCCAGTCTCTGGGCATTCTATAAATTACGTAGAAGTCTCTCTTGGTACCGTCGCAGAAACTGCAATTTATAGGCGTAGTTCTGGACACTGTCCAGGGAAGAGCTTTTCTTCCGGGCGACAGAGCGGAACGCATCAGGTCCCTCATAAGGGATTTGTCATTGAACAAGATCGTACCTGCCAGGTCGGTCCTTCATCTGCTCGGACACATGGCTGCGGCCATTCCTACGGTCCCTCTCACACGGCTCCACATGCGGGTAACCCAGTGGATGCTCAAGGTGCAATGGGACCAAAGGCAAGACCACTTGCAGCATCCGGTCAGGATCACGAAATCTGTGATCCGCGACTGGCAGTGGTGGCTAGCCCCCGGGTCGCTTTCCAAGGGCGTCCCATTTGTAGCGCCGTCCCCGGAGGTAACCCTCACCACGGACGCTTCAGGTCTCGGTGGGGGGCACACCTGGACGGGTGAAGTCTCAGGGTTCACGGACCCCGTTGAGGCTCATCTCCATATCAATGTTCTACAGATGGGCGGTCCTCCGCCCTGCAGGCTTTTCGATCGATAATCCCACGTGCACTCTCCTGCTTCAGACAGACAACACAGTGATGTGATATACTCAACAAACAAGGAGGCGCACACTTCTACCCCCTTGCAGGGAGGCCATGAGGGTGTGGGATTGGGTAATCGGTCACGGCGCAAATTTGATCACTGTGCACGTTCCCGGGGTGGACAACACGATTGCAGACGGCCTGAGTCGCTCCCAGGCCAGAGTCCACGAGTGGGAACTTCTTCAGGAGGTGGCAGAGGATCTGTTTCTTCGATGGGGAATTCCAGAGCTAGACTTGTTTGCATCCCCATCCAACGCAAAATTGCCAAATTTCTGCTCGCTAGATCCAGGGCCTGGTGTTTTCTGGCGAGACGCGTTGTCCCTCTCCTGGGCGAACAGATTCCTCTATGCTTTCCCTCCCTTCCCGTGGATCCAAAGAGTTCTTCTCAAGCTGCGCAGGGAGCATGCACAAATGATTCTGGTGGCCCCATTCTGGCCCAGACAGATCTGGTTCCCCTTGCTGGTACAGCTATCTCGGGAACCCTGCTCCTCGCGCTCAGCTCCCACCTACTGTCTCAGGAGAAAGGTTCGTTGCTCCATCCGGATTCGTGCTCTCTGAACCTGCATGCTTGGCTCCTAGAGACATAGCCATCCCATGCCACGGGTCTCGCAAGAGGTTGCAGAGGTTCTTTCTCAGCCAGAAAGCCGGCAACGATGCGATGTATGCCATGAAGTGGCGCCTTTTTTGTTTGTGGTCACGGGCTCGTGATCTTTCCCCTTTAGGTTGTCCTGTGGGAGTAATTTTGGATTATCTCCTCTTTTCATTCAGGCCCAGCCTACTCCTCTATTAAGGTGCACCTTGCGCTTATTTCTGCCTACCACCTTCTGGTGGGACATCACTGTTGCTCAATTAGACGCCTCTCGGGATTTCTTAGAGGGTGTTACACTCAGGCCTCCCATTCGGGACCTGGTGTCTCCATGGGATCTGTTCTTTGTCCTGGAACAGCTCACGCCCCTCCCTTTGAACCTGCCGCCGCTGGATTGCTTAGCCACGCTTTCTGGTCGTGGAAGACGTTATATTTAGTTGCTGTTACTTCAGCTAGAAGGATTTCTGAGCTTCACGCCTCATGTGCAAAGAGCCTTATTTAGTTTTCCACGGGACAGAGTATCCCTGAGGACAAACCCTAAGTTTCTGCCTAAGGTGGTTTCGGCACTCTTAACCAGGATATTGACCTCCGGTCTATTTCCTGAGTTATTCTAATAGAGGAGAGGCTTTGCTCCACACCCTGGATGTTCACCGCAGCCTGAGGTATTACCTCAGCAGAACTAAACCCTCTCGTAGTTCTGACCAGCTTTTTGTTTCCTTCTCTCAGAGAATGATGGGCCAATCAGTATCCAAACAGACCCTGTCTCGCTGGCTTGTTCAGTGTATTTCATACTGTTACGATATTAAGCAGAAGCCCCTCCCGGGTTCTATCCGGGTCATTCTACCAGGGGATGGCTACTTCCTTTGCAGCACTTAGAACGTCTCCATCTCTGCTATTTGTGCCAGCCACTTGAGTTCTGTGCATACCTTTATCAGGCATTATAGTCTGATATCGCCTCGGGCGGAGAGCTTGCTCGCCCAGCGGTGCTGCAGGGTCTCCTGTCCTAAGTCAGGACCTGGAATGTTTTCCTTACATTTTACCTCCTCCGGATCTTCTGGCAGCGTTACTGCTTGGGAATCAGTCTCTAGTGGTGTAACCTGCTGCAAGAGCTGTATCTCTAAGTAAAATAGTACAGTTACGTAAGAACTTACCGTAACAGTAGATCTTCGAGAACAGCTCTTGCAGCAGGTACCTTCCCCCTTGGAGGAGGCATGGTTCTGCTCCATCTTTTATTGGGATTTCCTCCCTTATTGTCTTCTGACGGTGGATCCTCAGTCTCCCCTTCTGATGTCATCCTGCGGCCGGGAGTCTCCGGCTGGAGAACTGGGGAATCTGGCGGGACCTCCCCCTTATGTACCACGCCTGACGTGGGAGGCAGGACCGACCGGGCGGTCCCCGCTGAAGATAGCTAGCTAGAATTTTTCTGTGGTGTCCTGGCGCCTGCCGGCTTCAGTCCTAATGGTGTAACCTGCTGCAAGAGCTGTTCTCAAAGATCTACTGTTATGGTAAGTTCTTACGTAACTGTACTTTATGAAAGATATGGGTCACTGAACTTAATAACTATATTCTATTATATGTTAAGGAGAAATTGTTACTTGGCTCTTGTAGTGACACTTTTTTACTAGAACAATTAAACTAGTTAACAATAATGGTGAGACGAAATGAGAATGTAAATATTATTTCTAGGAACATGGATACGTTCAATCCACACTTACTGGCAGGTTCAATGCCGCTTTAAATCTTGCCGGAAGGTCTTCAAGCTGGCTCCTTCCACCCACCCCGGTGATAAAACTCTCAACTCCTCCCCATGATGCCAGATTTTCCTTACTGCTTGGAAGCTCAGGTTCCCTCTTTTGCGCTCTGCGTTTTAGGCCTGGATCCTAACTCTTCGGTTAACCCGAAACTTATCTTAAAATTTACAAGACTTTGGTCTTTTCCTTCCCTCGTAGCTGCAATGGACAAGTCGAGTCCTGGATTTCAGCAGTGCCCCTGTGGGCAGAAGTCCCATACCAATCCGCATTCCACGTGCGTTTGCTGCCTTGGGCTTGAGCATGATTCGTAGGCCTGCAACTTGTGCAAGTCCTTTTCAGCCACGGTTCTTGAGGATCGTGCTACCAGATTGCAATTTGGGTGCTCCGAGAAACATTATTCTCCGGTAAAGTCTGAGGCCTGTTAGGCGGTGTCCATGGCAGTGGGCTCGGCTGAACAGCTCGAACAAATGATCGCCCTCGAGGAGGAAGCGGCCCAGGCTGCATCTACATCTTTGGTTGTGGCATTTATCCCCCATCTTTGGGCTCCTCCTATACGGCTTCGTTCAAGGAGCTTTGTCAGTCCCTCTCCACCAAGGGAGAGGGCCCTTCAGGAAATTCTTCTCCCTCCAAGAAGTGGGACTCCAAGGGTAAGTCCCATCGTCTATGTTCATGGGAGCAGGCGACGTCCCCTTCCCCGGATAGTTGACACTCTACTTTGGTTGAGGTTGTGGCTAAGGCCGCTGGCTTCACGGCGTCCACGTCAGGTTAGCTGGCCGAGACACCTGTTGATGCAGTTGAGATTATTTTGACCCGTTGGAAACCACGGACTTGCCTGTGCCAGAGTCCCCGGTTAAGGTCCCCGAACCGAGGGAGGAGTGGGTTCCCCCACTTCCTCTCAGACCCACCCTCGGAAACACCGAAGGTCTGTCTCTGTCTCGGATCTCTTCCCGATCCAGCCAATCCCACCGACATTGGTGGTCTCTGTACTAAGGAAAGCGGCGGCGCCGGTTATCCTCATCTTCATCCTCTTCAGAGGATAGGCTGTGGCGCAAATTGTGTCGGTGCTGCGAGGATCTGATGTGGCAGCAGCTCCGTTTGACCAGGAACAAGCAGACTCCGTCGCTTCCCGGCCATTAAGTGGCTGTCACCAGAGTGGCAGAAACAACCCCTCTTTATCGGAGCTGTAGCCGGCACCAGTTGTTAGGCTGAAACCAGCTGTGCCACCCTTTGTGGTGGAACACCCACCTTCACTATTTAAAACTGATGTCCCGACCAAGGATTCTCAGTTGTGTCAGGGTTTGCCCCATCAGTTGTCAGTCACCCTCACTCCCAGTCTACTTCAGCAGGTGAAGGGTGGCTCAGGCCCTCGGCAGCTGTTTGCAGACTCTTCAGAGTCTGACGATTCCTCGCTGTTCTCCAGGCCCCTCAACCTGGAGTCCACTTGGGGTTAGTCGGTGGACAAGAACCCATTCTCGTTCCTGTGAATGCTTCGGTTTATCTTAAGAGTCTACTGGGATGAAGTTTGAACCCATTTTAAAGTGGGCAAAGTATCCCTTCATGGAGATACTGGACGGAGGGAGTCCCCTGGAGGCCTTTCCGGTGGTCAAAGCCATTGTTGGCCCAGCTCTGGAGCTGTGGCAACGGTCAGCTTCTTGTCCAGCACCTTTGGCCTGGATGGCCCAAAAGTATGCTGTTCCCACTGGTTCACTCTCTGGATTCTTGGAGCACCCCTCCACGGAGGGGCTTGTGACAGTCAGTTTTACGGCGCTCTGGAAACGTGGACAAGCCACCCAATGAGTCCAAGAAACTGGACTACTCGGGGTGGAAAGTCTATGCTGCATCCTCCTTAGGCCTTCGTCAGACCACTTCGGACGTTCTGATGGCACACTTTTCACATGCACTTTTGGGCTCCCTGGATGAGGTGATTCCTCCTCTCCTGGCTGACCTCCAGACAATGGTCAAGCAGGTGCCGGATCAGGGAAGGGCAGTGGCTAAGCAACAGCTCCAAACTGCTTTAGACATTGGAGACTCTTGTGCCCAGTCAGTAGCAACCACGGTGGCCATGCACCGCAAAGCTTGGCTGCGGATCTCCACTTTCACAGCAGATACCCAGCACAAGCTGGTAGATGTTCCTTCCCTTCCTGGATACAGACTTGTTCGGTCCCAGGGTGGAGGGTCATCTGGAGAGGATCAAGAATTCCGCCACCTTGGGCTCGGTCACGTCTGCCAAGAAGGACAAAGGCTGCCAGCAGCAGCGTAAGCCCTTTCGGCCTTCAGCCCCTGCGGCACATCTGGCCCAGCAACACCAGCATCAGGGCCAGCAGGCTCGGACTTGGCACCCCAAAGCCAAGCCTGCAGCTTCTTCTAACAGGAAGAAGGGAGGAAAAGGTCCAGGAGGTCCCTCGGCCAGTCCCTTCTCCAAGCCTGCCCAGTGATGGGTTGAGGGGTGAAGCCCCAACCCAGTCACTCCTCCCTGGGTTCCCCCCATGGGGGACGGCTCTGACATTTCCTTTCTGCCTGATCCGATATCACCACAGACTGCAGGGTGCTGAAAGTGGTAGGAAAGGGTCTTCCTCTGGAATTCGAGCAGGCCCCACCCTATCGAGCAGTCACCCCTCGGGGAGGCTATGGGGTCCGCAGCCTCTCTGTCGGCTCATCGATCCAACATTGCCCTGCTCCTCCAGAAGGAGGTGATCAGGGAGGTGGCGGATCCTCCACCAGACCCAGGGTTTGTGTCCAGGTATTTCCTGGTCCCAAAATCGGCAGGGGACTGGCGCCCCATTCTAGATCTACACAACCTGAACAAGTTCCTAAGGTCTCGAACCTTCAAGATGGTCACTCTGACTCAGATCATTCCATCCTTGGAACAAGGTATGTAGTTCTGTGCTCTGGATCTCCAGGATGCGTTCTTTCACGTCCCAATCTGTGCGTCCCACTAGCGATTCCTCCACTTTAGGGTGGAGGGGTCCCTTTACAAGTTATGGGCCATGCCCTTCTGCCTCTCTCCAGCTCCCAGGGTCTTCACCGAATGCACGGCAGTGGTGACAGTATTCCTGTGGCACCAAAGGGTCCGGGTGTACCCTTACCTGGATGACTGGCTGATTGCAGCCCCCTCCAGACCAGAGGTGGAGCGGTCCAGGGATCTGGCCCTCCAGGTCTGCTCTCAAATTGGCCTCATCAATGAGGCCAAATCAGAACTTATGCCAACGCAGGTGTTTCAATTCATCATGCAGAGTACAACTCTCTTGCCAGAGCATGGCTCCCAGCAGACAGGGCCGAGGTTCTTTCCTCCTTTGCCCAATCATTTCTGGTTGGGCAATTGCACCCTGCCCTGGACTTCCTGCACCTCCTGGGCCTCATGGCGGCCTGCACCAGCGTGTGGTCTGTTGGGCCCGCTGGCACTTGCATCCCCTACAGTGGGGGCTGGCTCACCAATGGTCACAGTGCTCCGGTCCTCTGGACCAGCTAGTGATAATGACCTTGGAGATGGGGAATGCTTTCCAGTGGTGGATTGTTCCAGCTCATCTGCAGGAGGGTATTCCATTTGCCCAGAGCAGATGGTCACTCTAATGACCACGCCTCTGATGGGTTGGGGTGCCCATCTGGGGGAGCTCAGAGCACATGGCCTCTGATCCTCTCAGGAGTCTCGATGCCACATCAACCTGCTGGAGCTTCGAACATCCGACTAGCCCTCACCACCTTCGCTTTGTTTGTACAGGGTCAAGTGGTCCAGGTCCAGATGGACAATACCATAACCATGTACTACTTAAACCATCAGGGCAGGATGCGCTCCTTAACCCTGTGCAAGGAAGCTCTCCACACTTGGTCTCTCATGAGCAGACTGGAGGTGGATCTCCTAGCCATCCATGTGGCAGGAGCCTCCAACACTCTGGCTGATGCCCTAAGTTGGAGAGGTGCTGCATTTCACGAGTGGTCTCTCCTGCTGGAGGTAGTACACGATCTGTTCTCCCACTGGGGCACACCTCAGGTGGACCTGTTTGCCTCCAGGGAGAATACAAAGCTGAGGCTGTTTCATGCCCACCCCCTCAGCAGGGCTCACTGCAGGGTGATGCCTTCTTGAGGCTGTGGACCCCGGGCCTCTTCTACGCCCCCCCCATTTCCTTTGATCCACAAGGTGCTTCTCAAGGTGAGGAGGGACAAGGTACAGGTGATTTTGGTAGCCCCAGACTGGCTCCACCAGTTCTGGTACCCAGATCTCCTCAGCCTCAGCTCCAGGCTCCCGAGGTGGCTTCCAGCATGCCTAGACCTGATCTCAGTCAACCAGGGTAAGGCATACCTCTCAACCTCCCAACTTACCAATGTGTGACAGAGGGCTACAAAATGTGTGACAAATGCCAAAAATGTGGTACACCTCATTTTTCACAGCGCGCGGAGTCATGTACTGGCATTGTCACGTAAAATGAATTTTACCACACTGAAACTATTGTTTGTATGCTTGACATATGGTTTGTGTTGCAAATTAAAGAGAATGTTGTGTGTGTCCTTGAATAAAATAAAGTGATGCAAATCCTATATATGTGTGTGTCCTTAATTAAAATAAAGAGTGATGCAAATCCTAAATGTGTGTTAACATTTTATCTATGTAATCTATAAATACACCCTCTAAAGAATGAAACAAACACCGCTTATTCATTTGAAATCATGACAGTTTATTGAAACTATACTAATGCAGCAGTACACTGTTTGTAGAGCGTTTGCAGCTATTATAAAACTAAATGCGTTCTGATTTGAACCTCACTAATACTACACACTATAATATACTAAAAATGTGAGTTGAATTCTGCTCTGCAACTATAATACTATTGCATACTATACTAAATAAATGCACCAGTGAATAAAACAATTACAAATTGATTGACAGTTAAACCTTAAAAACCCAATAAGCACTTATTGCACTTAAATAATGAAACGTATTCACATGCAACCACAAACACCTGCTGGCAGCTGGACACTAAAAAACAGTCTATGCAACTGCAAACCTATAAATCACAGCTGTCGGATCACAAAATGTCAATGTCTTTCTCCAGAACACTGTGGGAGTGTGGGGCATGTTGTCTCTGTCTACGTTGTGGTCTGGTGTTCTTTATTATAGGCGGCCATTGCTTTTCTGGCAGCAGCAAGAGTCTCCTTCGAATACTGAACTTCATAGCAGTCTCGCTCCTCGTTCATCTTGATTGCCAGCAAAGAGTTCAGCGTTTTGAGATGCAGGGACTGTCTTAGTTCTGTTTTAACTTACGCACCATGCTAAAAGCGCTCTGCGCCTGCATTTGAATGTGGCAAGCAAAGTAGTACCATCATTAGTCTTTTAAAGTACTGCAGTAAACCATCTCCACCAACAGTTTTGAGGACTGTGGCCCAATGTTTTGGGAGGGCTGAATGGGGTCCATTTATTGGTCCAGTTAGGTCCCTGTATCAGACAACTGGTACACAGAAAATTCATCCAGCAATGTGTCCTTCTCTTCTATTGTCTTACAGATTCCGAGATGATCTGCCAAGTCTGTTACCATAGAGGGTGTTACCTTGAGCTTCGATGAAGGATTGAGAAAGTCCTACATTTTGCACAAACTTGTTGTTCACAGGAAATTTCTTTAGTATTTTGGATATGATAGTAGAATAAAACACAACTGCTTTTGGTAGATGTTGGTTTCGATGACTGTTCTAGCAATGCTGTCTTCCTGCTCCATCATGTACTGTCGTATTTCTGCTCCTAGGCGAAGGTCACTGTGGCATAGAAAACTGTCAGGATTGTCCAGAATGCTAGCATCATTGTAATTTAGCAATTGCCTGGCCATCTCAGGCCGCAGAACTCTGCCAGCATATATGTGGAGGAGTCGAGAGATGTCAGAGTGCAAAGTCATTAGTTGGCTGTCACCTTTTTTGCATCTGTTGGTTGAACTGGCACAGAGGTTCAAGTCCATATTTCAGTAACATAAACTGCATTCGGATTTCATGGCTCTCCAGTCTTTTGGTGATGCTCTCCACTTTTGCTGGTCTTTGTTCTGCTGACCGGGAAATATGACAGGAGTGCAGGCCACAGATCCAGCATCCTCTTGACAACTTTATTCAGGCTGAGCCACCGTGTTGGTGCATGCTTTATAACCTTGAGTGGTTCGACATCCACAAACAGTGCAAATTCTTTTAACTTATGTTGTCTCTGTGCACTTGAAGCAAAGTGGCAGTAGACATCTGACACAAGCTCTTCAATCTTTGTTAGAGTCTTTACTGCTGCTTTGCTGCAGATATCTGCCAGGTGGCAGAGACACCCCATGTTGACAATATGTGGATTTAGGGTTTGGAGCCTTGATAAAACAGAGTTCCTCTTGCCAATCATGGAGGCAGCATTGTCAGATGACAGTGCAACAAGATTATCTGTTGGGATGCGAATCGGTTCAGTGTGTCCATAAGACAGTCAAACATGCTTTGTCCAGTTCCTGAGATACACTCAAGCATGTCCAAGAACTTGATTGCATGCTTTCCTTGCTCATCATCAAAGTAACCCACAAGAATAACTAGCAGTTTTTCATCTCCCATGTCTGTGCTTTGATCCATGTAGATGCAGTATGGTACTTTTCGGCACTTTGCTGCAACATCTTCCTGGTACATAGGCCCCATGACATCCCTTGCTATGCAGGTTGCTTTTGTGGCACCGCAAGTCATCTTTTTTAGTACTTCAGGATCAGAGCAGTATTTCTTCATATATTTAATAATGTGATCACCACATGAAAACGACAAGTTGTGCTCTGCAAGCATTGCAACGAAAGCAACTTCTGCCTCTATGACTTTGGAGCTTGCTTGTGCTGCAAACAAGTTGGAGAGCTTCTGTCCAGACGTCGCATGCTTGACATTGTTGCAGTGCTTCTCTGTAGCTGCATGGCGCTGCAGATCATGGCGTCCTCCATGGCCTATGGTGAAATCACAGGAGCATATCTTGCAGAATGCATATGTTCTCCCTTTCCTGCTGTCTCTGACCCAATCAAATGAAGATTTCCAGGTAGTCTGGAATGTTGTGTACCGTCTTTGCTTCTTCACTGGGCTGCGCACACTGTAATTATCCGATTCTGAGTCACCCCCGCAATCTATGCAAACATAAAAGGCAAACATCTAAACCAAAGAAAGGCAACACTCCTCCACTTTGCCTCCGCTCTCAGAGACTGATCCCTTCAGGCAGACAATAAGTTTCAACTTCAAATACTTCTCTGGTGTGGCAGGCCACCTCACCTCCATGCCACTGGGCCAGCCTGCCAACCACGCCAGCACCATCTACCACGACAGCCATTACAAAAAAAAAAACTTTGGCATGGCCATTGTTTGGACGCAGCAAGTGCCCCCCCATGCACCCAAACTCCAGTGCAAACAATTCCGTTACACGATTCTGAGTCAGATGAGTCCAGATGGGGCCTAACCAGTGTCTTGTAAAGAGGGATTATTACCTTCCTCTTCCGACTTGTGATACCCCTACTAATACACCCTAACATCCCTCTAGCCTTACCTACTGCTTTAGTGGTCTGCTAGTATGATTTCAGGCCATTGTTGGTGATGATGACAACCAAGTCTCTTTCTTCCCTTGTGACTGCCAGCAACTCCCTCCCAGTCTATAGGTGGCTTCAGGGTGTCTCTACCCATGTGCATGATCTTGTACTTCTTTACATTAAACTCCAGTTTCCACTCTTCTGACCATTTTGCTAGTTTATTCAGATCTGTTCTCATTCTACTCTGTTGCAGCTCTTGGTGGCATCTGCAAACAGACAAACCTCACCCTCCAGTCCATCTGCAATGTCACTGATGAAGATGTTGAAGAGGACTGTCCCAGGACTGATCCCTGAGGTACCCTACTTGTGACTTGCATCTCTTCTGGCTGTATATCATTTACCACCACACTCTTGTTTTCTGCCCGTCAACCAGTTTGACACCCAGTTAACCAACTTCTGACCCACCCTGAGCCTATCCAGCGCAAACAGCAAACAAATCACGCCGTCGCCATGAAACATATGCCTTGTACCTTCTTTTTTGGGTTGGTGGAAGGGAGGGGGGTTTGCTTGCTGTGTCCAGGCAATTTTATGGTTTATTAGCATGACTGTAACACTACAATCATACCAATAAATCAGACATTATCTGGACACGACAGCATGCCCCCAAGACTTCTAAAATAGTTCCATTACACATGGCATCAAATAATCAGACGCGATGTCATGTAGCAAGCAAGATACTCACTGCTAAAACAGGACATGCCGAGCATCATTTTGGGGTTGATGGGAAGGGGGCCATGCTTACTGCGTGCATGCAACACTGATGGTTTATTAACACAGCCATACTGCATTTTCAACAGTTCACACTGACATTATTATTATGAACTGAGGAGCATACAGAGGAATCTGATTGGCATGGAGTTTTGTAGCCATGATGATATTGGGCTACATCATCACGGCTTCAAAGAAGTACCAGCACCACCAGCTTCCTTGCTCTTTTCTATCTGAGAACTATTTTTTTAAATGAATTTCTACATTAACCAAAATCTTGTTCATAAAACATTTAAAACCTTTTTTTAATTTATGTTATGAAAATTCAAACCCAGCTCATAATAGCAATAAGGCATGACAGGGCGTGGTATATCATAAGATATCGTCACTTTTGGGTCGTTGGACGCACCTGCGTGGCGTGACGATATTACATGATATACCACACCCTGTCGTGCCTCATTCATTAATTATACCCACCTAGGTGTCACACAGCAAGCTGACCCCCACCCCACGCATAAAACAAGGCATACCGCACGTACTACTTGAACAGCCAATTCTATAAAGTAAGCAGGCAACAACCTACCCCCCAAAAAGCCTTAAACGTCATGTACAAAAACAGTTCCAATTTCCAAAAACCCCCAGCAACATACCTGTGACACAATTCAGCTGCTGCTGCTCCTCCTCCTCCTCCTCCTCCTCTCGCCTCCTTTTGCTAGTGATGAACGCCTGCATAGTGGTGTAGTCTGTGATGCAGTTCCTCGCCAGATTAGTGGGGGTTGCTGGTGGGGCTTCTTTGCATTGGTGTAAGTTCCCTCACAGAACCTCCAGTACAGTCGCAACTGATGTATCTGGTGAAGAAGAAGAAGTATTATTATTAGCACAATACATATTCCAACAACACTGCAGGGACTTTCTATTGGACTCTTGACATCTAGGGTTACCTTAGTGATGAGGACACTGCTCCACGCCAGGCCAGTTTCCTGATAGAACAGAGTTCAATTCATCCCTAGACTGGAGAGCAAGCCCGCTACACTAGGAAGTAACCACTTCTGTGATGGGAGCTAGGAGGAATGCAAGTCGACTATACTCAAGGGTACAGAACCTACGGGCGGGTGTGTGAAAAAGACCGGATAAATGGATCCGCACTGGACTGGAGACATTCATTTCTTAAACATGCATTTCCTTTTATTGGGTGATTTATTTTCATTTTCTTTGCTCGGCTGGATGCGACTCCCAAACTTATTAATGTAGGGGCCGTTCTGAGCACAAAATAACATGAACAGATTTTTAGAGACACAGGCAAATAAAAAAACATGGGAATTTTGGGAACTGGAAAATTCAGCTGAACGTGACCTCTGTCACCCATAAGTCTAATGCGATTCAGATGGCTCTCTCAGTGTGTGAGGATCTGATCTCCAGCCAGGTAGTACAGAACCGAAAGCAAACACCATTTGTGTTCATCCAGGCATTCATCATTCAATGCAGCAGTCATCAGCTTTTTGCATTATCTCTGTTGTTTTGTACTCTGCAGTAGGCATTGCAGCCGCACACCTGTCCACCATCTAAAGAATCTGCCACCTCATTCATTCATTGGGCACCACTTTTCCAAGCAGCAGCATTTATGCAAAAAATGCCTAAAATTATTTCATTGTCATACACAAAAACTACAGAGGTAGCAGAATACCATATGTATCCAGACTGTACTTGTAATCAGAAGAGTAGGGTGTGGTATGTATTTATTTAGTTTTAATTCCTATTTTCTTTTTCTCCTCCTGCCGGGTCATCCAGGGTATCAGCCCGGTCACGGGCCGACGGCTTCACCCCAGAACGGCCTTGAGCCCTCCGGCCCCATGTCTTACCCCACAGCGGGGCTATGGGATGCGAGGGGTCAACACCCCGCAGGACCTGTATTAGGTCGGAGGCCAGCCTGGGGCTACTTGAAGCTGCGGCGGGCTTCATAGAGGACGACCGGCAGCCATTTTCCATTTTTCCTGGAGGTGGGACGTGCAATGATGTCTCCAAAGTGTCTTTCATGTGCCGGTAGCTGTGCGACTCCCAGCCTCCGCCGGGGATCGCTTGTGCTCCAAGCATCAAGCCCCCCCTCCCCCCTGGAGAAGGAGAGCAGCCTATAGGATGCTCAATCCTTCTCCCCCCAGCCGTTCCCGAACCCGGTCGGCCGCGTCGCAAGCGGAAAATCCACCCATGCACCGATGGGCTCGCAGTAATATACCTTTTTAGGAGTGGACTCCCAGAGATTACAGTTCTTCCAATCACAAAATACAGTAAAAAAGTAATTTGTTTCATCTCACAATACAAGCAGCAAAACCTTACAATACAATAAAATTTATTGAATAAATGATCCAGCCAGGTAGCAAGGAGACAGTACATGATTGCACAAAAAAAAAAAAAAAATATATACAAAACAAAGCATAAGAATACATCTGCAGCAGTAATCACTGTTGGGTTGCTTGCTCTCTCGAATCGGACGCCTCAGCTGGTGCATGGTGCAGTGCCTCACTTGAAGCCAAGGCTTCTTCTCCAAAGACTCGTCCACTGTCCAACTCAGACCAGACTCCAAGTTTGAATCGCGCGCTTTTCCTTTAAATCCGAGCCGAGGGAGCCTCAGTCAGCCTGTTTCTAGTCGGGGCAGCAGCTTCCTCTTGGCTCTTCCTGGTGCTGCTGCACGGCGGTCGGCGATTGGTGGCTGGTGGCAGTGGTAGTCCTTCTGGAGCAGTGTCCGACCAGAAATGCTTCTCCTGATGCTATGGTTCCCCCTCAGTGGCGCCAGGCTGCTTATAGTGGAGCAGCGGACCTGAGGGGACCACAACTGATGATGAAACAATCTGTTTGGGGCGGGGTGAGTTGCAGACAGTCCTCCAGCCACTGCAACCTGAGGCCAGTAGTCCTCCACTCACACGACTCCAGCTAGCCCCCACCCCGTCATCATTGCGGCGCTGCGGCAGCCATGACAGGCACGTGCCGCTGCACCAGGCAGGAGGAGTACGAGTCAGAGAGTAGAGAGTGAGACTGAGATACAAACAAAGGGGATTATGTGCGTGCGGTGCAGCAGCCTCAGCCGCGTGGTTTCGGCGGAAAAGAACGGGCGAATGCGGGGCAGCGGTACAGGCAGTCTACCAGCTCCAGAAAACGGAACATCACGCGTAATCCGGTACACTTGAGAGGTATGGGGTAAGGTTCTCCACCCGGACCTTCAATCCCTGCACCTGATGGCCTGGTTCCTGAGCAGCTAGAGTTCCAGGCCTTGGGTCTTTCCAACGAGGTCCTCAACGTTGTTGAGGCATCCTGTAAGGAGTCGACCAGAAAATGCTATGCCTTCAGATGGAAGAGATTCTCCATTTGGTGTCAGGATAAGGGGTTAGACCCTTCCTCCTGTTCCGTGGCCATTCTGGATTACCTGTGGTCCCTTTCTCAGCTAGGGCTTCGGTCGACTACCCTTAAGGTGCACCTGGCAGCCATCTCTGCTTACCGGGTGCGGGCCAGAAAGCAGTTGACGCAGGAGAAGGTGGTTGGGCGCTTTTTCAAAGGCCTTGATCACATATTCTCTCCGGTGCAAGAACCTCCACCTCCGTGGGACCTACTGCTGGATCTGGCTAAGCTCATGGGCAAGCCATTTGAACCTATGTACAGGTGTGACATCTCTCACCTGTCATGGAAGACTGCCTTCTTGGTGGCTATCACGTCAGCCAGAAGGATGGGAGAGCTCCAGGTGCTTTCCATTGAGTCTCCCTATCTGGTCTTCCACAGGGACAAGGTTGTCCTGCGCCCCCACCCGAAATTCCTTCCGAAGGTGGTGTTGGAGTTTCACCTCAACCAGGTGTTGATTCTGCCGGTGTTCTACCCCAGTCACATCTCAGAGACCCAATATAGGCTCCATACTTTGGACCCTAGAAGAGCGCTCTTATTATAAGGAGCGGACAGCCAAAGTTTGGGGAGAGGCTCGCCAGCTGTTTGTCACCTACGCTGAAGCTTCACCTGGCAGACCTGCAGCCAAGCGGACAATAGGCAGGTGGGTCACCTCCTGCATAGATCTCTGCTATAGGTTGGCAGGCATGGAGCCTCCGAAAGGGATAAGAGCTCATTCTACCTGCCATATCACTGCATCAGTGGCTGCTTCCAGGGACGTTCCTGTCCAGGAAGTCTGCAGGGCTGCTACCTGGAAGTCAGCACATACCTTCATTACCCACTACCACATTGACCTTGAGTCATGCTGGGATGCTGGGTTTGGGACCTCGGTTCTCAAGTCCTCATTTCCCAAGTAGGGGGTGTATACCTTGCCTTCCTTCTCCTGGAGAACTGCTAGGAGTCTGCCAGTAAGTGTGGATTGAACAACATATCCATGTCCCTTGAAATACAGGTTACTCACGTGTAACAGGAGTTCTAGGAATGGTGTATGTTGTTCATCCACACAACCCACCAGACCTCCCTGGCTTCGATGCACAACCTGGCTTCCAGTGGGCTAGATCAGGCGTCACGGGGCAGAGCCGAGAGTTTTATCACCCGGGTGGGTGGGAGGAGCCAGCTTGAAGACCTTCCAGCAGGATTTAAAGCTGCAAGGAACCTGCCAGTAAGTGTGGATGAACAACATATACCCTTCCTAGAACTCCTGTTACAGGTGAGTAACCTGTATTTACATGTCATTACATAGGTATGCAAGAGTCATTTGATAAACTGCAGTACTTCAGTATTCACACTTGCTTCATTTCACTTGCTTCATTATGACTAAAGTTTTATATTTACATATGTACGATTTCAGTGCTACAAATACATCAGGCAAATACACCAGGCTTCCCGGGTCGTGCCTGAAAATAGGTATTCTCATGCGTAGTGTACCCACCCGGTTACCAAAAGCAAATAAATAAATAGTTTAACACTGTTGCATGGTGAAAGAATGATGTTGTTGTCAAGATGTCAACAGATAATAGATAAAAAAAAAAAAAAAGTGATAGAAAACTTGTGACAGTGTTCTCTTTGAAGGAGACATGTAACACACTTTAAAATAAGGGACAACTTTTGTGTCTCTGCAGAGGCAAAAAGTTAGCAACTGGCAACAACTTCTTTATGTATGGGTATGATGCACCTACAAGAAAAGATGTACAGAACAGGGGAGCCAGAAAGGACTCTGTTTTGACATGTACAATCTTCGATAGACATGTAAGCATGTTTTTTCTAGTGACTGTGAATACTGTTGGCACAGACTGAAGCCACAACAACAATTTCCATGTTGTCACTGATTCACACAAGATCTTAGATGTCATAGTGCATGAAATGCCTCTGGCAGCATATCATTTTGCTGATGTGCTACGGTTTGAGAGTCATAGATTGGAAACAATTGTACTGCCCTACGACTGATTCTGTCCCAAAGTAGTCATTAAAAAATGCCACATGTTGTCTACTATTCTTCTGAAATGCTAAGGTCATCATAATTCTTCGATATTAGAAGATATGCATTTTTTTAAGTGTCATGGCAGTCTGTTTAAAACTGCTTGTAGAGTCATCACACTCTACCCATCCACTTCTGTACCTTAGCAAACAGGTGTAATGGCCAGAATGCATAGATTGACCATGGTGATAGACTACACTGTGAGTGTCAAACACTGATTGGTTAAAAACTATTCTACCAGCTGTGTAATCTGTGATGGGAGTGTCAACTCTGAGCCCGTTGGAGTCAAATCTGTGCAATATAAGCAACAGATATTGAAATGAATGCCTGAGACGTATGGACTGAGTATATCTGTCTCCACACCTTTTACAGGAGTGACCACATTGAGCATGGGTAAATAGCTGTTGAAATTTGACACTTTTGGTTTGAGGGACAAAAAAGAGTAATCCACAGCATGTCTTCTGTGGTTTCATGCTGTGAATGACCACATGATACACATACATATTTGGTTACATATGGCACAGTGAAGTACTGGCACACTGGAGTGCCGTCTTCATCCAAGTTTATGATAGCCATCATAAACTCACTAGCGTCTTGCTGTATGTCTGCAGCAAATGTACTGCATCCGTCATATGTACCTAACACCTGCCGTAGCGGTGTTAGTGACTGCACATTGTTAGACTGGTCAGAAGCCATGTTGACAATCTGCTTCAATGCCTTTGATAGAGGAGTATGTTGTGAAGCAGATATTGCCTGCACAAAGTGTGGCATGTAGAGAGAACTTGCATAGCTAAGTTAGCATAGCAGTTCACTCTAGTGCTGTTGTCAGACTGGCACAGCAGCTACACCAACTGATTGCTGATGAACAGCTGGCTCTGAATGTGTAGTTGATATTGTGACCTTTGTTAAACTCTTTAGAGTTGAATCACTTTTGGAAGCTCGTGCCTGTTTGCTGACACCTGTAGATATGACTGTATGATGAGACAGCTATGTAGGCAGTGGTATTAAAGACATTTGTGGCTGATGGAGAGCACGTATCCTATTGTACTCAACAATACATCGCTTGTCAGCTCGTATCTTCTGAGGTGCAGGAGTTATAATGTGCAACCCAGAAAGACTACAGACACGTGAAAGTGCCACATAGCTCATGCCATCCTTGAAAATATCTGTACCTATGTCCACCATTGCTGAATCCAAACTCAAGCCTTGAGATTTGTGAATAGAAACAGCATATGCAACACATAGTGGGAATTGTTTCTTGTTTACATAGATATCCTTAAATACCTGAAATTTCACACAGGTACATTCTGTCTGTACAGGCTGTTCCATGTTGTCAAAGTGAACTACAAGTGTCTCAATATATGTCCTCTGGACATTGTAGACAAAGTCAGTGATGTTTCCCATGGCACCATTCACCATGCCTCGTTCAACATCGAGATTACGTTGCAGCATGACACGTGCGTTCCTACAAAGTGTAAGAACAGCTTCTAGGCCAGCTGTGCATGAAACATCTGACTTCAGTTCAGTGAGTCGTTCAGTCATCTTTGCTACCAGGTTGCGACTGAGAATGACACCATCAACTGTATCAACAGCATGCAGAGTTAGAACTTCTTGGTTTTCTCTCAGCAGCATAACATTATTGAACTCGGTGCATTTCTTTAGTAGTGGCATAAGACACACTATGTGTGTGCATGTAGAGTAGACATTGCTGAAAACATTGCATGCTGTTTCTATGGATGTAGTATGTACTCTGATTCTCCGATCGTTTAACATAGCAACATGTTCTGGTGATAGAGAACCTGTACGAGCTTGATCTAAAAGTGATTTGTAAGCCAGATCACCACTTTGGCGCATGTTCTCATACAACTCAACATAGGTGAATAACTTCCAAATGTTAACCTGCAATGCAGCCGAGTATGTTCTTAGCTTGCTTGGCAGTCAGAGTTGCAAACACATGCTCTGCATTAACTGCTGCAAGCTGTAAAAGGTTCCCCAATACAACAGTACTTTTGCCACCAAATGGTACTCCATCGTCAGTACCTAAGATCTCCTATAGATGTGGGTGTATACAGGCAAGCATTACAGTGGAGACCATGCTGATTTCATCAATGATGAATAACTTCATCTTTGAACATGGAACAGAGCTGAGATGCAACCTCAAATGACAGTTTATGATACTCTCCTGTTTTGCCATGTTCCACTGGCAGCATAGAGACAGTGTAATGTAATGTAACTCCACCAGTGTTGTATGTAGCTAGTCCTGTGGGAGCAGTAACAGCAACAGACATTGCTGACCCTGTCAGGCTCCGTATTTCAGCAGTGATGCCTTCAGTAAGAAAGCTCTTTCCTGTGCCAGCTGAACCACTAACAAAGATAAGTAGTGGTTTATAGTCAAGACAGTCACATTTTTGTTTCGTGTAGTAGGCCATGTTGAACAGTGTCAATGACTTGAGAGTGAACTACATGCTGCTGCTGATTCAGTCTTTCTCTCAAGTCAGCTGGGTTGACAGTGGAGTGTGTTCCATGTTCCATGGCAGTCTCAGTTTCTGAGATTAACACTTGGGGGGCATTTAAAGGCAGAGGTTCACCTAGAACAGCTTGCCCTTCTGGCTCAAGATTGTCTTGTGAGCTAACGGAAGTGTCTTCCTGAAGCTGCTTCTCCGCCTTCTCAAGCTGTTCTTTCTCAACCTCCAGTCTCTGTATATATGTCTCTGAGTATTCAGTTTTGAAGGTCTTGTAACTGAGATTGAATTCTTCCTCAAATATATCACAGTCACCTTTTAATTCAGACTCATTCCTCCAGGGTCTAAATAGGAATAGGAGAGCAAAGTAGTAATGCTCTCTGCTCTCCGATGTGCCTAGATGTAATTTACAGTGGTCTGACCCATGGCTTGTGTTTCTTTACGAGACAGCCATCCACTCCGTTCACCTTGTAAATGTGCTGTTATTAGATGATGTATCCGCCTTGTAGTCATACCACTTAGCCACTTGAAAGACGCATTATCCATGTTATTGTGTCTATGGGGTGTAGTATGTGTCTATCAGGTTATGCTTCAAGATATGTTTTGAAGGTCTATTGACAGCAAGTTCCTTAGTCTCAGCAGGCAGAATCAGTACATGTTTGCATTTCTCTTTGTAGTTCACGCTGAGAAAACGGACATCAGACTTCCCGTACAGATGTGTAACCATTAAACAGTCACTGGCTTCATAAGCTCCACATTCTCTGTGTGAAATGGTCTTCAAGCCCAGTGACCACAGCTGAGATATGTCAGGCTCTTGCTTGAACTGGCACTATCTTCCCAAAGATCTTGCAAGCTAGTCTGCTCATGCTTGGTTATGTACGAAGTCACGTACCACACCAGGGCCAGTGAGTTGTCAGCCACGAACTGAACAGTGTTTGCTTGCCACATTAGGAGAAGAGTTGGGTTGTAGTCATTGATGTACACCTCTTTCTCATCTCTGGGTAACTCTACCCTCTTGGTTGATTTTGCCTTCAAGTGGTGTCACATTGCTGAAAAAAGTTAATTCATGGAACCATCCTGACAAACTCGTCTAGGGAATCCGGAGCGACATTGTGTGTACCAATTAGATTTGTTCTTTACTACTCGCCGGCAGTATTTTGCCCAAATATGTTGCTGGAACTTTTGTACCAACTTCCATAGTGTAGGACTGTCATACTTGTCTGGAATGTGACAAGTGATATATTGCTTGATGAATGCTAGCACTTGCGCTGCTTCATGTTCACCTATGCATGGTGCATCCTTGATCCACAACAACATATGAATATGAGTGGTACCCTGTGCTTGATATTCCGTCCCCCTAAAGTAATGCTCCACAGTACCAAGAGGTGGATTGTCTTTTGACAATGTGAAAATCAGAATGTTATGGAACCACTTGTGAAAATGTCTTGTAACAGACACAGGATCAAGTGAACACATTTCTCAGTCATTGATGAAATGACGTCAACATCAGAATTTGCCCACTTCAACAGTTCAGTGAGCTTGTTCCAGGCATATTCAGCACAACTAAGTGACAAACCATGTGGCTGCACCATACTCTCGCAGCATTGTCGTCACTTCCGAGTGTCTGCTATACCAATATTCTTTAGTGCCACGTAGACTTGAAAGTATGGAAGGCAGATTCACTTGCACATTTTCATCTTTCTGCTTTAATTTCTCTAGAAATTGAGCAGATGTTATTCCATCTAGTGGAGTTGTGAGACGAATAGTATGTGCAGTAGACGCAGGCAGAATGCTTAGTTCACTCTCCCAGAGGAGATGAAACAGATACTGTATGTTACATCTGAATTTGCCATCTTTACTGAGCACACAGCTAGTGCGGTACTCGTCATCCTGTACACGCACTTCCCTTTCATCTAGCCATCCACCTGACCCTTTTGAGAATAAGTCTGGGAAATGGTGTGCTTCTAATGTTGCCTCCCAAATGCTGACAGGCTCACCTTCCACCTGTTTCGTTTCATAGAGATCAGTGTTGTCTTCTACTGGATCTCTGCCATGTAGTGGGTGAATTGTGCACTGTTCATACACATTGTCACTTGTATGTCCACTGACCTTCTCAATCATTGGCTTAGTTGTTTCTAAGAAATCATGTTGAACAGAGACTACTCGTGATCAATGTCAAGGTCTGCATAAAAGGGATTGTTACTCTTTAAATAACTAAGACCAAGCTTTACTTTCTGTACATTGACAACATCTTGCCAGATGACCTTGAACTTAGTTAGAACACCATTTACAAGAATCACCAAACTATTTTTCATAGAGATTGCCTCCACATTTTCCTGTAGAGGAAGTGGGAGATGCATCACAGAACCCTTTAGAGATCTAATGAGTTCCTTCTGTGGAATGTTCCGTGTCTTTGTGTTCAGACGTAGAATGGTTTGAAATGGTTTCACTGTCTGAAATAGAATGCTTTCAAACATATTCAGTGTCGCAGTCTCACTTGGTGTAACATGTGCCTCCATATTATTCAACATTGACCATGGTGGCAGAATGTTGGACTTTAGTTTAGAGAAACAGTGTTTGCACAGCACAGTGGTGGTCTGTGACTGAAAGATTTCATTAGCAAAAATGCCGAGACCTAACCACATGTCATTGTGTGGTGACAAGGTTTCAAGGTTCACTGTGGCTGTTTGCTGTAGCACAGACGGTCACATGACACACATACAGAGTCAAACTTCTGAGCCTTTGCCAGCTCAAATTTTGCTATTTCTTTGCCGTACTGTTTCAGTATGTCTGTTTCTAACACAGAAACGGATGATCTTACTTCGAGAAACAGCTCTTGCGGCAGGTTACACCATTAGGACTGAAGCCGGCAGGCACCAGGACCCCACGGAAATTTTCTAGCTAGCAGTATTCAGCAGGGACCGCCTCTGACATCAGTCCCATCCCCGACGTTGGGCGTAGTACATAAGGAGGTGGTCCCCCATAATCCTCAGTTCTTTTCCCGCCGTCGACTTGCCAGCATCGGTCTCTCTGTCTCCTTTCTAGCGTACGATGACTATTGAACTTCCGAATAATTTTCGAAGAACTTTGCTCTGCTCAACTGATGTACTCTCCAACTCCATTTCTTGAGGGTCACCTTTCAAGGTGTGCCTGCGGCAAACAGATCCCTTTCAAGGATCCCCATTCATCCTGTGTGCGTTGCCTAGGCCCGGACCATGACACCAAGGCCTGCACCTTTTGCCAGGGTTTTAATAGCCGCACCAGGATTCGCCGTCAGAAGGCACTTCAGGCATTTCTTCTTGAAGAAAAGCTTAAAAGTATGGACCAGGAACCTTCCTCCCGGGGAGAATCTTCATCTAAATCCCACAAACACCGGGACAAGGTGAGGTCTAGGTCCCCTACTCGGGCCTCAGACTTCTGCAGCTCCGGCTCCAGGTCGGACCGCTCTCCCACCAGGGCTCGGTGGCAACTTTCCTTGGTCAAGGTCAGGTCTTCCAGTGGTTCTTCATCGCTCCAGCCTCTCAAGACTTCAAGGCCCTCGACTTCATCAACACCCTCCAAGGCCTCTTCGAAGTCAGGTGAGTGCCACAAGTCTTCATCCTCCCGTCGCCGGGACATCAACTCCAGGTCGGTCTCCCAACCACCCAGAGGTCCTGATCCGGCGCCTAGGAAAAATAAGGACCTGACGTCCCTCCAACAGACGTCTGATCCGACGTTGGCCCACCATCCGACGTCGGCCAAACACTCTAAATTGGCTCGGCGCTCACAGGAGCAGACGACACTGGCTAGACACCCGCCACTGGCCAGGCGTTCGCCAGGTTCGAAGACGGCCAGGGGACCGACGGCTATCCCAGAGTGGAAGACCGCACCCCCATCGTCGGTGGACGCCGATCGTAGGGTTCCACAGAGGACACCCCACAGCCTGAAGACTAGGCAGGCAACACCGAGGATGCTGGGCTCCCACGTGAACCCTCCCTGATCGGGAGACCCCCAGGGACCAGACGCCTGACCCCGGCGACAGGCCACCAGCGCCAGGCCTGTCATCTGGTATGAACATTGCAGAGGTAAAGGAGCTCTTTACCTTTTGGTGGGACACAATCAAGAAGGATGTGGTCCCCACCAGTTGTCCTCCTACTACTCCTCCTCCTCCTTCTCCTACCCCTTCACTGCCTATGCCCCCTTCTCCACCTAAGGGGCCAGTAGGATGATCTCCATCCCCCAAGGAGCAAACTCCACCTCCTGGGGCAGATCTACCAACAGGAGGTCTCCCTCCAGATCCCCCTCAGGGTCAGCCAGCCCCAAACGACCCAAGTGATGCCGGTACACGCCGGGGGAGGATTCAAGATCGGATACTTCAGAGTACTCCAGATCGCCCTCTCCACTCAGCATCCCCTCTCCTGACCCACATGACCTCCCCAGGCCTCCACCGGATGATCCCTCTTTCACCGAGATCATGAGGCACATCCAAGACAACATGGGGTGGGATGCTGAGGAGCTTGACCCTGAACGACAACACCTTGCCCGCTACCTTGAGCAAAAACACCCGAAGCCTGTGGTAGTGCCACCTTTGGTGGACACCTTCGCGGACGTCACCAAGGCTGCGTAGAAACGTCCGCACTCCACTGACGTGGTGCCGAAGAAGGCTGATCGCCTGTACAAGGCCCCTAGAGAAGACCAGTATTGTGCTAACCAACCTCTGGCAGATTCCCTGGTCATCACTGCTGTACATGACTGGTCTGAGACCCCAGCATATGAGCACTCAGCCACCAGACCAGGAATCCAAGCAATTGGATGCCCTGGGGAGGTGCAAATGCGTGACTGCTACTTGTGCCATCAGGTCCCTGAACTACCTTACCCATATGGTTCAGTTCCAGAATGCCCTGTGGGAACAGGGCCAGGACCTGGTTGAAAAGCTTCCCGATGGCGACCAGAAAGTGGAGCTCCTAAACCTCCTCCGCACTGGGTCAGATGTGGGGACCCAAGCGCTTAGAGCTGCATACGACTCTGCAGACTCTTCAGCCAGAGCTGCAGCTTCAGGCATCTGTCTCCAGAGACGCTTCTGGCTCCATGTCTCCGGCTTTACCCTGGACATACAGAAAAATATTCTAGACGTCCCATGTAACGGCGAGGTGCTGTTTGGTGAATCCTTTGAGAAGGTTATCACCAAGCTCCAAGACACAGAGAAGGCAGTCCAATCTGTACAAGCCATGTACAGATCTAGGCCTAGTTCCTTTCATAGGAACCAGAGCCATTTTCACAGCTGGCTACAAAGGCAGCAGCAATGTTCTTGCCAGCAGCAGAGGGGCACTTTCTCATGCAAGGCCCAGGCCAAATCGTCCCCAGGCAGAGGCCAACATTACTCAGTCGGCCCAGCCCACAGGGACAAACGCTGCCACAGCATGACTCCTTCCCAGCCCCGTCCCTCCTCAGGATCAACAGGCAAAGAAAGTCGGGGGTCGAATCACACGCCACCTTTCAGGGTGGCAGTCGATCACCACTGACAGGTGGGTTCTACAGTTGGTCAAAAAAGGCCATTACATAGAGTTGATAGACAACCCACCTAAAAGACCTCCTCTGCTTTCCCGTTATTCGGGTCAGCATGCCCTGCTCATACAGCAGGAGGTGCTCGCACTTCTGGGAAAGAAGCTATAGAACACGTACCAGGAACCAGAGGACTAGGGTATTATTCTCACTTCTTCCTGGATCCAAAGAAAACAGGGGACCTCCGTCCAATACTGGACCTCAGCGACCTCAATCTTTCAGTTCGATAGCGGCGCCCGCATGGTAACCCTCTTGGGCCTGATTCCCATGCTGAAGCAGGATGCATTTCTGTATCCCTGGACATGCAGGATGCCTACCTGCATATTCCTATCGCTCAGGTGCACAGGAGGATCCTGCGCTCGAGTTTCAGGGATGCTTATTATCGGTTCCGGAGCTCTTCCTTCGGCTGTCATCGGCACCTTGGGTCTTCACGGCGCTGGTGGTCGAGCCATGTCTCTGAGGAGACAGGGTCACTATGTGTTCCCCCACGCGGATGACTGGCTTCTCATGGCGCCCTCACGGGAGGCCCTGATGTCTGCCGTTCACTACACTCTGTCTCTGTTCGAGACCTTGGGCATTCTCATCAATTACAAGAAGACATGCCTGGTTCCATCCCAGATGCTGCAGTTCATCACATCAGTTCTGGACATCGTCCAAGGGAAAGCTTTCCTTCCCACGGACAGAGCAGAACACATCAGATCCCTCATCAGGGACTTGTCGGTGAAGACCGTCCCAGCCAGACTGGTCCTTTGCCTGCTCAGACACATGGCTGCGGCCATTGTAACAGTCCTGCTAGTCCGTCTACACATACGGGTAACCCAGTGGATGTTATGGGTACAATGGGACCAAAAGCAAGACCATCTGCAGCATCCAATCTGAATCACGGAGACCGTAATTTGAGATTGGCAATGATGGCTATATTCAGAGAACCTCTTGGCAGAAGTCTCCTTCACAGCGCCGTCCCCGACTGTGACACTCTCCACAGACGCCTTAGGGCTCGAGTGGGGAGCACACCTCAATGGTGTTCGGTCTCGGGGCCCGTGGACAGCCCAGGAGTCTCATCTCCACATAAATATACTGGAAATGAGGGCAGTTCTTTACGCCCTGCAGGTCTTCCAGTCAGAGATTCCACCGGGTACACTTCTGTTGCAAACAGACAATTCCGCAGTGATGTATTACCTCAACAAACAAGGAGGCACCCACTCTTACCCACTTTGCAGGGAGGCCATGAGAGTGTGGGATTGGGTCTTGCAACACGACGCAAACCTTATTGTAGTTCATTTTCCAGGAGTGGACAACATCATTACAGACAGCATGAGCCGCACTCAGGCCAGAGTCCACGAATGGGAACTACTCCAGGAGGTGGCAGAAGATCTGTTTTGCAGATGGGGTACTCAGAGATGGACCTCTTCGGCCCCATACAACGAAACCGCCTAATTTTGCTCACTAGATCCAGGGCCTGGTGTTTTCTGGCGAGATGCGTTGTCCCTCTCCTGGGCGAGCAGATTCCTTATGCCTTTCCTCCTTTCCTGTTGATCCAGAGTTCTTTAAAACTCCACAGGAGCAAGCAACGCCATACTGACCGCACTCTTCTGGCCCAGACAGATATGGTTCCCTCTCTTGCATCAGCTATCCTGGGAACCTCCAGTGCCTTTGCCAATCAGCTCCCATTTACTGTCTCAGGAGGCAGGTTCCTTAGTCCATCTGGACCTACGTTTCTCTGAACCTGCATGCTTGGCTCCTAGAGACATAGCCATGATGCGATCACGGTCTTGCAAGAACTGGCAGAAGTGCTTACTGCCGCAGGAAACCAGTTACCATGCGCACCAATGCCATGAAGTGGTGTTGGTTCTGCTTATGGGCTGAAGCTGCGTTTTTTCGCCTTTGGACTGTCCTGAAAAGCTGGTACTGGATTACCTGCTATCCCTTTTCCACTCCGGCCTGGCTTACTCCTTGATTAAAGGGCACCTTTGTGCCATTTCGGCCTACCATGTCCCCGTAGGCCAACGCACTGTGGCCCAGCTGGACAACACATGTGCCTTTTTGAGGGGTGTCCTCCACCTTAGGCCCCCGATTCAGGATCCAGTCCCACCATGGGATTTACTCTTCGTCCTGGAGCAGTTCACGCTGCCACCTTTTGAACCAGCTGAGGATTGCGAGCTACGTTTTCTGTCTTGGAAAATGTTGTTTTTAGTTGCAGTTATTTCTGCCAGAAGGATTTCTGAAATGCATGCACTTATGTGCAAAGAGCCTTATTTGGTTTTCCACCAGGACAGGGTATCCCCAAGGACTAATCCTAAATTTCCGCCTAAGGTGGTCTCAGCTCTCACCCTTAATCAGGACATCGATCTACCAGTGTATTTTCCAAAATACTCTAATCGAGGAGAAGCCTTTCTGCACACTCTTGATGTGCATAGGTGCCTTAGATACTACCTGACCAGAACCAAACACTGCAAGTCAGACTAACTTTTCGCCTCCTTGCCCATAGGATGAAGGAAGCTCCTGTCTCAAGCAGTCGCTGTCCAGGTGGCTTATCCAGTGCATTACGCTCTGTTACCAGAAGCACAACAAACCCTTACCGGTGCGGTTAAGGGTCATTCAACCAGAGGGGCTACCTCTTTTGCGGTTTTAAAGAACTTATCCACCTCAGCTATTTGCGCTGCAGCTACTTGGAGCTCCATGCATACTTTTATCAGGCATTACAGCCTGGACATTGTATCGAGATGAAGAGCAGGGTTCAGTCTAGCAGTCCTTCAAGGACTTCTGTCCTAGGCTTGGTAACCTACTGCAAGAGCTGTTCTTGAAGATCTACTGTTACAGTAAGTTCTTACGTAACTGTACTTTTCAGCAGAACTTGCTGACTGATAAACAGTTGTGTTTGGTACAGAAGTCACACGTTGCAGCTGTTTGAGAAATGTGGTGGCACCCTGCATGTCACCAGACTGCAAAAAATCATTTAAACAAGTGTACTGATTGACAACTTGTCGGACTTCATATACCCTGTATACAAAATTTTGCATGCCTGTTTGATGCGCTGCCAGCATCCACATGTTGTGAAAGACACTCACAAACACCACTATCGAGGCATGCTAATGAGTGACCCATAAGTCCAGTATGTGGATGGATTTCACAAAGGTCATTCTTGTTAAACAGTTTATATATTTCTTGCGATCTGTTATCACAAATAGGTTGACAAACTGTTCCATTTTTCAAATGACGATTGCCTACAGTTGCAGGTTTCATCACATGGCCATGAGACAGTGCCGCTTATGGGACACAGTGGTTGCATCACACTCATTTGTGTCCATTGCTGTGTCATCACAGACACTGAGCACATTGACCAGCTTATCGGACTCATCGATGGTGAACTTGCTTTCTTTTTCTGTGAATAAGATTCTTCCCAGAAATATGCCTCTCAGTGCTGTGCGTGCATCCAGTGGCCTGTGAATACATCACAGAAATTGTGCACAAAGTAGGATACTGTTGTAGCCTTTTGATGTTATACACAACTTTTCTGAATAGTTCAAGCACATGAGACATCTTACTCCTACAACACTGAAGAACAAATACTGCTGTGTTAACAAATGTGCACACTTTGAGACGCAGTTTCATCAAAGTCAGATGACTGTCTTTTTGCGCTCATGTCTCATCACAGCAGCAATAAGCCTATCGATCTTAGCTTTACCTGCTAGTGTAACCCCTTGTTACCCGGGGTTACTAGAATCCCAGTAAGACCTAGTAGTAGGCAGGAAAGGCAGCTTGTGAAACTCCAGTTAAATGGGTTTCACACTGTCTTACTCTGTTCTCAGTCTCAGCTGAGACTGAGAGATGACATCACCAATAGAACTGTCGCAGCTGCATAAGCCACATTGGAATCTGCAGCAGAGGGAGTGAGATAGAACGTTGGGAGTTTTCAAAGTAATTCAGTTCCAGTTTGCCTTCAAGTAGGAAGGGTGAGTCTCCTGCTTGCCTTCAAGCAGGAAGGGAGTTCCTGTTTACCTTCTATCAGAGAAGGAGTGAGTGTCCAGTGTTCAAGTGGTGGAGACCGCTGTCCAGGTCTCAGTGCCCCCCTCCCTCTGGGGGGGTGGGGATCCCGGGGCAATCCCTTAATTTCTGCTGAAGAAAGAAAGCTGCCTATTACAGTTTCAATTTGCGTTTGAAAAATGGGAAGAGTTGTACTTCGCCTGTGGGGCACCTGCAACAAAAGGGTGAGTGTTTTGCTCTAATTTGAGAGGGCAAAAATTGTGTTTCTTCAGCCTGGGAAATGTGAAGAAATCAGGGATTTGAACTAAAATTTGGGAGGCCTATAGTACTAGGACATGCAAATGGAGTACTGTCAAAAGCTAAAGTGCTATGTGAAGTCAAGTAATATTGTAGAGGGGTGCACAGTTCATCCACCATTTAATCTACATTTCGAAGTTTCAGTTTGTCCAGAGAATTGGCCGGGTATGGGCTGTGGGAGCTGGAGGTGGGCAAATCCCCCATCTTTAGTAACCAGGTCCACCTCTACAGATTTCTGCTGTGATTGCTACTTTGCCTCATGCACCTGGCCAGTGATGAGGGAAGTACCCAGACGTGAGGTTGCAAAAGGGAAAATCTCTCTAGGAGTCACAAACTCTAAGTGGTGTGGGGAGCCACAACAAGGGTAAAGAATTCTCTTTGTGAGATGGGAGTCAGAAGAAGTAAGAAGGAAATCTGTCTAGGAGTCGCAGACTCTAAGTGGTGTGGGGAGCCACAACAAGTAAATTGGGTTCATTCTTCCAGTGGACCGTCATTCAAGTGGCTGGCAGGGGATCCGGGCCAGTCGGGCTGTGTACCCAAAGCGCGTGCAAGTCCAGGCTATGTGCCTTGTGGTCCAGAGCCGAAAACAGTAGAAATGGTTCATTCTTCCAGTGGACCACCTTGTAGTCTCTAATCTGCATTATCAGTAAATGTAGCCCTCATGGGGGTCCATCTATGCTTTGTTGTGTTCAGCTAGTTGTGAATAAAAGCCATACTGAAAAATCCCATTCCTGGTTCTGGACATTACAGTTATTGCTTCCTGTGTTTGGATTTACTTGGGTGCCCCTGTGCAGAGTAGCTAAACCCAGGTCCCCTTGCCAGGTAACCTCATCCTCCCTGAGCCCAGGTGTCCCCACCAGGTATTGCTGCCAGCACCAACAGCATGCCACCTGTCATTTTGGCAAAATGCAGGGTGGTGGTTAAAAATGGAGGCACCACTGGGATTTGTTCGGAAGGAAGGTGCTTGCGGTGCATTTTGGCTATCTGGCAGTGGGTAGCCCAAAAAGCTGAAGCAGTTTCCCTAGTGTGTTGCTGTGTGCTGTGAATCTTGTGCTGCTGTTTAAAAAATGCCAACTGTTTACCAATGAGCTGTAAAGCCAAAGAGTGTGCCCTTGTTCTGCATCAAAATTCTTTACAGTGTTTTTGTCAGCTTTAAAAATGAACTGTGGTAAATAAAAGTGTGGAAAACTAGAGGTAGCAACAGAGAAATTATGCCCTGGACGTTTGAAATGCTTTTAAAATGAATTCTTGTGAAGGAAAGTGTGGAAAACTAGGGGTAGCAACAGAGAAATTATGCCCTGGACGTTGGAAATGCTTTCTGTGTAAATGGAGAGACTGCAGAGTTAATGGCAATGTTACATGGTTGAAATGGGCTCCCGCCATGGAGTCAGTTGAAGAAAAAAAGTGTATTTTACATATTAAATTTGCCTGCTCGACAATCACCGTGAGAAGAGGAGCCCTCGCTAGGAAGAAGAGGCTCATTTGCATGGCGGCGTCGTGTGGTTGGTCAGATTGCCATTAGTCCTGCCCCTCAGCCAGCTCTTCTGAGACTGCCTCAGCATTCGAGAGGAGACAGAGTGTGAAGTGCACTGGCAGTGGAGGAGCGCCGCGAGTATTCAAAGCGCTGTAAACATTCAAAAAATTGACTTGAGTTTAAAATGGGGCTCAACCCACAAATCGATCGTGAAAATAGGGAGTTTAGTAGTTAAAACGGCGATCGTTAAGACTGCCTGCCCGTTTGTGTACAGAGGCCTTCAAGAACTGGCTGCAGGCTGTTTTACCCCATCGCAGCAAGTTGCTACTAATAACAGTGAGTAAACCTTCATAAAACTGCTCGATCAGTGATTTTCAGTAATGCCATATAAAATGTGTGTGCAGCAGTGTAGTCACTTTGCAAGTAACGACTGTGTGAAGTCCTGCCAGCAAGTGCAAGTCTGTTAAGCCATTGAATGTGTACATGGGAGTGAAATTAGCCTCAGTTTAAAGTTTGCAGCCAGAGAGAAACTGTGGGTTGTAGCAAAATGCAACACTAGTAGAAGCAGGCAATCCTGTGCTAAAACCTGAAGCTTTTAAGGGACTGTGAAATAAAGTAAATGTTACCAGCTTGTAAAAAGTCCAAGGAAAATCCTGTACATGTGTGTAAAGCCAGAACAGAGCAAGTTGTGCAGTTTAAGTAAAAGTTATCAGTAGCTTGTGTAAATTGAGTGCGCAGTGGTTTGACCCAGATTCTAAATGTTGATGCACAGGAGTGCTGGCGACACCATTACAGGGTGGGATAGTAAAGTAAACACAGCAGCAGAGGAGCCATTTTCAAGCTACAGAGTGTGTTCAATAAAGTGGGACTTTCAGTTACAGTGAACTTTTGTTTATTTTTCTGCAGTTATGGCCTCAGGACCAACTCGTTACTTGGATCATGCCCGGGTTGCAGTAACAGCAGCAGTAAATAGACTGAGAGATATTGAAAAGTAGTGCTGTGGAGGGCAACTGCCTCCTGATGTAGCAATTCCTAATTATCCAGTGCGTGTATGCCAAATATGCATGAGTGCTGGAAGGGACATCTTCATGATTCCTCACTGTGCTGGATGCCTTCAAAATATGGCTTATATAAAGTACCTCCAATTCGTTTGGCTCCCACATGGACAAAAATTCAGGAATCTGCAGTTGGCAGCACACAGCACCAGGCGGAGCCTGTGTAGGAAGGTCCCTCAGGGGAGTGTGGCACAAAGCTAGAGGGTGCAGAGTTAGACACAGAATCAGAAGTTGAAGTTTTGGATGCTGGATCTCAGAAAGAAAGTTGGATAAAATCAATAGACCCTGGGGGACTAGCCCAAGTCTCTTAGGTGAAGATAAGATCAGGGAGGCCTTTGAATGAGAGGTGTCGGACCTCCGTGCCTAGTGATGAATGGATAGTCTCAGGGGTGAGAACGACTGCTCACTTCTTGGGCTCAGATCCTCAGTGAAGAGGAAGATGAGAGGGAACCCATGTGGCCTTGTGAGAAAGGAACGAGTACACAGCCTCAAGATCTTGCCTTGGAGGAATGTATTGAAGAAGGTGGTGATGCCACTGCCCTGGCTTCACAGGAGGAAGAAGTCAGGGATCCGTTTTTAATTTCCTTAAGAATGCGAAGCTGGCAGAACCAGGACTGGCCACCCCCAAGCCAGGCCAGCAATCTTAGATTGACCAAAGCAAGTAAAGAGGAGAGACTGGTTCGTAGAAAGGCAAATGAGATTTATGGTATGACCTTTCCTCGGAAAGTCTGGGAGGAGATTGAGGACTGCAGAAAATCCTGGATCTGGGATGAAGCAATGAAAAATGTGCATCCTGGGGCCAACCAGCATGTAAAGAATAGACTGTTCCACGAAAAGTATACCCAGTGGAAGAGAGGCAGGACACTGTTTATGGACAGAGTGAGAGTGGTGAACGGAGAGGGATGTGAAGTCTCCCACTGTGTGAATTATGTGCGTCCAGATGGGGTAATAATTCAAGCCCCTGACCCCCGGTACTATTGGCCTCAGTGCAAGGACCTCCCAGCAATTAAGACTGTGCCTACAAAATGGAGAGCCAAGCAGTGGTGGTCAATACTGCTACACCAGACTGTGAAGTGCCCTTATTGATCCACCAATATTCATAACAAGGACTCAGGTGCCCCACATTCATCAGTCTTCAGTGTACTGTCCTGTCCAGCAACCACCCACTAGCCCACCAGATGACTTCAGATCCAGAGAGGACACCAGTCCAGCTGTTTCCTGTTCATCGCCTGGTAATCGGATGACGTTGAACCAGCTGTTCTTTTTTTTCCTGTTCTGTTCCGTCTCCAGACATGACATCAGCCCAGCTGTTTCCAGATGTTCCCTCCTGTGGTTCCCGGAAGATGTCCTCCCAGCTGCATCAGAAGAAATGCTACCAGAGAGAGTCTTTGGCAGGGTGCAGGTTCATGCAGATTCTTGTACTACAAATTGCTGGTAAGTCCGAACTTTCCTATCTTTATGACATTGCAGTACACACCTACACTACAGACTTCAAAAATGTGTGAACTGTCTGCAAAGACCTCCCTTCGGGACTTTGGCCTGTTAGAACTGTGCTTCACTGGGCTTCGGACCGGGAGAGACTCTTTATTGGACTAGCCTTCGAGCCTTGTGGTCACTAGTTGGGACTTTTAGGGCATTCCATCCCCCAAATGTGTATTGTAAATAATGTTGTTGTTTTCTAATGTAAATACTGTTTTTCTACCTTTTTTCTAAAAAATCTTTTTGGGATTGTTCAGTGTTTTGTATGGTAGGGGTTTTAGATATACTGTGTATGCAGATTAGGAGAGTGTGTTTTGTCTTTCTTTTCTTACAGGTGTTCCTGGGAAGACAGAAGAGAAGACAAGAAGAGGAGGAGGGGCTCATCAGAGTTCCTTGTTCAGTGCTTTATTGTGTAGAAATTTAAAGAGACTGTGGTTATTGTTATGGTTATTGCTGTATTAACCTTTCCTTCCACAGGTGTGGTTGTGGGGGTTAGAGGAGGCAGTATTGGTATTTTAATGGGTTGTGGTTGCAGGTTGCCAAGGTTGGGGAGGTCCCTGGGTTGTTGTTTTTGTTTTGGGAATATTATGTTAGAGGCAGATAGGTTTTCCCAGAGGGTTAGGTGGATAGACAGGTTGTGGTCCTAAACGGCCATAGGGACTGCAGTGCTGATCTGTCAGGCTATGCCTGGATGGTTCTACCAGAGCCACTAGGTGTCCATAGTAAGTGGATAGAGAAGAGGCTGACATGTCAGCTATAGGCCCTAGGCCCTTAGTGTTGCCTGCCTGTGCTTGCACATGGTAGGAGGGGGCCCGATCACCCCCCTCTGCAGGTAGCACATAGGGTGGGATGGCCTAAGGTCGGTGCATAATGACTGGGAACAGTCATTTTCCTGGTCAAGGGTGAGTGTAACTCATTGTCACCTGGGGTTACTAGAACTCAGTAAGACCTAGAGGTAGGCAGGAAGGCAGCTTGTAAACTCCAGTTAAATGGGTTTCACACTGTCTCACTCTGTTCTCAGTCTCAGCTGAGACTGAGAGATGACATCACCAATAGAACTGTCGCAGCTGCATAAGCCACATTGGAATCTGCAGCACAGGGAGTGAGATAGAACGCTGGGAATTTTCAAAGTAGTTCAGTTCCAGTTTGCCTTCAAGTAGGAAGGGTGAGTCTCCTGCTTGCCTTCAAGCAGGAAGGGAGTTCCTGTTTACCTTCTGTCAGAGAAGGAGTGAGTGTCCAGTGTTCAAGTGGTGGAGACTGCTGTCCAGGTCTCAGTGCCCCCCTCCCTCTGGGGGGGGAGTGGAGATCCCCATGTAGATTCCAGGGGCAATCCCCTAATTTCTGCTGAAGAAAGAAAGCTGCCTATTACAGTTTCAGTTTGCGTTTGAAAAGTGGGAAGAGTTGTACTTCGCCTGTGGGGCTCCTGCAACAAAAGGGTAAGTGTTTTGCTCTAATTTGAGAGGGCAAAAATTGTGTTTCTTCAGCCTGGGAAATGTGAAGAAATCTGGGATTTGAACTAATCGGGAGGGCTATAGTACTAGGACAAGCAAATGGAGTAGTGTCAAAAGCTAAAGTGCTGCGTGAAGTCAAGTAATATTGTAGGGGGGTGCGATAGTTCATCTACTGTTTAATCTACATTTCGAAGTTTCAGTTTGTCCAGAGAAAAGGCCGGGTATGGGCTATGGGAGCTGGAGGTGGGCAAACCCCCCATCTTTAGTAACCAGGTCCACCTCTACGGATTTCTGCTGTGATTGCTACTTTGCCTCATGCACCAGGCCAGTGATGAGGGAAGTACCCAGATGTGGGGTTGCAAAAGGGAAAATCTCTCTAGGAGTCGCAGACTCTAAGTGGTATGGGGAGCCACAACAAGGGTAAAGAATTCTCTTTGTGAGATGGGAGTCAGAAGAAGTAAGAAGGAAATCTCTGTAGGAGTCGCAGACTCTTAAGTGGTGTGGGGAGCCACAACAAGTAAATTGGGTTCATTCTTCCAGTGGACCGTCATTCAAGTGGCCGGCAGGAGAGCCGGGCCAATCGGGCTGTATACCCAAAGCACGTGCAAGTCCAGGCTATGTGCCTGGTGGGTTTAGAGCCTGAAAACATTAGAAATGGTTCATTCTTCCAGTGGACCACCTTGTAGTCTCTAATCTGCATTATCAGTAAATGTAGCCCTATGGGGGTCCATCTATGCTTTGTTGTGTTCAGCTAGTTGTGAATAAAAGCCATACTGAAAAATCCCATTCCTGGTTCTAGACATTACAGTTATTACTTCCTGTGTTCAGATTTACTTTGGTGCCCCTGTGTAGAGTAGCCAAACCTAGGTCCCCTTGTGCCAGGTAACCTCATCCTCCCTGAACCCAGGTCCCCACCAGGTATTGCTGCCAGCGCCAATAGCATGCCACCTGTCATTTTGGCAAAAAGGCAGGGGTGGGGGTTACACTAGCGATCGGAAATACTTTTGCTTTCTCAGATGAAAATCACCAGCTGTGAGTTTAAGGCACTGTTTAGAAGGTCTGTTTATGGTTACTGTGGCAATAGTTGTTGCGTCTGAGAGATCTACACAACTATTGCTCAGGTAAAGAGTTTTTACTTGCTGTTGAGCAAGCATGTGGTTTTGTTGTGGAGTGAGTTACTGTAGAGCTTACTATTCCAGTAGAACTCTGTATTGCTTTTCGTCTTGAGCTCACATCGCTGTTTTTTATCATTCTTAAGCAACAATGAAGTACTATGATACCTGTTTCGTCTTTCTATGCATGCATGTCTGTTTACTAGGCATCTTTTAATCTGTTAGTTCACGGTAGCAGTCAGCAATGTTACAGAAGTATAAGACACCTGCATAAAAGACACAGAAAAAGAAATTAGTATGTACTTGTTGATCACTTCTAACATTGTATATTGACACAGATGTATAAAATATTACAAAAGTTTCAGAAAATGCTGTAATCAGATTGGTTGCTCAAATTTTCACAGTCTAATTTTGATTCATGTTACGCTGTCCTGTATAGCATTATCACCATGCCACATAGATTTTTTTTCGATTATTTCACTGTTCAGCAATGCAGAATCACTGCAATTCTGTATAGTGATTTTGACCTAGTATTAAACTGCTGGTCAAAGAGCTACTTTATTTAAAATATTTCTGTAAATGAGTAACAGATTAATAAAGTCAACTTCGAACACTTAACTTTTGAATATTAATTGTCATGATAGCCATAAGGCATTCACAAGAATTACACATTGACAGTTACTTAATTACATCTTTGGGGCAATATAACACTTGGCTCTAACTTGAGCCACATTACATCTCTAGGGAGTGCTTATGGTATTAAGCCAAGCTCTGTTCATGTGTTATTGCTAAGACAAATCACAATTATTGATTAGGAATGAATATTAAGGTCACTTGTAGAGTGACAGAAAACAATGAAATGCGAAAATGTAGCTTCAGCAGTTACATAGTTGTGCAGGTAGAGTTATGATTTCAGAATAAGAATGTGAAATTGTGTGAACTTATGTATTTGTACATTAGGTAAGAAGCAGGAAACTTTTCCCTTCAGTAATCATTTTTTGGGAAAACATCAAATTATGTCGTCAATTCAAAGTTTTTAAAAAAAGTGTTGTACATTCAAAAGTGTCGCAAAAGTAGTGTTATGTGTGTGAATGTGTCGCAAATGTAAGCTTGGGAGTGACAACTGTATTCATTATCGAATCATATCATATCTGATTGCTGTTTGACTGACAGTTCTGCCAATGTTATGCTAGATTTATCAGGCCATGTGAGACAACCAGAGACTGAGAACAGTGAAGAAGTCCACAGCAGCCATCTTAGCCTACACTGAGACATACCACATTTATAATGAAGAACATCATATTTTATAAAACTTTTTCTAGTATGATAAAAAGTGTTAGTAACAGGTAAACAGTATTAATCAAAGCGTTGTTTACTGCTCTATTTGACTGTTGCTAGAAATAACTTATGATAGTTCATTATTTAGGTACAACTGTTTAAAGTCAAACAATTATTTGGTACTTATTTGCACAGATACAGCTACAAATGGAGGAAGATGGCAAGGTGACGTGTACCCACAACAGAAGAGGGAACCAATCAGACAGTGTCTGCAGTTGTAATTGTTTAAAACTGCCTGTCAAAGTATGCATTTTCCCACCTTTAAATTTTAGACATTTTAGGTGGAGCAGAACAGTAATAGTCAGTGTATAGACTACATTTGTTAATGAAGGCACAGTAGTAGCCAGTGATTTGTTTTATTTGTGTCATGGATCAGCCTACTGAAGCTGGGTTGAAGTTAGAGGAAAATAAGCAGTTTTACTTTCACTACTGCTTAGGTACTGCAGGGTAAACAATGACTTTTTTGGTAGCTCTCTGTCCACTTCTAAGTTGAAAAGCTGAGAATGGCAGAAAACAGCAAAAGGACTTTGTGGATTGTTGGAAGCAGTGTAGTGAGACAAGCGTCTGAGTATGTTCAGAATAGTGATTTTGGGAGAAACCTGCAGCTCCTAAATTGCTGTGTTAGTGGTTTGGTAGGGGTGGAATGAGGTGGGATCACCTTATGCCAACCATGCACAGGCGTTGAGTACTCAGGCTCATCAGGACATATTGCTGATAAATCTTGGAGGCAATGATTTGAGAACCAAACGCTGGGTAGATTCAGTAACAAGCAAAATTGAACCTGCTTCTATTATGAGTATGTTGCCTGCCTGTAAAACAATTTCTTTGAATATTAGATCGTAGGGTCTGGCAAGCAGAACACCATATGTACCTGATTGACAGAGCCCAAAGAAGTCAACATACAGATATCTGCATTTCTCAATGATGTCTGAATGTACACCATACGTCACCCAGAAATTAAGTATTGTTATAACTGGCTATACCTACCAGATGGTGTACACTTTGCATGCTGACAATTGCCATTTCCTGGGAGACCTTCAAGATGCAATCCTCAAAGTCCTCCAAAAATGTCAGACTGTTTGAATAAATAGCAAAGTGCAAACAAGGGTTCTTTTCAGAACCAAAAAATGTTGGTCAAAAAAATAGAACAGCTGCATACATCACTCACAGATGTAACACATGGGTCAGGAATATTCAGACTGTGCCAGGCTGTGAAACAAGCCTGGGCAAAGTGCAACTGCAGTGCAGCAGGTTGTTGTCAGGGTGATATTTTACAGTGCTGTGGCATGGTCAGCAGTTAGAATGTGTCTGGCAACCTGCATTGTGCATGTTACCTGATACTGCACCAGTGTAAGTGGCCAAAGAGGGTGGGGGGACATAGCACTGAAGTGCAGTGGTGGTGGAGTTCACATGCGACAGTATTTAGTACTGTATATAAAATGGAGCCATAATGCATGCAAGGTGTTAATGCACCTATTTGGATATCATTATGGCATCATTAGTATGCAGGTGTGCCGACCATCAGTAACTTGTCCCTGGTACTGTGTGAGGCAGTACCTGTTGGCTACTGATGTCCCCCCGTTGCTTTGTGGTAATGTATCTCAAAACTAGATCTTGGTTTTCAATTAAAAAAATACTGCTGGTAGTACAGTGGATTCTACCCTTTGCCTTATCATGGGTTAACTATATAAATGCATCCCTCGTGGTCCTGTTTACTCTACTTCCTCATTCGATTGGGTGGAGGGAGCTGCGCACAGCACAACCATTACTTTAAACAGAAATCCCACAGTTGGGTGAGGGGTGGGTGCAGGACCACCATGGATATATTTTCATAGCAAAATCACAGTTGGTGAGGGAGGGCTGATGCCAACACACAGTAGCCCTGGAGCTTGGTTGGCCACCTACAGCTGTTGGCTGCCATGTTGTACTGTGCAATACTGCAGGTACACTGTGGTTGTCATTTTTTAAATTGTTTTTGTTTGGGGAGCCTCAACAGTGTGCAGCAGAAGTACGGGTTGTGGTTGCAGATGCTCATGGTATCACAGGATCAATACCAGGATGTGTCAAGTGCACATAGGAGTAGTACTGTACCACAGTACAACCAATGTGAAAAATAAGTTCTGTGTGCAGTGGTATGGCAGGGTTGTAATGAGGTGGGAGCACCTCATGCCAACAATGGACAGACTTCTGAGTAGTCAACCTCACCCAATCATAGTTCTAATGCATCTTGGCTGGGATGATGTAGGCATCAAGCATTGGGTAGAGTTAGTGGCACAAGCAAAATCAGAACTTGTTTCTATTATCAGTATGTTACCAGCCTGTACGCCTGTAAATAATTTTTTTCATATATATTAGACTGTAGGGTCTGGCAAGTAGAACACCATTTGTACTTGCTTGACAGAGCACGGAGAAAGGTGAACATACAAATGTCTGCATATCTACGCACATATATAATGCACACCATATGTCACCCTGAAATTGTTTTCTTATGATTGGTTATACCTACCTAATGGTGTGCACTTCTCTTATGCTAGCAATTGCTGTTTCCTGGGAGAGCTTTGAGATGGAATCAAAGTATTCTAATAATGTCAGACTGTTTGTATACCTATTGAGCTGTTAAAACAAAAAAAATTAAGAACCAAACATGTTCAAAAAGTAGAATAGGTATATAGAGCACTCACACAGGAGTAACACGTAGTTGGGGATATTCACAGTGAAATGCAGGGCTGGTAACAGTTGACCTTGGATGCACAACAAATGTTGCTAGGGTGATATTATTATGGCGTCAAGGCATGGATCAGGTGTGCTGAAATATGTGACTGTGGTGGTTGCATATTATATGGTTCTATGTCACAGTGCCAGGGCAAGTTCCCGCAGAGGACCACCAATGTGACAGTGCTTCTCCCACATATGACTACCGTGATATCCACTTGTATATATGAAAAATGCTGCAAGAGACATTGGGGCACTGTTTTCATACTTATAGAGGTTTTTTGTCATGCTAAGGTGAGCTGCTGAGCATACCAACTGACTGTGTGTGTTGATGGTTGGTCTAGCCAGTGGGGAATTGGGCACCCACATCAAGAAAACAGGAAAGGGGACTCATGTGGTGATGGGTTATCAGTACCCCTTTGTCAAACAAGGAAAGGGGGGGCACACAGAGGGATTTATAACACCCTTGGCAAGCAAAAAAAAGTGAGGGGTTACATTATGCTAATGGTCACTAGATACCCTCATAAACACACAATAACAAGTGTGTTCATAAGCAACACCAGCACTCAGTGATGCTATGTTGGGTGCACGGGAGAGGTTTGTTACAGGCTGGTAACACACTGAGACCTTTGCCTCATTACACTTTAACTTTTTCTCTGTCATCGCTTAATTGGGTAGGCAGTGGTGGCAACAGCTGTTGAGTGATTGGGAAATATGGAACACACCTACTGTTATGTACTGCGCATCCGACCCAACAGTAACCATTCCTCTAACTCTGTAGTACCACAAGATGCTGGTTGTGAAGCAGACGAATGCGAGACAGACAATGTTCCATCTATAGACAGGAAGCTGAACTTTTGAAGTAGCTGCATTCTAGCTGTGGTATATATTATTACTCGAACCTACCATGATGCTACACAGAGTTGTGCATGTTTTTAGTGTGCTGAAATACACTGATTCACATGGCTGAAAGTTTGTGATTATGAAAATTATGTTTTAAAATGCTGTTCTTGCCATGTTCTAATCAGAATACTTCATAGAATACATAGGCTCTGAGACATGAGAGTAATGGAATGTTTGTGTGTTTTTATTGCAGAATAGAACATTAAACGATGAGGCAGTGGTCCATGAGAGAGGCGTGCTTGCTGCTTGAGGCAGTCCAAGCGAGGGGTAGTGCTCGCATTTCAATGTGGAACACAAACCAGAAGTTGGACTCAATGTGGAGGCACATTAATAGCTTCCTGCACATGGTCTTAAAAGTAAAAAATAAGACCAGCGTGCAGTTGAAGACAGCTAGAGCTGTTGGTCAACACTTCTATGTTTTGACGCAGAGAGGGAGATACCGGAGAACAAGTGCTGGTACTACCTCTTACGAACTATGGAAGCTGCAGGGAAGCCAGCTGCGGGGAACGTCACCTCATTGTAAGTTCAAAAATCCTCAGATTCTATGATATTATAGTACAGGTACACAATCGGGTAAAGAGTCTTTTTTGATTGAAGTGTTTGTTGTTGTAGCCGTAGTATTATCATAGTATGATGTTACAAGTCAAGTGGCTGCAGTGTAAAACAACTGAATATTTTGTACGTCATGAGAGACGCATTCTTTTGTGTTTTTTTTTTTGTCTTAAGGAAAAGTATTCATAACTGTTATTTAATGATGCATTTTTGTTACATATATGTGTGTATACATTTATATATATATATGTTCATACAATACATGTGTCTTGATATTGACTTAGATAAAAACATGTATTTTACAATGGTGTTGAATGAATAACCCAATGATAGTGATGGAGTTACTATCCAGTATATATTTTATTGAAGCAGACTTGTATTTCATGTGGCATACTATATAAATATTAAGCGCTGTGTACTGAGTCAGCTTATGATCTTTTATGAAATATTTATTTGCAGTAATTGTGATTTTATGTGTGCAATGACTCTGCAATACCTGATTAAAGGCAATGTTAGGTGCCTGAAACATGTTGAATGTTAAAGAAAGTGTAGTTAAAATGTGACATTTACGTGAAAAACTTAGTGAATCTACTTATCTTTCACAGAGCAGCGCAGGCACCCCCGGCCCAGTCCCAGCACAGGTAGTACCACCAGCACAGTCAGAAGCTATGGAGGCTGAGAACTCATGTCATCCTTGTCTAGTCAGATGGTAAGATGCTGATAGAAATAATTGCATTACGTAATTAGGGTGGTATGAGGCTGCTATGTAAGGTGTGAGCTGGACTACTAACTCACTTCTTTAGGAAATACTCTTCAGAAAGTTACCATGAGTTCCAGCACCCATGTAATATTTGTAATACACATTACACAAAAAATAGACTAGAATTCTGAATTTTGATTGGCTGGTACCTTTTCAGTGCTAGTAAATACTCCAGTGTACCCACTGTAAAGGTGCCAGCCACCACTGTCCAAGATCAGGAACTCCCTGTCAAATCCATATGTTCATCACAAACACATCACTGTGAAGTTAACAGATTGAAGGCAAACAAACGAGAAGCAGTTTGAAATCAAATGGATGTTGTAAATATTTTTTTTGCAACAAAAAGGCTCTTGTATATCATGAATATACCCCTCCAGGGAGTGGGTGTACTGGAGGATTTACTACTCTTGGTGTGGTTGTCTATCTGCTGCACCTTGTGACTGAACTCCACCAGCCATGGTAAATCCTCCAGTAAATCAGCACCCTGTTGGGGTATATTACTTTAAAATTCTAAACAAGAAGGTATACTACTTCATAACATAACTGGGGATTCAGAAGAAACAGATTTTATAGCCAGATGTACGGTAGTTGTATACATCTCAGTTTCATTTAACTGACTGTGATCTACAACTGGTGATTACATTTCTAGACACCAGTGGTATGTGAAGTATTGTTGTCCTATGAATTTATTTTTTAATAAGTGAATGTTGTCTTCATTGCACTCTAAGATATCTGTACAGATCTGAATTGTGTTATTGTGTCATCTTATGTTCAAAATGAGTAATACAGGTACCCATCCCAATACGTTATCTAGATCTTGGCTGGTATATTTAAAGTATTTTTGCATATTGATATACTAGCCACTTAGGTGAAATGTAGTGATGTGACCAGACACAGTATACACAGGATAATGTTCTGTTGTTCACATAATAATGTGAGAAAGGAAGAATAGTAATATATGTTAATCAGGTTGAGGGAGGGGCCGACCCATGCATACCTAACAGATTGTGATTCTGGCAATATATTACCAGGACATAATCTCTATTTCTGAATGGACAGTATTGTATGTCTATGCTAACATTGGGGTAGTAGCTGAGAATGGGGTGGGTGTCACTGCGCAGCTGGATGGCAACGTTCAGTACTGCAGAGTTTCTGAATTACAGTGGGGTGTGCAGTGCTGATGTGGCTGGCAAGGTGTGGGAACTTCTCTGGAAGATTGGCTGTGGCACTGCCTGTACCCTTCATGTGAGTGACTTTGCTGTTATACCCACAAGCAGGGCAGGTGCGTCTATGTCACTGCTGATGAATGACACATCCACAGAAACACAGAAGTGTCATTGCAAAGAGAAATGTGGTACATGGTTCAAGTACTCAGACACTATAAAAATGTATTTCACAATAAAAGTTTAGTGGTAGATTAATATGTTTATAAGTTATAATATTTTTTACTTATATGTTTATAGTGGCCAGGAAGCAGTGCCAGTAACAACTGTGGAGGTGAAGGAGGAGCCTGGCACCAGCTCTGAGTGTAGGTACCATTATAAAAGATATTCACACAAGATGTAGTGTCACAGCCCCTGCACCCACAACCTCTGTTCAGTAGTATGGAGGACTTTGTCACTCCTAAGGCAGCCATAGAACTGCTAATTGCTAGGTACTGTGAGAGCAGTGTGGCTATTCGTGAAAGGTATGAGTAAGTGGGATGCAAACAGTACTGTAGCAGACAGTCTCAACATGAATGGATCATTTGTATATAGAGATTCTGTGACAGTCTGTTATCCATGTTCAGACACCACTTTTCCTTTACTATGCATACAGGTGTACTATATGGTGTCACTTCATGCATAGTTGGGAGGTATTTTGCTGTACAATGTGCCCTATTCATTATGATGGTACACTTATGATTACATTTTTGGTTCTCGGTGGGTAGGTGGTGAGGTGGTAGTACTACATCAAGGGGGAATGTATGATGTGGTAAGACTAGCATGGCACATGACAGCAGCTGTACTAAGCCAATTCTGAGTATGTTATAATTATCGCAATGTGGGTTCAGCAGTGATGGAGTGTACTGTGTCATGCATGTATGTCATAAGTGTTGTATGAAGGGGAGTACTGGGATAAGAAGTGTATAGATAGAAAGTTGGTGATAATCAAGATAAGGCCTACTGTACTACAATGCATACTCAAACAATTCAAAATAAAAATTTAGCTCAACGGGAGGGCCTATGTAGTAATAGAGCTACTTACATATTGTAAGAGTGTGATAAATGGTATGGGGTACAGTGGATATGTCACATGGTGTACTTGCCATTTACGGATGATGGATGTACTGTAATGCTTTGCAATGTGTCAAGTCACCTAAGTGGGTACGATTGTTTGCTTATGGTGTGCGTTTTACACCCATACCTCCACACAGATGGTGGAAGGTTAGTAGCTATGTATATGACACAGATTAAAGCAAGTAATAAAGACTGACTATGCATGTTAATGGGCCACTTATTTTTTTGCATCAATTACTGTTGCAGTTTGTTTCATTATAGCAAACTGCTGAGCAGGTTATCATTTTAATCCTTACACAAGGATATATCACTCAAGGTTTTTATGACGTGAAACTGTTATATGTTCAACTCATCAACATAGTCTAATGTAGGTGTTCCAAACATAACTTCAGTACTGCTGTGTAGCTTATGGTTAAATGGGATTCAACAGTTTAACAATCCTGAGTCTATGAATCTGCGCTCGTGGTGTAAGTAGTATTAAGTTTCAAGGCATGAGCAAGTGTAATTCTAGCATATCAATCTTTGTGTGGCGGTGCAATGTGTCTGCGATGTGTGCATGACTGCAACATGACAGTACAAGGTGATTAGGTCACTATATATTCTTGGCTGCTTATTGTTATATTCTTTATTTGAAAATAGTGAGACTTTGTTCAGCATATGGCAAGCTCTGTGTGTTAAAACAATTTTACATATGCAAGTTAGTATCTTTGTGGCAATTGAAAAGTGTTACTTTGAGAACAATTGTATTGTGTACAACATTGAGATAAAACTTTTAGTAAATTAGAAGATACTGATATCATTAAGTATTATTTGTACATTCTGGTGAGGATATTCAGACTGCACCAGGCTGTGGTGCAAGCCTAGCAACAGTACAACTGGGATGTGCCTGGGCATTGACAGTGTGATATTCAACAGGCTGTGCCATAGCACAGTATCATTGAATATTGCTCCTTGCCACCTGCAGCGCATGGCACAGTGGCAGGGTGACAGCGCAAGTGGCCGAAGTGGAGCAGGGGATGCATTAAGCGGAAAGCGTTGCACTAGGCACAACCTGTAATATTCAAAAGTGCAGATGCAAATAAGGCTATAATGCATGCCAGCCGGAAATGGGACCATTTGCATGTTATTATAGCCCCATTTGCATGCAGGTGTTCCAGTCCCATGACTTGTGCCTGCCACCGCTGTGGCTGCAGTCATTGGGGACCGATCCCATTGCCCCTACTGGCAACATGCTTCAATGCCCATTTGTGACATATATATAAATAGTAAACATCTCATATCACTGCTGGTCCATGATCACGGGCATATGTGATGAACTACAATGTCCTATAACCCTGGTGGTCTAGTGGACTGCTCGTAGTTCAATTACAGGAATATGTAATGAAATAATAGTCCAGTATCCCTGGTGGTCCAGTGGACCGCTTGCAGCCCGATTGCGGGTATATGTGATAAACTACAATGTCCTATAACCCTGGTGGTCCAGTGGACCACTTGCAGTCTGATCGCGGTCATATGTAATGAAATTATAGTCCAGTACCCTTGGTGGTGCAGTGGACTGCTCGCAAACATGATCACGGGAGTCAGTAGATATGAGAAATCTATCACTGGTGGCTCATGGTAGCTCCTCCCACCCATCCACGGAGCCCCACCCCTCACCCCCCAGTTAGTGGTGGGTGGCACTCTCATCTGCTTGCCATCCCGCTGTCTGCTGACTGACTCCATACAGTAGAACTGTACATCCGTTGGTCCACAGCATAAGCAATGGATGTGTAGGCCGTGCCGTACTACACAGTATAGAAATGTGAATGCATCCATTCCTTATCTGGCTTGTGTAATGCGGTAGAAACTGGCGACTAACACGCTGTGTGGCATGGATGCAAGCCCATTTGAGTCAGTCGCTATTGGCGGGTGGAGTCGGTGAGGATCTGCCGACTGATGCTGATGGAGGGTGGGGGCGCTCAGTGGACGGTGGGGAGGTACTGCTGGACCACCAGGGTTGGATTGGTTTGACATAATATATCACAGACGCTTGCAGTCAGGCTATGAGCGGTACACTGGACCACCAGGGATATAGGACCATTATTACTATACTAATGCTTGCGATCAGGCATTGGGGGGGGTGCCACCACGAAGGTGCTGCTGGAGCTCCGGTGGCCACTCACAGCTGGCAGCTGCCATGTTGCACTCTGCAATATGGCAGCTCACCTGTGGGTGGCCAGCTGTTGCTTCTTTTTTGGGGGATCAACTGTGTGCAGTGCAAGTAGGGGTTGACTGCATGGGTTAGTACATCCCGGGCTGAATATTGGGATTGTGGAACACGGATGGGCATGACCCCCCCCCCCCATTACACTGCATACATTGCTGATGTGCTTCAACTCATCGGCATTTGTAACGAGCACATTCCCCTTTTTGAATATCACACGGGCATATCATTGGTTGCGACATGAACTGCTGCAGCAATGCACAACCTTCTGAATATCCCACCCACTGTTTCTTTACATGATGTGTGGAGAAAATATTTCGGTAATTAGTTGCCAATGTCACTGAGCTGTTGGTTTCTAAATGTTTAACATTATTTCAAGTATTATAAAAGGGTCTGAAAAATGGAGCTTTCTGATTGCTTGCAAACATTCTAACAGCCTTATGTTAATCTTTTATTAACATACATGTACAGATTGGCCATATGCTGAACAAGGTTTAAGACTGTTTAAAAACATGTTTTATTATAATAGGAATAAGGCACTCCCAGGGATTGTTAATGGTCAGCTGATCACCCTCTAGGGGCATGTGGCATTCGGTTACACCTTGTGCCACAGTACACCCATAGAAGGTGATTAACAGACCATTAACATAACCATTGGTCATGCCTTACTGTTTAATGTAACAGCAGTAAAAGATGATTTTCTTCTATGAAAATATGTACACAAAATAAGTAAGCAGTAAGACACGACAGGGTGTTGTGTTAGACATTTTACACATGGTTAGAAGGCATAGCCTTATGCCCGCGATCGGGCCAGTCGGGAGAGGATTTTACACTTATGCCCGCTGATCGGGTTGCAGGGCGCCGTCCCGATGGCTGCTGCCTGGCAGGGCGCCAGGCGCAAGTCCTCGGGATCGGGCGACCTGCATGCTAATGGCATGCAAATGGGGCCATAATAGATGCAAATGGCCCCCTGCACCTTGCATGAATTATGGCTCCATTTGCATGTCACCTTTTGAATATGGGAAATTTGCGCATGGCGCAATGGTACTTGCACCACCGCAACTTGAATGCTCCACTCTGACCACTTGCGGTGGCGCAAGTTCCACTGCACCATGCACAGTGGCTGTGGCGGGGGTGATATTCAAAGGAGTTGCTCAATAGCGCAACTCCATTGAATATCGCCCGCCACACCCCTGCGAACTATTTTGTGCAGCAAGGGTTTGTTTACAGAATAGCGCAGTTTGAATATCCAGCCCTATTTATACAGTTTATGAAATATTTCAGGCTTTTTATAGTAAGCCAGATATATAATATTTATATATCTGTAATGTTTATTTGCACTTTATTTGCATGACTGTCACTTTAAATTGGGGATTTATATGTGTGTCGTCTTAGTAGTATGATGTAGATCCTGAGAAAGCACAAGTTTTTGGCTTGAAAATGTTCAGCCTAGGTGGAGAGGGAGTCACAGCCATTACAGACTGCACATCTTGTATAGTATGAATAAATCTGAATTTTATTGTGCAACATTAGTGGGTGTGGTTTATCTCGTTTTTTGCTTAAGCACCGGTATTTTAATATTAACTGCCTTTTGGATGGTGATATTTACAAACAGTGTTGTTAATAATGTAATGAACACACTCTATTAAAAAGGAAATGTATTAGGAAAACCATCTGCCTTGGGTAACCGATAACTTTCAGACACTGACCTGAGTAAAAGATTATAGACAAAAGCCAATAAAACAACAAAGGAGAGTGGCTGGCATGAATTTAAGAAATTATGGAACTATATGAAATTATGGAATATAAAAGGTTAATAAAGCAAACTAAAACCACAGAGATACTATAACAGTAAAAGACTATACACACGGGTCCCGATTTTCAAAGAGCGATACAGAGCTTGCATCAAACCCTGCGTCAAACCCTTTCATTGGCACAGCAACGCCAACATCTTCACTGCAGACTGCACCAGATTTTAGCAGGTCAGATGCAGTTGTGAGAGTTTGCCTGATTTATGGCAGCCTGCGCCAAATATTTGGCGCAAGTTCCAGAAAAAGGGTACCTGGGATTGCCTCAAGCTAGACCAGAAAACGTTGGTCTAACTTACAGCAACTGGCGCACAAATCAAAAATCCCAATCGCTGACCGGGGAATGCCACAAGCCCTGTGTGCCACATGTTTGGTGCACCTAGGACGTGCGGCATTCCCAGCCCTTTGAAAATCTGGCCCATGATCCTAAACCTTTTTAGGAAGTAATAAAAACTATAGAAAATCTGGTAAGACTCCATCCTCGTGTAAGAATTGAACATGAAGGTGTTCTTTCTCAAAACCTTTTTGAGTCAGCAGATTTGTTAAACTCCTATTTTTCCACTCTTCCCGATGACACAGTTCCACTCTGTTGGATATTAATCTCACAGGAGCAGAGTAGCACAAGTATGTCACCAATTATTTCTCCTATTTGATTCTGAATGATAAAAAAAGAGTTTCTAAATACTGTATGTCTCCCTCCAAAGCAAGTGGTCCTGATGAAACCGGGTTGCATTTTTTCAAAGAGGCTGTAAAAGAGGTAACACCAGTCCTGACAGGACTGTTAAAGGAAGGATACTTCACAGATTGGTGAAACATTCTAAAGTCATTCTATCCTAAAGGGAGGAAACACCACTAAAACCACAAATTACAGACCCAAATCACTGCTGCCTGTTCCTTTGAAGATCTTAGAATGACAAGGACCCTCTCAACTGTACAGTTTTTATTTTATCTAAAGGTTTCACCAGGAAAGCACACTGAGCAGGATCTGCTCATTTCCAGGTGCATCCTGGGGGAGAGGAGTAGGGAAGTATCAAACCATGCAATTACAGACAAGCCAAAAAACACCTTGAACAAAAATTAGCTACGTCAGTAAAGGACAATAAAAGTACATTTTTAAGTATATTGGCTCAATGAGGAAAAATAGCCCAGCGATTGGACCCCTAAAAACAGACAAAGGAACAATAACAGATGAAGTTGAGGTGGCAATAGAGTTAAATAATTACTTCATCAGTAACTTTAAATCTGAACCTTCTACACCAACACTCAGAACAGCATCTTCTACCACATTTCAATATTTTAACACAAATGAAGCACTAGAGGTCATAAATATGACCAAATCAGATGGCTCTGCAGGTCCTGGTGGATTTCCTCCCTACTTTATTGAAAATAAAGCTCACCAGATAGCTGGCCCTTTAACTACACTTTTCAATACCTCCCTTATCTCAGGGTCTACCATCCCAATATGGACTCATTCCATAGTTATCCCAATCCATAAACAAGCATTTGTCAATGCTGAATGTTTGCTTGCTGGCATTAGCAGTGGAAGTGCAGAAGTTAGACAGATGCAGTATAGGAATGGCATTGATATACTGAACTGACACCAACTCCACCTTCATCCTGTAGAGATGGACAGGCATTGAGGTGTGCCTTTGGGTTGTCACCCATGACGGTCACAACATTTCACCTCACCCTACCCTTCAGACACTGACAAGTGTCGAGGTGTGCCTTGGGGTGTTTGGGCTTTATATTCACATCATTCCATAAGGAAATATGCTGAAATGGGCGCAGTATAGGAGAATGGGGTGAACTCTGGGGGCAAAGGGTCCAAGGCGAACCTCGATACCTGTCACTGGCTGCAGGGTGGGGGTGAAATGGCATGAGCATTACTGTCAACAATCCCAAGTCACACCCCTGACACCTGTCAGTCCCTACAGGCTAGGGCGTTATGGTAGAAAACCCTAACACCCTGGGTGTTTCCTGGTATTTTTACTCCAAGTTTTCCACATGGGCTTTTTGTGACCCCACCGCATGAACAGTGACATTATCAGTTCGTTAGGCGAAAGGTGATTTTGCACAGCGACTGCACCATTTGGTGCCACAGGTTCGAAAATACATTTTGAACAGGATGTGAAAAGTGACAGGTGTACTGTTCATGAGATGGGGTAAAAAATTGCATTGCTGAAAATCTGGAGTGAAAATATAAAAAAACTGGTGAAGCCACGAGCGTGCGTAGAAACTGCACAATGTACACCCGTAATGTAATTAGTTTGATGATTTTTTACAGCAGATTTTCAAAATAGGCATTTTGGGACCTTCACTCATGAACAGTGTCACTGTAATTTTCTTAATCTATCCTGAACACTAATTTGCCACAGTGACCGCACTATTCTGTGCTGGAAGTGCGAAAACACATTTTGGCCAGGGGGTGAAAAATGACAGCTGTACTGTTCATAAGGAGGTGTGGAAAAATGTCAATGTTGAAAATCTGGACTGAAAATATTACAAATTCATGAACTTACGTGAGTGCGTGGAAATTGCGCAATGCACGCACGTACCACAGTCATTTTATGGACTTTTGTCACCAAATTTTCAACATAGCCATTTTAACACCTCTGCTCATGACCAGTGTCACAGTGATTTTCTTAATGTGTTCTGAACATTGATTTTGCAAACCGACCGCGCCAATGTGCGCTACATGTGCAAAAACACATTTTGAGGGAGATGTGAAAAATGACTGCTGTACTGTTCATAAGGAGGTGTGGTAAAATAGCAATGTTGAAAATCTGAGTGAATAGTACAAATTCTCAAAGGTCTGACATGCGTGGAACTGCACAATGCTGCCTTCGTAAATCAGTCATTTTGGGAATTTTCACCAAATTTTCAACATAAGGTTTTGGGGCCTACCTCATGAACTGTGACACTGTCATTTCATAAATCAGTCCCAAAGGTGGTTCCGTGCAGTGACCGTGAAATCACCTTTCGGGACCAAATAACAAAATGACAGTGACTGAGTTCATGAGGTGGGGTCCCAAGAACCCCATGTTGAAAATTTGGTGAAATAATTCCCAAAAATGCCCAAGACATGCACCAAAGTTGGAAAAAAAAAACATTTATGCCATTATACAGCTTACCAGCATTTCTTCAGTTCGCGGTTGGCTTTGAAGAGTGTAGATGTGTTCCCGGTCCACCGAAGATCATTGCGCCAGCCTCTGGAGGTAAGTATGGGGTGAGGTGGAGTGTGGGGAGGTGGAGCACTCAGAGGGTGGGCATGGGTTGGGGCAGGGGCAAGATAGTCAGCGAGGGACTGTTTTTCTTACAGGTGATTTTTTTGAAAGGCGATGCGGAATGTTTGCCCGCTGGGTAGCTCCCAGCGTGGCAGCTGGAAGTTGTTTGGGGGCCAGTTGAGCTGATGGGGATTGGGCACCCCGTCAGTCATACGGAATTTTGCCACGCTGGGGTGGGCTCCCAGCGTGGCACTTGGAAGTCTGTGGGGGGGCAGCGGAACTGACAGGGGATTGGGCACCCCCGTCGACCATACAGTGTGTGTGGGGGGAGCGCATGAGCATGCTGGGGTGGGCTCCCAGTATGCTACTTGGGTGTTTGTTGGGAAGGGGGATGGAGCTGTCTATGACAGCTGTTTCAATGCAGTGCTGACACGTAGGCACTTTGCATGCTGCCAACGGCAGTATGCAAATTGCCTACACATTACTACCACTGATTGTAGCAGTGTTTTGCTTGGAACTGTACGCCCCTGGATCTGAACTGCTGTCATAGGCAGCTCGGACTTTTATTGGTGCGGTGAGGCCGCGCCTGCGACAGGGAGCAGGACATTGGAAGCGAGGTGGCACACCTACAAAACTTCATATAGTGGCACTATGTTTCTTGCACATGCGTGCAAAAAAACAAAAAGGCAACAAAAACGTAGCAGAAAACTACAGGCCAATAAGTTTAACAGCAGTGTTCTGCAAACTAATGGCGAGGCTATTAAAGGGCAGAATCATGCAACACCTTCATGATATAGGGTATTTTGATATCTTACAGCATGGGTTTGTCAAGGGCAGGCCTATCCATTGATGTAATATTTCTAGATTTCTCGAAGGCCTTTGATTCTGTGTCTCATACAATACTTATAGAGCAGATGAAGAGTTTATAAATTCATCCCTTGATTATATCTTGGGTAGCAGCATGGCTGACTAACAGAATGCAACTAATGGTGGGGGAAGTGGCCTCAATTTGCTCCAAGAAGCAATTTGCAGAGTGAAGGTGGATTCGCAAAGTGCTCCGCAGCACAAAGCGGAGTACATTGCATTATAAGAGGCAACGCAAAGTCCATTGAAAACAATGACTTTGCATTACTCCACCTTCCCCAAATCACTACTCCACAAATTTTAAGGCGAAGTACCTTGAAAACAATGTACTTTGCCTCACTTCACCTTGTTTTAAGCTCCAAAGGCAAATTTTGCAGTGATTCATGGGATTTCAGGTCACATGGGCTCTAGATTATTCTGCACAGCCTCAGTTCGGGGTAGTGTGTGTAGGAAGCTGTTGGAGACAGTCTGCTCTTCAAGCCCTCTGTGATTCAAACCTTGTAAAAGCTGTTAAAAAAGCCTTTTTGAGTCTTTTTTTTTTTTTGCTGAACCTTTAGTTCATCGATTGTAGGAAACCCTCCTGTGCTCATATCGAGTGTTTATTGTTTGCGTGTGGATTTTGAATGTTAATGTACAATATTCAGTCTGTGTACTGAGAGACAGTGGAAGTTTGCTTTGAGGGAGGGGCGTATCTGTGGTGTACATAGATTAAGTAGGAGAAATAGGGAGTTCTTTGTTTTTTGGTTATATTTTTCTTGTATAACTGTGTTAATGTACACACAGTAATATTTTCAGTAATTGTTGAAATTTTTTTGCTGATTGTGTGTTGTGGTCTGGATCTAGTGCAGCAGTGCATAACTTCAGGTTGTTTAAAATATGTTGTATATTACTGAAGTTTCCAATTTGCTACGCATTACTTGTAGACAAAGTGTGTGTGTGTGTGTGTGTGTGTTGCATGACATCAAATAATACATCTTTTATTGTGCCGCAGTGTTATTGCAGATGCAGCAGTGTGAACCTGCTATCCATTGCACCTGCGTGATTATGTCCTGCCATTGTGGTATCCTTTCTTGGTTTTGCACTGCTGTAATCTGCAGTCAGTGCTCCCCCCCACCGACAAAAGGTATTCATTTCCAGATTGGATTGTCTGTGATTTGAGAGCACCACTGGTTAGTTAAGGTGTTGTTGAACTTGTTGTGACATTGCATCTGTATCTGTTGTTGAAGCCACAGTTGTTTTTCTGGCTTTACATCCAACGTCCCCCACCCCCGGCCCCATCCAGAGTGAATGTTCCAAAATCTAAATTTGTTTAGAATATTCTTGTTGATCCCCCAAAATGCCCGCAAAGAAACATGCAAGCAAAGCTGTTTCTCGCTATGGCACTGCTGCCAGTGGTAAGATTGTCTGTGGGTATGGTAGTACGCAGTCGCAGAAGTGCATTGCTGATGTGAGGAAAGGTATTTCTCCTTCAGTGTTTTTTACAGCGCAGTCAGTAGCTTCACTCATAGTTGGAGGAGATGATGTTGTCCCAGCTGGTGGTGTTAGTGCAGTTGCTGGTGGTAGTATGAGTATTGCTGCCTCAGGTTCCAGTTCTGACCAGTTTACCATGTCCAAAAATATAGTGGAGTGTGAAGCAGTGCCAGTGAGTGACAGTGTAGATGATGTCATACTCCCCAGTAACATCCCAGTAACTGAACATGAGGATTCTGATCATCATGTCAATGATAGCGCGGAAAGTGACATTTCTTCCACCGTGGTTCAGGTCATGCATTTGCCATGCAGTGATTCACAGTGTGGTCAAAACATTCCGGGTGATGGTGGTGCTGATAATGATGATGTTGCTGTGGTTGCAACATGCAGTCCATATGCCAGCATCCAAGCAGAAGATGTGGATGATGAAGATGAATATGATGATGATGTCAGAGACCCCTGTTGGGAACCGGAGAAAAGAAATTCAAGGTGGCTGTGTCTGGGTCTGTTTGCATTCCTCCTCCCCCCGTAAAAGTTGTGCTTTACCGTTTCAGTTGATGATGATGACCCGGTAATAATGATTGGTAATCGTGGTGGTTAGTTGCGGTCCAAGTGTGTCCTGCCTGAAAAATCATGTAGCATCCTCCCACACTTCATGGCTTAAAAAAACAGAGTTCAATAAGCAGCATAAGGGGGGACATGTTAAAACTAGAGCATCACAATCCCTTGTTTGGGATTTTTTGTGCAAGATGCAAATGTTGAGTCAGTTGCAATCTGCCAGGTTTGCCAGGTGCGTGTGAGTCGAGGTAAAAAGGGGAGCCACCTGGGCACAGGGGTACAGCACACACATCTTAAGAACAGGCACATGGCACTGTGGACCCAGCACAAGATGTCAGCTAATAACTGTACCACAGTGGGGTGTTCACCCTCGTCATCAACCATAACGAGCATGTTATCTCCTTCCATGACTGTAGCATCAAGTAGAAAATTAAATGTGTGCAGTAGTGATGAAATAACAGCAGAGGATTACTACAGGCATGATGAGGTGGAAGAGCAGAATGATTTTGAAGTCTTGTCCAGTGGTGGTGAGAGCAGCAGTTTTGGTGGTGGTGGTGGTGGTGGTCAATGCAGAATATCTAGTGCAATTGGTACATCAACCCCTGTTGGTAAATCTGGGAAAATAACTGCATTTCTGGGTTTGTCATCACCTGTACAACCGTCTTCATTACATGTCCACACTCCACCCCCTGCGATTTGCAGAGCAGAACCATTTGTCATCACACCCCATGTAAAACATTTAAGTCAGCCCATGTTACAGAGTGTATTTGCGCATAAGCTGAAGTACCCACCCAATCATACAGTGTCACATGAACTTAATGCTGCTGTAGCTGAAATGCTGGCAATTGATCTTTTGCCCTTCTCCATTGTGGAGAATTCTGGTTCTGGTGGTTTACTGCAGTCCTGTCCAAAATGGAAAGTCCCATCAGAACATACTTTTTGACCCGTGCTGTCCCGAGTTGTACTGTACTGTGTCCAACTCAGTAAGACATGCCCTTCAACATTCCTCCTCTCCATTCATCTATTTAAGTATGGATATGTGGACAAGTGGCAAAACAGCAGGGAGTTCATATTTGTGTATAACTGCACACTGGGCGCAGGTGCCGGGGGTTGTTTGTGCTGTTGGTAGTGTGAATAATCAGTGTAGTAAGGTGAAGTGTCATGGTAGCAATCTTCCAGGAATTCGACAGCATGCAACAATTGCTATGCGCAATGTGACCTGTTCACACACTGGTGAAAACATGTTGGACCTGGTACTGACTGAAATTGACAAGTGGGTGAACCCCTGTCCCCGAGAGCTGGGTTCATAGCAAGTGACAATGGGTCAAATGTGGTGAAATGCATCACGAATGGTGGCTTTCTTCGGGTTCCATGCATGGCCCACTGTTTAAATCTTGTGGTGCAGAAGTTTCTGCAGCACCCTGATATAAAGGAAATGCTGACAGTTGCACGCCATATCTGTTCTCACTTTTCACACTCTGCAAAGGCCCGTGACCAACTTCGGCAGTTGCAGATCCGAAACAGTCTCCCACCGCACCACTTGAAGCTGGAAGTTGTCACCCGGTGGAACTCCACTTTATACATGGCAGAGAGGTTGTATGAACAGTACAAAGCCAACTCAGAATATCTTGTCATGCACACTAGCTGTGACAGTTCTGGGGCCTCCATGTCTATCATGAATGAACAGTGGCACCTTATGGACTCCGTAATAACAATCTGGAGGCCTTTTCAACATGCCACACAGGCAGTGAGTGGTGAGTCGGCCTCCATTAGCCAATCAGTTCCACAGATGCGAGTGCTGAGGGAGACATTGGTGAATGTACAGCATAGCTTTGGAGTTGCCAGAGACAGTGCTAGCAGTGTGTTGCTGAAACACATGTTGACAGCATTTGACCAGAATTGTCACATCTTCAGCATTCAGCGTAGTGACAACTTTGCAATAGCAAAAATGCTAGACCCACAATACAAACATGGAATTGCCTCAGTACTGGAGGGCGAGCCTAAACAGGTAAAAACTGTCAGTGGGCAACTGGTGCTCTTGGTTCATGGGGCACAGAAGTCACGTGCCAAGGTCAGGAAACCTGAGCAGCATAATCAGGCTGAAGGTGAACCTGGAGGAGTAGTATCAAGCTTATCCTGTAAGACGAAGGGGACTGCAGTTCCAGGTGGTCTGTCATCAAAAGCGGTTGGCATTAATGCACTTTGGAAGGCTTTGTCCCAAGTGGGGATTTGTGACATAAATGATTCCAGAGAAGGGGATGATGCATCAACCACTAGACTTAGAGCAGCACAGTGAATGGTTGAGTCATATGTGTCTGACAACAGGCATCTGTCAATAACTGATGATCCCCTTTTATACTGGAGTGGAAAGGTCAGTGAATGGCCAGAGCTGACCGCTGTGGCACTGAAGTACCTGACATGCCCACCCTCCAGTGTGAGTGTCAAAAGGGTATTCAGCTCAGCAGGTGCAATAGCTCAGGATCATCATACAAACCTCTCTCCTGCAAATGTCAGTTTGCTGACATTCTTAAAAATTAATGAGAGGCACATACCATCTCAGACTGCAACCTTAGTATTCGTACCCCGGCATACTCATGGTTTTGCTGGTGTTGTAGAAAGGGACCATCCTGGTGGCAGTGGCAGCATGAAACGGCCTACCACTGACATAGATGATAACACAGTGGAGAAAGAATTTCCCAGTGGTCGGAATTCAGACATAGAAGACTGCGAGGGAAGCTTTCTTTATGAGGATGATTATGAATAATGATGAGGTTAATGTTGGCAGGTTTTTAACTTAAGTGGTTAAAAGGCTGTCACATTTCTTGTATGATACATGTTTTCTTTTTCATAAAGTTAAATCAGTGTCCCACTCATAGTGACTCAAATTCCATATGTCACTTCACATTTATAACACAGAGCATAGTATTTCTTGGCCCCTGGACTACCACCACAAGACTGCTGTTACCTGTTCACCACTGCCATCATAGGGAATGTGACCATGTGTCCCCCTGGACTACCACCATCATAAGACCGCTGTTCGCCACTGCCACCATAGGGAATGTGACCATGTGTCCCCCTGGACCACCACCACCATAAGACCATTGTTAGCCACTGCCACCACCACCAGATGCAGGAAGATGTGAGAGGGAATGTCATCATGTGCCTCAGCTATGACCACCACTACCACCCACTACCATCATTTTGACAATGTTTTCCATTACATGTCTTGACCATGCCAAGGCAGAGGGAGTCGAACAGGAGACCACATCCATCAGTCACAGGCACAAGGCCTCTTACTATTAAAACTATAAAGTGAGTATGTGTACTAATGTTTTTCATGCTATTCAACTTCCTTTAACTGTGTGTTTTGTTTTCTGTTCCTTTTCTGAGCTGCACTGGTCAAACACATACGGTCAACTTGTTTATTCTTTTTTTTTACAGGTTAATGACAAATGACTCTCCTTTGCTGAAGGTCTGTATCAATGGTACAGCAGCAGTACTGTCTACAGGAACCTATGGGATATCCATTTCCAATCCACACTGGTAAGTATATAAATTTTATTTCATCTGTTCCTTTTTTTTTCATAAGACTGCAACAAATCCAACTTATGATTCATAAACTAGGTGACATGTATGTCACAAAAAAAAATTCCACAACATATCATGCACTGTATTCCAAATTTGCAGCTGTGCAGCCATGACAGTGTTGAAAAAGTTGGACCCAAGTTGTGTTACTTGACAAGATGTGCTTTTAAAATGTAACTTGAGTTGAGACGCAGGGACACTGACCACTGACACAGTGTATTTGTTACACAGCCTGGTTCTAAATTTAATTGTGATCTGATGATTGCAGTGGGACAGCTTGGTAGCTGTGTTAATCCAGATACCCGTGGTGGTACAGCCACAACTTAAACATAATGTCTTACTGCTGCAATCAAGTTGTAATAAGTCCTTCATTTCTTTTTTTTTGAAACTTTCAGATGCTTTCTTGTGTCATATTTGCCTTATCCAAAGAACTTCTTCAACATCATGCCCCCCGAGCTGGGGCAGACATGCAACAAGCAGAAATCATTTCAATCGATGACCATAACCATTATTTCTGGACTAGAGAAGGATGCAGATGAAATCTGTGAAGAAGTAACCAAATAATAAACCATTAATGAGACCTACTTGCAAATATGCATCCCCCCAAAAAAATACTTACCTTCATTTGCTTGACAGTATTCCATTTCCAATTTCAACGCCAACATTTCTCATCAAGCACTGGGATGTGCACACCAACAGTATGTGACATGTGATACAAAACAATGCAATGAGTAAATGTATATATATGCCAACCCCCCCCCACCTAGAAAACACATATATCAACTCACCAAGGCTGCTATTAGTGTACACACAAAGGGCACCCTTCCATCTGGTTGAGGTGATTGCATCGCATTTGCAGGAATCGCAGCACACTTTGGACCAGCAACAGTTTTCCCACGGTCATCATTTCTGATGGAACACTGAATGAATTCATGTCATGTTATCTCTCCTTCACACAGTTTGGCAAGACACTGTGCATCATGACATCATCATCACAGAGTATGTCAATTTTTCTGGACACAAGACAGTTGCATTTTGGGGATGCAGAAAAATTCTGGAGACTCTGTGTGACCACTGCATGCATGAGTAACTGCGCAACAAATTCTGGGGGATGTTGCATGTGATGTAATACTCCCATTTCAGCTCATCAGCACTTGAGAATTTTCTGGACACAAGACAGTTGCATTTTGGGAATGCAGAAAAATTCTGGGGACTCTGTGTGACCACTGCACGCATGCATGACTGCAAAATAAATTCTGGGGGACTTTGCATGTGGTGTACCACTCCCATTTCACTTCGTCAGCAGTTGGGAATTTTCTGGACACAAGACAGATGCATTTTGTATGTTGTGAGCACATAATGTTGTAATTAAATTATAAAATAAAGCAGCAGTTCAACAATGTGGTGACAATTCTGACCTATACTTTTTTATGCTATTTTAGATTGCCAGCCACTAACCTCCTGACTTATATGATATCCTTCTTTTCACAATTTGTGTTTGCTTTAGTACTTTTTCACATGTCTGAAAAAATAAAAGGAGCACTCCTTTTAAGATGGCTCGGACGAGGTTTTCATCAGTATTTGTAGCTGTTTTTGAACAAATATTGTTTTGTGAGGTCAGAAAACACTGCCTGCTGCATAACTGTTAATTTTACTCACAACAGAAGTAATATATAAACAACTGATGGTCAAAAACAGCGGAAAATACTGATGAAGACCTGGTATGCACCATATTAAAAGGGGCACTCCTTTTATTATTTCAGACATGAAAAAAATACTGAAGCAGACTCAAATGCTGGAAAGAATGGTATCATACAAGTCATGAGGTAAGCAAAGTGGCAGTGTAAAATAGCATAAAAAAGTATAGGTCAAAATTTTCACCAGATTGTTGTACTGCTGCTTTAATGTCTCTTTCAAAAAAGAAATATTTCTGGAGCCTCAGTAATGTTTGCTTTGTGTCGGGACTCGTGAAGTGTTTGTCAAAAAGCAGGAATGAGCAGTGCAAGTATGCTGTGCTAAACTGCATGTATGCCGTCATTATTCTTTCCTGTGTGTGCAGACATTGTCCAGCTTCATGCAAACATATATATGGTGTAACATGTTGCAGTATGTAAAGAATAAAGATAAGAAAGAATACATGACATATATTTTATTTGTACCATCAGCACCAGTGGAGTGAGTGATATGATATTTTTTCAGTGGTCTCGGGTCACTGTGCACCTCAGTCACTCACAGTGCACACATGACTTTGTGGAGATAATAGCACAAAAAACACATGCTCTCCTAAAAGTCGTGTATGCAGTATGTGACTATGCTGCACTCTGGCCAGACACCTCTGAAAAAATATCATATCACTTAGTCTGCTGATGATGATGGTGACAATAAAATATATGTTATATATTCTTATCTCTATTCTTTATACCGTAAACACTGCAACAAGTCAGCATATATATGTTTGCAAGAAGCGGGGCAATGTCTGACGTCACACACACAGGAAACAACACTGATTGCACACATGCAATTTAGCACATTATACTTGCACTGCTCAGTCCTGCTTTTCCACAACCACTCCACAACAGAAAGTAAACATTACTGCGGCTCCGGATTATAATAACATGGCAATAAGGAGCATGTATGTATGTATGTATACATTTAAAGGGAAGCAGTCAGTAACAGAAGCTCCCACCTCCTGCAAGGCTTACCCTCTGGTTAAGCCTTTTAAGTATGTTGCAGCATTTTTCTCGTGCCTCAACATACTGTATTTTAATAAAGAAAAGTCCATGACCTAGAAGTATGGTGGGCGCTGGGGGATCCATGTGTAAAGGTGCGGCGATGCACCATGCTGTCAATACTTTTGTGTAATATTGCATAGTGTCATACCACCCTTCCTATATGGACCCCGCGTCCCATATCTCCCACGGACTTTCTTTATTAAAAAAAAGTATGTTGCATGCAAGAAAATGCTGCAACTCTTAAAAGGCTTAACCCAAGGGTAAGCCTTGCAAAGCGAGAGCTCCTGTACTGACTGCTTTCACTAAACTACTACTGTGGCCTTCCCTCTGTTTGTTATTAAACAAAAGACAAAACACTACAGCAGTGGGGGAAGGGGTGCTGCAAAAAAATGCTAATGGGGGATCCTGATGGTTCAGCAGCAGATGGAGCACCGACACAATCTGTAACTTGTGTCAGTCTATCTGCTCCAAGTGCTCCTGGACAGCGCCCACCCTCTCATTGTTTTCTTCCACCACGGCTCACAAAAGCGCTATGTCTGCCTGAGTTACAGGCATTGTGGGGTCCATCGGTGGTGGTACACCAGGTAGATGTGGTGAGGATGGTGCTGGTGGTGGTAGTGGAGCAACTGCTGCTGTGGCCCTCCTCCTGCTGTGATGATGCACAACAGCAGTACCCTCTGCCACTGCCACAGAAGGGCCAGCAGGTGGAGTCCTGGCCCGTTTTGTGGCAGCCTGCCACTCCACCTTGTGGTGGTTCAACAAATGGGTACACTGGCCCCCAGTCCCCAGATGTGTCCACCGGAGGCCACAGTGCCCTTGCACCCCACAAAGTAGACATACCACAAGGCTGCTGTCCCCCCGACACAGTTGAAAAACTGCCAAATTGGGGAACTGCAGGGGGACCAGGCACAGGAGGGGCAGATGCAGTGCTGCAGTATGATCATGGACCTGGGGCTCAACCTGCTGCTGTGCAGGTGGTGTTACTGGAGCTCCTGTAGCTGCCGCTGGTGGTGGCGGACTTTGTGGATATGGCACTGGTGGTGCTGCTGCTTCTGGAGGAGGGGAGGACCAAAGACTCTTGAGTGGTCCAATACCACCTGGCTACACCCCCACACATGCACACTACTCCCCTCCTGCCATGGGCCACATCCTGTCCCTGCTCCATTGCAAAAAAAATCACTCCTTCCCTTACCAACGACTTCACACACATTCACACAACACAGGCACACATACAGTCACACACACACACACACACACACACACACACACACACACACACACACACAAAACAAAACTTATAAAACAAAGAAATCAGTCACCACAAGAAAAATGAACTAACAAAACAGTATAAAAAAAATTAAATAATTAGCTTTTAAAAAGGGTTTTGATCAAGCATTTCAGAACAAGAACAATCCTCTCCTCTCCTACACAAAATGTCTCCTCTCTCTACCCCTGCAAAGGAGAAAGTGAAAGTATCTGCTTGTATAGATACATAGATACATAGACACTGTCGGCAGATAAGGGCCTATGGCCCACCTAGTCTGCCCATTTGAGCTTGTAAGTTCAGTTTGTTTTCCTAGAAGTCTATTTCCCCTTACCCCTGACCTCTAGAATTCCTTTATGTCTATCCCATGCATTCTTAAATCCAGTGATTGTTTCAGCCCCCACCACTTCCTCTGGCAGGGTGTTCCACTTGTCCACCACCCGTTCTGTGAAGAAATTCTTTCTCATGCTTCCTCTGAATCGTCCTCCCTCCAACTTCATCCCATGCCCTCTAGTCCTGAAACATCTTTTTCGCTTAAAAATAGTGTTTTCCTGCACCCTGTTCCTCCCTGTAAGATACTTGTATGTCTCTATCATATCCCCTCTCTCCCTCCTCTCCTCCAGGGAGTACATGTTCAGTTCCTTCAACCTGTCTTCATAGGATTTGTGATGCAACCCATGCACCATCTTTGTTGCCCTCCTCTGAACCTTCTCTACCCTGTCTATGTCCTTACGTAGGTATGGTCTCCAGAACTGTACACTGCACTCCAGGTGGGGCCTCACTAGTGTCTTGTATAAGCGGAATTATGACCTCCCTTTTCCTGCTGGTGATGCCCCTGCCTATACATCCCAGCATCCTATTTGCTTTACCTGATGCCTTGTCACACTGTTTCTACCTTGAGGTCATCAGAGATGACAACCCCAAGATCCCTTTCCTGCTTGGTGCATGCTATATCCTCACCTCCCAACTGATATATTGTGCCTGGGTTTTGTGCCCCATATGCATTATCTTGCACTTCTTTGCATTGAATTTCAACTGCCAAACCCTTGACCATTCTTCAAGTTTCTGCAGGTCCTTCTCATTCTGTCTACACCCTCTGGTGTGTCTACTCTATTACAGAGCTTTGTGTCATCAGCGAACAGGAAATTCTGCCTTCCTATATCCTGTGCAATGTCACTGATGAAGATGTTGAATAGGACCGGTCCAGCACTGATCCCTGTGGTACCCCACTGGTCACTCTTCCCTCTGTGGAGTGACAGCCATTTACCACCACCCTCTGTGTCCTGCCACCCAGCCAGTTACCTACCCACCACACTACTGTCCTGCCCACACCCATATTCCCAGTTTGTGTAATAGTCTTCTATGTGGCACAGTGTCAAAGGCCTTGCTGAAGTCCAGATGAGCCATGTCCACTGCCCTCCCTGATCCACCTCCCTAGTCACCCAGTCAAAAATTCAATGAGGTTGGTCTGACATGACCTCCCCTGGTGAAACCATGCTGCCTTGGGTCCTGTAGTCCATTGACAACCAGATGTTCCACCAATCTCTCCTTCAGTAGTGCTTCCATGATCTTTCCCACTACCGGGGTGAGGCTGACTGGTCTGTAGTTCCCTGCTTCCTCTTTGTTCCCACTTTTGTATAAGGGGACTACATCTGCTGTCCTCCAGTCTTTGGTACCTCCCTGTTTCCAGTGATTGGCTGAACAGGATAGCCAGAGGTTCAGCCACCACCTCTCTTAGTTCTTTAAGGACCTGGGGTGCAATCCCATCTGGCCCCATTGCTTTGTCAACTCTATTACTTCCAGTTCCTTCAGGACCCTTTCTCGTAAAGGGACTGTGTCCATTTCTGCACCATTCTCACCCCTTGTACTCCTTCAGACCCATTACCCCCTCTTCCTTAGTAAAGACTGAGCAGAAATACCTGTTCAATATGTCAGCTTTACTGTTGTCATCCTCCACGCTGCTCCCATCCTCCCTTCAGTCTAACTATCCTCCCTTTGTCCTTCCTTTTTCACTTATGTACCTGTAAAGGTTTTGTCCCCTTTAACCACTGATTTTGCAATGTGTTCTTCTGTCTGAGCTTTGGCTTCCTTACTGACTTCCTGCCTCCCTTTGTTTCTCCTGGTACTTCTCCCTATCCCCTTCTGCCTGTGTCTTTTTGTATTGCCTGAATGCAGTCTTTTTGGCTTTCACTTTCTTTGCTACCTCTTTGGAAACCATAATGGTCTCCTCTTTCTTTTCCTCTTGCTAACCTGCTTAATGCATAATTCTGTTGTTCTTATAATCCCCATTTTAAATACTGCCACTGTTCCTCAATCCCAGTTCCTGTCCCATTCCCTTAATGCCTCTTTCAAGCATCTCCCCATTTTCCCAAAGTCTGCCCCCTAAAATCCAGGATACGTGTTTTGTGTGGTTTGGTTCTGCTCTTTCTGTGATTTCAAACCACAATGACTGGTGGTCACTGTTACCCAGGTGCTCCCCCACTGTTACCCCATCACACTGTCCCTGTTTGTGAGCACAAGGTCCAGTATTGCCTTCTGCGAGTTGGTTCCATGACCAGTTGCTTGAGGAAGGCACCTGAAGAGGTCCAGGATAAATCTGCTCCTAGTTGATGCTGCTGCTGGGATGCTCCAGTCCACATCTGGTATATTGAAGTCTCCAACCAGTACTACCTCACCTTGTCAGCCATCCTTTGGATGGCTAGCATCAACTCCTATCTGTTTCTTCCTCCTGGGCTGGTGGTCTATAGACCACACCTGTGCGGATGGCTGGCCCCATTTTCCTTTCCAGCTTAACCCACAGTATCTCTCCCCCATTTTGTTCCTCCTGGATCTGTGTGGCCCTTATGTCATTTTTCACATAAGTGCCACTCCTCCTCCCTTCCTGCCTGCTCTGTCTCTTCTGAATATGTTGTAGCCAGGTATGGCCATCTCCCAGTCATGGTTATCATTACACCAGGTTTCAGTGATGGCCACAATGTCCAGGTCTGACTGTACCATGACAGCCTCCAGATCTTCCATCTTGTTGCTAAGGCTCCTGGCATTTGCACATGGCTTTCCATGATTTGACCTCCTAGACTGCTTCACTGTTCTACTCCAGCCCCTTCCTTGGTTGTCATTTATCCCTGATTCTCCTTGCTGTCTGCCCTTCTGCTGAATTTTGCCCTTTTCTGCTTATCCACCTTTGGACACTAATCTCAACTTTACTGCTTTGCAGAGATAGCCACTCCTCTGGTTCACTGGTTCCATTACTAGCTGTGGGGGTGAGCAAGTAGGTACCATCCTTGCTGGCCTGCCACCCCTCTTTGCTAGTTTAAATGCTTGTCAATGTAGCATTTAAACTTATCATTGAGTGCTTGGATTCCCCTCCAGGATGGATGCAGGCCGTCAGGCTTGAACAAACCTCCATCCCTCCAGATGGGTCCCCAGTCACCAATGAATCCAAACCCTTCCTCACAGCACCAGTTCTTCAACCATGAGTTAAAGTTCCTGGTGCATGCACTCCTATGCTCTCCTTGCCTCTCACAGGTAGTACTTCTGAGAAAGTGACAGAGTAGCTACTTGCTTGAGACCCTCCCAGTTTCCTAAACTCTTCCTGAACTTCCTTTGGCTCCCCATTTGCCAAGTCATTAGTACCTAGGTGGATAATGACATCCAGCTCACCCTCCTGTCTTGCCTTCCCAGTGATCCCCAGTATCTTCCTTCCATCCCTCCATGCCGTGGCACCTGGTAGGCACCTCACCTCCCTGTCCTCCCTTCCTGTGTTCCTAGCTGGATCCCTCTTATGATGGAGTCCCCACCAGGATTCGCTTCCTCCTCCTCTGGGTCCACTGCTTTCCCACTGAGGTCACCTCCTTGCCTAACCTCCACATCCTTTCCTTCCACTTCCTGGGTACCTCTATTTGGTTGTCCTCATTTGCCAGTGTGGCATATGAGTTCTTGAGAGGAATAGGATCTGGGATGTGCCTCTGCCTGACTGCTCTAACCCTCCCTGAGCCCACTGTCATCCAAGTGCTCCTCGTTCTCGGCATCCTTTGAGGCAGCTGCATTGGACTGGGTGGTTCCTGGACAGGGGTGATGGTACTCCTGACCCAGTTTACTTCCGCTCTGAGTCTGGCTACCTCATCCCTCAGTCCCGAGAGATGCATGCAGATAGGGCAGCACCTCAGTGTCCAGAAGGTCTGCCTGAATATGGCTGCCCCACAGCCACTACATTGACCACTCCCACATTATACTGCACCCACTACTTATCTGCTACTGAAGCTCTTTAGTTCTCTTTTTATTTATTTACAGTATTAAAAATCCCTGAACTACTATGTATGACCTACTCTTCCTGCCTGGTTAAGCATGTGACTTACAGTACTGTAAGTCATGTGATGTGTGAGGGGGCTGCCTATATTGTTGTCACTCCGCCTTACTTCACGTTATGGTGGAATGACAATGCAAAGTCATAATAACAAAGCAAAGTGAGCACTTTGCAATGGTCACTCTGCGTAACGCTGGGACAATGCGAAGTGGTCACTTTGCATTCATTTCACCAGCGGAATTTAATTTCGCTCCATCTCTAAACGCAATAAGTCTCACTAAAAGGCTATCTATCTCCTTGGGGCCCAGTAACTAGTGGAGTTCCATAAGGATTCGTTCTGGGGTCAGTACTTTTTAATCTACTGATATCTGCTATGCAACCACTAAACAAAAACTGCTGGATAGGGAAGTACGCAAATGATTACAAACTAGGAAACATTATAACAGACATCACCTCAGCCATAGCATTTCAAGAAAATCTCTACTAACTTGAGAAATAGTCATCTGAAAACAAATTATCATTTAATGCTCATAAATGCAAGGTGATGCATTTAGGGAAAAACAACTCCTGTTTTACTTACACTTTAAATAATACAACTCTACAAACAGAGACTGAAAGGATTTTGTGGTCACTATATCAAAAAATGTATCTTTCGACACACATACTGAAAACATTGTTAAAAAGGCAAATCAAATATTAGGATGTATATTAAAAAATATCAAAAGCAGACAAGAAAAGGTTATAATCCCCCTCTAGTCAAGCCTTGTAAGACCCCATCTGGAATACTGTTCCTCAGTATGCACACCACAACTGGTTCGTGGAAATAAACTAATAGAAAAAGTACAATGCAAAGTGACCCAAAAAATCAAAAGCATAAGTAATTTAGACTATAGTGGCAGATTGAAAAAAATAGGTCTATACTCTATGCAGTATAGGAGTATGAGGGGTGACCTCTGCTTTACATACAAAGTAATAAATAACAAAGCAACTTTTAAAATTGTTGGACTAATGAAAAATACAACTAAAACAATTACAAGAACTCATGATATGAAACTTGCAGGTAGCCAAAATAAAACTAACAAGAGGAACCTTTGGTACACTCGGAGAGTTATCTTAGCTTGGAATGCTCTACCAAAAAATGTTGTGGCAAACAACGCAATCAATACCTTCAAAAATAGATTAGACTCACACATGGGTGACACAAAATTTAAATCCCACCAATAACATATGGTGGCGAGTTCTTAAAAGGCAACCCATGCCTTCCAAACTTGTAAACAAACTATGACCACAATTCAGCAAAATATATACAAAGAGAATTAGGTTACAGTATTTCATATTTGCTCAAACATTTCTGATTACAAATATTACACATTGTTATGCGAAATGTGTTAGGGGGCTGACAAATTACTGAGGTAAGGACAAGAAATAGGTACAGGCAAACAGGAAGTGGGAAAAAAAGAGGGCTCAGAAAACTAGAGGCAAACTGGCAAATGCAACAGATAGTGGAGAAGTGTGCGAGGATAGGGACAGATGAGATGGATAGAAAGGGGTCATGCAGAGTGCACAGGAATGCAGAGATGAGTAGAGGTACCAAAAGGTCGGGGTAAGAGAATTGGGAAGACTAAGAAAAGGGGGGTGGCATAGAGTGGGAGTGGAATAAAAACAGATGGAGGATTAAGAACAAGTGCAGTAGGGAAAATAAGTTACATAGGATGGAGGAGCAGGCAAGTGGGGAGGCAGAGGGGCAGATGGAAGGAGGGATGGAAGTCCACAGTTTTGGGAAGTGGGTGGAAAAAGTAGCTTGGCCAGCAGAGGAGGACCTAGGAGGGATATCCATGATCTGAGAGTCATAGCTTCTAATGGAGTAGGAGTGGGAGGGAGGGAGTGATAGGGATGAGGAGGAGGAGGAGGGCAGAAGGGGAGAGAGTCGAACCAGAATTCAGATAGGAAGCTGGCACAGTGGGAACTGTACTTATCATCAAGAGAGGGGAAAGAAAGAGATTAACAGAGAGCACAGTGATGAGTGAGAGGGGGAAGTCAAGGGAGAGCCAACAGAAGGAATGGAAGAGAGTGTCCAGTCTGGCCAAGGAAGTCTTGGGAGCAGCACTGTAGACTACATCACCATACTCAAAAACTGGGAGGATCATTTTCTGGACCAGAGCGCAATGGGCAGGCAGTGGAATACATCCATAATTTCTGTATAGGGCATCTAACTTGGAGTTGCAGGGGAGGGCTGTTGTGGGATGCCCTCACAACCCAGTTACACGGAGAAATGTTCATTAGTCACCACTCCTCACCAGTCAGGCTTTAGGATAGGACACTCCACAGGCACAGCCCTCATGGACTTTGTAAATCTAATTTCTGCTGCTAAGAGGATAGAAAATATGTGGGAGCATTGTCTGTGGACCCGCCCAAAGGAACTGATGTGGTGAATAACTCCCTATGATTAACCAGACTGAGACATATGTATGAGTATCAATGATGATCTCCCTTGGTTTAACTCACATCGGTGGTCACTTATCTGAAGTTTGTATGCTTGAAAGAGGAGTACCACAGTGCTTTATATTAGACCCAATTTTATTTTTTATTTTTGTAAATACTCTACCACTTGCCAAAGCTGAAAAGTGGCACATGTAAGCAACGGATATGATGTGTTTATTTTCACAAATGATACAAATAATAATAGGCAGCACTTTCCTGGATGCAGATAAAAACAAACTCCCCAACATCTATCACCGTTCTGTTGCATCCAAACCTCCTGTATTTTTATTTTTACCATTTGTGAAACTAAATCAGTAATAGTTGTGGCTTCAGTGCAGCGCCTTTTCTGTTTTGGTCGATTTTGTTCTTTCAGGTAGCAAAACATGGGTGTTAAAATATCAAACATGGGTGTTAAAATATCTCTAACAATATAACTCTAAATATAACGGGCTCAGTTGGGACTGGATTTATGACATGCTGGAGAACACCAAAACCTGCATCACTGAATGGTACTTTTAGCAATTATACTCTCCCACTCCCTATCTCCTTCCTACCCCAGTTCTCACTTCTCACTTCTTCTCTTGCCCCCATCTTCCTTCACACCACAACTCAACAACTTTGACAAAGCCATAGGTTGCTATCTTTACATACTAATTGCCAGCAGATTAGGACTTACGGTCTATCAAGTCTGCTCAAACCTCAGATCCCTAGTTGGGTGCTGAGCCCCCCTTGTGTTCCAGAAACCCCTGTCATCCATCCCCACCCCCTGGGCCAGGCCATCATCTGATACATCCACTTTCTGTGTCTGTCCCACCGTCTCTTGAAGCCCATCACTGTGGATCTCTGAACCAGCTCGCCAGGCGAAGTATCCCAAGGGTCCACCATCCTCTCAGTGAAAACCCTCCTCCTCCTCTTCCCTCACCCTTCCACATTCCAACTTCAAACCATGCCCTCGTGATACCTCCTGCTTTAGTCTAAAGATCCTCCATGTTTACCAATTTACTCCCTTGAGGTACTTGAAGACCTCAATCATGTCCCTCTGCCTCTCCTCTCCCTCCAGTGAAAACAGGCAGAGCTCCTCAAGTCTGTCCTCATACGCCAAATCCCTAGTCCTTGTATCATCTTAGCTGCCCTCCTCTGTACCCTCTCCAGGAGCTGTATGTCCCTCTTCAAGTGTGGTCTCCAGTACTGTACATAGTACTCAAGGTGTGGTCTAATCCAGTCCATTGTACAGCGGCAGAATCACTTCCTTGCTCCGGAGGTGATCTCTTACGATGCATCGCAACATCCTGTTTGCTTTGCTAGCCGCTCTCCTGCACTACTCAGAGTTATTCATACATGCATCCACCATGGCCCCTAGGTCTTTTTCCCCTGTTGAGGCCTCCAGCCCTTCCCCTCCCAGGGTGTACCTGTGTTTAGGGTTTCCCCGCCCAAGATCTTTCTACCTATGCTTCTTTAAAATCATACTTCCATCTTTCTCCCCCCTATTGCACTTACAGAATTTGCTCACTCTCTCCCTTTTAGTTATTGTTGTTTACCATGATGTTTGATGCATTGTCAATGTTTGCTAGAAACTCAATTGTTTAGCTCCTCCTTTGTCTGTCTGTAAACCCCCCCCCTCCCCCTCTGATGTGGAACCTTTGTAAATGAGCTGTGTTTAGCTCAAAGGTACTCTGTACTCCGAGACTGAATAAATAAAAATAAATAAAATATAGGTAATTACCATGACCTGTGTTGCTGTCAAGAAACCTTTTTGCATTAACACTTCAATGCACTTATTCAGCCTCTTATACGAATATGTAACCACTTACATCAAAGGCATCTCATCATAGTTAGAGACCTATTTCCTATTTATTGTCTACTCACCCTTCCTACTAGCACTTCTTACTATCCTGTCATAAATTATTTTCTAACAATGTAAAGAATATTTACCTACTGTAATAGTAGATCTTCAAGAGACTCTCCCTCTATTGAGCTATATCATGGAACTGTATGCTGTTGGCATCAGGACCACCCAGAATTTTTTTTTAGCCGATGCCACCTATGTCAACATACTTCACTGGCACCTGTATAACGTGGCATGCCTCAGTTCCCTGCCGGAGACAAGTTCAGAGGATCTTCACATCAGCAGGGACCAAAGCAACCAGGAGCAACCAGGTACACAGGAGAGGATATGGAAACCTGAGTAAAGATTCCGAATGAGGCATCAGAGGAGAGCTAGCATGCATGAGCAGGCAGGATAGTCACCTGAAAAGGCAGGAAGACGGGAGGGAGAGCTGTGGTTCAGTGGAAGAGACTCTCTCAAAGATCTACTGTTACAGTAAGTAACTATTCCATCTTCTTTGAGGATATCTCCCTCCACTGAGCCACATAATGGGATGATTCCCAAACAATACCAATGACTGAGGAGGGAGGGCAGGATCTAAGGGCCCTGAGTAGGCCTTGCAGAACAGTAAAGCCAAAGCCAGCATATCTATGAGAGATGATGTCCAGACTGTAGTGTTTTGTAAATGTATGTAGAGTACTCCAAGTGGCAGCAGCACATATGTCAGCAGCAAAGACAGCGTGAAAACAAGCCACAGAAGTACCCACTCCATGGGTGGAGTGAGTATGGACAGGACTGGTAAGTTGTTTACTGCGGTTCTGGTAACAGAAAGTAATGCAGCAGACCAGCCATGTGGATAGACCCTGCTTAGAAATGGGAGCTCCCACCATTCAGGGCGTGAAGGCCACTAGCAGTCGAGAGGATTTTCTACAATCCATAGTACAGTCTATGTACCAATGAGCATCCTGTGCAAGTACAGCATATGTGAGCAACATTCCCCACTATCTGTAGGATTCAAGAAATAAACAGAAAGGTCAACAGTCGGATTCAGTCTTCTCTCAGACACAATCTTTGGTAGAAAACAAGGATTGGTACATAGTGTAACTCTATTCTTGTGGAAAATAAGAAAAGTAGGATCTGCAACCAGAGTCTGCAACTCAGAAATGCTTCTATCAGATATGGCCACTAGGAACAATGTAGTTCACGAGTAGCAGCAGGCTCAAAGGGAGGTGATGTGAAGCTCTCTAGGACCACATTAAAGTCTCACACCAGAACTGGATCACAGACCGTTGGGGGGGGGGGCAGAAGTCGGATACCTCTGAGGAACATATGGGAAACTTTAAACTGGGCCACAGTCTTGCAGTCCATGAGGGCATGAAAGGTTGGCACACACTTGATCTCTCCCAGCACCCCCCCAACCGGTGACCCCAGCTCCTTCCCGAACTCAGATCATTGGTATGGTGAGAGGTAAGGCACCACGGTGCCTCAACTCTCTGTGCCACTGGCCCAGCTAAGGTCCATTAAAGTTGATAGAACTCCTCCACTGAACTACCATGGACAGAATCCCTCAACATTTTTAGTGACCAGAAATACCCTGCTTTTATCATAGGGATTAGTACATCAGGCAACCCTGTTTTATGCCTTTTCTTCAAAAGATTTTTGCCCATATATATCAGAGGCAGACCCATTCAACCATTACTTGTTGTTAGTAGAGAGAGGACTGTGGGCAGACTTGATGCACCATCTGTCTCCTTCTGTCATCAGATTCTATGTTTCTATGTTTATCACACATCCTAAGCAATTAACCAGAACTGAACTGCTATAACAAGTCAAGGATACTGGACTTTAGAAGAGCTGACTTTGGCAAAATGGGTGAATACCTGAAAAATGCACTAGCAAATGACCAAAAAGGAGGGGTGGAAGAACAATGGAGAAAAATCAAAACTGCCATCATAGAGGCAACAAGCCTTTGTGTGAAGCAAATAAAGAAAACAAAGTGGAGTAAAAAACCACTATGGTTTTCAAACAAGGTGGCAGGGAAGGTTAAGGAGAAAAAGGCTGCATTCAAAAAGTGTAAGGAATCACAGAAGGAGCATGACAGGGAACTGTATCAATTAAAGCAGAAAGAAGTGGGGAAGGCAGTCAGACTAGCAAAGGTCCAAACCGAAGAAAAAATAGCCAACTCAGTTAAGAAGGGGGATAAAACCTTTTATAGGTACATTAGGGAGCACAGAAAGGTTAAGGGAGGGATAGTGAAGATTAATAAGGTAGAGGGGAGGTGGGCAGAGGGAGACAGTGAAAGGCAGAGATACTGAATGAATACTTTTGCTCAGTATTCACAAAAGAAGATGAGGAGGAGTTACCTAAACCAGACAATAGAAGCACTCTGGGTAGGGGGGTTGACACCAGTCCATTCACAGAAGAAAGAGTCCTGAAAGAACTCCTAAAACTCAAGGTGGACAAAGCAATGGGGCCTGACGGGATTCACCCCAGAATCCTAAAAGAACTAAGGGAGGACCTAGTGACACCACTGACCATGCTTTTTAACAGATCATGGCAGGATGGGGTACCTGAGGACTGGAGGAGGGCGAGATGTGATTCCCTTCACAAAAGTGGAGCAAGGCAGAAGCGGAAACTACAGACCTGTAAGTTTGACCTCAGTGGTAGGGAAAATTATGGAATCACTTCTGAAAGAAAGAATTGTTGAGTACCTAGAGGCCAGCGGGGCACAGGACCCAAAGCAGCATGGATTTATAGCAGGAAGGTCATGTCAGATGAATCTAATTGATTTAGTCGACTGGGTGACCAAAGTAATAGACCAGGAAGGGGCTGTGGATATGGCCTACCTAGACTTTAGCAAGGCGTTTGACACAGTCCCGCACAAAAGATTAATAATCAGTTAGCCAGCCTGGGAGTGGGTCCCAGGGTGGTAGCCTGGGTACAAACTGGCTGCACAACAGGACACAGAAGGTAACAGTGAATGGAACACATTCCAAGAAAGGAGGTTACTAGTGAGTACCTCAGGGCTCAGTACTGGGTCCAGTCCTCTTTAACATCTTTATAGGTGACATTGCAGAGGGTCTGAAGGGAAAGGTATGCCTCTTTGCAGATGACACAAAGATCTGTAACAGAGTTGATACACAAGGGGGGGTAGAAAAGATGAGAAGGGACTTGGCAAGGTTGGAGGAATGGTCAGACATGTGGCAACTTAAATTCAATACAAAGAAGTGCAAAGTAATGCACCTGGGAAACAAAAATTCCTGGAGAAGAGTACACAATAGCAGAGGAAGTACTAACAACAACAAAAATGGAAAGGGACCTGGGGGTAGTCATATCAGATGACCTAAAGGTGGGTAAGCAATGTGAAAAGTTGGTAAGGAGAGCCAGGGGATACTGGGATGCATAGAAAGGGGCATCACAAGTAGAAAAAGGGAAGTGGTTATCCCTCTGTACAGACAGTTGGTGAGACCCCATCTGGAATACTGCGTGCAGTTTTGGAGACCTCATCTACGCAAGGACATAGACAGGATGGAAGCAGTCCAGAGGAGGGCAACTAAATGGTGCAGGGTCTGCAGCAGAAGCCATATGAAGAGAGACTGAGAGAGCTTAATATGTATACTCTTGATGAAAGGAGGGACGGGGGGACATGATAGAAACTTTCAAGTACCTCAAGGGAATCAACAAAGTCCAGGAGGGTAGCATCTTTCAGAAAAAGAGATGTGTAAGAACAAGGGGGCACAATTTAAAGATAGAGGGGGGACGGCTCAGGGGTAATGTGAGGAAATTTTTTTTCACAGAGAGAGTGGTGGATACATGGAACAGCCTTCCTGAGGAGGTCGTTGGGTCTAAAACAGCGGGGGAATTCAAACATGCATGGGACAGACACAAGGCAAATATAGTTGGGGGTTGCAGGAAGCAGGCTGTTGGTTAACTAGAATCTGCAGCTTATCCGGTAGGTAGGGAAATGGGCAGACTGGGTGGGCCAAGTGGTCCTTATCTGCCGTCAAAGTCTATGTTTCTATGTAATATTTTCTAATGATTAGCATGTCTTAATTTGCATTTTAGAACTAGTTACTTGCCTTATAAGTATTTTTTTGGTGCCAGCAGCATAACTGTTCGCACCTATTGTGGTCATGCATACTCTTCTGCATTTCAGTCAAGTTTAATGTTACATTCAGTGTGAGTGATTCGGCTGCATGATGTCATTAATGATGTCAGTGATAGGATTTTAGGTCTTGGCATAGGATTTCAGACCTACACATACATGGGTTTGATCCCCTGTATTGCACAACTTTTTCTTTCTCGCTACAATTTTTGTGGCATGAAAGAAGTAGTTAGATGTCACTGCAGATGTAGTGAAGGGTTTCAGGAGAGCTAAACAGCTGATTTTCAGATAATTTAGTTCTTACTTCTACTGTATGTTGTAGTCAATGAAATTAGTCCCTACTGAGACTTGTCTAGGTTTGAATACAATTCAAGTCACCTGTTTTGCAGTTTATGATGTAACCTCTTCACTGTAGGAATTGTAACTTACTTACCTGTAGTTCAGTGGCACACTGCATATGTGTTTGCTTACCAGGCAAAGGATCAGTGGTTCAAATCCTGGCAGGGGCTTAAACATGTTTTTTGTAAAATGGAAACTTACTTGAGTGACAATTCATGGTCACTATCAGCCCAGAAGATAGCATTCATCCCAATAAAAAAGACAGTGTACTCACCATTATCAGTAGAAAATTCTTCATTTCAAAGTCCGTACAAAAATGTGGTGATGCATCATTAAAAATGTGTGGGTGCCGGCACCCCAAACCGATTTAATGTTTCACAAATTAGCTTCCATCCCGAGTCCTGACTCTTGATTTTGTGAGATGGCGAATGTTTAGCTAAGTAAATGAAGGAGGGGTCTGTATCAACACTCACAGCCTTTTAAAACATTTCTGATGGTGGCAGTTTTAATGGGGGGTGGGGGCTGAGGCCAGGGCCATGATTGGTCCCCTCTTGTGCATGCCTATGTTTGTGAATGTTACTCACCTGCTGGAATAAGATTCCCAGTCACCTGTTTTGCAGGTATGACATAACCTTTACATCATAGGGACTGCAGCTCACTTACCTGCACTTTAGAAGCACACCGAATGTATGTTTGCTTAGCAATCAAAGGGTCGGTGGTTCAGTTCTTTGGAGACTTACACAATTTTTCTATTTTTTTTTTGTAAGATGGAAATACACTTGAGTGGTGACTCAAGGTGGTGTGGAGTTGGAATAGTAAATTATATTAGTACATTCAACTAAGAACAACTTGTGAATGTAAATTGGCTGCTGAGCTTAGATCCCCAGTCACCTGTTTTTCAGGTTGAGACATAACCTCTAAATCATAAGGACTGCAGCCAACTTTATTAATTAATGGATTTATGTATTTATTTATAACCAAGTAGCTACTCTGATACATGGGACCATTTTCAGGTATGACCCCAGCCATCGAGCTGGCACATGCAGTACAGTCAAAGCAACATACATATTAAGATGGTACATATGGCACATAGCATTATACATAACAACTGGTACAGGTAGAATCAATACAGCCATACATTGATGCAATAAGCCACAAATTATGGTTAGGCCCCCAGTTATAAGCCCAGGCCAGTGATGCAATATGTGACAAAATTACAGTTGGGTCCCCAGTTAGAGGCCTAGACCAGGCATAAAAGAAGGGTTACAGTATGAAACAGTAACAGCTTGACTGATTGGGAGGTTGACTCCAGATAATACATAGCAACATAGTACAATTAATAGACAATGACTCAACTTATAGATAAATGCTTTGAAAATGTGTCCAGTGGACTGAGACCAGATACAACAATTACCTTCATCCCAGGTCAGGTGGGGCAATTGCATACAGTGGTGGTTAAAATGGCATTTTTAAAATGTGCTCTGAAGAGGCGGATGTGTCTATTGAGTGGAGGGATGCTGGCAATCCATTCCAAAGCATTGGGATGTTAAGGGAGAAGGCTTTCTGACCCATCTTGGTTGCTGTCTGGGGATGCTCAAGGAGACATTGAGTAGAGGACCAGAGTTTCCGTATGCCAATCCTAAGACTGAGGAGGCTTGATGGGGGGGGGTTCCCTATCCTGGAGAGACTTTTTAACAAGAGTACCCATTAAGTAGCTGCAGCAGGCCTGTGTTGATAGCCAGCCAAGTGCCTCATATAGGGAGCAGTGGTAAGTGCTGTAAGGGGACAGTGAAGCAAATCTACAAATGTTGTTATAGGTAGTGATGAGCTGAATGATGTTGTGATTGGGGGTTTTGGTTTAAATAGGGGAGCAGTAATCCAGGAGAGGTAGAAGGGTGCCCTGGGCAATGGCCAGGCACACTTCTGGGGTCAACAGACTCTTTAGCCTAAAGCAACTCCCATTTTCTGGTTCACACACTTTGCAATTTGTCTAGTGTAATCTGTAAAAATCAGCTAGGGATCCAAGGCGACCTCTAGGTAGTTCAATTGTTCTAGGTTGGATCACTCTGGAACCCATATGTTCAAGGGAGAGGGGATATTTAATCCTACTGTCCATTTGGAGAGCCTTGGTTTAGACCCAAAAAGCACTGCCTTCATTGTTTTGGTGTTGACAAGCAGCTTGTTTATGGCAAACCACTTGTGGGTTGTGTTAAACACCCTGGTAAGGGAGAGATAGACAGTTCCACTTGGTCCTTGTCACTGCATTAAAGGATTAGATCATCCACATACATTAGCATGTGGTAAACCATACTATCCCTGAGGAAGTGGTTCATAAATATGTAGAACAGGACAGGCCCCTGTATGGACCCTTGGGGAATCCCAATATTTACCCCCAGAGAGCTGCAGGTGGCCCCCCCAGTACAGACCACTTGTGATCTCCCAGAGAGGTAGTTACTAGTCAGGCTGTGGTTTCTGCTGAGAAACTGTAGGAATGTAGCTTCTCTAAGGGGATGCCATGATCTACCAAGTAAATGGCGTTGATAGAGCCACGAAAATGGAACCAGTTAATTTGCCTTCATCTAAACTCCGGAAAACATGGTTGGTTAAACAGACCAATGTGGAGGTGGTGCTGTGGCCCTTTTTAAAGCCATGCTGATGGAGGAACAGCAGACTGTACCTAGATATGTGACCCAATATTTGCTGGAAGACTATTTTCTACAGCATTTCACTTTAGTGGGAGAGGATGGACACTGGCTGATAGTTGTTAAGGCGTTTTGGGTCACCTGATTTAAATATAGGGACAACTCTGGCCTGTTTCCATACAAGGAGGTTAGGGACAGATTATATAGGGTGACTGGAGGCTTATACAGCACTTAGGTGGCACACTGAATGTGTGTTCACTTAATAAACAAAGCATTAGTGGTTTAAATTCAGGTAGATACAAGGCACATTTAAACTTATCTTGCTGGTGCACTGCTATCTGCATCACTCTGCCACTGCTCTACCCAAACCATTGCCTTGCTGCATCAACACACAGATAGTATGTGCCACTGCAGGAAGATCTCTGCATTTTTTTTAAGTTTAAGCCAGGGTTGGGGTTGGGGGGGTGTACCTTTATTATCAGTCACAGATGATGTCTGGCACAGTGTGTCATGGGCGATACCATTGCAAGTGGAGCAGCGCATTTACACACCAGCCAAAAATGCCTGCAACAGTACATGATTCCAAGAAAAGAGGGATCATCCTGCACTGCAGCAGAACCCTCTGCAATGCTCCCCTTGCAGTTTACACTTTCTGACCTGCACCAATGCAAATCATCTGCATCTCTCACAACGATGCAGAGCAAGTGGTGTAAATGATTTTTTTTACTTTTTTTGTAAGATGAAAACTTACTTGAGTAGCAATTCATGGTGGTGTGGAGTGGAATCGTACATTGTATGAGAAGTAAATTTAGTTAAGAACAACAATTAGTGAACAGTTGGGTGCACAGAGTCAAAGAACAGGGGTGGGGGCAAAATCTCCACAAAGATAGGCATCCCTCCCATAAATTAAAAAGAAAAGGCAGTGTAATGGTGCATTTTCCTGCATTAAAAGCTGTATTTCATACAGTTTGTCCCCAAAACAAACATGTACACACACAGTATCAGGCTAAGGGCCCCTTGATAGTTACCCCACACACACACACACACACACACACACACACACACGTACACACACAATTTCAGGGCAGAGATCTTTTGTTTGTTGCCCTTCATGAGCACAAAATCTCTCTACCAACCCAGTCATAATTCTCCAGTCACACACGCAGGCTCTACTCCAAAGCATTCTTCTCTAGCACCCTCTAGAATCACAGTTGGGCCGTTATGTCATCTGAGTACAGTGTACTCTTCCTCCAAGGAAAAAACTCAGTCAGGCTGTTGTCCCTGGTACACTCCTATTTACAGTTTATTCTCCCCCCATCCAAAAACAGAAAGCTCAGAAGCGTGCTGCTCTCCCTAGTACTCTCCACACAACAGTAATAATTTGCAGCAGCCTTGCCAGATATATGTTATTCTGGTGATCAGGAAGGCACAGTATGCTCTGTTGAGTGAGCTCTGGCTGCAAAAGAAGCAGCAAGAAGATAGCTTGGCAGGTGGTCTCTGAGGCTATCGGCGGTGTGTCGGGGTGTCACTACTAGCCACAAGAAATGGGCTCCAGTGTTCCTAATGTCATTTTACTTTAAATTAAAGTTAGCAGGCCAGGATCTACATCTCATGGAGTGTGTCTCTCTAGGATCAGCATCCAAGTAGGCATGCTGAAGTTCACACTGTGCCTTAGTGCCTACCTGTTCATCTTGCAGCAAAAAATGTGTTCACACTAAGAAACAGGACACCAATTCAATATTCATTTGCAGGCCCAATAGTCTTTCTTCTTATTTTCCCCAACCCCTCACCTGTCATCTTCATGATCAGCTGCTGCACCATGCACAGGACACACACCTACTCACAGACAACCGCCATCAACCACATGTCGAGCTGCCTTGAAGAAAAGAAGAGACAAGTTTCAATCAGCTGCAAGAGTCTTCTTCTACATATTGGTTTTATCCAGCCTGCCAGTGTTACCCTGGCCCACATGCTTTTTTCTTGCTCTCTTTTGTCTCACATATGTGCTGCCTTGCCAATACCTTACTGCATCACCCCACTTCCCAACGAGACAACTCCCGTCTTGAGTACCTACTCTTGATTTTGTGAGAGGGTGAATGTTTAGCTAAGAAGTATATGAAAGGAGGGGCCTGCTTCATGTCACAGAGTGGCTCTGTGAGGTTTGAAATTCCAAAGTTAGAAATATGGGGCTAGAGAATTGTTTTTCCTTTTTCTAGCACATATGGGAGTTTCCCCTTTAAGAGAGGAGATTAAATAAAACTTTGAGGCTGGAGAGAGTAATTTTGGGATTTTTAGGGTTTAATTCCTTAGAGTGTACTTTGGGTTAGTCCTGGAAAGGGTCTTTGTTGTTGGGGCTTGGTGATTTGAGGTTTAGGATCAGGTTTGAGCGATCGTAAGACTGCACGTCAGTTAGATTGTGCACGCTCAGGCAGTCCAAATTAATATTCCGGTTTCTGGATTTGTCAGTATTAGTTTTATACTGGAGTTTGGAGGATGGATTCATTTCTGAAATTGTAGTCCCGATTGTCTTAAATATTTTTGGAGCCAGGCATGTGGTGCTTTGACTGGAGCCTAGTAAAATAATAAAGGTAAAAGAAAACACTATTTAGAAATATTGACAGCCTGAGTAGCTTTTCAAACTTTCTATTCATTTGGGAGTGTTGTTTGATGTTTCAGGACAACGTGGATAGCTGTCCAGATGCTGCTGGGAGCACTTGCTGTCCTGAATATACTGAGGGTGGATAAGAGAAAAGGAGATCCCCCAGCAGCAAATGCAGTAGCGCTCTACTACATTTAGAGTTATGGTAGAGACTTAGGTGGGAAATTATGTTTGGGGACTAAATGGTTGTAAAAGCTGTTTTTAGGCTAGGTGGGTGTTTTAGCAGCTGTTAGTACTTTGGTTCCGGGCTGCTTTAACAGAATACATTGCGACTATGCGCATGGCTGTGAAAGCATTTAGCCTTCTAATACTGTTTAAATGGAATGGCTTTATTTTTAAAATTATGGGGACAGCTCTGAATATCCTCCGGAGTGGAGGTTGCTTAATTTTGAGTATTTCTGAGATTTTCTTAGAGCGAGGGAGTTACGGCGTTTTGGGCATTTTGGAGCCCTGAAATTTAATTACTTGCGGTTGCAGCTCACTGTTAAGTGAAGACTGGCCACAAGTGGTATTTTTGGTCATTATTAGGGGAACTAGGTGATTCTGTTACCCTGAGTTAGTGCAATTAGTAATTGCACTGTTGTGAGGACATAAGGCTTATTAGCGCTTTAAAAACTTTAAGCTTTAGACATTTAAAATAAGGAGATTTATTTCTGCTTACCTATTGAAGATGAATTCCCTTTGTTTTGTTTTGGCTTTGAAACGTGGGTTTTTTCAGGCGTTTGTGGAACTTTGGAGTTGTTGTGCTTTCAACTGCCGGCGTCCTTGTTTGTTCTAGGAGCCGGCTGGCCATGCACGCCCTTCTTAAGTATTGTTAGGAAGGGGTGGTGCTTTCTTGTCTTGGAACAAGGAGTTTAAAATGTTCGGAACAGAAATAACTTATCTCTGAGTGAGGGAATAAGTTACTAAATGAGTTTAAAATACATAAGCTTGTTGGAATAAAATAAAGGATTAGAGTATAAGATAAAGTAATTAAAAGTTGTAAGTGAAGGTGGAGTTTGAAGGTCACCTGACTGTAGTTGGATATAAAAGGTGAACCTTTGACTCAGTAGTGAGATTGTCAGCACAGATGGCTAGAGGTGAGATTCAGACAGAGGTGTAAACAGATGGAGACTTAAATCCTGTTGTGGTGAGCCTAGATGTGTGCTCTAGATGCTGCTGAAAAGTGCTCTATCGAGTTATTTGAAAAACTGTTTTGATTCATGTTCCGAATGGAAGATTTAAAACTGCCAGAATATCCTGTGTGAGGTTTATGCTTTTATATTGTCTCACCTAAAGACTTATAAAGAATGAGATGATGCCAGATGCTCTAATGTTTGCTATCGAAATTGAAGTGAAAAATGAGAAAAATACTGTGCCATTCTGATGTTATCCTGATATGAGTGATGTTTGAAAGAAGAATCAATTAAAATTGAAGAAAATTGCAAGAACTGGTGAGACATTTTTTCTGTGACTGCCCACATAAACCTGCGCCCCACCACACTTCAGTGCTAACAATCCTTGAAAAAATTCAAATGTTCGCTGTTTAAATGGTGGTGGTGGGGGGTGTCAAGCCAGGATCTTCGTCCTGATGCGCATGCCTACATTAGTGAAGGTAAATTGACTGCTAGGATGAGATCCCACTCCCCAGTCACCTGTTTTGCGGGTGTGACATAACCTGTACATCACAGGAACTGCAACCCACTTAGATGCAGTTCAGTAGCACATTGAATGTCTGTTTGCTTAACAGGCAAAGGGTAAGTGGTTCAAATCTGAGCAGAAACTTACTTTTTTCAATTTTTTTCAAGATGGAAACACACTTGAGTATGAGTCATGGTGATGTGGAGTTGGAATAGTAAATTATATAAGTACATTCATTTAAGAACAACAAATTATGATGGTAAGTCATCTGCTGGGATTAGATCCCCAGCCACCTGTTTTGCAGGTTGAGACAAATTTCTGCACCAAAGGAACTGCAAGTCATTTACCTACAGCCCAGTGGTATACTGAAAGTGTGATTGTTTAGCTGGCAAAGGATCAGCAATTCAAATCCTGGTAGGAATGTAAACATTTTTTTAAGATGGAACCTTACTTGAGTGATGATTCATGGTGGTATGGGGTTGGACTAGTAAATTATATGAGAGGTAAATTTAGCTAAGAACAACAGTTTGTGAAAGTAAATCACCTGCTGGGATTAGATCCCCAGCCACCTGTTTTGCAGGTTGAGACAAACCTCTACACCAAAGGAACTGCCAGTCATTTACCTACAGGACGGGATAAAAGCAACTGAACAAAAGAGTAAACAGGGAGGAGAGGAGGTACTGTGGGTCACCTTGGAGACTGGAAAGGGCACCACAATCCACACAGGGGTTGTGTACAGACCCCCATGTCAGGGGGAGGGAATGGACAAGGATATGATAGAAGGCATTCTTAGAATGGCAGAGAAAGGGGAGATACTATTGATGGGAGACCTGAATATGCCAGATGTTAACTGGAGCACATTTGCTGCAGCCACATCCAAGAGCAGGGACATTCTTGATGCCCCACAGGTGGCAGGCATTAGACAGCTAGTTTCGGAACCCACTCATGAGGGAGCAATCTTAGACCGTCGTCTCAAATGGGGCAGGAGAGAGGATCTCAGATCTAGAAGTGGGTTGCCATCTGGGGACAAGTGACCATCAAACAGTGTGGTTCACGTTAAACTCAGCTACAGAGTCAAGCCATCACAAAAGTGAGGGTACTGGACTTTAGGAGAGCTGACTTTGGCAAGATGGGAAAGTGCCTCAGAAAAGCACTAGCAAACAGGCTAGAAGGAGGTGTGGATCAACAATGGGAATCATCAAAACTGCCATCACAGAGACAACAAGTCTTTGTGTGAAGCAAATAAACAAATCAAAACGAAAGAAAAAGCCACTATGGTTCTCAAAAGAGGTGGCTGTGAAAGTCAGGAAGAAAAAGATAGCATTCCGGAAGTATAAGGAAACACAGAATGAGCAGGACAGAGAGCTGTACCAGTTAAGGCAGAAGGAAGCAGGGAGGGAAGTCAGAATAGCAAAGGCCCAAACTGAGGAAAAGATAGCCAACTCAGTTAAGAAGGGGATAAAACCTTTTATAGGTACATCAGCAAGCGTAGAAAGACAAAGGGAGGGATAGTGAGGCTGAATAGAATGAACGTGGGGTGGGCAGAGGGGGACAGTGAAAAGCAGGAATACTGAATGAATATTTCTGCTCAGTATTCACAAAAGAGGAGGGGGAAGTGCCTAATCCAATTAACAGAAGCACTCTTGATAGGGGGGTTGATCCCAGTCCTTTCACAGAAGAAAGGGTTCTGCAAAAACTCCTAAAACTGAAGGCGGACAAAGCAATGGGTCCTGATGGAATTCACCTCAGAATTCTAAAAGAATTAAGGGAGGAACTAGTGAAACCACTGGCTACTCTTTTTAATAAATCATGGGAGGATGGTGTGGTACCCGAGGACTGGAGGAAGGCGGATGTGATTCCCCTTCACAAAAGTGGGACCAAGACAGACGCAGGAAACTACAGACCTGTCAGTCTGACCTCTGTGGTAGGGAAAGTGATGGAGTCACTTCTGAAGGAAAGAATAGTTGAGTACCTAGAGGCCAGTGGAGCACAGGACCCAAGGCAGCATGGATTCACAGCGGGAAGGTCATGTCAGACAAATCTAATAGATTTCTTTGACTGGGTGACCAAAGTAGTAGACCAGGGAGGGGCTGTGGACATGGCCTACCTAGACTTTAGCAAGGCATTTGACACAGTCCTACACAAAAGATTAATAGTCAAATTAACCAGCCTGGGAGTGGGTCCCAGGGTGGTAGCCTGGGTAAAACATTGGCTGGACAACAGGACACAGAAGGTAATTGTAAATGGAGTCCACTCTAAAGAAAGAGAGGTTACTAGTGGGGTACCACAGGGTTCAGTATTGGGTCCAGTCCTTTTAATGTCTTCATCAGTGACATTGCAGAGGACTGAAGGAAAAGTATGCCTTTTGCAGATGACACAAAGATCTGCAACAGGGTTGATACACAAGAAGGCGTGGAAAGGATGAAAAGGGACTTGGCAAGGTTGGAGGAATGGTCAGAAGTATGGCAGCTAGGATTCAATGCAAAGAAGTGCAAATAATGCACCTGGGAAACAAGAACCCAGGGAAGAATACACAATGGGTGGGGAGGTAGTAAAACAACAAAAAGGAAAGCGACCTGGGGTAATCATATCAGATGACCTTAAGGTTAGCAAGCAATGTGAGAAGGCAGTAGGGAGGGCTGGGGTATACTGGGATGTATAGGGAGAGGCATCAGCAGCAGAAAACAGGAAGTTGTTATCCCTCTGTACAGACAGTTGGTGAGACCCCATCTGGAGTACTGTGTCCAGTTCTGGAGACCCCATCTCTGCAAGGACATAGACAGGATAGAGGTAGTCAGAGGAGGGCACTACAATGGTGCAGGGGTCTGCAGGAGAAGCCGTATGAGGAGAGACTAAGGGAGCTTAATATGTATACCCTTGAGGAAAGAAGGGAGAGGGGGGACATGATAGAAACTTTTCAGTACCTCAGTGGAATCAACAAAGTCCAAGAGGGTAGCATCTTTCAGAAAAAGAGACTTGCAAAAACAGGGGGACACAATTTAAAGATACAGAGAGGGCGGTTCAGGGGCAATGTGAGGAAGTATTATTTCACAGAGAGGGTAGTGGATGCATGGAACAGCCTTCCTGAGGAGGTTGTGGGGTCTAAAACTGTGGGAGAATTCAAGAATGCATGGGACAGACATAAGGCAATTCTTGTGGGGGTAGGAAGAAATAGGCTGTTGGTTAACTAGGATCTACGGCCTATCCTGTAGATAGAGAAATGGGCAGACTAGATGGGCCAAGCGGTCCTTATCTGCCGTCAAAGTCTATGTTTCTATGTTTCTATGTTACAGCCCAGTGGTATACTGAATGCGTGCTTGTTTTGCTGGCAAAGGATCAGCAATTCAAATCCTGGTAGGAACGTAAACATTTTTTTAAGATGGAATTTTACTTGAGTGATGATTCATGGTGGTATGGGGCTGGACTAGTAAATTATATGAGTGGTAAATTTAGCTAAGAACAACAATTTGTGAAAGTAAATCACCTGCTGGGATTAGATCCCAAGTTGCCTGTTTTGCAGGTTGTGACATAGCCTTACATCACAGGAACTGAACCCCACTTACCTGCAGCTCAGTGGAACACTGCATGTCTGTTCGCTTAGCAAGTAAAGGAACAGTGACTTAAATTCTTACAGGGGCAGAGACATTTGCTTCAAATGTTCATGTAAGCTGGAAACTCACTTGCGTGGTGATCCATGGTGGTGTGGAGGGGGTATTTTTCAGTTATATTGCCTGATAGGATTAGATCCCAAGTCACCTGTTTTGCAGGTTGTGACATACCTCTACACCATGGGAACTGCAGCTCACTCACCTGCAGCTCAGTGGTACACAGATGTGTGTTTGCTTAGTAGGCAAAGGATCTACAGTTCAAAGCCAGGTAAATACATCTAGCAGGGACTTAAAATGTTTACCATTTTTTTTTGGTAAGATGAAAACTTTCCTTAGTGGCAATTTATAGTGTTATGGAGTTGGAATAATAAATTACATGAGAATAAATTTAGAAAAGAACAATTTGTGAAGGTAAATTGCTGGCTGGGATTAGAGCTGTCACCTGTTTTCCAGGCTGTGACTTAACCTCTACTCTAATGGAACTATAATTCCTCTCTCCACAGTTCAGTGGTACACTATATGTGTGCTCATTAGGCAGGCAAAGGATTAGTGGTTTGAATCCAGGTAAGCACACATTACATTGTACTTTAATACACAGTTATTTTACACTTTACATACCTTATCTGGCACCTTTAGTACCATTGGTACTTTGATTTTTCTGTTGTTCTTCTTTCAAAGGGAACCACTGCCCCCTTCCTTCTATAAATAGAAAGGCCCACTTGCATTTATAGCTGCAGAATCTAACATTCTTTTAAAATGTGGTGTGTTTAAATGTTAATCTTTTTTAGTGCTCAAATAGTTAATTGCATTGTAGATCATGTATTTTCCACTCCTAAACTGAAAGATTCTGATCTTGTGATGCTAGCTCGTACAGTGGGAAACGGTGCATTCTGATATGTAAATTATTTCTACAAATTGGTTTTTGTCCCAGTTTATCAGCAGCTTCATGATCTTTGAATAAATGATTCACAGGTTCACGGACGGAGCAGAAGAACAGCTGGTGAACTTCGACGGATGTTCTTGAACCATTCAATAATGCTCATCAAAGTTCACGAGTTGATTAATTTCCTTCCATCTGGGTGCACACTGATTCTCCCAAACTGCCTCTCCAGTATGCCACCCTAGCGCATACTACATTACTGACCACTGATTTTAATTAGATGAAGATAAACTACTTCCTGCCAAATCGAAAGGCTGAGCTGCTACAGAGTAGCCCTGGTAAATCTGCATTAATAAATTACAAGCATCTGTGTGTGACTGTGTGTCTCTACATGTGCCTGTGCAAGACTGCATGTCTCTGTGCATATGCGCATGGCGGTATGCGCTCCCCTCCATTGGAGTGTATAGAAGCACCATCGCCCTGAGTACTACCACTATTTTCACCTATTTTATCATCCCCTATGCACCAACTCCACTAAGTCATGACCTAAGACAGGAGAGACCTTTCTAACTAGTCAGGCTTGAGCTGGAACAACGCCAGCACATCACTCAGACTCATTTTTGCTGTCAGAAGATGGATGTATGAGAAGATATTTCTAAACACACATCCACTGAAACAGTTAACTAGCTTATGAGAAATAAATCTCATCTCTGAACAAATGGGGCCTATTAACCATTCATTCTTTTTCTTAATAATACATGTTTATTTCCACTGTTTTTTTAATGTTCTCATTTGTGGCCATATAGAAAGGTTCAGAAAGATGGCTGGTGCTCAGTCTTCATGAAAAGTGAGAGACACATAGTGCCAGAAACTAAAGCCCACTATGCTTATTTGAAAATTTGGTACAGTGTGGACAGGCACAGTGCAGGATTCCCCATACTATGATAAGTTTTGTGTTGATGAAAGGTGAGTAACTGACAGCAGCTGAGACAGTCCTCTGTGCAGTCCAGGTTCAGTGCAGGCAGGCATGGTGCATGATTCCTGATACACTGCAATAAATGTAGTGCTCATGGAAAGTGTTGGACTAACACCATTTAACACTGAAGCTCTGTTTTTCCATAGGTCATACACTTGAGCACAGGAGGATGGGGGCTAGCTTGGATGGCAGTTGATTCACTAGCTTAAATCAGCCACACATACAAATATCTTCGCATCTTCAGTAAATTATTAATTTAAAAGTGTAACCACAGGGGCCATCTTCATCGACCCAAGGTTTCTCCCTGACTTGGGCTTCATCAGGAAAAAATGGCTACCTAATCAGAGATATTAAAAAATAATAACAATAATCTCGTGCATATGATGCCCACAGTCCCTCACAGAAATTTGTAATTCATTAATCACGTGTTTAAAGCCAAAAATTCAGAAAAAGGCTAGTATAACAACAGCAAATGAAACTCATTGCTTACTCTGTTTAGATGCTTTCACCCTTGTTCTTCTCCAGTCATCCTTCAAAAAGCATTTTTAGAATTCAGTTCTGTGTGTAAAAAAAAAAGGGATGTAAATATACACATAATCCCAAATAAATATTCCTTGGCAATCCACTCACTTCCACAGTCACCAACACAAAAACATGTGTGTGCTCAGATGCAGTTATCATCTGTTCACTGCTATAACATGTCAACAATACAACCCTAGTGAGATACCACCGCATTCAAACCCCTGCGCTCTGTGCCATTCATTATTTATAGTAAAGGGCCTCTGCCACTGAAGTACAGAATGGTGTCTTGTTCAAACATTGCATGCACTAGTGATGTACAAACATATGAAAATTGCCAGCAGAAACAGGCCTTATTGGTCTATCAAGTCTGCTTGAGTGTAGCCTCAGTCTATTTTACTGAGCCCCCCCGCCCCCCTAGAGTGATCCTCCATCTTCCCCATCTCCTTACTCCCTCCCATTGCCACTCTCCTTTTTACCCTGTCCCACCCCCTTTTAAAACTTCCCACTGTTTTCAATTACATCACCTCCTCAGGCAGTTCATTCCACTTTGACAGCCTTTCTGTGAAAAAGTGCCTCATTTTCTTTTTAAATCTACCTCCCACAGGTTTCAGTCTGTGGCCCCTTGTGGTCCCCTCCCTTTTTAAATTTAAAATCCCCTCCACTTCAACCTTGTTTATACCCTTTAGGTACTTGAAGGTCCATGTCATATCCCCCTTTCCCTTCTGTATTCCAAGGAATACATATTGAGCTCCCTTAACCTCTCATCATATGGTTTGTCTCCCATGCCCTGGATTATCTTGGTCACCCTTCATTGGAACCCCTCGAGTAGTTTGATGTCCTTCCTCAAATAAGGGCATCAAAACTGCACACAGTACTCCAAGTGTGGTCTAACCAATGACCTGTGCAAGGGCAGAATGACTTCCTCCCTCTTAGAGGTGATTTCTCTGGTGATGCATCCCAGCATTTTATTTGTTTTGGCTGCCGCTTTACAGTACTGCACAGAGTGTTTCATGTCACCCCTGACTATTACTCCTAGATCCTTTTCTTCATTTGAGCTGGACACTTGCACATCCCCCAACCAGTAGCTGGCCCCTGTGTTCCTAGCTCCCAGGTGCATGACCTTGCACTTCTTGGCATTGAACTCCAACTGCCAGATACCAGATCATTTCTCTAGTCTGGCCAGATCCTCCCCGAGTTCCTGTCTCCCCTCTTCTATGTCCACCCTCCCGCAGAGCTTAGTATCATCTGCGAAAAGGCAGACTTTATCTTTGACCCCTAACGCTATGTCACTAATAACGATGTGGACTAGCACTGGAATGAGTACTGATCCCTATGGGACCCCACTGGTTACAGGTCAAAGCATGGATAGTTCACCCCCTACCATCACTCTGTGTTTCCTTTCTTGCAACTAGCTCATGACTCACCCTGGCAGGCAGCAGCTTGTCCCTGACTCCCAGGTTACACAGTTTGTTAAGCAACCTTCCATGCGGCACAGAGTCAAGGGCCTTGCTGAAGGCCGAGTTGTGGTATATCCACTGCCTGGCCCTGCAGCTAATGGCCACCTTGTGACCAGAGTCAAAAATTCTGTCATGTTCATCTGATGGATCTCCCCATGACAAACTCATGCTGCCTATCGTCCTGTAGACCATTAACCTCCAGAAAGTTTACCAGCCTTTCTTTTAGAATGGTTTCCATTAATTTGCCTACAATGGATGTTAGACTGACCAGTCTGTAGTTACCAGGTTCAAGTTATAGGCTTACACAGTGTCTTTGTGTCTTTTAATACAAACCCATTCATTTTTTACAGTTTACCAGTGAAACAGTGATTGAAAAAGTTAGTTTTGCCAGTAGCCAGATTAATCAATATATACCTTATTCTCCTAAACTAGAGTTCTTCTATTTTTAGAGAAGGCACACAAACACAATGCAATAAGGTGTCTTGATCTCACCCTTTGTTTTGTAAAATATCCTAAGTGAATTTTACTCACATCACAAGTTCTGGTACATATCTTGCGGCTCACTATAAAGATAAACCATATTTATTTTTTATTTATTTATTTTTTGATGACCGGGTAGATGCACTAGACACAGACGTGACTATTTTCAGGCACGACCCGGGAGGTCACAACACAGAGAGATACAGGTACATGGCAAAAACAGTATCAAGAAATATACAATACATCACAAGTCAAAAGTGAAACGAGATTAAGACAATTGTGGGACTAAGGCACGTAGGGTGTATTGTGCAGATAGAAGGTAATTGCCTGTGAGTAACAGTTATGGTAATATCACATTTAAAGTGCAGAAATGTCACAGGGTATCATAACAGTGTAATAGTATCATACAACCAGCTGACAGAAAAAAACAGTTTTAATTTGGGAGGGGTTAGGGAGAAAGGTAAGCGAGGAAGGGGAGGAGAGAGGGAGGGAAAGAGATAGGAAGAAGGGGGTAGGATAGAAAATGTGGGGGAAAAACAGAGAGGGGCATGGTGCCAGCTCACAACAACAGAAGATGGAGGAAAAGCTATGAGGCAGCACAAGCAGAGGGAGTCAAGATCTATGGAGGGTTGAAACAGGTGCATCGGGCACATGGAGCAAAGAGAACGCGGTTCCACTTCTTAAATGACGCATGACTAGGGGCCAGGCGTACATTTAGGGGGAGGGAATTCCAATATGTGGGAGCTACATGAGAGAAACCTCATTTCCCTTTGATAGTTCTACATCTGGGAATGCTAAGCAAGGAAAGGTTTGAAGATCGGAGGCCATAGGAGATGGGCTGATGGGTCAGCATGGAGGCAAAGTAGGTAGGCATACTGGACCACAGTATACTGTTCAGAAGGTTCCTAAGAGAGAGGAGCCAGTGCACAATAGGGGAGGGCCAATTTAGGTCTGAATACAGTAGGCAGTGATGTCTTAGCCTGGAGGATGCAGAGGAGTAATGGCATATACTGTTATAAGTTGTACCCCACCTCTGAAGAGTAGCCTTAGACACATTAGCATAGATTACGGATCCATATGAGAGTGACGGTAGTAGGATTCCTCTAGAAATGGTCAAACTTGCAGAAGGGGTTAGATCACAACTTGTTTTGTAGGCCAAGCCCAATTTGGCATTTACAGCCTTACATGTTGTGGTTATATGGGTGTCGTAAGTGAGGGATTCATCAAGCCAGATACCCAGGTATTTAAATGAAGTTACCATCTCAAGTGGGGAACCATCAGCCCAGGAGACCCGGAAAAATTCTCTGCTCTGTTTTAGTTTAATGGAAGACCCAAAGAGCATGGTCTGTGTCTTGCCTGCATGGAGAACGAGCTTATATCTGGTGATCCAGGACTGAATATTTAGTAGGTCCGTAGACAGCTTATGGTTAATAGACTGAACATTGTTTGAGCTAGTGTAAAGAACTAGGTCGTCGGCGTATAGCAATGATGAACAGTAGGATATATTTTGTGTTATATTATTAATGAAGATTGAGAAGAGAAGGGGTCCAAGGATAGTTTCTTGCAGTACCCCAACACTGATGACTGCTTTTTCAGAGACGGCAGAGTTGAATTTTACTGTTTGAGTTCTGTTCGATAGGTAGCTGCGGAACCAGGTTACAACTCCACTCGAGAAACCCAGGGTTTGGAGATTTGCAAGCAGAAGAGGGTGGTTAACAAGATCGAAAGCTTTGGTCAGATCGATAAATACTGTCCCGGTTTGAAGACCCTGATCCATGGCCTGAAGAACATCATTTGTTAGGTGTAATAAAGCAGTTTGAGTACTGTGGCCTTTTCTGAAGTGTGCAGGAGGTTATACTTGGAGAGGTGTTCAGAGATCTGTGCAGTGATGAGCTTTTCAAGGACTTTATTTAACACTGACAGTACAGCTATTGGCCTATAGTTAGCTATATCTTTTTTGTCGCCTTTTTTAAAAAAATGGCGTGACTCTGGCTAATTTCCATATATCGGGCACCACTGCTTCACACAGGGACAAATTGAGTATTCTAGATAGCGATCCTGCAATGAACAGGGCCACTAGCTTTAGGAGTTTTGGTTCAAGGCAGTCAGACCCAACAGCAGTACTGTCTGATATGGAATTGAGATGTTTGAGGACATCCTTCTTTGAGATAGCTTTAAAGTAGAAGGAAGGAGTCGTTTTCATGCTCTCCCAGGTAGGGGATCCAGAGAGTAAGTTATCAGGAGAGAGAGCAGTGGTATATCCGGAGAGGTCAGAGAAGTGAGTATTGAATGCATTGGCAATTGTGCCTGAGTCATTACAGTGAACTCCTTTCAGTATCACGTCACTATTGAGGTGAGTTTGTTTTGAACTGAGGAAAGTTTTAATATGAGACCAGAATTTCTTAGGGTCTCCAGCTACATCTATCAGAAGGACCTTACAGTATTGGCTTTTTGCATGTCTAATTTGTGCTTTGCACTTCGATCGCTGTTCTCTGTAGGTGTTAAAGTCAGCTTTGAGACTAAAGATTTGAAACTTTCTCCAGCATTTGTTCTGATATTTGAGTGATACAAGGAGATCTTTATGCAGCCATCTGGTTTGTTTACCACGAACACGCCGAGTGATGACCGCAGTATGCTTATCTTGAAGGGGCACAAATTTACTCAGGAAGACATGGAGGGCAGCATCCGTGTTCAATGATTGGTAAATAGGGGACCAGTCAGTGTGAGACACATCATACAGAAAATGAGCCTGCTTTAAGTTGGCATAATTCCTGAAGCATATAGAGTGTTGAGGGGATGTAGAGATTTTTGATGGACTCCGTATACAGAAGACAGGGGAATGATCACTGGTGGTATCTGGTAGCGCACCCCTTCCTGCGATTCTATCCAAGCGATTCATTAAGACCCAATCAATAAGGGTGTTGGAATCAGCAGTAGCAGACACTCTTATAGGATCAGTAATGATTTGGTGTAAGTTGTAGCTCTGCACCAAGGATTGTAGAGTATCTTGGGATTTGCTAAGTCAATTTAAATTTAAGTCTCCAAGAATGACAAGTTCATTTTTCCTTGCATATGCAGCTGTGTGATCCAGTAACTCCATTAGGCCATTTAGACCACTTTTGGGGGGGGGGTTATAGGCACAAACAATGTGAAGTTTCTTAGCTCCTAGTTGGAGTATAGCATGGATGTATTCACACATGGAGTTTCGCTTGTCAGTTATTATAGTGAGGTTTAGATTATTTTTGTAATAGATAGCGACACCCCCACCACGCTTAGGGGGTGGCCTATCGCACCTAAGAAGGTTGTAGTTAGGGAGTATGCAGTAGGTATCTGGGATAGAGGGTTTCAGCCATGTCTCAGATATACAAAGCACGTCAGGGTGGTAGTTGGCCACCCAGGCTTTGAGTTCCACATGATTGTGGAGAAGACTCCTAACATTAAGATGGGTCATGTGTAGACCTTTGCTAGCATAGCCGGTATAATTTAGGGGTAATTGACTCGGCATTGGTCCAGGGTTCAATTCAATGTCCCCAGACAATAATAGGATCAGTAATATAATGTACCTTAACTTATGCAGTGCAATTTGAGGGATTTTACAGCTACGGATACACCACCATTTAGTAACAGAAGCGGTAGCGTAGCAGATGAGTAGTCTGGGAAGGAGGGCAGGGGTTACATCAAGGCCTCTGTCCGATAGGATTAGGATGTTAGAGTAAGTGAAATCATTTGCACCCATGCCCCCACTGTGGGGGTGATTTTCGGGATCGATAACTGTGAAGATACTCAGTAGTATCAGAAACAGGATAAGAGAGGGCACTAATAGAGATTTCCAGGCCATTCTATAGCCTAAAAAGGGCTATGGATGTAAAAAGATAAAAGCAGCCCCTAGGCTAGAAAGATTGCTGCACTATGCAGCAATATGATGCAAATCAGACTTTTTAAAGTTAGGCATGTTCTGAAAGACTTCACTCTTACTAGTGTTTAAATTAAAACATCTTAAGTACAGGGTGGTTTGAAGTAAACTGGCACTCATCAGAGCCTGACTGTGCTACTTCATGGCATTTCTGTACTGCACTGTATGCTTTCCCTTAAGTGCTTTCATAGCAGTCTGGTCTGATGGGGCAAGAGTGTGCTGTGTTAGCTGGATGGATTGTCATTGTAATGTCATAACATCAGTGTGCACTCCATGCTGAACAGCACTGTCAACAATGATGTGCTGCTGCAGTAACAGGAAGCCTGGAGTGCTGGTTCTCTATTACTCAAGCCAGCTCACTACTCACCCCCAAACTGGTGCTATGTGCATCACAAACAACATGTGGTTATTTTCATCGGGTTCAATACACAGAGGGCAACTTGGCTATTCTTAGTGGGGGCTATTCATTAATGTGCAGATTGCATATGCACTGTGGATCTGCAGCACGTACACAACCCTATGACTGAATGCCATGCACTGGTATCCCAGAAGATCCACAGCAGCAATCATGGAACAGACGCACATCCCTTCCACACTGGATCCCCAGCCAGTAATGCAGCTATGTGTGCAGCCGATCCAGGAGCATGTCTGGGGATGTGCCCACACTCAGCACCATTCACAAAGGTGCAGTGCTGGGCAAAGGAAGCATAGCATATGGCAGTGGGGACCCTGCTGTATGTTTTGCATGCACACCCAGTTATACCCACTGGCTGCAGTGTGGGACAAGGGATACCTCCCATTGTGCTACCCCAGCCCTCTGGGCTGACAGGGAGGGCTAGGAGCAACCATTTGGGTACTCGCCTGTACTTTTGAAAATATTTGGGCCTGCACCTTCCCTGAATCCCCTGCTTGCACTGTGCAGGGGATCCACTTTTGGACTCAGGACAGGCATCTGATTCGATGCCCGCCTGTGTCCCTTGATCCACTCCCCACGTGGTAGTGCACCAGGGGACGGGGCTGAAAAAAGGCATGCATACCATGCACCATGCGCCTGTCCCCAGGTGTGGAGCTACGTGGGCTGGGTATGTACAATTAGTTTATACCTGGCCCCGCACTGATGCATAACCCCATTGAGATTATATTTTAAAGCAACAATGTTTCTGTAAATCTAAAGTCCTGTCCAAAGTCTATACCTATAAAAATGAAGGAATTACTCTGAAGGGATTACCGTCTGGTATAGTGAAAGGACATAAATCTGAACAACTGGTTTGGGGGAATTGGACATGTACAGGAACCATCACATGATGGAGACTGGGGAAAAGCTTTAGCGAGAAGGGAGATGCTTTGGATTTATATGCTAGATCCATGGAATGGTGAAGCTGCTATGAGCGAGGAATAAAATTGCCAGGTATGATGGTAGGCACCTCTACATACTCTGAACATACACTTTAACTTGAACATTGGCCAACAACTGTTCAGAGTGATTATAAGTCTGTTACAGATGGGGGAGTAATTGTGCCCTATGTCCTCCAACAATGCAGTACTGCTTCACCATCGTCATGGCAATGGCAGTGATAGCAGGCTCGGATGCGAGCGTCCCACTGGACGGTTGAACTGGTCCAGCACAACATTTGCTCATTCCAGTTGTTCATATTCATATACTTGATGAATAGTTATGATAATCACCCAAATAATAGAATTGTATGACGCAACCCTGATTTCCAGTATCCTCTCCTGTTTCACTATATCACAATGGTCCAAAAAGAAGGGGAAGACACATTTCTTTACAGAACAGGTGGTGGCAGGATGGAATGAGCTTCCAGCAGAGATTGTCAATTAGAAGACAATCAGTGGATTCAAGAAGGTGTAGGACAAGGAGAAAGGGAAAGGTTAAGGTTAAAAAGGAGGGGGCCCACTGTAATCACAAGTACAGGGGGCTCTGCATCAGGCAGACATGATAGACCTTATGGCTTACTTCTGCTGGCAAATTTGTATGTTCATATGTCTGCATGTTCGCATCGACCAGATGTCCAGATGCAACATCCCCCTGAAGGTCCCCTAACTTCAGATCAAGTGGATCAGTATTATTGCAACCCCATAACAAGAGATAATCAGAATTCTTGCACCCCCCCCCCCCCCAGCATATGATCAGAATTATTTCAATATCCTCTAGCATGTGATGATCAGAATTATTCGAAAGTCAGGGTTAAATCTTTACCACCCCTGGATTATTTCCAAACTCATTGACTAGTGTTAGTCCCATATTATTAGAAAGTCCAGGGTTAAGTCTTTCACCACTCCTGGATTATTCCCAAACTTATTGACCAGTGTAAGTCCTATGATCATGCTTGTTATCCCCCTCCCTGCCTAACCACCGCTCTTACAGGGTGCTTAGAAATTCATGTACTAAGACTGTTCATGCTGCTAAATCCCTCTATTTTAAGGCCAACCTGCAAAAAAGCCTTAACTCCCCAGTCAAATTCTGGATGATGAATCACTTCTTTTTTGACCTCCCTGCTCAGTCTGCTCTCAAGTCATCATGGTTAATGTTTCACCCGTCTCCAATCTTCCCTCTATAGCGGCTCACTTCAGTGAGTTCTTCACTACTTGTGCTCTTCACTCTTCCTCCCCTACTGGCTCCTCTCCTCTCCCCTGTTCTACCCTCTTCCCCCACCCACCCCACCCCGTGGGTTTTCATTTCCCCATTACTACCCAGGAAATCTTGCTTCCCCTTTCCACCCTCAACCTGTCCAAATCTAGCCCTGATAGGCTGAATCCTAAACTCTTCCACATTTCAACTCCTGCCGTAACCTCCCCACTACTCAGGTCCTCAACCTCCCTTTCTCCCTCTTAGCTGTTCCCCAGCCTTGGAAGATTGCCAAAGTTCTTCTCTTTCATAAAGGGGGTGGCCCCTCCTCCCCTGGCAACTTCTGAAACAACTACACTAACCTTACTGACTTCCTCTATTCACCTAGCTTCCTCTCCACTTTCCCATCTGGTTTCCAGAAACACCACGCCACTGTCTCCTCCCTGCTTCATGTTACTGACTCCATCCTCACTGGGATGGATCAGAGCCACATCACAGTGGCCATTTCCATCGATCTGGCTAAAGTTTTTGATTTGGTGGACCATTCTATCCTTCTGGAGAAGCAGAGCTCTGCCAGCCTCTCAGCTCTCCCCCTGTAGAATGGTTCTTATCTCACGGGCCGTAACAATTGGTACAGACAGGAGGTGTACTGTCACCTCCACTACTCATCCAGGCTGGGGTCCCACAGGGCTCCATCCTGGGTCTCATCCTCTTCTCTATTGTCTTGAATGACCTTGCCTCTGCCTGTGCTATTCCACATATTCACGTGAATGCAGATGACACAGTTATCTTCACATCCGGCCCCTCAACTGCAGCGGGGGAAGGCTTGCTCCAGCAAGACTTCCACAATGTTCTGCACATGTTCCACTCCAACAAACTCTGGGTCACCACCAAAAAATGCAGGCAGACTTTGCCCAGTAACACTCAATAAGTAGAAAGCAAAGAATACAGGCACCAGTAGCAGATATGATAACCAAAATTTATTGTGCAAACAGTAGCATACTGTGCAAGAGATAAACAGCAATAAAGTGACTCACGTCCATAAGAGTGGGTCGAGACTGCCAACACAGAAACCCTGACCAACTTCCCACCAGGCTTCATCAATACTAAGCAAACAGTGTCTATGACTTTTGGCACCAGCCAGAAATTAGCCAGGCTCTTCCCCCCTTCCTGTCTTCTCCACCCTGAATGGCACCCACGCAAAGTGGTTTCATCCTTCACGTATCTCGGTGTGTGGCTAGACAGTAAGCTTGACCTTGCCCACATTGATGCCATCCATTCTAAACTCTGCCCCAAACTCTGTGCCTTGTACTACAACAAAGACTGCTTGTCTCCACAGGAACTGTTAACAACATGTTGCTCCCGGTTTTCAACTATGCGGATGTGGTCTATGGCACCGCCCCTTCCTCTTCCCTTGCTAGACTGGACACCCTCTGTAATGCCTTTTGTTGCTTTGCTACCAACTCCCCACCAACCTCACCACTGCTCCTCTACTCACCCTTCTTATCCATTCTCCACCTACTTTCACATTGCCAGTCCTACTGCATCTCCCTCATCTCCAAATACTGGTTTGGGCCTGCCCTCTTACCTGTTCTCACTCCTCTCCCACATTCCCTCTTCCTCATACTCCCTCAGCTCCAGGGAGCCTCTCACCTTCTCCCCATCCCCACCCTAACTCCGCTGCTGGGCAGCCAGTCTTCTTCTATTGCCTTCCCTCCCTCTGGAACCTGCTCTCCTCCTCTCTCCATCTTCCTCCCTTCCCCAGCTCCCTTAAGCACCAACTTAAGCTCCTCCCCACACCCATCTACTCCTATCAGCCCTCACACTGATGTTTCCCTGTCAGAGCCCCTATCATCCTGGTGTTGGGCATCCTGCAGGGCTCTTCCTCAGCCTGTATCAGGCTCTTTCCTATTCCACATCTGCACTGCCATCATTCCTTCTGCTCTGGTCTTTCTATTTGCACATTAAATCCACTCATTGTACCTTGCTTAGCTATGTTTACTTTTTATTTGCAATTGAACCATGTTAATTTGTATTCTGTGTGGCTCTTATTTTGTACCGTTCATTGATCCTGTGTATGTTTTATTGTGTTTCCCGTCCCCTTCCTCTGGGTCACACCTGGAAATGAGCCTTGGCTCAGTGTGCCTTTCCTGGTTAACAATTATCAAATAAATAAATAAATAACTATTGCAATGCCCCCTTGCATATGGTAATCAATATTATGTAGTTTTATTTGCCTGCATTGCTCTTCAGGTGCAAACTGCTAAGGAACCAGTGCCAGTGTTAGTATGCCTACATAAAGTAAGATCAAGGTATAAGGTTTAAAGGGAAAATGCAGTAGTCTGGAACATTTCAAGTGTACAACTGCTGCTTGAATCGAGAGCAGGGTTAAGATTATTGAGAAAGGCATATGTGCTATCTGCACAGACATGTGGAATATGATCAGGAATCATAAAAGTGTCCTTGTATGCCTATATAGCCATATGCTTGTTTTCAAAGGGTAGAAAATGCCTAGGGTGTATGAGCCAGGCTAACCAAGTCAGGGTAAAGAAAGCGGTGGTATGCCTGGGTACAGACCTTCCCAGGACATTGGCCACTAAAGTAACAGGTCTGCATCCTATGGGTACCCAGTGCAGTCAGTCTGCAGTAATGTCCCCCTTCAACACTTACCACTGTTCCCTTTACCAATCTCTTGGCTGGCTCTCCTCACAAGCTCAACGTGAATACCTATTAGGCTATCTTATAGACAAATCCTTGAGGGATAAGGGGCCTCCACCCTCTAACATATCTATTTTCTTCCCTTTTCCTTGTGTATGTTTAATATGATTATTATGTTGGCCTTGTAAATGTTATTACATGCTTATTTTTATAGCCCTGCTGTCAAGTGTACTGCCCCAGCTCCATCTTGTAAATGAGCTTGTCTCAATGGTGTTCCGCCTGGCAAAATAAAGAGATTGATTGATTGATTGATTGATTGATTGATTGATTGATCTTCTAAATCCCAAATGGTGCCACTTATAGCCTCTGATCATCCTCTCTGCCGCTTCTTCCAAATCAGCACTTTGCCAGTTGTGTTGGACCAATGGCTTCCTCTGTGACTGCTTAAATGGCCTGCCTATTTCCTTCCTCTCTTTAGCGTCTAATTCCATATTCACATTTCACTATAAAGGTGCTGTTCTGGTGGACTCAGCCTGCAAATGCTTCTCCTGAGTCCTGAGTACTTTATTTCTAATGAGGATTATTAACACCGGTTTATTCATTCTAATCAGAACTAATGTTGCTTTTTGGGATGACTCAACCTGGTGCAAAGTTTTTGGTGCATTTTCATTTATTGTAAGTCCGAAACTTACTTTTTTAATGCATTGTTTGCCATATTATGCTTGCCCTGCAGTCACCATTTGTCGTATTATGTAACTTGCCTCATATTTCGTGTCCTGAATGCATTTATTAACCTCATACTTTGTTTCCTGTATACATTTATGGGTTTTCTATGACTGTTTTGTTGCCATCTTTATGTGTCAGGTCGTGCCTACAAACAGTCCCTGGGATCAGCGCATCCGCCTGATGAACAAATAAATAAACACTCTCTCCACAAGATAAATCACTACACTTTGTTTTGCCTGTTAAATTATGTTTTGTAATGTTTCCTACATACAATACATTAGCTTTGAACTGTGTGCTGACAAAACAATTTAGGTTAAAAAGGAATTCTGTCCAGATGAGTTGCTGAGTTCGTCTTACACAACAGAAGGAGGTATTAAGAATAGAATGTCTTTTATTACCAGAACACTTTCAAGTTCCATAACCACACATATTTTGTTGACAGAATGGATTATGGTATTTTACAAAATACATCTTGGCTATTACATGGCTGTAGTCGTAGGGCAAATTACTTCATGGCCACAGCAGGTTTTTAATTATTTGAGGAAATTCATTCACAGTGTGTGTTTTTGATCATTTGAAAATAACTTGAATGCTACTTGATGATCTTTTTGTCTTAACTCAGTCCAAGAGTCTCATAAATGACCACCAGGTTTCCCAAAGCATAAAGGCCGTTCAACGTTCTTTAAAACATATGAACATTACAGAGTTTACTAAAAGTACTATCACACACAAACAGACACACACACACACATATACACACACACACGCACACATACACACACAAGCACACACACACACACACACACACAGTATCCCCCCTTAAAGGCTTTCATAAATAAAATGGATTGCAAATGCAAACTTCTAGAAATACGCAAGGTAAATAAACATGATTAGCTGTTTAGGGAAGATATTTCACTTTGAAGTTTGAAACGTTGTCATTAGACAGCTGCAAGGGACAGAAAAGAAAGGCAGCTAAAAAAACACTGCTGTAGGGGAAATGCCTTTTGTCAAAATCTGACTTGGGCAGTGCAGTGTTAAGATGACTTATTCTGCCCAACGAAGGGGTACTGTTACAATCAGTTTGTTAAAAATACAGGCAAAGACAAAACATACTGACATTAGGTTGGCACTATGATCATTAGTCATTTATATTCTATCCACAAAATAAATTGCTACGTGGGGGTGGAACACACTTAGACGATTCAACAGAATACAGAAGTTGCAAGGAATGGCAGCAGCTGGCAATTTGTCTGGGGCCCTACCTCCCCGGACCTGGGGGAAGGTGCCTTCTCCTGGGGTGGGGAACAGGCCCTGGCAACACCCCAGGAGAAGGTACCACTGAGGCCGCCCACATGGTGGTGGCATCTGTGGAAAGGAGGAGGAAGAGGGGTTAAATAGAGCTGGAGGTCAGTGGTGCCCCCTGTTTTTTCTCCTTTCTTCAGATTGCCAGGAATACGGCTGTTCAGCTTCATCGAGGTAAGAGCCTCCCATTCCTTAGACAGGCTAGTGTTTAATGGTGCATCACGGACAGTGTAGCTGGCAAACCCCCTCCTTTGTTCCTAAAAAAAAAAAAGGAGAAGAGCGGTTCACAGCTCCTGCTGCCAGGGTTCAGGGTCCTAGGTTGATTCTCAGCAGGCGGGCTACATATACTGGGTAGTTAGCCTAGAGGATAGAGAAATGAGCTATGAAAGAGTTGGATACATCCAGTGGACCTGGGTTTTATTCTCACAACCTCCACTTGCATTCCGTGTGACTGAGCAAGTCACTTAACCCTCTACACTCCTGGGTCAGAGACTCCCCTTAGTGGTAGCGGGCCATGGTCATTTCCAGGGCTTTGGTGTTTTAGCAATTTCCCCATGGCTTATCTGACAGACGGGGGGGGAGGGATCAAGCAACACCCTCTCACTCCTAGCACTCGGGGGGCTAATTCTTGGCGGGCAGTCGGTGATGGCCATCGCTCTAGTGAGGGAATGCACATGGGTTTCTTAAATATTGCCAGTTAGAAGCTCAATGGCTCAATTCCAAGCCAGAAGGAGCACCAGGTCCCGGCACTCCTGTTAATCCTTTGTTTGCAATTCATGCGCCTGAACCATTGCAGTTCACGAGATCTCAGCAGCCATATTTAGTACGGCAGCCGTCATCCTTTTGACGTGGCCATACTGAGGTCCACACTGCTTCCTCAATCTCTGGGTTGCAGCCACAAGTGGGTCTTTTCCCCAGGCAACCTCAGTCCCAACTGTGAGGAGCAGGTCTACCGACCTGCTGGCATGGTGAGGTCCAGGTGTTATGGAGGGGTTATTATGGGAGGCTTGATATGAGGAACATTGGGACACTAAAAATGATGGCCAGGCTTCTGCAGCAGCCATCTTAGGTGAGGCCAAGTTGGTAGCATTCACCTATCCTTCTCCCCAGGCTTAAAGAGACAGGTCCCAGGAACTACTAGGATTCAGGTATCTGACAGTTACATTTGTTATACAGGTAAATAGAGCAGGTTACCTTCCATGGGAAATAAGATAAACTGCAGGAAACGACAAGGAAATTATTGTGAGGTTACAGAATAATGCTAAATCTACCTGGGAGCTCTGCTGGGATGATCTGTTTGCCAGGTCTGGGGGCCAGCCAGCTGCTAGGCACATTGCTCTAGCGAAGCACCAGTTACACTACCCATATTAAAAAAAAAAAAACACTGGGAATGGGCAGTAGGGGTACCGGTGACCCTCCAGGGGGACATACTCCTGGCCAGGTCACAAACATTTGGCCCTACCCATCCCATGGGTCAGCACTGCAGTGGGGTTCGCACTTCACTGTGCCCCTCCCAAGTAATTGGTCAAGTGGCAGGCTACAGAGCAGAGATATCTAGCCAGAGGAGGGAAGGGGTAAGGCGGAGCAGCAACTGGGCTCAGGTGGTGCAGCCAGTACCCCCCCCCTTACAACTGTTTTACAACCATCTAATGAGCATTTCATGGTAGTGGTTATAGTTGTCGTTGCAGGTAAAATGCCCAATCAACAGAAGAAACCATTAGCAAAGTCGACTGCAGCCCTGGAAACTCAACTGTGGCAGATGTATCAGCACAAAGACACAGCATGGTTGGAAGCATGCCCAGAAGGTGTAGAAGAATCATAGACATCAGCAACAGCAAGAGGGTCCCCGCGAAGAAGACACTGGCAGGTAGAGGGCAACCCCCGCCCCCGCTAAGGCACCCTGGACCACACAAGCAGGTAAGACAGGGTCTGAGGCTCGGAATTTTTCTCAAGAGCAGACTCTGAATCTGATTAATGTGGTCTTGGTGGGGGGCTCTGGCAGTTGAGTATGATGTTGCAGATACCAGGGGAGCAGGATTGGCCCCAATGGATACAGCACCAGTGTCAAACTCGGCATCGAGTATTCAGTGGGTGATGTGCAAGCCCCAGACCCAGTGGCTCCAGCTTCAGCACAGCAGGGACCCATAAAGGGTCTACTACTGATGAGAAGCTGGACAAGCTCATAAATCTGGTGGTGGACCTGGTGCCCGGGGTCAGGAGGCAGGTGCACACGAGTCCAGCACAGACGGTAGCGGCTATGGCCAGGACCAGTGCCCCAGCAGAGAAGACAGCCTTGACACCAACTCCCTGCTCATATGCCAGCTTTGAAAAACTGGTCAGGACACACCTGATGGAGGAGGTCAGACAGCAGATCCATAACAGAAAATGTGTCAGTACATTCTCCCTGTTAAACCAGCCGTCGGAGCAGGAAGAGAAGAAGAAGGATAAATTGGATGAGTCCGATAAGAAAAAAGTGAAAGTGCCTTGCACTTACAACTGGATAGTGACATTCTCTGTGTATACCAGTACTATCTTGCAGGCTGAGAAGGATCAGTGCCTGGCATTGTTTAATTACCAGCACAGGATCATAATGATGCATCTGTGGAGGAAAGGGGGAATGGCTTGGTTGGAGTATGACAAGGGGTTTTGGTAGTGGAGGCCGGACAATGCCACCTTGGGGTGGGGGACAATGGATATGCCACTCCTGGTGAATGTGATGCACAGGGGGGTCATGCATACAGACAGTGGGCTCCCCTTAGGGTGGCCACACCCCAATGGCATGACACAGGGAGCTCTCCCTCCCAGGCATGCTATACATACAATTAAGGGAGCTATAGTAGAGCCAACTGCAGGTTTTGGCACTCATGTGTCACCTGTGGGCAGCAGCATCCCTTCATGCAGTGTACATCTCCTCATCCACTGAAAGGGAGTTTGCGGAGAAATTGGAGAAAGTTCATTAAACCACAAGGGAGCAAGCCTGCTCACCCTGGTAAGCGTGGACAGGATTAAGCCATGGTTAGGCCAGTACCTGGACAGGACAGCCATGACCTGTTAGAGGAGGGGTTCACAGTGGGCTTTAGTAGTCCATACTTGGGCCCTTGGAAGGGGTATGAGGTGCAGAACTTGAAGTCCATGTGGGATTGCCCTCAGGTGGTCCGAGAAAAACTGGAAAAGGAGAGGCATCTGGGGGGAGGTGAGTAGTCCTTTTGCCACTCCTCCCTTGACCAATCTGACAGTGTCTCCAACTGTTAGTCCCGAAGAAGAATTTAGGATGATTAACCATCTATCCTACACAAAAGATTAATAAACAAGCTAGCCAGCCTGGGAGTGGGTTCCAGGGTGGTAGCCTGGTTAAAAAATTGACTGGACAGCAGAACACAGAGGGTAATAGTGAATGGAGTCCACTCTGAAGAAAGGTGGGTTACTAGCGGGGTACTGCAGGGCTCAGTACTGTGACCGGTCTTCTTTAATGTCTTTATAGGTGGCATTCGGAGGGGCTAGAAGGAAAAGTATGCCTCTTTGCAGATGACACAAAGATCTTCAACAGGGTTGATACACAAGGAGGGGTGGAAAGGATGAGAAGGGACTTGGAAAAGTTTGAGGAATGGTCAAATGTATGGCAGCTTAGATTCAATGCAAAGAAGGGCAACATAATGCACCTGGGAAACAAAAACCCAGGGGAAGAGCACACAATGGGGGGGGTACTAACAACAACAAAAATGAAACGGACCTGGGGTGGTTATATTAGACAACCGTAAGGTAGGCAAGCAATGTAAGAAGGCAGTAAGGAGGGCTGGAGGATACAGGGATGCATAGGGAGAGGCAACACCAGTAGAAAACAGGAAGTTGTTTTCTCTCTGTATAGGCAGTTGGTGAGACCCCATCTGGAGTACTGCGTGCAGTTCTGGAGACCCCATCTCCGTAAGAACATAGACAGGATGGAGGCAGTCCAGAGGACAGCAACCAGAATGGTGCAGAGTTTGCACCAGAAGTCATACGAAGAGAGACTAAAGGAGCTTAAATGTATATCCTCGAGGAAAGGAGGGGGAGGGGGGATATGATAGAAACTTTCAAGTATCTCAATGGAGTCAATGGAGTCCAAGAGGGCAGCATCTTTCAGAAAAAGAGATGTGCAAGAACAAGGGGTCACAATTTAAAGATAGAGGGGGGACAACTCATGGGGCAACGTGAGGAAATATTTTTTCACAGAGAGGGTGGTGGACGCATGGAATGGCCTTCCTGAGGAGGTAGTGGGGTCAGAAACAGTGGGGGAATTCAAGAATGCATGGGAAAGACATAAGGCAATTGTAGTGGGAAGGAGGCTGTTAGTTAACTAGGATCTGCAGTTTATCCAATAGGTAGGGAAATGGGCAGACTGAGTGGGCCAAGCAATCCTTATCTGCCATCAAAGTCTATGTTTCTATGTTAGAGGTGGATTTGGTGAATGACCACATTGATCCATGGTACACATCAGTGCAATATGAATCATCTGACAGGGCCATCGAGGTGGTGCACAGGGCAGGACCTCGAGCCCAGATGGCCAAAGCGGACATCGTGTCAACTTTTTGTCTGCTGCCAGTGCACCCAGATAATAGGGAGCTCCTGGGCATGAAGTCTGCAGGGAAATATTATGTAGACAACTGCATGCCTATGGGATGCATGATAATGTGCTCCATCTTCGAAAGGTTCAGTTCCTTCCTGCATTGGGCCATGACACAGGTTTCTAGGAACTTGGGCCTCGTTCACTACCTTGATGATTTCCTGTTCATGGGACCAGCTGGGTCTGTGATCTGTGGATTGACCCTGGCCACATTTGAGGATGTGTGCCAGGACATCGGGGTGCCCTTAGCACTGGGGAAGGTGGAACCTCCTAGTTTGCTGATGTCCCTCCTGGGCATTGAAATTGACACTGTTGCTCAACAGTGTCGCCTAACTGGGGATAAGCTGGATGCCTTGCGGGTCCTGCTGGAGAAAGCAGAAGGAGCCAAGCAGGTTACTCTGTGGGAGTTGCAGCAACTGGTAGGGCATCTCAACTTTGCTTATAGAGTTATTCCCATTGAAAAGACTTTGAAATGCATGGTGAAGCTGGGCAGGGATTGCAAGAAGCCACACCGCAGGATCCAGGTTACAGAAGGGTTCTGAGATGACTTGCAGGTCTGGTGGATATTCATGACTCACTTCAATGGGGTGCCGATGTGGCAAGAGGGCGGAGATGGCTAGCCTCTGGAGTTGTTCACAGATGCAGCTGGAGGGCTTGGGTTCAGGACGTACTTCCAGGGTGATTGGTGCATGGCACAATGGCCTCCAGAGTGGACAGCACCTGGACTACACAAGCAGATAACACTCTTGGAGTTCATTCCAGTGGTAGGGGCATTGTGTGCGTGGGGCCCGAAGCTGAGGGACAGAAAGGTCTATTTCTGGTCAGATAATATGGGCATCGTGCACACCATCAATGGCCAGCAAGGGCCAAAAGGCCCTCTTGGAAACCTGATGTGCATTTTTGTTTTGAAATGTATGCTGCTGAATATTCAGTTTAGGGCAGTTCACATACAGTACCTGGTGTTGACAACAGAATTGCAGATGCTGTATCTTGTTCACAGTGGCAGAGATTCAGGGAGCTGCGCCAGCAGCTGACAACAGCCACAGATGGTTCCTCCCTTTTTGTGGAAGGTGGTGACCTCGAGACTTGGAGATGCACAGGTAATTCCACTGCACCACAGGCAAGGGAAGCCTATTGCCAGGAGGTAGAACACTATCTCACAGCATGGGTAGATGCAGGATGGCCCAATACCTGGCCCATCCTGGTGGATCAACTGTGTGGGTACATCATGACTGCCAAATGGGAAGGGTGGCGGGTCACCATCTCTCTGGGTTATCATAGTTTTCCTGGATGATGAGGTTCACTGACACCACTAGGGGCTTCAAGGTTCAGAAGGTCATGGAGGGCTATTGAAGGTCATGGGGCACCCTGCCAGATGGTCAGCGACTTATCATGCTGCAGATCTTGGCCCAAGTTTGGGCAGCATTGCTGTCAGTGTGCAGAAGCACTTAAGAGGCAAGGCTGTTTGACACAATATTTCTGGTGGTGTTCTGTGGGGCATTCCAGGTTTCGGAGCTTACACAGGCCACACAAGCTGGGGGTCACAGTCCTGTTGATCGAGGATGTGGTTGCCTCGAAGGAGGTCATTCTTGTGCATTTAAGAAAGAACAAGACTGATCAGAGGGGTAGGGGCTGCTGGTGCCCAGTAAAGGCCCTTACAGGCTCCTCCTGGCAGGACTCGGAGAGGACAAAGGCTTATATAGCCACTTGCCCAAACGTGACAGCCTATCAGTTTCGACATACCTTGACTAAGGTCATCCTGCAAGCCGGGTTGGACATCCAGGAGTTTGGCACACATTCCTTTTGGATCGGGGCAGCAACAAATGCTAGGAGCTTAGGATGGTCTGATGGAGAAATCTAGGCTTTGGGGTGCTGGCAGTCCCAGGCACTGTTGCGCTACATTTGCCTGCATTTGCAGTAACTTTCTTTGTCTCTTACAGGCTCCCCAAAGACACCAGAAGCATATGGATTTGTGGTCATTCCTCCATCTAGTGGACAGCAGTGAGAGTGGCCAGCTAGACAGGGTGAAGCAACCTAGCAATACCTCTGAGGACAGTGTGAATCTGATGGCTGGGAATGAAGGGCATGAACTGAAGGGAGTTGCTTCCAAAGTTGAAGGAAGAGGGTCACACACAAAGGAACCCAGACATTCTGCTGAGCCACCTTGGGGGTGAAGACTTGGGGTCTCGGAAGGTGATGAACCTGCTGCTGGTGGTGAAGGAGGATTTGCACTCCATAAAACACTGGTGGCCCCATGTGGTCCTCATTTGGTTGCACCTGATCCAGAGAGAGCACTGGGCACATGCCAGAGCCATTAGAGCAAACAATGTTGAATGCATTTGTGTTAATTGTGAAATGAGAGCATTTATGGAGTCTGTGTGGGGAACCGTGGTGAGACAGGGAAATTTATGCCTCCCACCAGGGCCTCTATGTTGAGGAGGATGGGGGATTGTGGCACAGAGGAATAGTCAAGCTGCTGAATTATTTTAAGTAGGTCTTGGAAGCACAGTTAGGGTGAGCAGCTTAGGGGGTCGGACGGTGCCCATCCTGTGGCAGCTCAGGAGGATCGCAGACCAACGGAGCAGGGGGGAAGAAGGGGGGATGAGCCAAATTCTTCCAAAGGGCTCATTGCCTCCAGTTGGCATGAGGCCAGTGGACCACTGGACCTGGACCCGGAGGAGGGGGGGGTCACGGTCCACCCTCATCAGGTTATCCTGCAAGAACAGCGGCGCCAGACGGCGGGGCAGACACAGGCTTCTTGGTTACATGACCTTCCCAGGAACTACTGTATATCAGCTATTCAGGCACTCACCAGGGGTGGCCCTGGATTGAGGACAGGTGTGTGGGAGGCCTGAAGAGGCAGCATATCCTCCCGTCTGTGCATGCTGCTCATAATGTGTGTGCATAAGGCGATAAATTCATGACTGCGGTTATTTCCCTCCAAGACCTGTGTTGGTGTGGTTATTTCAGGGAAGGGGTAGTGGAGAGCTACCAGAACAATAGAGAAGCTGCAAGGAATGGTAGCAGTGGGCAATTTGTCTGGGGCCCTCCCTCCCTGGATCTGGGGGGAAGGAAGAAGGTGCCTCCTCCTGGGGTGGAGAACAGGCCCTGAAAACACCCTAGCAGGAGGTATACCACTGAGGCTGCCCAGAGGGTGGTGGCATCTGAGTAGAGGAGGAGGGGTTCACTAGAGCTGGAGGCCAGTGGCTCCCCCTCTTTCTACTCCTTTCTTCAGCTTTTCACCCGCCCACCATATTAAATGCAGGGCAGGGTCGCCAGGTCAGTTAGGGCCCCCTTTGGCCCATTAGGGATGACTGCACTAGGGATTGGGGAGTGACTTTTCCCAGGTTTCTCTCCAGGTAAGGGTTTTTCTGGGGGTTTTGTCTCCTCCAAAGGGTTGCAAAACTTAGACAGAAAAAAATAATAATAAAAACAGTAGTAGAAAAAAAAACATACTATAGAGAGCTGACGAGTGTTTTAATAGAGAATGCAGTAAACTGTCGCAGCCATGTGTGGCAGCTCAGGAGGATCACAGGCCGATGGTACAGGGGTAAGATGGGGGGATGAGTCAAATGTTTCTGAAGGGCTCATTGCCACTGGTTGGCATTAGGCCAGGGGACTGCAGGACCCGACTCGGGTGGAGGGGGTCACGGTCCACCCTCATCAGGTTATCCTATAAGGAAAGCCGTGCCTGACAGGGGCAGCCACAGGCTCCTTGGCCACATGACCTCCCCAAGAACTACATCAACTATTCAGGCAGACACAAGGGGTGGTCTTGGATTGAGGACAAATGTGTGGGAGGCCTGAAGAGGCTGTGTATCCTCCTGGCTGCACACTCTGCTCATAATGTGCATGCATAAGGCAATAAACGCATGGCTGTGGCCATTTCCTCCAAGACCTGTGTTGGTGCGGTTATTTCAGGAAAGGGGTAGTGGAGGGCTAGCAGAACAACTGGAGGTGCGATGAGAAGCCCTGGTAACTAAACAAGCAGAGGTGGAGCTCATGTACGTAGGGCAAATCTGCATGGAACTGAAGCCAGCAGGCTATGCAATCAGCAAGCACAACAACATACATGTGATATCTCCCTCTTTACGCTGGAGACTCCTGTTTTTTTTTACTGAATTCCCTCCCTCCCTCCTGGGAAACAAAATCTCCTGCTTAAGTAAAATTCTGTCCAAAATGTCCATGTTTTTTGGGCAGATAAAGACACATACAAATTAAATCAGTGATGAACAATGTATCTGATAATGTTATATAACTTATTGTTTATTCTTTGTAGTGCTTATTCTTGACAAAATGAAAGACATTAAATATTTGTAATGACTTTTTTCTTATTTTTTTGACACCATTTAGGGACAAACTCACAACATTACGGCATCTCCCTACTAGCAGGCCAATCTCCCTCCTAATTTGACCCAAATCTCCCTCTTAAGCAAGTTGGCAGGCCAATCTCCCTCCTAATTTGACCCAAATCTCCCTCTTAAGCAAGTTGGACATATCACATGTATGCAACAATCAAGGAATTCTAGAAAGTGGAACAGCCAGGGTAGGCGGTCACTCGATTCAAAGGGAAAGTATAAATATTACAAGAATACTTCAACAGCTATAGCACCCCCAAACCAGGACTACTCTAGGCCAAGCCCAGCACTTTGCATCATACTAGACTCAATACAAATCCCCCACACTAAATTAGCAAGGCAAGGCCATGCTGGATAGCCTCTTTATGGAGCCATAAATAGAAGCAGTGATAACATTCATTCATTCACAGTACCGTAGGAAGGGTGGGGCGGATGTTGCACCAACCCCAGGCGCATGCCTCCAAGGGGCGCAGTTTTGGTAACTTAAATTATTTTTTTTTACTGTAATTACAGTGGCTTCCAGCAGGGGTGCATCCGCGGAAGGACCAGCAAGTGTTTGGGGTCACATGGTCACACTGTCTAAGTAGAAAAAAAAGTCATGTGGACTGGTGGTAACTGGGCGAGCCAGCCGCAGGCAGCGCCAGTGGAAAAGGTAGGGGGCAGAGCAGAGCACGCGTACTTGTGAGAGGTTGTTAGAGAGAGACTACACTAGAGTAGAGAGAGAGAGAGATAGTCTTAACCTTTAGCAAGAGGCAAGCCGAGAGCTGATTCTGAAAATACGTAATTAATGTAAGCAGCAATAAGTACTGCACTCTTCCTCCATCTTCCTTGAGTTGCTTTCTTTTTTATTTATTTTATATCGGGAAGAAGTCTGTCCTAGTATCACACAGTCTGTGTGTGTGTGTGTGTCCTCTGACGGAGTCTGACTAGTTGAGGGAAACTTGCTGGGTCAACTCGCATCATTCTCTTAAGGGTCTTAGTTTGTTTGCGATGGGGGAGGGAGGTGGGCATCTAGTCTGAATCCCATTGAAAATGTTTTTTTAAATGAGTAGTCACGTCAGTAGTGTATATGTGTTGTGTTGCTGAGAGTAAGTGACACCATGAGGACTTCCAGTCTGCTCTCGCCTCCTCCTCCGTGTACCTCCTCCTCCCTCCCTCACTCCGTTCTCAATCCACGGACACTAAGCTGAGGACAGAGACACTCTTTGGACTGGACATAGGTGATTACTAGACAGTAATTACTAGTAGTAGTAGTATTATAACTACTGAGACTGAGTCAGTAAGGGCCTTAGTTTGTTTTCGATGGAGGAGGTAAGCGGCTGTCCAAATGACCGAATCCGATTGAAAAAAAACATTTTTAAATAAGTAGTGTGAATAAGTGACTAGTGACAACACCATCGCCAGCACCTCCAGTCTGCTCGCCTCTGTGGGCCAGGGCTCCCGCCCTCCTCCTCCCTCCATTCTCCCTGGACACTGAGCTGAGCCTAGGACAGAGACTCTTCTTAATTAGACTGAGTCAGTCTGTGATGACTTGCTGTCAGCGTCAGCTGTCGTCTTGCTGAGTCTGATAAATAAAATAAAAAACTAACACATCTCCAAGAATCCAACCAAGAAATTCTGACCTTTATTTCCTTGTGTGTGTGCCCCCTGTGCCTGCCTAAGTGCCTGGATAATTTTTTTGTGTGAATTGATCATCACGCTGGTCCTCCTATATGTCCCCTTAGTTCAATCTTTTCTTCGGAGCTTTGATTGTAATTGTGACATGGGGGGGTGCAGGGGGCATCCGATTGAAAAAAAAAAATAAAATGAATGAATACATTTCCTTTCTGGTGTGTTTATTACAATGTTTTGCGAGCATTGCTGACTTTACTCGAGGTGGGTGGGGGATCAGGCTCCAGCAGTCAGCAGAGCAGCAGGAGAGACAAGAGTAGAAGTCATTGCAACAAAAAAAAAGAATTCAACTTCCTGGCTAGAAGGCTCTTCTGTTCATACTCTTTCTCTGTGAGTGTGCTGGTCCAGCACAGAGAAAGAGAGTATGAACCAGAAGTTTCTAGCCAGGAAGTTGGATTTTGCAAATAAGAATATTGTTGCTGTTTTGTGTTATTATTTGAAATTTTTTTTATAGATTTTATTACTTTGTTGAAGTTCTGTATTTGTTTCTGTTTGCCCTATTTAAATTCACTGCTTACTAGTCTGTACCTCATTTTTGTAGTGTACAAATTATTTCACTAATGTGTGAGTAAGTGAGGATGTGGAATGACAATGAGTTATATAATATTGTAACATGGCAAAAATCTGACAGCGATAAAAACGAATGCTGATAGGAGCAAACGTGTCAGCTGGTACAGTAGCAACATGGCATTATGAGACGATAATGCCATGTTGCTTCTGAAGTACACAAAGTACCCACGAGAAGAATAGGAGTGGTGTGGTCAGTGGGAAAGGAGAAAAAATGTGAGTCAGACAGGCAGAAAAGAGCAAGATAGTAGGATTTAGGAGCGGGGGCAAATGGAACAGAGGGACGTGAGCAGGAGTAGAGACACAGACTTTGTGAATGAAGAGATGGAGAAAATGCAAGCAGTGTTCAGCCTGTGTGGAGGAATTCAAACGGAGGAATGGGTAGAGAAAGAGAAGTAGTGAGATAGAAGTGCGGCACACAGCAAGGAGACAACAGAGAAGAGGCAAACAATCAGTAACCCCAGCCCACAAGTAGTGAGAGAGAGAGGAAGGACCGCGCCGGAACACGAAGCAGTAGGCGCAACATCCGCCAACAGATTTCCACAGTGTACGGGACCGCAAAGTTCAACTATGCAGGAGGAATCACACAGCAAGAGCATTCCACAGACACCGGATGACTACTAGCAGGTAAAGAAATGAGTAGGGAAACAGAGAGAGCGAGTAGGATACTATGAGCAGTGAAACTCAGCAAAGGACGCTGCGAATATGCAAATGAGATACGGGGAGAGTGTGGAAACGGGAAAAGAGGCAGGATAACAGTCCTCCTAGGTAAAATATTGAATGAACAGCTGCGCAGAAATCCTCGAAATGTGCAGCAATAGTTAATAGTAATACAAGTGCTTACTGTGTATGAAAATAAAAATAACCATATCTGTATGTAACAGAGTTGTATCAAAAGAATTGAAAGTAACAGTAAAAATTAGGCCAGAACTTATCAGTGTCAGAGTCTTTTGTCTTGTAGAAGTCCAGACATCTGTTGTACATAATAACCATCCTGATGTCCATGTTACAAGCGCATTAATCCCCTCCGAAGATGGCATCTAATGGGGAGTTAATGCATGGTTGGTCATTGTACGCACTTGGCCTGCGGCCTCGTGCCACAACGGCCCCAACCATGCATTAACTCTCCATTAAATGCCACCTTCATCGTGGATTAATGCTTACAGGTAGACTGCTGGTGGTGTTGGTGGATGAGGGAAAATGTTGCTTGGCCATGTATCAATGTGGTGTAAGGGCACTGAGAACAGCACTGGCAGTTTTATGCTATCATCCACTCTTTGTGGGCAGAATGGCTAACATGAAACTCAGTTTCATGTTGGCCATTCTGCCCTCAAAGAGTGTGCAACAGCATAAAAACTGCAGTATTTTTGTTGGGTGTGCCGGGTGTGGCATATTCTCACAAGTCAAAGCAAATGCTTTGCAGAGAATGAATATGGAGTCTGTAAAAGCATCCTCACCTGTTGGCGTTCATGTTTTTTAGTGTGTTTCTGTAGGGAATGTTACTGCCAGCAGCACTGCAGCCTCACAACTGTGAATACATCTGTGCTTTCTCCTGGTTACAGCAGTATCTCCTAAATCCTAATTAGTGCAGTGAACCCTGATGGTTATAACACTCTATCTCCTCTCATTACACCAGTATCTCACAGCTACTACAGTGACATCTGCCAGCAATACCAGTGTACCCTCCCAGGTGTATCAATCACCTAACTATTGCTGTAACTGGTATACTGACTTACTCTTTCTGTTAGCCTAACACATACAGTAAGTCACTATACCAGTTACAGCAATGTCTGCTCTCAGTTATATCAGCCTTTGCTCACATTTATGCCAGTATAGCAGTGTCCCATTAAAGCAGTTCCTCCTAGTTACAGTTAAACAGTGTCTCAGTTACAGCACGTTCTCTTCCCACTCCAGTTATGCTAGTATCAGCTTCCAGTTACACCAGTGTCTCTTCCCAGTTACACCTCTCAGTATTTCAGTTACAGCATTGTCTCCTTCCTTTTATGCCAGTGTCTTCTCTGAAACACAGAAACATAGAAACTTATATTTGAGAGCAGATAAGGATCACTTGGTCCATCCGGTCTGTCCACTCCTCCCTAGTCTTATTTAAATAATAGAATATGCCCTTGGCTGCAGCTGCTTCCCCACAAGAAAACAAACAGTACACACAGTACTTTTGTATACATAAATAGAATGTGAGGGCATTCGCCAACTGTGAGGGTAATCGCCCTTATATTCTATTTATACAAAAGTACTGTACATACTGTTTATTTTCTTGTGGGGAAGCAGCTGCAGCCAAGGGAAGTCAAGTTTAGTTGAAGTTAGTAACAAAACATGTAACAAAAGTATGTTTTTTTCTTCAAGAAAAGCCCCAAAACTCACCACAGAGCATGTACACCCTTAGAGCTTCTGGAGGCCTTGAGGCCCCAAAACCCACGGCTATTTTCTGGGGGGGGGGGACAAAATTTGTCTGTTTCCCAGAGCACCAAAATGCCTTCCTATGGCACTGTTTCATTCAAAATGGTATGGTACCTAGCTGGCCCAGCGGCGCTGAGGGTTGAGGCACTGGACGCCACACCTCGCGCTACGCCGGTGACCTGGGTTCGGGAACGGATCCGGGCTGCCAGGGGTCAGCAGGGGAGAGGGAGGATGGCACATCCTGTGACTGCTCTCCTTTCTCTGGGATAGGTGTATGGGTTCACGTCGCTCTGCAGCGGTGCCTGACGGAAATCGGGCGCACTACAGCAGCAGCTCGTAGCAGAGGGCTAGAGCTCGGTAGATGTCTGCATGTTAGTGCTCCAATGTCATTGCATGTTGGACTCCAGGGGGGTGAAAATCAGGCAGAAAATGGTGGGGCAGTCATGGCGGCTGATGGCTGTGCACTGCGCCCCCGACCTAGAGAGGTGTGCCCCCCCAGGTGTTGGCCAGACTGCGTGGAGGACAGCATATCATAGACTGGACCCGGGTCCAGGGGTGCGAGTGCCAGTGGCCGGACAACCGACATGCACACTCCGTAGAAGGAGAAAAGAATAGCGTGATAAAAAAAATGGTATGGTACCTGACTCTGATAGTTTTACAGGGGAGTTTTATAAAAAATAAAAATAAAAAAAATAAAATCAGAGATGAATGAATCCGAGCCATCCACAAACTGTTCAATAGGTGTTCAAATAACATACTAGACTCTTGGCAAGAAGAAGCCCTAATCTTCCCAAAGGAAGGTGTCTTGTTGAGTAGTGGTGCTCTAGGAATCAGTTGGGATTAATATAATTCAAGGGGTAGGGCTATAGGCACCTATTTCTATTTAAATGTGGGGCTTCCGGTGTCATGTTGAGCTGTCACTCTTGTAGCTGGTTGAGTGGGGGAAGTTGGCTCATTCAGGGGGTGGGGCTATAGGCACCCATTTTTAGTCAATCCTCTTTCTTGGCTCTCCAATGAGTGTCTCACCATGTGAGTGGCTCCCACCAGAGTGGCAGTAGTCTTCAGCAGAAGTCACCAGGACAGGCACCTAGGAGGCATGAACTTAATGCAGTATTCTTTACGCCACTTGTATTTAGAGGGTGTTAGTTTTAATTAGTAATGTTGTATTAGTCTAACTGCATTTATTTTTCCACTATATTTGTATTGATTTTAAAAATGTGAAATATTTACAAAAGACTGCATGATTGTGAGATCACAACTGATACATAAAGCAATGCTGAAGTAGGATACTATACTCACGTCCCTCTTGTACACATTGAGGGTTACCACAATACTGTATGCATTGGTGAATTCTTATTGAATCCTCTAAAATTCCAAAAAGGAAAGGAGCTGAACTGCAGCAAGACCCTGAGTACTTTCTGTTGCACAAAAAAACAATGAGTTCATACACAGTAGAGACATTTAACATGGTTCTGTATGTACAGATTTACATTCACACAATCCCACTAGTTACCATATTCCATGAAACTCTCATAGTAATGCCTTTAAAGTAGCTGGCCTAGCCATATTGTCCCAATCAGTGCTTACCAACAGCACCAAATCTGGCCTTATGGCTTCTGCATTTTCCTAAGGGAAAAAGCTGGGAGAGTGACCTAGTGAAAATAAAATAAATACATGCCACCAAAGCACTGCTAATTTAAGTTAGGAAGTATAAGTTGCATTTTAAACACATTTTTTTGCACCAAAGTCCTGTAAGCACCCCTTCAGGAGCTTACTAGCTAATTTTTCCAGCATTGGTGCCTGTACGTCTGGATGTAGGGCCTGCCTGCCACCAGCAGGGGTCCCCTTCCTTCAGGGGTATAAATAATGGGGTTCTTGGCACCAGTAGGGGGAGGAGAGAGAGAGAGCAAGCATAGAGAGAGAGAGTCGGGTCAGCCCTCTAGTTTGGCCATGAGGGTCGCAGTGGGGCCGGGGTGGGCTGTCTGCCACCCTAGTCCTCCTCCCCTGAAGACCCATGAAGGAGTGCGGCAGTTTGGGCCACAAAAAATAGTTTGGGGAAGCCATTTGGAGCACTAGTTTGGAGTCCTATCGGTGCTGTTCGAGGCAGCCCACCAAGTGATCTCTGGCACCTTGGTAGGGGTAAGCACCGATGGGGGTCCTGTTCTTGAAAATCTCTCACCTATGGGTAAGTGCAGCCTGAGTGCCATGTGATTTGTCTGTGGTCGGGCCTGCTATGGCAGAGGGGGCTTGGGGCATGGTCTGGAGGTGGCAGCCTGGATCGTTGAGTGTTTAGTGGTGGCAGCCTACCCCTTTTCCCCAGTCTGGTAGGGCCTCTGCAGTTTTTGGGCTCTCAGGGGGTGCAGCCTGTGGAGGCATGAGGAGTTCCTTGTGGGGAGTGGCTGATTGGGACCTCAGGTGGGGCAGCAGTCTGCCTGGGTGCTCCGTGTGGTACACTAGTTCGGCCCTTGGGTGGCAGCAGTCCCACAACCGAAATCACTGTATGAGCGGAAAGTGCCTTGGGTGTCTGGGATTACCAGGGATAAAGGAACTCCTTGGGATGCTTGGAGCATGCATGTGGCATCAGTGATTGGGTGGCAGGTAGGTTTTCGGTGGTACTGTTCATGCTAAAAATGAACACCGTAAGGGGAAAGAAAGTTTCACAGCAATACAGCATCCCCCCCCCCATTTTAAAGTAACCCCAGTGTTAGAAGGCAAACAAGAAATGGGATTGGGACAGTAGAAACATCTCATGCTGTCTCAGTTGCTACCTTGGACTGAGTATTGTTGAGACCAAAAGAAAGAGATTAAGGATATGGCTGTTTGAAGGAAAGTTGTGAAGTGCAAAACATATATGTTAGAAATGCTGCTTAGTCGAAGTATATTCCTGTGTGGCCTTTCCAGACCACCATTTAAAGTGCTGCTGTCAGGAACATAGCCTTTTTGGCTCAAGGGGAATTTCTGCACGAGACAAAGTCAATCTGTTGGAAAAAGAGATTGCTGCAGATATAATGTCAGGTTCTGTACCTGTAAAATGCTCCCACCGTGTTTGAGTACCCCAACACTCCATGGAGTGGTGTATCAAATTATTCGTTTACATTAAATCAGTTTTGCTCTTTTGATTCCAGAGTGGACATTGGACTTAATTTATCAGAACTGCTTCTGTTTGCATGTTAACTAACATTGCCCTTGCAGATAGCCCACCGAAGTGAAGAGACATACCTGCTCCCCTGCAATGCGAAGCCAACTCGCAACATTTACAAACCAGGTAAAAAACATATTCAGTTTTCTTGTATTGTGTTTCTGGCTGTACAGTGCCCTCTCCCACAATCGTAACATCTGTCATGCCCCTAGACCCCGTGAGTGGGGGGCTTACGGTCCCAAACTCAGTGAGTAACTGGTTTGTGCCTTTGACAGACCTGCAGCATGTGGTAATAAAGAGCTGCAGTCCACTGCATGAGTCCTCCTGGGTCTCTACTCTCACTGCAACATCCTTTCAAATTGCCTCAGTTGTTCCCTGGCTTCATTGAATCCCCCCCCCCAAAAAAAAATAACAAGTGACAAGGGAAACAAGGGAAAAGGCAGGTCAAGGGGAACTTCAGGGAGCAACATAAGTGGGTGTGAAAAAGCAGGGAGGCAGGCAGGGAGGGTGTAAGGTGTGGAGACCATGTGTGTCAATGCAAGGCATCTCAGTAATAAAATTCTGGACCCGGAGGCCACCATGGAGGAGGCTTGCCTGGATTTGTGGCCATAACAGAGTCATGCTACACTGACAGCAATGACTGGGACTGGGATATATGGCCATACCAGCTTACTTTCTGTTCAGGAGAGACAGGGAAGGGAGAAAGGGAAGTGGGGTTGTACTACATGTGAGGGAGGGAATCAAGGCCATGGAGGTACAGGGTACCGGGATGAAAAGGAAGGACTGGAGGTGCTGTGGATCATCCTGGAGACAGGGGATGGGGACACTATCCATACAGGGGTGGTATACAGACCTCCAGCACAGGGAGAGGAGTTCAGTAAGGCACTTAGGGAAGACATCAGTAGGATGGCAAGTAAGGGGGAGGTGCTGCTAGGTTGGTGACTTCAATCTGCAAGATGTGGACTGGAGCCTTCCAGCTGCAGTTTCTGCAAGGAGCAGAGCCATCCTTGACTCCCTACAAGGAGCTTTTCTCAAGCAGCTAGTCCATGAACCCACTAGGGATGGGGCAGTGCTGGACCTGCTGCTTACAAACAGGAACAGCATTGTAGACGTCACAATGGGCAGTCCCCTAGTTACCAGTGATCACTGTTCAGTGTGGTTTAACATTAAGATGGGAGCAGAGGCAAACCACACAAAGACAAGGGTTTTGGACTTTAGGAGGGTGCACTTTTAAGAAAAGGGAGACTTCCTCAGGAACTGCCTAGTGGTTGGGGGGGGCTTGTCAGGGAGAGGTAGAGAAACAGTGGGAAAATAAGAGAGGGCATAATTAAGGCAACCAGCCTCTGCATGAAGGAAGTGAGTACAAACAAAAGGAAAACTATACAAGGCTGGCCCGGCACCACTGAAGGTTGAGGCGCTGGACACCACGCCAGCTACCTGGGGTCGGGAACAAGCTCGGGTTGCCGGGGATCGGCTGGGGAGGAGAGGATTGAGCATCCAGAGGATAGCTCTCCTCTCCTGGGGAGGGTGGGTACTGGACTCCCCGGCAGCAGCAACTCCCAGTGGAGAATGGGAGTGCAACAGCCGGGGGGGTCACGCAGGCAGGAGTGGAGGCGACAGCAGACATCTGCAAGAGGGGTGCGGAAGCCCGCTCAGCTTGTGTTGGACTTCATTGCACATCTGTGTTGCTGGGGTCACGATCACGCTCATGAACAAGGGAAAAAAAAAAACTTGGATGAGCAAATGATGACACCGGCCCCATGCCCACCGGCGGATCCCGCCCACCTAGTCCCTCGATGTCCTCAACTCTCGGACTGCCTGCAGCCTGCTAGATGAGAGGAGCACCAGTGTAGTAGTGGTGGTGGTGGCCCCACCCTGGGGAGAAAGCCAGGGAGCTGAAGAGCTGCAGGTAGGTCCTGAGGGTTCGGAGTACGGGGGGACTAAGGTTGGGAGGGTTTCAGTTTGGGTGAGACAAGCCGGTTGTCTGAGGGAGTCTTGGATAACAGTGACCGGAGGGAAAAAGAAGGTAGAAAAAAAAAGGAAAACTATAGTTATGGTTCTCTAGGAAGTGGCCATTATGGTAAGGAAAAAGGGTGGCATTCAGGAAGTATAAGTAATGCAAAGGGAGGACAACAGGGAGATGTACCAGGTAAAACTGAGGGAAACAGGTAAGGCAGTCAGGGGGGCAAAGGTACTGACAGAGGGAAGGATAGCCAGGGGATACGTAAAGGGAATAAGGTTTCCTTCAGGTATGTAAGTGAGAAGAGGAAAACAAGGGGAAGGGTAATGAGGATAAGGAGGGCAACAGAGTGAATCTGCGCAGAAGAGGACCACGGAAAAGCATACATCCTGAACAGGTACTTCTGCTAAGTCTTCATAGTGGAGGGAGGATTGATCACCAGGGAGCAGCAAGAACAAAGGGGGCGGGGGTGGACTCAAGTCAATTTTCAGAGGAAAGAGCCATAAAGACATTTGCAGCTCTGAAATGGACAGAGCTATGGAACCAGGAGGGATTTACCCAAAGGTGCTTAAAGAACTTAGGGAGGTGCTGGCTACCCCGCTGATGGCCTTATTCAACAGCTTACTGGAATCAGGCATGGTTCTGGAGGACTGAACGAGAGCAGATGTGGTCCCTCTACATGAGAGCGACAGCAGGGAAGAGGCTAGCAATGACAGGCCTGTAAGCCTCATCTCAGTGGTGGGGAAGTTAATCGAAACACTGATAAAGAAAAGGTTGGTAGAGTATCTTAAATCTAATGGGCTGTAAGACCAAAGGCAGCATGGATTCATGGGTGGGAAGGGGGGAATGCCAGGTACATCTGATTGATTTCTTTGACTGGGTAACTGGGAAATAGGTTAGGGGGCAGTGGATGTGGCCAATCTGGACTTTAGCAGGGCCTTTGACACCATGCCATACAGGAGACTGATTAAGAAATTGAGCAACCTAGGGGTGGGATCAAAGTGGTGAACTGGGTTAGAAACTGGTTAATGGATAGGCAACAGTGGGTGGTGGTTAATGGCACTCACTCTAATGATGGAAGAGTGTGCAGCAGGGTGTCGCAGGGCTCAGAACTGAGACCACTCCTCTTCAGTATCTCCGTAAGTGACGTTACAGATGCACTGGAAGGGAAAGCATGTCTTTTTACAGATGATACCAAAATCCGTAATAAGATGGACAATCAGGAGGAGGTGGAAAGAATCCATAGGGATCTTCAGAATCTTGAGCAGTGATCAAGATGGTGGCTGAGATTCAATGTTAAAAAGTGCAAAATCATGCACCTAGGGCATAGGAACCCAAGAACTGAGTATAGGATGAGGGGGTACTGTTAGTCACTAAACAGGAAAGAACCTTGGTGTTATCATATCTGATCATCTTAAAGTGGCAGGGCAGTGTGACTACGCAGTGGGTAGGGCCAGTGCAATGCTGGGATGCAATGGGAAAGATATCTCCAACAGGAGGAGAAAGGTGGTGTTGTCACTGTATCGTTCACTAGTGAGACCCCACCTGGAGTCTTGCATCCAGTTCTGAAGGCTGCACCTCAGAAAAGACATAGACAGAGTAGAGGAAGTCCAGAGGATGGCAACTAAAATGGTGCAGGAGTTGAACCAAAAGCCCTACAAGGAGAGACTGAGGGATCTCAACATGTACATCCTGGAGGAGAGGAGAATGAGAAGAAGCATGATAAAGACCTACAAGTACCTCACAGTGATGAACAGGGTGCAGGACGGGGTCTATACAGCACCAAGATCAGAGGGCATGCAATGAAGCTGGAAGGAGGGGGTGGGGACAAGAGGAATGTAAGGAAGTAGTACTTCACTGAAAAAGTGGTAGACACATGGAATTGAGTACCAGTGGAAGTGGTGGAGGTGGAAACAGCTGGGGGCTTCAAGCATGCATGGGGCAAACATAGGAGAACATTAGTAAATAGGGAGAGTGAGGGTCGCCAGAGACTAGCTAGGGTCTGCAGAGACACTGTCGTCGGGGACCATCTGGGCAGGCTGGGTGGGCCAAGCAATCCTTTTCTGCTGAGAAATTCTGTTTCTATGTTTTTAATACAAATGAGTCATACAGGATGCAATGCTCTTATAAACAGTTCTGCCAGTGTCATGCTGCAGAATACTGCATGTCCACAATATAATCCTTTGGCAATTACTCCAGTTCATCGTGCGGGAAAGTGTGACATGCTTATCACACAGTGCTGCATCCTGGCTGATTTCGCTTTACATCTTTCCTGCATATGTTAACTTCAGTTTGGCTGGCAATCATAGAGAATGAGATACCAAATTCTCTTAGTCCAGAGCACACCACATCAAAACTGTGGCAGCACTTCTATGTAGCATAACTCGGGGCAAACAATGGACCAGACAGCCACAGCCTAGGATGAGTTGGCCCTTCTCCTCTGCAGCTTTTTAGACCTCGTCCATCTGGTACATAAATATTGGAGATGAGTCTGGAGTAGGGGTGGCATTCCCCTCTTTGGAGGTGGGAGGTGTGCTTCTCGGCTGTGATGAGCTTTGAAGGAGCAACTTAACTAAATGTAGCCAGGAACTCAGCACAAATGAACAATGGAATGCTTAAACCCATTACCGTCAGGCAAATGTTTAAAGGTCAGGGTTACTGCTGTAAAAAAGTCACAAGTCCTGCGTATCTGCTCATGGCTGCTTACTTTTCAGGGTACGGTACTGCCTTGGATGAGGTTTCATGACCAGTTCAACCCCTGCCCAGTACTCTATTTGTTTTTGTGAAATATGCACATCTCGGGTGTGGTACCCAACACTACATTCACACACGTCTCCTGATTTCCCACTAATCAGTGATAATTTGAATTTTCTACTAACACTCTGCCTCAGACAGAGTCAACATGGGTATACTTCATATTCTGGGCTTTGTCTTCACAGAGCCATGACTCCCACCAGATTGCAACAGTTCACCATCACCAAACTGGGAGGTAGGGTAACCGGTAACCCCAGAGGTTATGGACTCACCTGGCAATTTTCATTTTTGACTTGGCAGTCTGACCAGTGACATTGGTCGTTGTTCTGGTTTCAGTCAGCACTAAAGGTTTTCTCCTTTCTGATGGCAGGCGAGGGTCGTGGGTCAGGCTGGTAGGTGACCTATAATTGTTGTTTTTATCCTGTTGCTGTCAGTTATTTGGTTACTTTTTTTCCCTACCTGTATTAATCAATTTTGTTCCAAGTCACTGCCTTGGCTTAATCTGACATTTGTAATGGTGCATTTTTTTTATATCTACTGCTTCATTCATTGTATTCGTGCTGTTTTATCTGCTTTGTACTCTCCCTGGCCATGCCTGAAAATAGACAGGGTTTTTGTCTGGTGCACTTACCTGGTAAACAAAAGCTAAAGAAATAATAAATAAATGTTCTGCTCATGCTTTCTTGGTGAATCAAACATTGGATGAAAACCACTCTGCGCATCAGGGTTGGGCTGGAATGTCTCCCCAATTAATGTCTGAGCCAGTGTCTGTCTGCTCCTCATCCTCACTTTCAACCTCCTCTGTTGGGGAAAGGCCACATGGTTTGAGGTTCATGGTGGTCCACTGCCATCCACAGAATGCAGTTTGTTGTTGAAGGGACCCCAGTACAGTGACCTTAGCTGTAGCTTGATCCCAGAATGCCCTCTGAATCCCTGTTGGGGGTCATTGGTGGTTCAGAAACTGCATGCACTTCAACCCCCATTGTGGACCCACAGGCTCCTCTTACTAACATACTAAAATGCCAGCAGAATAGGCCTAACGGTCTTTCGTGTCTGCTCGTTTGGTCAGCCCCCACCCTGGGTGCTGACCTTGCTGTCCCCCTCGCCTTCTCTGGCTTCTCCCTTCCCAGTTCCAGATATTCTTGCTGCATTGGATTTTGCTTCCAGAACCCTTCCCCTGTACCTGTCCCACCCGCTCTTGAGCCCTCCACTGTCTCTGCCTCCACCAGCCCCCTAGGTAGTGCATTCCATGGCTCCACCACCCTCTCAGTGAAGTAGCACCTCCTCCTTTCTCCCCTGAATCTTCCCCCCTCCAGCTTCCACCCATGCCCTCTAGTGGCCCCTTCCTCCTTCCTTCGAAGCACCCTGACTGTTCCTCCCCTATTTACCCTCTTCATGTACCTGAAGACCTCTATCATGTCCCCCCGGTCCCTTCTCTCTTCCAATGTGTACATATTTAGCTCTTCGAGCCTCTCCTCATAGGTCCTGTCCCCCAAGCCCCAAATCATTTTGGTTGCCCTCCTCTTGACCCTCTCCAGGAGGTTAATGTCCCTCTTTAAGTGTGGCCTCCAAAACTGCACGCAGTACTCCAGGTGCTGCCTCACCAAGCAGTTATACAGAGGGAGCAAGCATCACTTCCCTCCTTCTGGAGGTGATCCCCCTAGCGATGCATCCCAGCATCCTGTTGGCCTTGGCTGCTGCCCTCCTACAAGTCTCAGAGTTGTTCATCTTGACATCCACCACCACCCCCAGGTCCCTCTCAGCCATCGAGACTTGTAGTATTTCCCCAGGGTGTACACTTGGCCTGGGTTTCCTGGCTCCCAGGTGGAGTACCTTGCATTTCCCTGCATTGAACCTCAGCTTCCACTTTCTAGACCATCTTTCCAGAGCTCCAGGTCCCCTCAGGGCCACCTCCCTCCTCCCCATCCACCACCGCCCCCAGTTTTGAGTCATCTGCAAAGAGACTCATCCACTCCTGATTCCTGTCCTTATGTCAGATACGTAGGCGTTGAACAGAAGGGCCCAAGGACTGATCCCTGTGGGACCCCACTAATGACCCTCCTTGGGGATGAGACTATCCCACCAACTACGACCCTCTGGGTCCGGTCCTGGAGCCAATTGCCTATCCATCTGATCATCTGGTTTCCCACCCCCATTTCTCCTAGCTTATCCAACAGGCCCATGTGAGGAACAGAGTCAAATGCCTTGCTGAAGTCTAGAAAGAGGACATCCACTGGTCTACCCAGGTCCAAGGCACTTGTCACCCAGTCATAGAACTCCACCAGGTTTGTCTAACACGATTTCCTTGGGATGAATCCATGCTGTCTATCGTCCAGGCACCTGACTTATCCAGGTCCCCCCCTAGCCTCTCCTTGACAATGCCCTCCATCACCTTGCCCACCACCGATGTCAGGCTGACAGGCCTGTAGTTCCCTGCCACCTCCCTTGATCCCCCCTTGTGGATAGGCACTACATGCGCCACCTTCCAGTCTTGGGGCATCCTCTTGCTGACTCCTCCAGTGGCTCTCAATCCATGGCTAACATCACCTCCAGTGGATAATCCTAGTTAGCAGGTCTTTCCTCCACTACTGCGTGTGGAGGATCTAATGGCAATATGTCATCACTGCTGGCTGAGTGATGTCGGTCTTCAGTCAGCTGCTTCTTCATTCAAGTGAGAGGCCCTTCTAGGGCAGGAAGATCATCACCCACCTCCTTGATCACAAACAATGGATTCTGTGCTGGCACACATATGTTGCAGTGGATGTAACTGCAGTCCCTGACCTCATCTGCAAGTTGGGCACAGCCACAGCAAATCAGTCCCTCACACGGGAACTCTCAGTGCTCAAGCCTTGAGGTAGCAGAGCATACAGCAGATCTAAAGCACTCCAGAACTGCCAACATCTCTTGTGGTGGTGTCAACACTGTGATGATCTGAGTCATGACAATGAGTATTTGGCATCTGTGGTCATGTAACCCCCCTGCAAATGGGGGTTCCCAAAAGACTTCCAGGAGCTTGCTTGAATGCTCCAAGCCTGAATGGTGTTTGGCGTTTAAGCCATTTATCAGTGAGTGTTTTTAGAACCTCTGGTACTGTCTCTTTAAGAGCTGTCTGCTTGCAGACATAATTAGCTTGTATGGGGGGACTGTGTGCTTCTCTAAGTACCACTCGAGCTGCTGCCAATTCACTTCATTTTTGCAGTCACTAGGAGTGCAAAGGGAACCTATCTGAAAGATGTAACTGTTTGCCAGAAACCATTTAGAGTGATCATGAAATTACAGTTTGTCTAACCTGCTTTCTTTTGCAGTCAGAACAGTGTCTGCTAGTTCCCCATTCTAGTTTTGAACTGCTGAACTGGACCAATCAGTGTGGGGTAAGCTAGCTCTAAAATGGTGCCTTGGACGAATCAGAACTTGGACTCATAATCTGAGCCAGCCACAAGAGGATTGTATGGCAGTGACTCTGGGAGATGTAGTTTAGACTTCAGTGCCTTTTGGACCAACAGCAGCAGTCTATTGTGGTGACAGCCAATCCAGTCAAGAACTGGGAGGAACTCAAAGGAAGTGCCCGGTTTTGTCGGTTGGAGTTTCAGTTGAGCTTTGCAGTGAAGAAGGAAGGAGCCCTGTGCTTTTCAGTGTGCAGTTTTAGTCAAAACGTGTGTAAGGCCCAGAGTTCCGGGTCTGCAGCTTGTGTAACAGCTTGTTAGGACTGAATCCGTCCTGTGAAAAGAATCAAAGGATCTCTGAAGAGTAGAAACCAGGCTCACCCTGTAGAAGACTGGAGGAATTGCTGAAAATTGCACTCTGTCTGTCAGGAACTGAATCTGCTGTGTGTTCTCCGGGTATTGTGCAGTAATTGCGATCGGGATACAGATGCAGCCTGCCTGGGTACTTTCTTTTATATGGATGTGTGAAGAGGTTTGTGTACCTCAAGTGAGCCCTGCTGACATTGAAGGACCCTATCTTATTTGGAGGTCGTGAGTACTAATTCAGGGTCGCTCCTGTTGAATTGCCACATTAAATCCAAATGGAATTACTGTACTGCTGACTGTTTAATTCTCCTTTTCTCTGTGTGAAAGGGCCCTACCAGCTGCCACGGTTTGGACTAGCCACTAGGGCTTGGGTACCCAGGGACAGTAACTGATAGGGATAGGCCTGTGCACAGAGCCATAGGTAGATTATTAGAGTGATAAGCTAATTAACCTGATTTCCCTGTCCTTGTTATATCCCCTAAATAAATCAGAGCTGCTTGTTTCAGCAAAGTTATACTGCCTGAGGTATGTTGTCTATGTTAAAGTACTGTACTGTGATTGTTGCACTGTATCTCATTTCACAGGAGGTCCCAGTGCCGGAACCAGACCTGGGGGTAAGTGTATACTGTGAAGGTAATTCTGATATATTGTGTGGGCCACTAGTGGGAAGAAAGGGGGGTTGCAGTGTCCCAGAGGGCTGTGACCAAGCAAGTTTAACTATTGCAAACCCTGACCTCTGGGTGGAGGCACCCGCCATTGGATCCAGGCCCCTCAACCTGTTAGTGGCAAATCAGGCAGGGGTAGTAGCCCCTGGGATAGCGCCATCTAGGGTTACATCTTGGAGGCTCACCGCTGGGATTGTGTGTCCTCTAGTGGCCATATTTACTGAACCACTGTTAAGAAAAAATGGGTACCCGACAGAAGTGGCTCTGCACCGGTTGGTGGAGTGGTGTACTGGGAGGAGATCGACCCCAAAATGCTATGCTTATCCTGGACATCCCCTGGGTATCACATCACGGACACTGTGCAGGAGTACTTTCCAAGGTGGAAGGTTTACAAAACCCTGTGGTGGTGGGTCGGCATGCTAATCTGCTCACCCACACTTTCCTGGCCCTAGTAGAGTTTAGATCCCATAGATAGCTCCAAAGTGCCACAGACCATTACCCAGAGGGAGCCCTCACTGCTTGGAGAGTGATAACTAAGGACAGTAAAGACCTGGGGAATCAGCCCCACCACTATCTGAAACTTTTGAGGAGAAATTTGCTGAATGGTTGCTGGGAGAGGGAAAACTGTGGAGGACTTGAAGAAACTATTCTTGCCACCTGGGGTGTTCCTCCCCAACACCCTCTCCTGCTCCAGTGCCCGTAATGGTGGCTGAACCAATGCAGACTCCTATTTCTGCACCTGCCATTAGTCACGACTCTTACCGAAGGTTGAGGATCTTCTCTGGCACCCTCCCCACCCCCCAAGGGGAGGATGACTGGGAGACCTGGATAGACTATGTTGCCCCCCAAGTGCTAGAATGGCAATGCTCGGAAGGCGAAAAGCGAAAGAGGGTTAGTGAGAACCTCCGAGGTCCTGCCCTGGCTACCATCCGTGCTAAACGGGCCAGTAACCCTGAAGCGACTGCAAGGCCTATCTTGAGGCCTTGGAGAATGTGTATGGGAGCCCAGATTCTGATGAGGACCTATGGTGGAGAGTAAGAAATGCACAACAGTACCAAGGGGAGTTGTTGTCTGTGTATGTCTCTGCTGGAAAAATTGTTGCAAGAATGCCTCAGAAAGGGTAGTTTGCCAGCGATTGAACTGGACCGAACCAGACTGGACAGAATCTTAAGTCTGCCCCTTTCAGAACTGCTGTTGCTTCAGTTACGCCTGGCAAATCGACTGGAATCCCCACCCTCCTATGATGAGTTAATGAGAGAAATTGAGGAGTTGAGAAAAGGCGCCTCGGAGGTACCTGCACCAACAGCTGTGGCTATGACCCGAGTGACTGAGGGTGACCCATCAAGTGAAGTTCAGGGGCAGAGGTTGACAGTCAATGAGTGCTCTGACAAGGAAAAGATATGCCACAATGGGGCGAACTGTTGAGAGAGATCCGGGAATTCAAAACAGTCCTTTATGAAGGCCACGCCTGCAAGTAAGGCCTTGACCTATATCCGACTGCATCTTCTATGGGGTGGGGTACCACCCATGTATCTCCTGCTGATAACAGCTCCAAACTCAATTCCTTGACCATGGAAGTGGAGAACTGACGAGATGTCTCCAAATGCTTATCACTGACAGACAGAGATGGCACCCAGGTTTCCAGTTAGTAATACCCCGCCCTGGCTCCCAGTGTGGCGCCTCGGCCAGCTCAAACTCCAGAAAGTATGTTTTGCTATAATTGTGGGAAAGATGGGCACATGAAAAGGGAATGCCAGTCCCCAAAAGACACTGACAAAGTTGCATATAGGCTACAAGGAGAGCTTCGGAGAAGAAATCAGTGGTTAAGAGGTGCACGACATGATCCCAGTGAGGGCACCAAAAATGCTAATTCACGTCCTTTGTGGCAAGGTCAGTTGCCCAGGCCCCCACTACCGCCTCTCCAGACTGGTCCAGAATAGTGGGTCCCTCCATGGAGACCACTGTAAAGGTGAATGGAGTGTCTACAAGAGCTGTATTAGACAGTGGCTCCCAAGTGACAATTATGTTCCAGGATTGGTATCAGAAGCATTTGTCAGACGTACTCTTACAACCATTAGAAGGACTGCATGTATGGGGGTTAAGTGAAGGCCTACCCTATTCTGGGTATATCCGAATTTGGCTGTCTTTCCCCACCTCCGTGGCTGGAGTGGCCAACAAGTAGAGACCCTAGCCTTAGTGTGTCCCCCACTGGACTGTATGATGGTGTCCTTTGTTGATTGGAACAAATGCTCATATGTTCGGAAGGCTGGCACAGTTGTGTTAGAGAAAAACAGGGTCAAAGACTAGTAGAGCTTTAAGAGTTCCAGCTTTAATTAAGAAGGCCTATGAGGCACAGAGAGATGCTGAAAAACAGAACCAGAGGAACCGGTCGGAATTAGGGGAAGAAGGATCCTGAGTCTCTGATCCTGGCGCCAAATGCCCAGTGTACCTTACAGGGAGAGGTCCGATCAGAAAGGATGTTAAGAATAAAATATTAATGTTGGATGCACCAGGCGATGGAAAATTGCCAGAGGGACTGCTGGTCAAGCCTAGTATTTTGCCCGCTAGAGCCATGCTTATGCCAGAAGGGTAATGGTCCAAGTTCATAATGTGTCTGAAAGAGACATTCGAGTAAATAGAGGTTGCATCCTGGCTAATGTGCATTGTGCAGACACTGCAGTGCTACCCAGCAGCAAGAGTTCAAGGAAGAATGACAGAGTAACGCCTGACTTGTTTGATTTCGGCGACTCCCCGCTGCCAGCTGAATGGAAAGTGAGGATCAGTGAGAAGCTCGCCCAGAGAGACCAGGTGTTTTCTTTAAAGGAATGGGATGTAGGATGCGTGCAAGGAGCTGAGCACAATATCCGGCTGCATGACGAAAGACCATTTCGTGAGAGGTCTCGACGCCTGGCACCTGCTGACATAGATGATGTGAGACGGCATCTGCAAGAGATGTTAGCTGCTGGTGTAATACAAGAATCCAGAAGCCCTTATGCTTCCCCATTGTGGTAGTGAGGAAAAAGAATGGAACAGTAAGGATGTGTGTGATTATCGCACCTTAAACCGCGGATATCCTGATCAGTACACAATGCCCGCATTCAGGATGCTTTGGACTGCCTAAACGGGAGCAAGTGGTTCTCGTGCTGGATCTCCGCAGTGGGTACTACCAGATCCCGATGGCCCCAGAGGACGTGAGAAGCGGCCTTTATCTGTCCGCTTGGTTTATGAATTCATGAGGATGCCTCAAGGGATTTCAGGTGCCCCAGCCACTTTTCAACGATTGATGGAGCGTGCAGTGGGGAGACATGAACTTACTAGAGTGCCTGTATACCTAGATGATGTTATTGTGTTTGGCAGCTCACTGGAGGAACATGAGAGCAGATTATTTAAGGTATTGGACCGACTGGAGGACTTTGGCCTTAAACTGTCCATTGATAAGTGTCAATTCTTTCAAACATCAGTAAAGTATGTGGGACACATAGTATCCACCGAGGGAATAGAGACCCACCCAAGTAAAGTTGAGGCCTTGACCACCTGGCCACAGCCCAAAATCTAAAAGAACTGCAAAGATTCCTGGGATTCTGTGGTTATTATCGGCGCTTCATCAAGGACTATTCAAGAGTGATCCGCCCTTTACTTAACCTTACTCAAGGGTATCCCCCAACCCACAAAAAATACCAAAAGTCACGGCCCTCAAGACTGAAAGAGTGTATTTTCATCCGAGTGAAGTATTTGGGGCCCGCTGGACTCCTGATTGTGAGACTGCTTTTCATGAGATCATATATCAACTTACCCATGCTCCAGTGCTGGCCTATTCCGATCCAAGAAAACCTTACGTCCTGCACACTGATGCTAGCTCAAGGGTTGGGGGTGTGTTGTACCAAGAGCACGTGAATGGCCTGAGACCAGTGGCCTTTGCCAGTAGAAGCCTGACCCCATCCGAAAAGAACTATCCTGTCATAAGTTAGAGTTCCTAGCTTTGAAGTGGGCTATTGTTGACCAATTCCATGAGTACTTGTATGGGGCTAAAATACTAGTAAAAACTGACAATAATCCTTTGACCTATGTGCAGACCTCAGCTAAGTTGGATGCCACTGGCCATAGGTGGCTTTCTGCATTATCTACATATGACTATGCTCTCGAATACCGAGCAGGTCTGAACCACATAGATGCTGATGCTCTCTCCCGGAGGCCTGTTCCCCAGAATGATTGGGTCCGATTGGCAGAACCTGACATTCGGCACTCTGCCGAAGTTTGACAGGGAGGAAACAATGTCCACGGACGCAGTGGACTGCATGGTGGATTGCTTGGGACCTCTGAGAATTGCATACCTGCTGCTTATTGCCACTTTTCTGCAATAGACATTGGTGCACTGCCTCAGTTGGACAATGACAGTATTCGCGGGCTCAATCCCGTGATCCCATGATCAAAGCAGCTTTAGAAGCCCTCTATGCAGGAAAAGATGTGTCCAAATTACGCTCCACTGATTTGAGAACTGCACTGTTATACAAAGAAGGTCCTAAGTTGAAACTGATCAATAAACTGTTATACAGAGAAACAGTAGACAGAGGGGACAAGTAGACAAACAACAACTAGTGCTGCCCACTGCCTTCGAGACTCAGTACTGAGGTCCTTGCACAACTACATGGGGCACCTTGGTATAGACAGAACACTTGACTTGGTGAGATCCAGATTCTATTGGCCTAAGATGGGGGCTGATGTGGAGCAACACATTCTAACTTGTAGTCGCTGCCTTACAGAGGAAAGCTTTGCCCCAGAGGGCTGCCTCCCTTGTTAACATCACCACCAGTGCACCCATGGAGCTGGTCTGTATTGATTTTCTGAGTTTGGGTCTGATCAAAGAAATATCAGTAATGTGCTGGTGGTCACTGACCATTTCACGAGATATGCCCAAGCTTTCCCACCAAAGACCAGAAAGCATCCACTGTGGCCAAAGTACTTGTAGAAAACTTTTGTTCACTATGGGGCTCCACAAAGAATCCATTCTGATCAAGGGAGAGACTTTGAGAGTCGCCTGATCAAAGAGATGCTTTCTCTGTGGGGAGTCGAAAGTCCAGAACCACTCCTTACCACCCCCGGGGATCCACAGCCTGAACGTTTCAACCGAGACTTTGCTAGATATGCTAGGCACCCTGCACCCAAAGGACAAGCCTAGATGGAGCCAACAAATTAGCACCCTGGTACATGCTTATAACTGCACCAAAAGTGATGCCACTGGATTCTCCCCTACCGCCTGATGTTTGGAAGAGAAGCTCGACTACCAGTAGATGTGTGTTTTGGGTCTCTCCTGATGGGGTTCAAGCTGACAACTATTTACAGTATGTGCAAAGTTAAAGGCCCAGCTAACTCATGCGTACTAACTGGCTCAAACCATGGCTGCCAAAAGAAATCTGGCCAACAAAGAAAGGTATGATAAAAAGGTGAAAGCACAGGAACTCCAGGAGGGAGATCGGGTATTGTAAGAGAAATCTGGGACTGCATGGCAAGCACAAGATTGCTGATAGATGGCACCATCTCCTCACATTGTAGTGGGCAAACTAGATGATCTGCCAGTGTACAAAGTAAGGCCTGAGAATAATTCAAAAGATGTAAAACAATGCATAGAAATCATTTACTGCCCATTGGACAAATCTTAATTGAGTCTGAGCCCTAGAAGATGCCCCTCTGGACCAGTGACTAGAGCTGCTGCTAAGAAAAGATCTAGAAAGTCTGCACCTACAGAAGCAAAGTTAAAGTGTTCCCCTCCACAAGTCCCAGTTGAGCATGACTGTCAGTCCATATCGGAAGAAAGTGAGAGTGACTTTGAATACTACCCTTCTTACGAACTGAGTCAATTGTTTCGGGGCAATCCCCTAGTCAATACTGGAGATGAAGCTGGGCCTTCTGGACTGTCTAAGCCCCAGCTTCATCCCTGAGCCAATGCTCCCAGAAAGTGAAGTGCAAAGCATCAGATCAGATGAAATGGAATCATTGTGCATGGTTGAACTGTTTGAGCTTTCAGGGAGGAAAATGATAGATTGGGGCAGACTGGTGATACACCTGAAGAAGAAGAGTATTTTGAGTGCCCTGACAGTCCACTGCCAGTGTCCGAAAGCTCTCCATGCGAGCCAAATGTTGTGGACTCAGAAACTGTAACTCCTGGAGCTGAAAGTGCCCCAAGTCCTAGCCTTCTACCCCATGGAGACTCCTGACAAGTGAGGACAATGCTGAAAATGAGGCTCAGAGTGCAGAGACTATAACAGTTCCCCTAGAAAGACTGGTCGAGCTGTAAAGCCTGTGGTGCACCTCAGTTATGATTCACTTGGGAGGCCTGTGGACTTGCCTCTCAATGTTGTCCATAAAGGAGTGTATGTGTCCCCAGCTCATTGCCCAAACTGAGCATCAGTGCTAACTCCAAGTTACTTGTGTTGCCCTTCTAGTATGGTGCCCTGCCCATCCAGCCCCAAGGTAACTGATAAGGAAGGCCCTCTCTTCAGGTTTCATGTACAAGAGGTAATAACTTGAGTTATGGTACAATGTGTATGTAATACTGTGTAAAGAGGATGTACTGCAATGTTTCAGAAATGTGTTCTTGGTAAAATGATATATTGACTGATGATTACATGTAGCAGCCTAATGCAAATGTATATGGTTGCAGTTGAAACTTATGGGTACTTGCTGACGCGACGCCAAGCTTTCCCAGGCCAGGAAGGGTGTAACCCCTGCAAATGGGGGTTCCCAAAAGACTTCCAGGAGCTTGCTTGAATGCTCCAAGCCTGAATGGTGTTTGCATGTTAAGCCATTTATCAGTGAGTGTTTTAGAACCTCTGGTACTGTCTCTTTAAGAGCTGTCTGCTTGCAGACATAATTAGCTTGTATGGGGGGACTGTGTGCTTCTCTAAGTACCACTCGAGCTGCTGCCAATTCACTTCATTTTTGCAGTCACTAGGAGTGCAAAGGGAACCTATCTGAAAGATGTAACTGTTTGCCAGAAACCATTTAGAGTGATCATGAAATTACAGTTTGTCTAACCTGCTTTCTTTTGCAGTCAGAACAGTGTCTGCTAGTTCCCCATTCTAGTTTTGAACTGCTGAACTGGACCAATCAGTGTGGGTAAGCTAGCTCTAAATGGTGCCTTGGACGAATCAGAACTTGGACTCATAATCTGAGCCAGCCACAAGAGGATTGTATGGGCAGTGACTCTGGGAGATGTAGTTTAGACTTCAGTGCCTTTTTGGACCAACAGCAGCAGTCTATTGTGAGTGACAGCCAATCCAGTCAAGAACTGGGAGGAACTCAAAGGAAGTGCCCGGTTTTGTCGGTTGGAGTTTCAGTTGAGCTTTGGCAGTGAAGAAGGAAGGAGCCCTGTGCTTTTTCAGTGTGCAGTTTTAGTCAAAAAACGTGTGTAAGGCCCAGAGTTCCGGTCTGCAGCTTGTGTAACAGCTTGTTAGACTGAATCCGTCCTGTGAAAAGAATCAAAGGATCTCTGAAGAGTAGAAACCAGGCTCACCCTGTAGAAGACTGGAGGAATTGCTGAAAATTGCACTCTGTCTGTCAGGAACTGAATCTGCTGTGTGTTCTCCGGTATTGTGCAGTAATTCGATCGATACAGATGCAGCCTGCCTGGTATAGTGCTTTTTATATGGATGTGTGAAGAGGTTTGTGTACCTCAAGTGAGCCCTGCTGACATTGAAGGACCCTATCTTATTTGGAGGTCGTGAGTACTAATTCAGGTCGCTCCTGTTGAATTGCCACATTAAATCCAAATGGAATTACTGTACTGCTGACTGTTTAATTCTCCTTTTCTCTGTGTGAAAGGGCCCCTACCAGCTGCCACGGTTTGGACTAGCCACTAGGGCTTGGGTACCAGGGACAGTAACTGATAGGGATAGGCCTTGCACAGAGCCATAGGTAGATTATTAGAGTGATAAGCTAATTAACCTGATTTCCCCTGTCCTTGTTATATCCCCTAAATAAATCAGAGCTGCTTGTTTCAGCAAAGTTATACTGCCTGAGGTATTTGTCTATGTTAAAGTACTGTACTGTGATTGTTGCACTGTATCTCATTTCACAGGAGGTCCCAGTGCCGGAACCAGACCTGGGGGAAGTGTATACTGTGAAGGTAATTCTGATATATTGTGTGGGCCACTAGTGGGAGGAAAGGGGGGTTGCAGTGTCCCAGAGGGCTGTGACCAAGTAAGTTTAACTATTGCAAACCCTGACCTCTGGGTGGAGGCACCCGCCATTGGATCCAGGCCCCTCAACCTGTTAGTGGCAAATCAGGCAGGGGTAGTAGCCCCTGGGATAGCGCCATCTAGGGGTTACAGTCATACTCAGTAAACAGACAGAAGAGTGGCACTTAACCACACAACCATACAGCAGCTGATCACTGCACTGTGGATTCCTTCTTCCCTTCTCGAGGCACTGGGGGAACTGCTCTACCTCCCTCTTGCATCCTACATTGGAAAATCATTTGTTGTGTTACTGCATGGCAAGACCAGGACAACCAACTCCACTAACAAATGTCCAAAACTTCCTTTGGCCAAATAGAAACATAGAAGTTGTCAGCAGAAAAGGACCCCTTAGTCCATCTAGTCTGCCCTAAAAATATCCTACCTAATGTTTCACTGCAGACCCTTCCTGATCTACAGCCTTTCCTCCTCCCAGCCCCGTTACCAAGGTCCCCCTGTGTCTATCTCATGCATGCTTGAATCCTGCTACCGTTTTGGTATCCACCACTTCTTCTGGTAGTCTGTTCCAGGCGTTCACAACCCTCTCCATGAAGAAGTACTGCCTCACATCCCCTCTGAGCCTACCCCCTTCCAGATTCATATTATGCTCCCTTGTTCTTGAGCATCTCTTTCTATTTAAAATGCCACCCTCTTGTACCTTATTGATACCCTTGAGGTATTTGAATGTTTCTATCATGTCTCCCATTTCCCTTCTATCCTCTAGAGAGTACGTATTTAATTCCTTGAGTCTTTCCTCGTAGTGCTTATGTTGCAGGCCATGAATCCTTTTGGTTGCCCTCCTCTGTACTCCCTCCACCCAATCTATGTCCTTCCTAAGATGTGGCCTCCATAACTGGACACAGTACTCCAGGTGGGGCCTCACCATCGATCTATACAGGGGTAACATCACCTCCCTCTTTCTGCTTGTGATACCCCTCCCTATGCACTCCAGCATTTTACTAGCCTTTCCTGCTGCCTTATCACACTGCCTTGCCACCTTTATATCATCAGATATGATGACCCCCACGTCCCTTTTCTGTTTTGTTGTTGTCACTTCTTCACCCAAAACCGGTATGTTGACCTTGGGGTCCTGTGCCCTATGTGCATGATTTTGCACTTTTTAGCATTGAAGACTACCTGCCGTACCCTTGACCATTCCTCCAGTTTTATCAGGTCATTCCTCATTTTGGCTACCCCTCCAGGTAAATCCTCTCTGTTACAGATTTTTGTGTCATCTGCAAACAGGTATACTTTCCCTTCTAGCCCTTCTGCGATGTTGCTAATGAAGAGATTGAAGAGGACTGGTCCCAGAACTGACCCTGTGGTACCTCACTGGTTACCTCTCTTTCCTCTGAGAGTACCCCATTTACCACCACCCTCTGGCTTCAGTTACTCAGCCAGTTTTTTACCCAATTTACTATCTTGTGCCTCACTCCCGTGCTGCCCAGCTTGTTTAACAGTCTTCTGTGTGGAATGGTGTCAAAGGCCTTACGGAAATCTAGGTAGGCCGCATCCACTGCCCCGCCCTGATCCACTGTCCTGGGCACCCAGTCAAAGAAATCAATCAGGTTTGTCTGGCAAGATCTCCCTCCAGTGAATCCATGCTGTCTTGGGTACTGCAATCCATTGGCTGCAAGGTATCATAAGCCAGGTGTTCGCCATAATTTTCCGGTGCTCATTGTCAGAGGGGGTCTTCCCAGACTCCTTGAAAGAGGCTTTGGTAAGACCCCTCCTGGAAAAAACATCATTAGACCCTGACATCTTGGCGAATTACCGCCCTATCTCCATTCTCCCCTTTCTGGGCAAGGTTGCAGAGAAGATTGTGACGCAACAGCTCATGGAGCATTTTGTGGCCTTCATTATCTATGAGCCACTCCAGTCTGTTTTCATGTGAGGCATACACTGAAACATTGTTAGTTCTGGTGCATGATGACCTCCTTAGGGAGAGAGATAGTGGAGAGGGGTCAGTTCTCATTCTCCTCGATCTCTCCTCAGCATTTGACACGGTGGACCATGCCGTACTACTGAACCATCTCAGAGAGTACTGTGGGCTTGCTGGCACTGTCATCTGCTTGTTTGAGTCCTACCTTGTGAACAGGAAGCAGCGGGTAGTGATGGGGAATTTCTCCTCCTCCTCCTCCTCGAGCTGTCTGTCCTGCGGAGCACCTCAGGGTTTGGTCCTGTCGCCGATGTTGTTCGCTGTGTACATGCTGCCCTTGGGTGAGCTCATCAGGAAGTAAAACGTGGGTTTTCATTGCTATGCAGATGATACCCAGTTGTATCTTTTCTTTGCCACTGGAACATCTGACGCTGTAGAAGTGCTTAACAACTGCCTAGCTGAGATTAACGACTGGATGACCTCCAGCTGGTTGCGTCAGCACCCCAATAAGATGGCGGTATTGGTTGTGGAATCGAACCCCAGGCATGATGGGACTGCCTCTGGTGTGGCAACTGGCCTTTTTCTGGGGTCTACACCATTGATGGCTTCCTCTAGGGTGTGCAATCTGGACGTATTCCTTGATGACGGATTAACATCTGAAGCTCAGGTGTCGTCAATTGTCCAAAGTAGTTTCTATTATCTGAGGAATATTGCCAGGATCAAACCCCTAGTTCTGCTTGAGGATCTTCCTACCTTAGTGCATGCCTTTGTGACATCCAGGCTTGATTACTGTAATGAACTCTACTTCAGGGTCTCTGAAGGGACCCTTCGCCAGCTGCAGTTGGTGCAGAATGCTGCCACTAGGCAGCTGACAGGACTCTCCAAGTTCAGTCATGTCACCCCAGTGTTGTGTGAACTGCTCTGGCTGCTGGTCAGGTGGAGGATTCTCTTCAAGGTCGGCTTGCTCACCTTTAAGGCTCTACATGGTCTTGGCCCTGGCTATCTGACTGACCTCCTTACACCTGCCATGTCTGGCCATTTCCTCCATTCCTCCTCTAGGGGCCTCCTGGCAATTCCTAGGATGAGGTTAAAAACTGCTGCTGGTGACTTCCAGTGACGCCATGATCAGAGCAGCAGCTTAGGTTGCAAGGCTCCCCCTGAGACCAACTTAAAAACCTCGGTATTTACACCCAAACATCGGTAAATAAGCACAGCAATACACCCAAGAGGTTTTAAGATGCCCAAAAAGAGAGGTGATGTTAAACTGGGGTCTCCGAGGTGTGCAGATGGGAGGAGATCTCAAGATGAAGATTCTGAAAGCGGTGACACACGGGCCTCGTCGGCCTCCCGCCACAGTACTTCACAGGCCGACCAAGTGCCCAGTCGATCCTGCAGTGCCATATGACACAGATGCTCACAGAAATCTGTGACTTCAGAAAAGAGAGGAGGTCGACTGCTGCTGCCCTCAGGACCGACCTCAGCAAACTCGAGAAGAAACAGGATGGTTACGAGGAACAACTGACAGCGACTAACAGGAGAGTGGAGGAAACTGAGAGAGCCATAGTTCAGCTGCACACGCAGCTAAGGGGCCTTCAGAAACGCGCCGAAGATGCAGAAAGCAGAAGCCGTCAGAATAATATCCGACTCTTGGGGCTCCCAGAAAGAATAGAAGGCACAGACATTATCTCCTTTATCCAAAAGTTACTGAGAGAGACCGTTAAATTACCTGACACGATCACACTGGAGATGGAGCAGGTCCATCATACCCTTGGTCCTAGGCCTGCAGCAAGCGATCGTCCCTGTACCATCCTCCTCAAATTCCTCAGACACCAAGAAAAAGAAACAGTCCTCCATACAGCGTGGAAGCAGGGCTCAGTGTATTACAAAGCTCACAGGTTGTTCCTAGAAAATGACTTTGCCCCTGAAGTGATGACACGTAGAAGGGCCTATATCCCAGTGATGAAGGCACTTAAAGCGGCAGGCATACGTTTCCGAACACTTTACCCCACAAAGATGGTGATCCAGTTCAAGGAGGGACCCCTCACGTTTGAAAATGCAGCTGCAGCGATCACAGAGCTCAGAACCAGGAAGATGGAGATCCCGCAACAGCAAACGAACACCGAAGTGCCCATTGCAACAGAGCTAGCCCAAAAAGCTTGGACTATTGGCCAACGCGATGCCAGATGGCGCCATGGAGCTGAAGCTATCCAAACAATAATTAGTACTCTGAAGTCCAGGACCCAAAGCCCATGGGAGCAAGATGTGAACCTACAAGACCCTGCGACATGAACAATCGCAAGTACAAAATGTGGACTCAGTTAGACTAGGATGACCCACTGGATCTACTACTGCATAAAACTTGAATAGGCCCAATAAAAATTAGAGCAAAATGTATTGAGATTAAGGCAGAGGGAAGGGGGTGGTAAAGAGGATTCGGAGGTTGGGAGGAAAGGTAGGATGTGAGGGGGGGGGTTGCTCAGCTCACCGATGAAGCGGCAATAGTCCCTCTAGTCAGAAGGTGCGATGATATGATGTTGTCCCGTGGAATGGTAAACAGAGGTGATCTTTTTCATTGTGGATACCATCTGGAGCCTGGGGTTGGGAGAGCACTTGGGAGACCGCCCGGGAACAGCGGGCCGATGCAGGCCGATGGAAAGGCTTCGGCCTAGTTGGCACATGCTGGCTTATCTACTGAATCCGTGGCTAGGCGGATTTCCCTGCGCTCTATCGGCCCAAAGCTTAATGCGACAGTGAAGAGGGAGGTGCTGCACTGGGCAGGCTATATCTGCCGCATAAAACCAGGATAATGTAGAGAGCAACAGGATCGGGCGAGATATAGGATGAGCAGGAGAGGGTTTGTGAAGGGGAACAGCCTGACCAACTTCTAGAAGTCACCCGAGGCCCAAGGAGGCTTTCACCCGTGGACTCCTGTGTGCTGGGATTCTAAGGTGCGGGACTTGGATGGTGGAGCCTGGTATGTCCAGCGCATAGTGTGTTTTGGCTGCTACACAACGGGAGCACTGCTGCTGAGGCTCGAAGCGTGTGGTTGGGGGATTCGGGAAGGGGGAGCTGCCTATCACCTCATCACATTGCCTGGATGGGCAGAGGGTGGAGGAGGGATGGAGGGATATACCCTACATTAACATGGACAAGTGATAGCGCTCCGTTCTCCTAACACAGGTGAATTGTGGAGGCTCAAGAGCATGGATGCCCTTGGGGGAGTGATGGGTGGGTGAAAACTGAGGGGACGGGGCAGGGAAAGGATGTCCACTCCAGGGATCTGCCGGAACGGATGCTGTCTGAACCCTGAAACACGAATGAAGGGGGACACCTGGCCCTCCCTGTGGGCCCTGGGTGGGTTGAGGGGATGGGAAGGACCAAAAGCTGAACTGGCTGTCTCTCTTCACTCCTTCTTCTGCCTGGTCTCCCTGCTTCATATGTTCCCCATACTAAGTACGGGAGGCGGGAGTCTAGGTGCATATGAAGTAGCCTGGCCTCAAGGCCTCTGACAAAGGCCCCACGCACAGAGGGATTGTGGAGGCAAGGGGGAAGGGGCACGCCATGTCCCAAGACAACCCACTATGGAGAGATTTAAAAGGGAAAACCAGGGAAGGGGAAGGGTGATACACAAGTGAGATCTGGACGAGGAAACTTAATGGGAGTGGGAAGGGAAGTCTATGGGAAATGGGGGGAAGAGTAACGGAGAGGGTGGGGAAGAGTACTAGCTGAAACATGGCAGACTGAGCGAACTAAATAGATCAGAGACTCGGCTGGGACAGAAGGAGGGGGGTGGGGGGAACAGAGAAATATTCTTAAAATGGAACCTGGACCTAATGCGATTAACATAGCCCAGATGGGTCGCCTGGGGCGGGACTGGGGTAGCCTCAACCCACAGCCCCAGGTAAAAAGCGCCCCTGGTGCATACTGGTGATAGTGGCAGGATATCTGCTTCTTGCACCCAGAAATCAGCGGCCATGGGTTGCTCGGGTGGCCATTAAAAGGGAGGCTGTTAGGAGGCCTGAATGATACAAAGTGGGTGACCTCTGATTAGTACAATGGCGGACTGTACCATGGGCCCCCGATTGATTCGGGACACCCCACCGGCAGAGAGTTGCCAGGGGCGGCAGGGGAGCACATGTTTGACTTATTGTGTTTCCTCCCCGACCCCTAATATCCCTGGTCCGCGGGGGGCCGTGGGTGAGACAGGGGCAATCGGACCTGGTTGGGGGACCCCCTCATCTGTGCTCCGGAAGGTCAAACCTATTATTACACCACTTGAACACCTCTCAAAACATTAGACATCTCAGGGGAGCCTAAGGTTCTGCTGAATATGCCACCTACCCCAACTACCTTTTCCCTATAGGTACCACAGGTACCTAAGGCCCCAAGATAAGAAGGGCCGCCGTGGTGGGATTATATTCCTACCTTGGATCGGGGCTTTGCCCGGATCAGTGGAAGTGCCACTTGTTCAGTTTATGTTTGCATGGCCATGTTGGCCACATGGTGGTGTCAAACACCTAGGTTGTGTGTTAATATATGTGTGTTGTTTTATTGGTATTGTATTGTATGTAAAAAAGTCATCAAGCTCACCACAGGTCAAATACTATCACAAACCTCATGGGGGCTCAAAAAATGCCTTGCGGGGGGCAGGGGAGCCAAGTAACAAGCGTCACAACCATTGGCTGAGATGCATATGTCAAGATTGAAGTTATTGTCCCTAAATATCAATGGCCTCACCTCCCCCATTAAAAGATCCAGGGCCCTAGCATATATCCGAAGATCCAAATCAGATATAGTTTTCCTCCAGGAAATCCACAAGAACCCTGCCGAACATGCCAAACTTGCTAAACTGAGCACAGGGCAAGTCTTCTACTCCTCTTACAAGGGTGGTAGATGTAAAGGCATTGCTATTATTATTCCCCCATTCCAACTGGATTCAACATGGTCCGATCGGGAAAACAGGCTAGTCATCGCCAGAGGAAAGCTCAGTGATGAAGAGGTCACCCTTGTTAATGTATACCTCCCACCAGGCATCACTGTCCCACAGCTGAGGCCAATACTAGATAAAATAGTCCAGAAGACTAGGGGTACTCTTCTAATGGCGGGTGACTTCAATCTAACTGCGGATCCTCGGCTGGACTCCTCTAGTAGGAGACCCCAGAAACAAACGACCACCCAGAAATTCTTTAATAAATCTGTATCGGAGATGGGATGGTGTGAAGTATGGCGGAAACTACACCCGCAAGCAAGAAACTACTCTTATTTTTCCCCAGTACATCACACCTACTCCCGTACAGATTACGCCTATACCCAAATAGAAAACCTGACTGCCGTACATGATGCCCAGCTTGGCGACATCTCTGTCTCGGATCACGCGCCCCTGTTTACCCTTTGGGACTTAGGCATACAACCCAGAAGTACGCAATGGAGGTTAAATCCATACCATTTACGATCAAAAGAATTCCGTGAGTTTATATAGGAGAAAATCACTGAAATCCTGGCAGATAACCCCGCTTCGGATTTAACCCCGTCGGTGCATTGGGACACGATTAAAGTAGTCCTTAGAGGACATGTAATTAAATACACGACAGAGAAGGCCAGGCAGCGCAAGGAGTATAGGGCCACGCTAGAAGATACACTCCACTTCTTACAAATGGCACATCAACAGGGTGACAAGTCACTCCTTCCTCAGCTACAACAAACCAAACAGAAGTTGGACAGACTGGCCCAACAACAGACTGAAATCACACTCACTTTCTTGAAACAACGATATTATGAAGTCAGCCCACGAGCTACGTGACTGCTTGCATACCAAATACGCAGACAGAGGAAGGGCTCAACGATCGCAACTATAAGACACCCGGTAGGTGGTCAACCGCTCTCCAAAACACATGACATCGCGGAGGCCTTCACTACATTTTATAGAGCTCTGTACACTCCGGAGACCACTCCACCCCCGGCTAGGCTGACAGATTACTTAAATTCTGTTACCCTCCCAACACTCACAGAGGTGCACAGGGATTCCCTGGTTGAACCCATCACAATGCTGGAAGTGGTGCAGGTAATAGCCAATGCTAAATCTCTAAAAGCTCCAGGGCCAGATGGATATGGTGCAGAGTTTTATGAGACTACTAGAACCCAGATCACACCTGTGCTCCTCCGAGTATTTAACTCAGTGTTGAAGGGGGAGTCCCCTCCCCAGTCATGGTCTTACGCAACTATATCAGTGATTCCTAAATCTGGTAAAAATCCCCAAAACTGCGCTTCATATAGACCCATCTCAGTGCTAAACCAGGACTATAAATTATTTATGAGCATACTGGAGTGCCGCATGGACCAAGTTCTCCCCTTGTTAATAGATAAAGACCAAACAGGCTTTGTGAGGGCGCGCACCACCACTGATAACATCAAACGCTCTCTCTATGTGGTGAATCAGATGAAAAAAATGGAAGAGCCGACAGTTTTAATAAGTCTGGACGCAGAAAAGGCCTTCGGCAGAGTGGCCTTGCCCTTTCTATACTTAACCCTAAACAAGTTTGGATTTTCCCCTGCCTTCATTCAAATTCTACAAAAGATATACTCTGCTCCCCAGGCGTGCGTGAAGGTGAATGGGCATCATTCTGGGTATTTTCGGCTTCAAAGAGGAACCCGACAAGGATGCCCATTGTCGCCACTACTGTTTGCTGCAGTTATCGAACCCCTAGCACAACAAATCCGAGAATCCCAATTGGTCGAGGGTATAAGGATAGGGGACACGGAACATCGGATAGCCTTATATGTGGATGACATTCTTTTGTACCTCCAGAACCCTGAACGCTCGATACTTGCGGTTAGACAAATTCTAGACGCTTATAGCTCCATGTCAGGATACAAACTTAATGTGACCAAAACGGAAATTCTTACTTTCCAATACACCCCTACACAGAACACCTGAGACACACTTCCAGACAGATGGAACCTGATGAAGCTGAAATACCTGGGAATTCACCTACCTCAGGATGTAACAAAATATTATAAGTATAATTACGTGCCCTTCATCACGCAACTAAAAAAAGATCTACAGGCATGGACAACCCTGCCCCTAAGCCTCACGAGGAGAATAGACCTAATCAGAATGATAACCCTCCCGAGGGCCTTATTCTTATTTCAAAACATTTCTCTATGCATACCACTAAAAACCTTCCAAGAAATAAATCGCTTAATAGGGAAATTTATATGGGCCAATCGGAAACCCCGGGTCCACCTAAAGGTACTCTCCCTTGCCCGCTCAGATGGAGGCCTAGCTCTTCCTGGCCTAAAACTTTACCAACAAGCAATAACTCTTGTTCACATGATGGCCAGACAAAATAAAACCTCCAGCCCACACTGGCTAGAAATAGAGAAGTCACTATTAAATGACCAGACATATCTACGGGCCATGTATCACCAGGAGTCAGGGGAAAGAATCCACCAGATCACCAACCCCTGGTTAGCAGACCAGTTTAAGAATTGGTACACACTTAAAAAATCCCACCAACTACCACTATATCAAGTGCTGCTCTGCCCAATCTCAACATTACCAGACTTTACCCCGAATAGCTTGGATAATGGTTTCATGAGCTGGGAAAAACATGGGTTGAAGTACCTGCCATAAATAATGACACAGGGATGTATCCGGACATATGCAGAAATACAAGCAAAATTCCACCTACCACAAAGGGATTTCTTTCGCTACCTACAACTGCAACACTATGTGGAAGGTCTGCCGCAACCTCTGCGGAGCCCAGAGGGCTACCCGGCACTAATTCAATGCCAAATTCAATTAAACAACACAGGGAAGCACGATCACTTGATATCACTATACTACCAAATCCTTAACTCACAAAGGGAAGCTCTCTCACTGAGAATATCCATACACAATGGTGTAGGGAGACGGGGTATCAACTCTCTCCAGGGGACTGGAGGCTGGCGTGCAGCTACTCGGCTCGGGTTACTAGCTCGCACCAATGGAGGGAATACGCCAGGAAGGTCTTAATCCGCTACTTTAGATCCCCGGTGGTCACAAGACACTACTTACCAAATAAAACAGCAGAATGCTGGAGATGGTGTGGCGAACTAGAGGCGAACCTGACTCACATCATGTGGGCTTGCCCGGTGCTCACCACTTTCCTAAAGCAACTGGAAACCCAGCTACGATAACTCATAGACCCACAACTCCAACTGTCACTAGAGATGTATTTGTACCTCCTACTCCCTAGGCCATATAGAGGCCCCAACACAAGACACTTGCTCTCGTTGCTCCTAACAGCAGCAAAAAAAGCAATAACTAGACAATGGTTAACAACCAAAACTCCATCATTTCGCGACTGGTGGGACTCACAACACAAATTTAAAACATGGAAAAAATAACACATGGCCTAAATGAAAGAGAGGAGACATTTACCGCAAGATGGACACGCTGGCAGATATATTACATGCTAAAAGAACCTACTTTTGTTCCCTAGGGAAATACAGCTTGGGTAGTTGCCAGGGACCATAGGCTGAGAATGTGGAGCTCTTGGCTTTGTGGGCCCGGTCCTGGCTCCCCCGTCCCCCCGTGAGGTTGTGGCCCACGTATAACTTAGTCTGGCTGAATAAGCTCAGTCAATATGGGACCAATGGGGAAATTGTAAGTCTTGACATGGGAAATACATGCTCATACCTTGTCCATTAGGATCAGATTGTAACCCGGAATGGGAGTTAAAATCAACACTGGAACTATGACCTGGTTATGACCCCATCAACCCCTGGGGGGAACCCTTCACTCAAATAGGGGATGAACGTCTCCACCCTAATAAGTATCAACAAGCGAACGACGGGGCATTGGACCCTTAAATGCAGAGACAACTTACTGGGGCACTGTTATCAGCAAGACCACCCTGGGAAACAACCAGGGTGTCCCAAAAAATTAAAAAAAAAAAGGCTACATTGAATTATTAGCCATCAAATGCTGAGGCTGAAGATTTAGTACCAGTCCCCCAGAAATGAAACCACAAAACTGAGTAATGTATTCTAGTTAATATGAACTTATATTGGTTTTACAGACTGACTGTACAAAGTGGATAGTTATGAATGTTTTTAACTGTGTGAATACTGATGACCTGTATGTATATAAGTTAAAAAACTTAATAAAAAGAAGAATAAAAAAACTGCCGGTGACAGGGCGCTCAGTGTCGTTGAGCCTGTCCTGTGGAGCACGCTACCAACAGCTGTCAGGGAGGCCCCATCAGTCGAGGTCTTCAAAGTCCACCTTAAGACCTATTTATTCACCCTAGCATTCCCAGATATGGAACTGTGAAGATCTTCTGTGATATATTCACAATCCTGTTGTACTCTGTTTATTGTTTTATATTTATACATTTCTATGCTCTATTTATGCATTTATGACTGTGCTAACCTTTTGTATACTGTTTTAACTTGTAAGGCACCCAGAGCCTCTGGGATTGGACACCTAAGAAATAAAAGTTGCCTTGCCTTACCTATTCTACAATACTTTCTTTTGGTAGTGTTTCCATAAGTTTACCCACCACCGACATCAGGCTTACTGGTCTGTAGTTCCTTGCCTCCTCCTCCTTACTCCCACTCTTGTGAAGCGGAACCATATCTGCCCTCCTCTAGTCCCTTGGTACCACCCCCGTAATCAGTGATCTCTTTGAACAGGACTATCAGGGGTGCAGTGAGCTCCTTCCTGAGTTCCCTCAGTATCCTGGGGTGCACTCCACCCAGTCCCACTGCCTTATCCACCTTTATTTTCTGGAGTTCCTTGAAGACTCTCTCCTCTGAAAATGTGCTAGTATCTATCTCCCTTCTATTAATGCCCTTTTCTTCTACCTGTGGCCCGTTACCCACCCCCTCTTTCGTAAATACTGAACAAAAGTACTTGTTCAATATGTCTGCCTTCTTCTGGTCCTCCTCCACACACTCCCCCCTTCCCCTTTTAGTCTTACTATCTCTGCTTTGTTCTTCCTCTTTTCACTTATATACCTAAAGAATGTTGTATCCCCTTTTTTTATCGACTTGGCCACGGTCTCCTCTGTTTGTGCCTTACTACTCCTAACTGCCTTTGCTGCCTCCCTTAATTTCTCCTGATAGCCCTCTCTGTTCTCTTCCTTCTGTGTTGTCTCGTACCTTTGGAATACCAGCCTCTTTGCCTTTACTTTCATTGCTACTTCTCTGGAGAACCAAGGTGGTCTCCTTTTCCTCCTGTTCTTTGTAATCTGCCTGACACAGAGGTTGTTGCCTTCTCAATAGCATTCCTTATTTCTGCCCACATGTCCTCTATCCCCTTCAGTTTTCCTATTCCTGCTACTGCTTTGCCGAGGTACTCTTCCATTTTCTTGAAATCAGTCCTGCTGAAGTCTGGGACCCTTGGTTTTGTGTAGTTTGTTTCAGTATCCCGTGAGAAGGGCGATCACTATTGAGCGCTTACAAGAAGGGTGACTCAATAGCGGCGCCTGTTCTCAGGGCTAGTGGATGGGGGGACAAATGCGGGTACAGTGACATCCTGTCGCTATATGTATATACACACAGGGGGAGCGAGCACCTATGACAGGCGGAAGGGAGGAGGGTTTGTAAGGTGGTAGCATGATGGTAGGTTGCTGAGCTGGTCGGTGGCATGGTGGGTTCATGGCAGACTATGGTTAGAGGCCACCGGTTCGTGTTGGGCGATCGGGATTTTGTGTTGGTCCGAGAAATTATGTTTTTTTTATTTTTCACCATCCCCAATATGCACCCCCGGAGTTGAGAATCTTAGTAGGTGGTGTAGGTGAAGCCCTCGCATAAACAAAAAATCAGTTCCCAGCGCCTTTGCTGTGCGCTGAGAATGTAGTCACCGATGTATATTCGTTTCTAATGGCGATCGCTTTCCACGATCGCCATTATCACATAGATCCGTTTGTTTCCGGCTCAGTTCTAACCCCGAACCACACTGTATGATGGTCGCTTGTCCCCAGGTGGCTCCCCACTGTGACGTCAGTGACACTGTCCCCGTTTGACAGTAGCAGGTCCAGTATGCCCGCCCCACACACATATGGGTTCCCTGACTAGCTGCCTGAGGAATGTGCCAAGTTTCCCTCCTGTACATGCTAGCTAGCACTACCATCACCAATGGGGGGAGGGGTTTCTTCCAAGTCAGCTACTTCCCCAGCAAAGTCTAACACACTGCTTGGTTGGTTTGCTAATGTTCTCAGGACAAGTTGTCCATCACATACAGTACTGACTGCAAATGCATGCACCATCTGAGTTTTGGCACTATCCTTTATCAGTTACCAGGTAATAAAATGTTTTTTCACACATGGCCAGTGGCCATACATCCTCTATAGTCACTAGCTTCACACAAAATTACATCAACATGCCTAGTTATTGCAAGCCAAATAATTCAAGTATCCTCTTCTTTCAAATTCACAGCAGTTCAAATCTTTCTCTTTTCACAATCCTCTCCTTGCAAAGCACCTTGCAAAATCAGACAGGACCCATAATGTAACCCTCTCTTCAGGTGGTACAGTGACCAATCTGAGTTGCTTCCAAGGCTGGAGCGAGTGTGGCCCAGGGTATTTGCATGTCTAGGGGTATAGGTGGTCTGCTCACTGGGAGCCCCGTCACTCAAAACTCGCCTTTCCACGATTGCCATTATCACATAGACACGTTTGTCTCTGGCTCAGTTCTAACCCCGAACCACACTGTATGATGGTCTCTTGTCCCCAGGTGACTCCCCACTGTGATGTCAGTGACACTGTCCTCATTTGACAGTAGCAGGTCCAGTATGCCCCCCCACCACACGTGTGGGTTCCCTGACTAGCTGCCTGAGCAGGGCTAGAAATAATTTTTTTGAGATGCCTGTCCGAGGGACAGGTGGAATGTAAATGTTGCCTGTCTGGACAAAGTTTTACCTGTCCACATTGTTGTGAGGTGAATTTTAAACTTAAAACATAAAATGAACTGTAAAGTGGACATAGAGAAAACTGTTGCTTTTGGGGGGTTATTTTTCAAGGTAAAACACTGATTGAGTCTAGTCTATTTCTGAATCAGAACTTGAATCTAGTCTGCAGCCATATGGTCTCAAATGAGGTCTTCTTTTGTTTTCCAGATTTGAACCATAGTGTTATGGCATCCTGCAGGTCAAATGTAGCAACGCTTAGCATCTGACAGCTTGACATGCATTAGTTCAGATGTAGTCATAGGAGACAGACAGGACCGCAGTCAGACTTCACTCTGCCCATCAAGCTGAATCCTCTCTCAACTACTGCAGTTTGGGTTGAGATCAGTAGAGCTATTGTGACTAAGACCAGAATATCAGGGAATCGCTGTTCATGTGCATCATTATGGAGAATTTTTTTGCCAGAAATCCAAATAGTGAAATTTCGGAGACAGCTCATTCAGTGATTTTTTTCATAAGTGGTTTAAGCTCTAACCATTGCGTTTCAATCAAGTTTACATTATGATTGTGTTTCTTCAGTAGGTCACTGTACTGCTCTGTGAGGGTTCTGACTTCCTCAATGCCATAAAGGGCTAGTTGGTCACTATCCGGTAACTGTAATGGGTTAAATATACTGAATGACCGTAGGACTTTGTCTGTTTTAAAATTAGAAAATCGTGAGTTAATACTTTCAATTGTTGATGAAAGAAGGCTTGTAACATCACGCAACACTGCCTGTTTGGTTCTATCTATAGAATATCCCCCCTTTCTAAGTTAAGGAAGATATCAGATCCACGGAACTGAACCTGAGTAGTGGCTGAGCCTGTCAGTCGACTTGTGCTAGTGTCACTGTCAGCTGTGTCAGAGTCAGGGAGCAACAGCAATTCGTTACAGACTTTGTCAAGTTTATCCTGCACAGGGTAGTTCTCTAGCCAGAGCACTGTGCTTTCAGCCTTACTGACTATTGTTTCTACTGTTGAGCTGTCTCTCTGTAGAGTTAGACTGAAGGCCATCATGACAGAAAGGTATTCAGCCAGAAACTGAGAAAAGAGGACAAATCTCACAGTACTTATTGTTTTGAACAACCCACTGGCCTGATCTTTTGTTTGCCCTGGTGAGGAAGCAATGTGCTGTAAATGTACAACTAAGGCCTTGTAGCTGGACAGAATAACAGACAGAGCCATTTCTCTGTGTGCAACCCATCGGGTCCCTGACACGTTAACTGGTTTGTGAATGGTGTAGCTCATATTACTGGCTAACTCTTTGAGACCGGCCCAGTTTTTGGGAGACTTATGGTATATTTTATAGATACCTATTAAGACTTCATCTGTTGTTTTCATGTATGGAATAGATGCTGCTGATTGCTTTATAGCTAGCTCCAACTTGTGGGCACTGCACTGAATCCCTAACAAATGAGGTACATCTTTCAAAATCCTGCCAAACACCCCAGTCACTTTACTCCAACATGACGGTGCCCCATCAGATCCAAAAGCAACAATTTTTCTTTCCAGTCTTTACAGTCCAAGGTGGAATTCTAAGGCATCACCTATTGAGTTATAAATGCTTTCACCGCTTGGAATAGAGACTCGCTGAAGGGAAACAAATTTGTTAACCGGACGGAAATTTTCCATTGTCCTAATATAGACTGCCTCCTCTTCTATTACTGAGGCATCAGTGCTCGAGTCACATAGGACAGAGATAAAAGTGTTACTGTTAACCAGTTTTGCATCTTTTATCCTTATTGATTCTGAAATAAAATGTGTGAACGTTGCTGCCTGTTTGTCACTTCTATAACTGACTCCGACATTTGTACCATTTACATGTTGTAATTTAAGATGCCAGGGAACTCTGTGAATGGGCGTTCTGAATTAATCAAATAAAGAGTTGTTCTAAACAAATGTTCTACTTGTGTCACCTCATTTTTTTCCATTTGTATTATTCCTCGCTCTATTGCTAAGTTGGAAGGTTCAGTATTACACACAATATTTTTTTCATTGGCTAATTTATGAGGTTTGGAGAGTTCATGAGCACGTACATTTTCAAGTCTCATGCTCTTACAGCCACTCATGAAAGTGTTTGTCTCCCTTAAGTATTTTTTGCAGTATGAGCAGGTCATGCCCACATCAGGCTCATATAGTAGCCATTCTCTATTTTACTTCCAGGTCTCCTGGAACCCCCTTTTTCTTTTTGTCCCACTTTCAACAGTAGTCAGAGTTGCTGGCATATCAGCACTGGCAGTGGCACCACAAGTTGTCACATCTGTGGCCATAATGGTGGGGTCAGGGTGAGTAGTTGGTGCTACTGAGTCTATCAGTAATGGAGAAGCAGTACACATAGGGGAACCCGAGCTTTCTCTTCCCTCTTGGCTTGAAACTGAAGGCTTTCCTGTAATTTTTTTAAAGCCAAACTTTAACAAAGACATGTTTTCCCCTTTTTGGTTTACTTAGCTAAGAATACTTAAGTTAGCAGTAGCCACTGTATTTTTTATTAGTCCTCCTCCTCCTCTCCACTCCTCCACATCCACAGAGAGCCTTATCTCTCAAGCAGAAGCACTGCAGGCACTCCTTATACTTGTTTTAATTTAGTATTTCTTTTTTATCCACAAAACAAAACCCCAGAAACAAGTTGTTTTTTTACTCCTTGTTTAGTCTGAGTTGCTCAGTTCAGCCCCTCTCCTCTCCCTTTGACAGTGCCTTCTTGTCACAGTCACCCAATTTTACTTTTATTCAGTTAGTCCACTGGCAGAGCACAACAGCAGGCTGACAGGGCTAGTTTAAGGTAGCACAGTCAGTCCATCAGTATCTATCTTCAAGGTTCAAGCTGTAGCTAACAGCTCTGAAGGGCTTTACACAGGCTGAGTGAACAATAAGCTTAGAGCCTCTGCCTTCACCTCTCCAAGACACTCTCAAGACAGTCAAGATATATATATATATTTTATTCAGAATCAGACCACTTGCAGATCACATGGCTTTTTGAGAGAGTGGGTTAACAGAGAATTTATTCAGGTGTACAGCAGTACAGAGTAGTACTGACTCCTGTCTCCTTCTGACAATGCCTGACTGCTTTCTTTTTTTCACTCCCTCTCCCCTCCCCTGAACTCACCTACCCACACCACCAGAAGTTCAGTCAACACACAGACTCTAGGCAAGCATTTAGTTCTCACCACAATACCCCTGGGATAGCCCCCCTAGTTTTACTCTTTGTATTTTTTGCTTTTGTTTTTCTGGTTGCCCCCAAATATTTTCTTCCCTCCCCTTATACGTTTTTTGCAGATTGCAGTGCACAGAAATACAGTGGAGATCTAATTTGATGACTGAGTGATCAACAAAAGGCAACACAGCACAGAGCTCAGCTGCACAGACCCCTCAAGGCAGAAGTCTCTTTTTTTTTTTCAAAGTTAAAGCAGACCAAAAGCCTTTTTTTAATCCCACTTTGAGCGCACCGACCTCAGTGGAATAAAAGAAGTGGACTGAAGTGAGCTGCTCACGAATGAATTTGAACAGAGGCACTGGGGTTAATGCTCAACATTCATGGTAATAGGGGCACTGTCTTTTACTCAACTTATTCACTACCAGAAGTCCTGATTAAAATGTTTTATTTTTATTTCTCTCTGTCTGACTTTCTGCAAATCAGCACATACAGTGGAGTATGGATAGTTTGTTTTCCACCGCTATGAGATTCTGCAGCAGACTGCACTACAGAGCCCTCAATGCAGCCCTGAGCCCTGTGTGACTGATTAATTTTTTTAAACTGTCACCAGAGAAGCACTTTAAACTTATTTATTTCCAGTTGTGGTTTCCAAAACAAAATAATAAGTCCCCATTCCCCTCCCACTCCTCTCCCCTGTCCTCCTCCTTAGGTCCCGTCTGTCCCCTGACCCAGACAGCAAGATCAGTTTCAATTTTTTTTATATTTTTTTGTAATGATTAAGATAAAAGGTCAGAGCCCTGAAAAGGGCTGTTGTGTATTATATTGCTGCTGCACAAGAAATCGTCTGCGCCGATTTGTGCCCCCGATATACGAGGCAGCACAGCACTCGCTCTCCTACTCGTGGAGCTCCTCACCATGCAAAGCTTAGAGTGAAAGTGAGGAGAGTGAGTCAGGATACCCAACTGCACATGTTCGGCACCCATTAGTCTTCCCGCTCGCTGAGAGAGGTCAGGTGACGTTAGTAGCTGCAGTCACTTGACCCTCAGTGGGAAGACTGAATGGGCGGGCGGAGCTGCACTTTTCGGTAGTCGGAGCTACGCGTCATGTCAACATGACGTCGTCCGGATACCTCCCGTCTGCCAGTGGGTCCTAGTGCCCAATACTGTCCAGCTGCATCAATTCAAAACCGCCTGTCCAAGGGACAGGCGGTCTTCACAAAACGGCTGTCCCAAATGAAAAATGGCTGTCCGGGACGGGTGGACAGCCGGTTATTTCGAGCCCTGTGCCTGAGGAATAAGTTTTCCCTCCTGTACATGCTAGCTAGCACTACCAAGCACTTTTGGGTGTTTGTATTAACTACACAACATATCAGGACTTTGATTACTTGATTTGTTACTGGATAGCAGGTCAGAGAAAGCTCATTTATACAAAACACGATCTCACTGGCCCAAGGACCACTACTCATCGATCCATACACAACTCGTTACGGTAACACCAACTCTTCAGATGAAAACAGCATTCCTTTCCCAACTTTGTCCTATGGCCAGCACCCACCATAGCAGATGGTGCATAGTACTGTACACTCTCTATCCCATTAAATGACATGACTGTGCCTGGGGCTTCTCTGTTGCATGTTATGCTGAACTCCTGTCTTGCATATGGGTGATGTTTCCCAAACCACACTTCTGATAGCAGCCTTGGAATGCCAGAGTGGTGTCCACCACTCACGATGAAGTAATGGTCTAAGATAGACTTTCAGGATGGCATTTCCCTACTATATGTGAGTGCTCCTCCTAACCCCAGGCTACCAGCTGCATTTCTGGTCTTGTCCACACCATACCTAAAACATGTTCAGTGCTCCCTGCAGCACATCCTCCCAGTATGGAATTGAAAGCCAGACTGCAGAAGCCATCTGAACCTTCAGGGATTTCCTTCCCCAACATGACTGCGGAGATGAAGTCTCCTACCTTATAGCCACTATTTCGCGGCAGTACCTGCTTCATCAGTCGCTGGGTGCTCAGTAGTCTCTGTATACAGCTTCCAAGGTTGTCCCCACCTTCAGAATGCCCACACCGTTCTTGGAATAACCCACCTCAGGCCTGAAAGTCAGCAGGTGATAGCTCTTGAGGGATACCCCCTGGGGTTCTCGCACTATCCCTGTGGTCCCACTACACTACTAACTACTAACATATGGGCAACCTTCCCCATGACTCCACATCTAAAGTAATGTAGGCTGAGAAATGGCAAGGATGCCTGAAGCCTCTCCTGGCAGCTGCCAGGTTCCGTCAACATTCTGTGATACCCTCTTCAGAATGAGGGGTCCCCAATCCCGTGCTAGCCTCAGGTGGGGAAGATAGTGTGGCATTCATAGCTTCAGGTGGGAGCAAGCAATAGGATTCCCTGTGTCCCTAGCCTGAGTTCTGTAGCCAGCCACCTGGGGGAGCACAGTGTGTGCCCCGCACTCGAGATACATCAGGGCCTCATACACCAAGCACTTTTTGGCAATAATAGCCTCTTCCTTCACCAGTGCCTGAAGGCACCTACCTGGAACAGGAAACCATGAAGTGAGTTCCCTCCTAACTTGATGGGCTTGCAAGGAGCCCAGGGCTCAGACTCTGTAACTCTAGAGTTAGACTATATCTCCTTTTAGACTAACGGGTACCATTAGAGCACCCTAATAAACTACTTAAGCTCCTCTCACACCAGCTTCTTCCCATGAGGGCAGTAGCAAGGCCCCTTCCCTCTGTGGGCCATTTACAGTGATAACCACCTCACCTTACTATAAGGAGGATTTTTTTACAAACTTCTCAACCTTTTATTACTATGTGGTACATGTGGCCGCCATAATGAGAGAAACATCATCAAACATGGAGATACCAGAGGTAGTATTGTGTAGAGGTTACCACACTAAGCTGTGGACCTGGAGACTCAGCAGACTAGGTTTGAATCCCACAACCACCACTTGCATACTGTGTGACCCTGTACTTCCGGGACAGATCTGAAAACATGCTTTGGCTCAGTGAGTCTTTTGGGGCAAAAAAAGTCTAAAATTTAAAAAAATACAAACTTTAGACACTGTGAAAACCAGTGTCTTTAACTTTATTTGTGCAATGTTTAATTCTGATTGAACATCATAGAATATTAATGTAGTCTGGCTGCCACAATGGGGTTACTAGAAATACAAGAGCCCAGATGCAATAGGGTAACAAAGGATATAATGGGCAGTGTAAGGGAAATGTTAATGGGGTATGTCCTGTTTTCCTGTTTTGCAATATGTGTCTTGAGTAGTGGCATGGAAACATAGAAACAAAGACTTTGACGGCAGATAAGGACCATTTGGCCCACCTAGTCTGCCCATTTCCCTACCTACAGGATAAGCTGCAGATCCTATTTAACCAACAGCCTATTTCTTCCTACCCCCAACAAATTTGCCTTATGTCTGTCCCATGCATTCTTGAATTCTCCCACAGTTTTAGACCCCATAACCTCCTCAGGAAGGCTGTTCCTGCGCCCACCACCTCTCTGTGAAAAAATACTCTCACATTGCCCCTGAGCTGTCCCCCCTCTATCTTCAAATTGTGTCCCCTTGTTCTTGCACATGTCTTTTTCTGAAAGATGCTACCCTTTTGGACTTTGTTGATTCCACTGAGGTACTTAAACGTTTCTATCATGTCACCCCTCTCCCTCCTTTCCTCAAGGGTATACATATTAAGCTCCTTTAGTCTCTCCTCGTGTGGCTTCTCTTGCAGACCCTGCACCATTTTAGTTGCCCTCCTCTGGACTGCCTCTATATTGTCTATGTCCTTGAGGAGATGGGGTCTCCAGAACTGGACGCAGTACTCCAGATGGCATCTCATCTGTACAGAGGGATAACAACTTCCTGTTTTCTGCTGGTGATGCCTTTCCCTATACATCCCAGTATCTACCCAGCCCTCCCTACTGCCTTCTCACATTGCTTGCTAACCTTAAGGTCATCTGATATGATTACCCCCAGGTCCCTTTCCACTTTTGTTGTTGTTACTACCTCCCCCCCCCATTGTGCAATCTTCCCTTGGGTTTTTGTTTCCCGGTGCATTATTTTGCACTTCTTTGCATTGAATCCAAGCTGCCATACTTCTGACCATTCCTCCAACCTTGTCAAGTCCCTTTTCATCCTTTCCACGCCTCCTTGTGTATCAACCCTGTTGCAGATCTTTGTGTCATCTGCAAAGAGGCATACTTTTCCTTCCAGTCCCTCTGCAATGTCACTTATAAAGACATTGAAAAGGACTGGACCCAGTACTGAACCCTGCGGTACCCCACTAGTAACTCCTCTTTCTTCAGAGTGGACTCCATTTACAATTACCTTCTGTGTCCTGCTGTCCAGCCAATGTTTTACCCAGGCTACCACCCTGGGACCTACTCCCAGGCTGGTTAATTTGACTATAAATCTTTTGTGTGGGACTGTGTCAAATGCCTTGCTAAGGTCTAGGTTGGCCATGTCCACAGCCCCTCCCTGGTCTACTACTTTGGTCACCCAGTCAAAGAAATCAATTAGATTCATCTGACATGACCGTCTCACTGTGAACCCATGCTGCCGTGGGTCCTATGCCCCACTGGCCTCAAGGTACTCAACAATTCTTTCCTTCAGAAGTGATTCTATCACTTTCCCTACCACAGAGGTCAGTCTGACAGGTCTGTAGTTTCCTGCCTCTGTCTTGCTCCCACTTTTGTGAAGGGGAATCACATCCGCCTTCCTCCAGTCCTCAGGTACCACACCATCCTCCCATGATTTGTTAAAAAGGGTAGTCAGTGGTGTCACTAGTTCTCTCCTTAATTCTTTTAGAATTCTGGGGTGAATTCCATAAAGCCCCATTGATTTGTCCACCTTCAGTTTTAGGAGTTCTTTCAGAATTCTTTCTTCTGTGAATGGACTGGGATCAACTCCCCTATCCAGAGTGCTTCTGTTAATTGGATTAGGCACCTCCCCCTCCTCTTCTTTTGTGAATACTGAGCAGAAGTATTCATCCCTTCATATGCACTAACTGTGGGCAAGTAAAAGGAAAAATCCACAATTTGCAACGTGTACCACAAATTCCGTCATTTCATTTTATGCAATATGCCACAATTGTGTGACTCCAAAGCCTAGCAGAGTTTATACTTTCTAAGAACTATTTTAGGTTTGAGAAAGACTTCTTCAAAAAAAGCAGGGGCACAGTCATGGGATCCACCATGGTCCCTGACTATGCCAATGTGTACATGCATAGCTTTGAAACTAAATATATTATGCATGAAACTGACAATCCATTCTTTTCAAACATCAAGATGTATAAGAGATACAGTGATTATTTATTTTTGTTGTGGATGGGCACGGTAGAAGATGTAACGTCATGTGTTACTTATTTAAATGGATGTACTACACACATAAAATTTATTATGAACTACAGCTCAGACAGCATGCCTTATTTAGATGTTCTTGTTAAACAGGTTGAAGGCAAGTTAGTTACCATTCTTTACAGGAAGGAGACCACAAGAAATACCATTCTACATGCCAGGAGCTGCCACTCAGGAAGCTTAGTAAATAGCATTCCATACTCTCAATTCCTTAGGATTAGAAGAAAGTGTGCCCAAGAGGGGGACTTTAACATAGAACTTTAAAATGCACACAGTCAGTTCATTGAGGATGGGTACATAACAGAAGAACACTAAGGGTAGCAGAAAACAGAATCCAACAAGTCCCACATGAGCAAGCACTGAGGAACACCAACAAGAAGGCACAGACTAGCAGAATAGCATTCAGTGTAAAACACAATCACAAGATAGGCGCTGTCAAGAACATTTTAAAAACACATTGGCACATTTTGCAAGATTTTTCTCAGAATCAGACAGTTTTTGAGAATCCACCCCTAGTAGCTGTTAAAAAAGTACCTACACTTAAAGACCATTTGGTGCACACTGGCCACCCACAAGGAAAGCATGTCACAGGTAAACAGCTATTACTGGGACCACCAAGCCCAGGCATGGTCCCCTGTGGCTGTTGTTCGGTCTATGGACACACCAGTAAAAGGAAATCTTACAGACATCCATACACTGGCAAAGTATATGATACTAAACAGTTCATTACCTGCGATACAGCAAGTGTTATATGTAACCCCCACCCAGGTATGCCGTTTCCATCTTGACAGCACTACCTGGTGGTCTGGGTTTGAGGAGAAATATGTCACTCGGCACATTGGCTAGGTTTAGCTACTCTGCAACAGGGGCACCCAAGTAACTACGGACACAGGAAGCAATAACTGTAGTGTCCAATACCAGAAGTGGGATTCTAAAGTGTGGCTTTTATTCACATCCAACAGAACAACAGAGCATAAATGGACCCCCACAGGGCTACACTCCTGGTAATGCAGATTGATGGAGATCACAACACATCCACTTTCACTTTAGCCCTTGAGCTTTGAAACACAGTGGGCACACAGCCTGAACTTGTACTCTACTCTGGGTTTCTCAGGCTCAGCTCCCTTGCCAGCCACTTGGACTACCTTCCTTCCATGGCTCGGCTATCATGCCAGCCTTTTGTACACTTTCCATATAGCATGGAAACATTTACTGGTGGCTCCCTAAACCACTTATGAGGACTTCTGGCTCCATACGGGAATCTTCCTCATCAATCCCTCGTCTGGGTACTTTCCTCAGGCACTGGCCAAGTACCTGAGAGAAAGCAACAGGTGTCCCAAAGCAAACCCGTAGAGGTGAATTTGGTTACTACTGATGGGGGGTCTCCCACCTCTCGCTCCCATAATTCATACCCGGCCATTTCTTTGGACTGTAACACCTCATCCTTGAAAACACTTTGCTGTGTAGATTTTCTTTAAATGTATTCACATTCAGTCTACTGTCTTTACATCCCATTTGTGCTGAACTTGAACATACTTAATAAGTGGCTGTGTCCATTACTGTAGACCCCCCACAGAATTAAGCAGTCCAATCCCCACATCTTCCAAACTGTACTTGGCTGTCTTTCCCTGAACCCACAGTAACAGTCACTTTAGTTTTGTTTTGTTTCAGGTGAAAACACATTGGCCCTTTAGCAGAGCGAACACACCCCTTGGTTGCAGGTGCCCCACAGGCATTTTCTCTTCAAAGAAATCTCGTCCAGAACTTCTGGTGCCTCAGCACAAACTTAACTCAGGCAGCTTCTTTTTCCCTAGCCGGACTAGGGAAGTGGCCCCTGGAAGCAGGCTGATTCCTTCCCCCCATCCCTGCAGGGATGGGGCACTGAACCACTGAAAGTGGTCTCTACCACTTCACTTGGTTCTTCTTGTGTTTCTCTTCAGGTGAGAACACACACCTATACAAAAAAATAGCTCTTTGACAGAGCTTAGGACTCTGAGGGCCTGCTTACGGCAGAGCACCTTCTTCCTCTACTACAGAATGCAACAGACTCTTACAGACTGACTTCAAATTCCCCAACATTCTATCCTAACTTCCAACTGTAACATTCCAGTGTAGCTTATGCAGCTGCGACAGTTCTAAAATGATGTCATCCCTCAGTCTCAGCTGAGACTGAGAACAGAGTGAGACAGTGTGAAATCCATTTAACTAGAGTTTCACAATCTGCCTTCCCTGCCTACCACTAGGTCTAACTGGGATTCTTGTAACCCCAGGTAACATATATATCTCCTTCAATGTCTGTGTGATAAAATATACATATGAAAAACCACATAACCACTAAAACAATGTATTCAGGAACACAAGTTCATTATACATAATGCAATACTGACACCAGTAGTAGAACATTTAATTGATAAAACCCACACAGGAGCCTCACTAAGGTTTTGGGGAATAGAGGCAGTCATACCCTCAGGCGGGGACTTTAACCAGCTGGTAGAAAGTGTAGAAACAAAGTGGATATACGAAATGGACACAGTTAATCCACATATAGGACTTAATAGGGACATCAATTGGAATGCTTGCGGAAAAGAAAGTTGTTTTTTGGAGTGCTATGCCGAGATCCCTGTACAGACGGTGCTTCATATATATATCTAGTTAAATGACAGTGGCCAGTATGATCTTCGAACTTCGTGCCCCCCCCCCACAACCACCCTTTATTTTGAAGCTTCTCAAGTTATGGACACTACCAGTTGTTATAAGCAATCTAATGTCAGAAATGCAGAGTGCATGTTATGGAATGTTTACATAACTACGTCTGTTACTGCTGTATTTATCTTTTGAGCAATGATGAATATTATTTGTTACATATTGTTCACTGCAGTGAGCGTGTTGTGAAATGATTTAGGCAACTACTTCTGTTGTAATTATCAAATTTTGATTATCAGATATTGTCTATGAGGTGAGAGGGCACCTAAAACTATGGATCTGTTCATGTGTTATTATTTTGTATTCAAACTGACAACTAAAAACTAAAAGTGTTAGCACAACTTTAAGGAGGGGCTGATTAACTGCATAGAGTGTGGACACATGCAAAACCTAGAACTAGTCAGCAGTAAATCCCTTCCCTCTCGGTGATGTTAGCATGTCTGACATTACTAGGAGGAAGTGTACAACAATATAAAATGTCTAGAATTTCAGTGTGGAGTCCTTTCCATCAGAGCAGTTCAAGAGGCCAAAGAGAACAGAGGAGGCAGTTCTCCGGTTGTCAAGTTTCAAACTTTAGTAAGTGAAATTTGTGTTGGTACTTCAAAGTCTAACATTCAGCCTTTTAAAGATAACATTTTGGGGTCGCGAGCATGGCGCTTAACATGGTAGTTGGGTAAATGTCAGCTCCTGTTTTTATTTATGTTTACAATACGTATTTCTCATGGAAGTTTGCTAAAAAAGTCATTAGCGAATATTTTAAGGAGGCACAGTTGCTTGTCTTGGTACTAAAATTTGACGTGTCACTCGTTATATTTACTATAATCTGTCACTTCAGTAGTGCTCGCATCAGCTGTTTGAAGATGTCACAGCCAACTGCGAGAGCCGCCTCAGACAGCAAGAAGCAATATACTACATACCAGGGCTCTTCCAATGACAACCAAAGTAAATCGGATATTCATTTCATAAAAGGGGTACTCACTAAGGTTTAGTTAGATATTACAGATACAAAAAATACTGTTACGTCCCTCTGTGCTGACACAAATACCAATAGCCAAAAGTCAGAGCTGCATGAAAATAAAATAGCAGCTCTATCAGATACTGTTCATTTTCTTGAATATAAGGTAGAACAACAGACTGAACAACTACAATATCTGCTATGAAAAGTTGATGACTTAGAAAACAGGGGTAGGAGGAATCATTTGCATATCGTGGTCTTACAAGAGGGGGCTAAGGGGATTGATTTAATAGCTTTTCTTCAGAATCTTATCCTGGAGTTACTGTGAACCCAATGGCCTTGGCCCCTCGAAACAGAAAGGGCACACAGAACACTTGGAGCTAAGCCTGCCCCAGGGAATAGACCAAGATCTATTATTGCTAACTTTTTCAGATATTCTATAAAACAGGAGATTCTAAGGAGAGCAAGGGAACACAGAAAATGAAGCTGGTGAGGGGAGAGAATTTATTTTTTCCAGGACGTTTCATCGGAAATTGCTGAAAAAAGAAAACTGTTCTTTGAGGGGAAAAAGCAGCTTCAGAAATTGGGCTGGACTTATTATTTCAAATACCCAGCTATATTAGTTGTACTGATGCCAGGTAGCAAGCCATTTCAGTCTGAAAATGTAGATCAATTGTGGGAACTTTTAAACAGTAATGCTGGTGACTCTGGCACTCAAATGGCCATCTCTCATTCAAATACTTTTGACAACACAGCAAATGCACGTTCAGCCTGCCAAGCTTCTGAGAGTGCCTATCCTCGAGAACCACACTCCAAGCCCACCTCGCAGCCTAGCCCTGGAGATGTATCGTTGCCTGAGAATGCTGCTCAAGACTGCACTCCCATAGCATACGCTTCAGTTGTTAAAAAAGCAGGGTTTACCTCCAGAATTTCGCCCTACTCATCCATCACCAGACATAGCAAACCCTCCACTAGGACTTCTTATTCACATAGATTTACACAACCCAACTTTCTGTATAACAAAAAATGATGGAGAAGCAGAAGCAGAGACTCCCCCAATTCAGTGAGTAATGCCTTTGCAAGAAATGTTCCAAGTAATCCTGCTCGTTCGCCGGCTAAATCACAAGATCTTGCAGAGGATACAGTTTGCTTAGTGAAAATGCGCCCAGCATGATTTTTTCCTCCTCCTTAGGATCCTGTCTCAGCGGCAACAGGAAATAGATCTTACTTCCTCTCCTGCTTCTTAAAGGGACAATGTCCTATTTTTTTTGCGACTGTTGAAGCACAGTGGCAGTTAATATTGATGGAATAAGAAGTTTGAGTCACTTGAGGAACTTCATATTCTACTTCTGCATGGATATTACATAGTACAAGTAGCAATGAACTATTAGCTCTGTAACGCATGCACTGTTCAGCCTAAGTGTTAATCATTTGCAAAACTAGGTTGTTAAATCTATCAAGTACAATCCCTCATTTTTATTGTCAAAATTATTTCTCTAGTGTAGTTGTAACTACCTTCACCTCAAAATGCAAATGTTGATTTTATTACTGTTATTTTACAGTGTATGGTTATTTATTTGCCCCACAAGTTTTCGCAAATCTATTCAACTATGGTGGCTAAGTGCATTTTACAGATGGTGCTGCCATCTAGTGGAGGTATCCATCTTCTCACTGTAAGTTGTATTTATTTATTTTCCCACAGCTAGCATTTATTTCAAATACAATAAACTTCTGAGTGCATTTCATTGCACTGGGCAGACTTTGTCAGTTAACAGGTTTCTGTTTAATTTTTAGTATCAAAATTCATTTGGTCTTCTGACTATGGACTGTGATGAGTCAGCACAGCTCTGAATCTTACCTGTTCCGGTCTCATTATTAGATATGATTTAAATAATGCACCTCTGCTGGTAGGTGGACGCAAGTTTGCTTCATTATATATGAATACATGACTTCCTTGTTGAGAGCTTCTGATTAATGTAGTCCAACTACTTGCACATTTTAGTGAGGTTTCATCTGGATCAGAACTATAGTAATAGATTTGGTATAATTTGGCTAATTGGTATTAATTCTTTAACTAGCTGCTATGGTGTTTCTGAGTAGAACATGCAGCTATAATTTGTCTAACATTAATTCTCAAATTGCTTTTGGCAGACATGTGATAATGATCTAAAATGCGACATATATGGCATCCTGCTGGGCTGCGGTCACGTAAGATGATTGGCCTCTATTTTGTGCATGGTTAATATTCACATACCTTAAGTCTATCACTCATCTAAGGAATATTCATTTGGAGCAAAATGGGTCCTTACTTGTATCTTGATGTTTACCTATGAAGTGTACTGGTTACAGGTATGTGTTGCAGGGAAGTCTTTATGCTTCACTGTCCAATTAGAATATTTTTAATAATTACGAGCAAGATACTTTAATAAATCCCTTAGAAGACTGTGGATGTATATATACGTCCAGAATCTATATATGTTCACACACATTCAGTTCTCAAAGGGTTACTCTCCTCAGACTATCTGTTGCTGAACAAGTTCACACTTTGTACAATGTTGTGCACAATAACTTTATACTATAAGCAAGCAATGTATGATATCTATTCAATCTCAAACAGGCATGGTATCATGGTCTAGTTGACTACATATATCACCAGTGGTAACTTACTAGCTAGTTTTTTTTTTCTCTTTTTTATTTCTTGCGTCTATTTGTTAGTACTATTTATCCATTTGTGACTTGTTCAAAAGGTGTGTGTTAATAGGTGTCACAGATTTTCACGTTTCCTTTATATTAACGATCCATTGAGTTATAGAAAATAGGTAGAAACAAGTTTAAAATAACCTAAGAGATACTACTAATTCACATTCTAATCATTTTGATTCATTCAAAGGATAGTTATAACTTTAGACTTTAACTTCAGCTAAATTTCAGAGGTGTTCCCTTAGAGTGTTAAATAACACCAGTACTCTTATAACTGCAGCTACTGGTTGAGTAAGTTTTGCACAAATGTCTAATTTAAATCAGTCGATTAAGATAGTCTCCTGGAACATACAAGGCTGTAATAATTACAATAAAACATCTAAAGTTCTAGCATATTTAAAAACATTGAAAGCAGATATTGCCTTCTTACAAGAAACACATTTATCACCAGAAGAAACTGCCAAGCTTAAGAGGGCTTGGATTGGCTCAGAATATGGGAGCTCATCTAATTCAAAAAATAAAGGGGTTTGTATTTTATTTCGTAAGAAATTAAATGTTACGGTACAGTCTACTATCCTTGACCCTGATGGTAGATTTATCATTGCAAATGTTAAAGTGGAACACAGATTACTAACCTTGGTAAATGTTTATGCTCCTATTACTAATCAAGCTGAGTTCTTTACCACTTTAGCTGATAAAATCTAAAAAAATATAAATGGTGACTTAATAATTACTGGGGATATGAACATGGTTATAGATGTGTTTGTTGACAGTACATATTCACATCCGAATAGTCACTCGGTTTCCTCCAAGACCTTAAATAGTTTCTGTGATGAGTTTGGGGTGATTGATTCTTGGAGAATTATAAATCCTAAAGGGAGAGATTTCACCTTTGCTTCAAATCGTCATGGCTTGCATAGCAGGTTAGATTACATTCTTATTGCCAAATCATTGCTACAGGGCCTTTCTACAAGCTACATTGGTAATATTGTCTTGTCTGACCATGCTCCCATTTCTATTAATCTCTCCATCGGGAACATTTTGCCATCTGAAAGAAGCTGGAAATTTAATTGTAGCTTACTTAATTCTCCAGACTTTCCAGGGTGGTTACAGGAAGAAATCAAGATGTTTTCCCAACAAAATGACAATGGGGAGGTTTCCATTCCTATATTGTGGAATTCCTTTAAGGTCTATATCAGAGGCTGCATCATTTCCTATTCTTCGCATAAAAAGTAATTGAGGAAAGAAAAACTTAGCAAACTAGAAAAGGATTTAAAAGATAAAGAAAGGACATTTATCCCCTTGGGTTCTAAAAATCTCATATTTTACAAAGAAGTTACTGATATTAAATATGAAATTAATACAATATATAATCAAAAAGCAGAATATGCTTTATTCAGACTCAAACAAGCTGACTGGGAAGCAGGGGAGGTGCAAAGAAACTACTGGCTCATAGGCTTAAGAAAGTATCAGACGCTAATAAGGCTTCCTCAATTAAAAATAAAAATGGCACACATGTACATAAAGCTGAGTAGATTTTAGAAGCCTTTACAGATTTTTGTGCTAATCTATATAAATCTGAAGGCCAAACTAATCAGATTGCATTAGAACAATTTCTAACTGATGTTAATTTACCAAAGATTTCTAAACAAAATAAAGTTAAATTGGATAAATCCTTCACTGTAGGAGAGATTAACAAAGTGATCCAATCCCTCCCTGGGGCTGAAGCTCCTGGACTGAATGGCCTTTCAAATGAATTTTATAAAGCTACAACTCATTTCTACACAAAGGCCCAGATATTCAAACTGCTCCCAAAATGTGCGCAACAGCAGGAGCAAGCATAATTCAATTGCGCATATGTGCAACAGACGCGATATTCAAACATGGAGCAAAACAAATTGCACAAGCAGCCAACGTCTGAATATCGCACAAACTGTGCCATAGCGCAACCAGGAAAGGGAAGCTGAGCAGAAAGGTTGCGCCATAGCGCAACAAGGCTAGCCTAGCTGAGCAGTCCAGAGGTGCCATAGTGCAAGCAGAGCCCCCCCCCCCAGCAGAGCAATGGAACTGCACAACCAGGGAGGCAGGCTGGGGCCCACCGCCAGCCATGCCACACATGGGCACAGGAACACACTGCAGAACCAACAAGACACCTGCACACCCCAAGCACAGCATCACTGGGGGTGGGATGGATGATCCACTGGCCCATGGGGACAAGCCAACAAAGCACAGCAGGACCATGACGCCCCAGCACAACCACTGGCAGGCTGAGACTGCCACACACAGGGGGTTGACAACCACAGTGCACATCAGCCCCCCGTCTGCACAGCACACCCTGCACCATGACCCCAAGACAACACCCATGTGCAGTGACTGTCACTGCAGTAAACACCATGCATCCCCCTGGCACACATCAACCTCGCGTAGCATAGAACCATACAAGCCAGACCCACCCTGTGCACCCAGCAGTGGGCGGCAGCAGATGGCAAGACTGACAGAAAGTCACTGCCACACTGGAGACACCTCCCCATGCACACACGCACACCACACACACACACACACATACCCAGGACCATACCACCCCAGATGGCATGCACACCACTGCAACTGAGCAACCATAGCCAGCTGCAAATCAGAGACCACCACAGTATTCAAAACAAAATATATATATATTTCAAAAATAGAAAGTAGAACAAGAACAATAACAAAACTATTTACAAGAGTGGGGGGGTAGGGGTACAAGGTAGTGGTGGGCAAGGGTTAGTGATGAACAACTGGGAGAGGGAAGGCAGGGTGGAAGGGATGGGTGAAGTGGGAAGGGGAAGCTTGTCTAAGGCCTAGCAGGCCGGTCCTCTGCTGCCTGGTGCCATCTCGGTTGGCTGTGCCTTCTCCGGAGCCCACGGTGCTGGATGTCATGGAGGATGTCACGGTTCTCAAGGGACACCCGGGTCAGCTGGTGGAGTGCTCACTCAATCCTGAGGAGGACGATGAGGCCTAGGAAAAGGAAACACAGTCAATGGCTGTGACTGTCCACAACCCTGAACACCACCCAACCTGCAAGGCATATAGCCCAATGTCCCGCACCTGTGATGGTATGCACCCACCCACAGTGACCATGCACATGACAAGCCCAACCAGGCAGCACCAGCTATGTGCACCACTGCACACACACACTGCCCATGTCCATCACAGCACAAACAAGGCTGTCAAGTGACGTGGCAATGTGGTGGGATGCCAGTTCCACAGCCATGTGCCCAGTGCATGCATGGACCACCAGTGACGCACACACAGACGTGCAGTGACACTGGACAGTGATGACTGTCACCTGTGTCGTGCATGGTTGTGTTGTCCATGGCTGGTGGTCATGCCCACCCCCTCCAGCATGCAATAGCATCCATGATGTAATGATACTCACACTCAGCAAGCAGCTATGGCTGCTGCTGCTGCTGCTGCTGTGGCCCACCCCTTGCAGCACCACCATCCACCACCTGGGCCCTGCCACGGCCCTCCTCAGCCCATGCCTGCATCCTCTCGCCCGGCCTGTGGAGACAAATGTTGAGATAAACATCAGTGTGACTCCAGGCAGACTGCCCCTGCCCCAGTGAGTGTGCCTGCCCACAGCCAGACCCATGCATCTCACACTGCACACACTGACACAGCCAGCCATGGCAGAGCCATCCCCCATGCACAGCCACCAAAACACACTCACACCCCTATGGAGAATACAGGTGCATAGATGGTACCCCCACCTGGCCTAGGCACAACGCCCCTCCTGGCACGTGACCGTAGTCATTGCAGCACATCCAGCTCCCTCCTGCGGAGGTCACTGAACCTGTGCCAGCACTGCTCGGCAGACCGGTGCCACCCTGTGACCCCCACCAGGTCAGTGGCCACCTGCAGCCAGACCTGGGTGCGAGCCATGGTGAGGGGCTCCTCCCCATACAGTGCCCCATAATGGGGCTCAACCAGGGCCACCAGGTTGGCCACCTCCACTGGGCTCCATTGGGGTGCTCTCCCATGCCATAGTTGAGCTTACAGCAGGCAATATGGCGCCGCAGCGGCAACCCCATCGGAAATCTTGCGAATAGACCACCATAGGTTCCAATTGTGCTGTTCGTACAGTGCCGTTGGTTCACATAGCGCTGTCTCCAAACAGCGCAATAGGGCCGTACACATGGCAGCCGAACAGCGCTAGGGGGAAAAGGTCGGACACCAGGTCAGTGGTCTATGACGCAAGGCCACGCACAGCGCCATCTGACATCTATGCATCCTGCGCGACTGACCACCTACGTGCCAGTGCCACAGTGGACTATTGCACAGTAGTGCCACAGCGCCATATGGTGCCCAGTGCTGTACCACCACTGGCACAATGGTGGCCATGGCCTGAATTGCCGATCGCGCACAGCACATCATCAGTGCGGCAGACACCTGCGTAAGCTACCTGGGCATGCGCAATGCAGTGTACCACACAGTCACAGATCTGTGCCATTGGCTCAGCTGGCTCAACCGTATTTCGAAAAGCACAATGACGCGATATTCAGCCGACAAATGCAAATCATCTGATCAGCCATTCAAAGGTGCAGTGGCGCGATTTGCATCTCATTACAGTTGCTCCACTCCTAATTTGCATGCATTGTGCTATAAATGTGCAACATTGGGCTGCGCTGGCCAGATTCGGTTACTGCAGGTGAGAGGTGGGTTGCATACTGTGGGATGTTCTGGACAATGGGCATGGGATAGCGATGTAGACTGCACAGTGACAGGTGTCCACTTCCACCCATACAGATCGCCATGACCGAGCAGAGCCAAGGTGAGGGTGAGGATGGTGGGCGAAGGAGGAGGAGGCCCAACTTCACCATGGCAGAGACAGAGGCCCTTCCAGGCCTACCTGGAGGAGGAGTCACTACTGAGTGGATGGCAGGGCACCCCTCAGGCCCGTGCGGCTGAATGGGAGGGGGTAGCTCAGGCAGTGAACCTGCATGGAAGCCACCAGTGCTCCATGCAGGAATGCAAAAAGAAGATTGGGACAGACCGCAGGAGGGTGAAGGAGAAGGTGGCAGCCCTCAGGGCGGCACGTGCTGGCACTGGCGGGGGCCAGCCAGCGGTGGTGGAGCTGACCCCGGCTGAGGACCGACTGGCTGCATCAGTGCAGCACAGTGCTATTGATGGCATACCAGGAGGTGGATTCCAGACAGGTGGAAGCCCATCACTGCACGGTATGACGTGGTGGTGGTGTTGGGGGGGAGGTTGTTCACATGCACTCACATGTCCTCTCTTTCTGTTACAGATCCTGTTCATCTTCAGGGGATGGTGGTGGTGGGTTCAGGCAGTGAGGATGACCTGCTGGACATGGAGGAGGGTCCATCCACCTCTGTCACCAGCCAGCATGCACTGCACCAGCATGCATGCTGGGCTGCCAACTCTGGTGTTGGTGAGTTGGGTGTGGGGGGTGCATAGCCTGTGTCTCAGCAGTCTGCATGCAAGCTGCCAGCACGCTGTGACTGTGGCTGTAGCATGTACCTGCACCATTGATGATGCAAGGACTGCAATGGGCAGTGACATGTGTGTGTCCCATGACGGACACACAGCAGGCCAGCACGTGCCCCAGGGCCTAGCTGGTTCCAACATGTGTGCCAGCATGTCAGCACAGTCCCAGGCTGTGCCTGTCACCACCGTTGGGGCAGCACCAGTGGCTGTGCAGGCATCTGGCACTGTTGCAGCCACAGCAGTGGAACGAGTGGTCCCTAGGGCACAGCGGTTGGAGGGGCAGCAGCAGCAGTCACCCACCAGGTCTGGGGGTACAGTGTCCAGCGGTGGCACATGCCCGCCGCCCTTTGACACGCCCATTCCTGGTCCTGGTGAACAGCGCCCACCCTCAAGGGGTATTGAGCATCGGGACCTTCCACACCTTGGGGGACAGGATGCTGTTGTGGCAGAGTACCCATTTGAAGAGTACACCTGCCTGCTGCAGGAATCAGTACAGTAGCAAAGGCAGGTTGCAACATCTGTGGAGGCACTGTGTGCAGCTGTGGAGCGGCACAGCAGGGAATGTGCTCTGGACCGTGCAGAGATGGTCCACATGCAGATGGATGTGACTGCCGCCATTGACAGGCAGACCCAGGCATTGGTCGCTGTTGTGGCTGCATTGGGCACACATGCAGGTGCTCCTGTACCGCGCACCCCACACAGTACGATCTCCACTCCCCGCTCCTGGTGTCGTGTGACGCCAAGCCTGTCGACGCCTGGTTCTGCTGTGGGCATCCCAAGCACCCCTGGTACAGGTATGTTTGGCATCCTACAGACCCCACTGTGGACAAGGTCACGATCGCGCAGTGGGACCCCTGGTGGTCCATCGGTGCCACTCCATTTGGCCCCTGCTCAGCCTGCCAGTGCTGTTGGGTCACGGCGGGGCCGCACATGCATCCGCGGTGGCTGTGGAACGGTGCAACATGACTGACCTGTCTCCCAGTGCGGGCCCTGTCTGGTGCTGCCCTGTGTGCACTGTACGTCATGGTGGGCAGTGCACTGGTGGGTGCCCTGCCCATCATGCCGACACACAGACAACCTGCACACCATCCTGACTGCTGTCCACAGGTGTGTGTGCATGATGATGCCTGCATTGTACTGTACACCAAGGTGCAAGGGTGCCCAGCTTGTGACACGACTTGACAAGTACAGGTGGTGGGTGTGGTCTGTGGATCTGTGTTTGCCATGTCTGTTCCTTGCTCTGCTGTGCACCTGCCCATGTACGCTTTGTGCCTGGTGTGTTTGTGTGTGTGTGTGTGTGTGTGTGTCCATATGACTGTTTGCCCCTCCCTGAAGGTGTGTATGTGTGCCTGGTCCCTTCCACCCCCCTTGCCGTCATGCACCCCTGTTGTGTTACTCTGTGTGCCTGTGGGTTGCGCCAGGACAGTGTTGTTTGCACATGGCCCCTTGACTTACTTGTGTTGTGCATAATGCTCCTCCGTGATGGTGTCCCGGTGCAGCTGAGCCTGCCGGATCAGTCGGGGGTCCCGTCGTCCAAGGAGGGCTGCTCATCACCATCAACACCAGCGCCACTGGCGTCCCCATCGCTGTCCCCCTCTTCAACCTGTACGGCTATCCCACAGTCATTGGCCATGTTGTGTAGGATACAACAGGCCAGGAATATCCCACAAGCCTTTGAGGGGCTGTACTGTAGGGCACCGCTGGAGGTGTCTAGGCATCGGAAGTGTGCCTTGAGCATCCCAAACACCCACTCAATGATGTTGCATGTGGCAGCATGTGCCTCATTATAGCATTGCTGCGATGGGGTCAAGGGGCGCCGGTACGGTGTGAGCAGCCAGGGACGGAGTGGGTATCCGCTGTCACCTGTGTGGAGATAGTGGAGACCAGTCTCATGTTCAAGTCCATATTGCCCATATCCTGTGTGCCACTACCATGGCACCTGTGGCATTCCCACCCTTGCCCCGAGTTTGCATTTCCTACATACGTACTCACCCACTAGATGGCCTGTGGGGATGTCACCACTCTCGAATCGATGGCACAGTGCAGACTGATGCCATATGAAGGCATCATGTGCTCTGCCAGGGTGTGTGGCACAGACATTGATTATACGCCAAGTGGTATCACACACCACCTGGCAGTTGATACTGGGGAAGCCCTTTCTATTCCTATATGCGGCCCCATCAGGGCTAGGTGGTGTGTGAATGGCCACATGGGTGCAGTCTATGGCCCCTAGCATGCCAGGCATATGTGCTACCCTGTGGAACGCCTGCATGTTTGCTGTACGCTCTGCCACGGTGCTGGGGAAATGGATGTGTTCCGCAGCATGTGGCAGCAGTGCGCTAAGGAATTGGGTGAGGATGCGTGACGTTGCCGACTGTGTGATGCCTGTGGTGTCCCCTGTTGGCCTCTGGAAGGTGCCCCTGGTGAGCAAGTACATGCAGGCTGTCACCTTGGTCTCCACTGACAGAACACGACTCCGTCATGAGGGTGCCTGCATCACATCACTGCACAGCTCATAGAGCCGACTCAGTATTGCCCTGTTCAGGTGGTACCGGCCCATGATCTCTACATCTGTGTACAGCTCAAAGCTGATGCGGGCACGGTACTGCCTGTTGGGGGTGTACCGCCGACGGGCCCATCCACGGACACGTCCCCCTGCACCTTGCATTCTCACCCCCCTCATTACAGCTTCCATGTGGAAGCTGCCACTGTCCATCTCCCTGGCTTGTGACCCCCCCGGCTGATGTTGCTCTGTTACCCCGCAGTCCTGACTGCTACTTCCACTGCACCGGGCACCCCTGCTGGCCTCTGCAGCCTAAGGCCCACACTGCTTCCCTTGCCTGCCCAGGCCTGTCACTGTCTGTCTTTCTCTCTCTCTCTTCCCCTTGGCATCCCTGTGGCGTTCTTGCCCTCTTCCTTGAAAACCTTTTATTTTGGCTCATTTTCCGCTAGGGCACCAACTTCCAGCTGTTCCCTGTTTCGCATTGCTAAGTCTTTGACATCGATGGCGCCTTTATGCATGGATCCACCCCCTCTGCTGTATGCCGCCATTTGCATTGGCGCTGTTGCTCAGTGTTTTTTCGTGGCGCAACTGCCTCCTGCTGAATATCGCAGAATGGCGTACTTTTGGACTTGCGCAGGCGCAACCCTATTGTGCATGGCGCAACCCTTTTGAATATCTGGCCCAAAGTGTTTTGTAATGCAATCAAAATGGAATCCTCACCTCCTTCTATGATAGAAGCATCTATTGTAGTTCTCCTCAAGAAAGACAGGGACCCTACACTTTGCAGCAACTACAGGCCAATACCTCTAATTAATGTAGATTGTAAAATTATTGCAAAAATGATGGGAAATAGATTAAATTCAGTTATTCAGAATCTAATTCATCCAGATAGTGTGGGATTTGAATGTGAGCACTGCAGTTCAGATCTTTTCCGTAAAATTATTCATCTCATACATGAGGCGTGATGCAACCCACATTCTCCAACTCTACTATCCTTGGATGCTGATAAAGCATTTGATAGGATAGAATGCAGCTATTTAATGGAAATATTGGCAAGGTATAATTTAGGGCACCACTTTTGCAGATAGGTTCAGATTCTCTATTCTGAGGCACACACAAGGGTTAAAGTTAGTGGCATATTATCTAATAAGTTACAGATATACAGAGGTACTCGCCAAGGCTGCCCTCTGTCTCCCCTTTTATTTCTATTAGCCTTAGAACCTCTACTCATTAAATTCCGAGCTTCCCCTGGATTAACTGGTATTAAAATAGGGAAGGAACAAAAAATTTCAGCCTATGCAGATGACATTCTGCTTTCAATAACTAACCCACAGACTAGTATTCCTCAAATATTAAATATTGTTCAGAAACATATTACTTTCTCAGGCTTCAAGATCAACTTTGAGAAATCTGAGGCTCTTCCGCTAACAAAAATCTTTAACAAACCTATTTTTGATCTGTATAATATTAAAACAGTGACTCAAAACATTACATTTCTGGGTATACTTATTTCCCCTTCTATATCCCAAATCATTCCAACTAATTTATTTGCTTATTTATTTGTTTATTTAGATATAGGATTACAATTACCTTTGAGCCAAGGCTCTTTTACAAAGTGTTCCACATCAAGAGAGTACATGCATGTTAAACATGTTAAATAAGGGCATACAACATTAAAGGGACACTGTCAAATCTGTTTTCCATCATGTATTTCTAGTTAAAAACCTACATTTTATGATTGTGTACCTTCTCTATAATTCATTGATGTTGCTGTTTGTTTTGTCTGTCTTCTTGTTTAGTAGAACTGAAATGCATGCTAATGTATATTTATAAACAATCTTGCTTTGTTTACAATCCTGGATCTGTTCTTGCTACATATTTTCTGAGCATTACAAACACACCCAAACAGTACAGTCACCCATGAGACAGTAGCCTTCTAAACTCCCACTACATCATGATGGGCTAGACTATGTTGTGGGTGTTCCCAAGTCTAGGAAAGATACATAGATACATAGATACACAGACAGTGTCGGCAGATAAGGGCCTATGGCCCACCCAGTCTGCCCATTTGAGCTTGTAAGTTCAGTTTGTTTTCCTAGAAGTCTGTTGCCCCTTACCCCTGACCTCCAGAATTCCTTTATGTCTATCCCATGCATTCTTAAATCCTGTGATTGTTTCAGTCCCCACCACTTCCTCTGGCAGGGTGTTCCACTTGTCCACCACCCGTTCTGTGAAGAAATTCTTTCTCATGTTTCCTCTGAATCGTCCTCCTCCAACTTCATCCCATGCCCTCTAGTCCTGGAACATCTTTTCACTTAAAATAGTGTTTTCCTGCACCCTGTTCCTCCCTGTAAGATACTTGTATGTCTCTATCATATCCCTCTCTCCCTCCTCTCTCCAGGGAGTACATGTTCAGTTCCTTCAACCTGTCTTCATAGGACTTGTGATGCAATCCATGCACCATCTTTGTTGCCTCCTCTGAACCTTCTCTACCCTGTCTATGTCCTTATGTAGGTATGGTCTCCAGAACTGTACACTGTACTCCAGGTGGGGCCTCACTAGTGTCTTGTATAGCGGAATTATGACCTCCCTTTTCCTGCTGGTGATGCCCCTGCCTATACACCCCAGCATCCTATTTGCTTTACCTGCTGCCTTGTCACACTGTTTCCCTACCTTAAGGTCATCAGAGATGACAACCCCAAGATCCCTTTCCTGCTTGGTGCATGCTATATCCTCACCCCCCAAGTGATATATTGTGCCAGGGTTTTTGTGCCCCATATGCATTATCTTGCACTTCTTTGCATTGAATTTCAACTGCCAAACCCCTGACCATTCTTCAAGTTTCTGCAGGTCTCTTCTCATTCTGTCTACACCCTCTGGTGTGTCTACTCTGTTACAGAGCTTTGTGTCATCAGCGAACAGTGAAATTCTGCCTTCTAGGTTCTGCGCAATGTCACTGATAAAGACATTGAATAGGACCGTTCCCAGCACTGATCCCTGTGGTACCCCACTGGTCACTCTTCCCTCTGTGGAGTGACAGCCATTTACCACCACCCTCTGTGTCCTGCCACCCAGCCAGTTACCTACCCACCACACTACTGTCCTGCCCACACCCATATTCCCCAGTTTGAGTAATAGTCTTCTATGTGGCACAGTGTCAAAGGCCTTGCAGAAGTCCAGATAGGCCATGTCCACTGCCCTCCCCTGATCCACCTCCCTAGTCACCCAGTCAAACAATTCAACAAGATTGGTCTGACATGACCTCCCCCTGGTGAAACCATGCTGCCTTGGGTCCTGTAGTCCATTGACAACCAGATGTTCCACCAATCTCTCCTTCAGTAGTGCTTCCATGATCTTCCCCACTACCGAGGTGAGGCTGACTGGTCTGTAGTTCCCTGCTTCCTCTTTGTTCCCACTTTTGTATAAGGGGACTACATCTGCTGTCCTCCAGTCTTTGGGTACCTCCCTGCTTCCAGTGATCAGCTAAACAGGATAGCCAGAGGTTCAGCCACCACCTCTCTTAGTTCTTTAAGGACCCTGGGGTGCACCACATCTGGCCCCATTGCTTTATCAACTCTTATTACTTCCAGTTCCTTCAGGACCCTTTCTTGTGTAAAGGGACTTGTGTCCATTTATGCACCGTTCTCACCCCTTGTACTCCCTTCAGACCCATTACCTCCTCTTCCTCAGTAAAGACTGAGCAGAAATACCTGTTCAATATGTCAGCTTTACTGTTGTTATCCTCCACGTGGCCCCCATCCTCCCCCTTCAGTCTCACTATCCTTCCCTTTGTCTTTCTTTTTTCACTTATGTACCTGTAAAAGGTTTTGTCCCCTCTACCCACTGATTTTGCAATGTGTTCTTCTGTCTGAGCTTTGGCTTCCCTTACTGACCTCCCTGCCTCTCTTTGCTTCTCCTGGTACTTCTCCCTATCCCCTTCTGCCTGTGTCTTTTTGTATTGCCTGAATGCAATCTTTTGGCTTTCACTTTCTTTGCTACCTCTTTGGAAAACCATAATGGTCTCCTCTTCCTTTTCCTCTTGCTAACCTGCTTAATGCATAATTCTGTTGTTCTTGTAATCCCCATTTTAAATACTGCCCACTGTTCCTCAACCCCTGATTCCTGTCCCATTCCCCTTAATGCCTCTTTCAAGTATCTCCCCATTTTCCCAAAGTCTGCCCCCCTAAAATCCAGGATACGTGTTTTTGTGTGGTTTGGTTCTGCTCTTTCTGTGATTTCAAACCACAATGACTGGTGGTCACTGTTTCCCAGGTGCTCCCCCACTGTTACCCCCATCACACTGTCCCTGTTTGTGAGCAGAAGGTCCAGTATTGCCTTCTGCCGAGTTGGTTCCATGACCAGTTGCTTGAGGAAGGCACCCTGAAGATGCACCTGGAGCTGATCAAAGAATGTAAACAAACCTGTGTTTGAGTGGTAACACCAGTTTGGTGGGGAGCCTGTTTTTCACTTTTTTAAAGAAAAAAAGATTCAGAATCAAACTACCAGCTACATCAACAATTTTTACAGAATGTTGGCAGTCATAAAATGTGTTTTTTAAACTAGGGACACTTTGAGACCTAAGGGGGTTGACAGTGTCCCTTTAAAGAGAGCAAACAACCATATTCATCAGTTTGGATATGGCATCACGGTAAACAGGATACATGAATAACATATACAAGGAATCATTTCAGAAAACTAGAAGAAATCAAGGAGGAAGGGTGAGAGGATAGGGGGTGGCAGCCGAAAAAGGGAATAGAGCAGCTCACAGCATTGTCAAAAAACATCAGAGGGGGTGGTTGATCTCAATGGGGAAGGGGGAAGTTAGGGGTGGCAATCACATGAGCTGGAGGCCGTGAGATGATGATGGAGGCTTGATTTGAATATGCCCAGTGAGGAGGTGGAGGTGATGTGAGTGCTGAGGGCATTCATGCAAATTCAAATTCATTCAAATTTATTCTAGAAAGAATGACAACAGATGTTATTAGATGGAGAAAGATTTGTTTGTCCTTATGGGGAAAAATGCAAGCTTTTAATACAATGTTAGCTCCAGCGATGTATTACTTTCTACAACATCTACCCATTAAGATTCCTAGAATTTACTTTAACAAGGTTTACGCCTTGATCAGGAAATTCCTGTGGGAGAACAAACCACCGAGGATTTCCTTAAGTAAACTCCAACAACAGAAATTGAAAGGAGGCTTCAGCCTACCAGATTTCAAGCTGAGGCATTATCAAGGGTGCCGGAAGATGGTAAAAGCTGAGGGGGCTGAGAATCAAAAGGCCACTTATAAGGGTACAAAGGCACTTTTTCTATATTAGTTTTTATGATACAGAAATAAAAAGTGGAATGGGTACCGCCCCTACCGGTTCCGCAATTCATGGGCATGATGCTTTTATTGCGGCACAATGTATTAAATCACTCTGGTTACATAAAAATCATGACATCCCAGGGTGGGTACCTATAGAAAAGAATATACTAAAGGGTAGCCATCCAAGAATTGTTCTTTTTTCCAATTCTTCCGAAAAGTTTGCTTCTAATCCTGTATTAAGCCAGGTATATAGTTCCTGGAACTCAGTGGCCTCCTCACTAGACTAGTCTTCAAAAACATCACCTCATTGTCCATTATGGGAGAACCCCTTAATTAAATTAGAAGGCAATTGCATAATGTGGCCATGTTGGAAGAATGCAGGTATCTTATTTTTAGTGGACATTTTGGATCCCAGTAACTTAACAATAATGCTCTTTGCTCAAATTTCTTCAAAGTTAAACTACCAAGGACTGAATTCTATAACTATTTAAAACTTAGAGAAGTTATAAACTCGATGGGTGCACATTGTTCTCAACTTCACTACTTAGATAAAATCTGCTTTACAAATAGTGGCCATAAAAATATATATTCTCTAATGTTAGATTCACACCCTGATCCAGTCGTTACACTTTTGGACAGCTGGCAACAGGAATTTAATTCTCCAGTTTCACCTGAAGAATAGCAAACAATGTGGAAAATGGTTTTAAAGGCTTGCAGAGAGGCTAGGGGCAGACTTACACATTACAAGATAACACACAGATGGTATTATACACCCAGCAAGATGGCTAAGCTTGGTATAGACACTGCAGATATAGGTTGGAGATGCTTACAGGAAAAGGGTAGGTTTTCCCGTATTCTATGGTTGTGCTCTGGTATCTGTCCATTTTGGGGTGATGTGCTAGCATTATGCAGTAAGGTTCTTGGTTATACAGTTAAAGTGTTCACCTAAATTTGCAATACCTAGTATCTGCTCTGAATTCTCTGATCTAACTGACTATCACCAGCTATGGCCAATTGTGGCTTTTATCACAGGAAAAATGCAATCCTCAGACATTGGAACAGTCAAACAATTCCAACATTCAAAGAATGGATGCAAGCCTTATCTACTAGAGCCAGTTATGAAAGGGTTGCCTATGTAAATATAAATCATTTAGATAAATTCATAAATATTTGGGAACCTTATATGACTCTGTTCACAACCTAATTTACTTGTCCATTTGTTATTTATATAAAAAAAAGGGAACACTGATTTTAATTTAAAAGTCTTGTTGTAGCAAAATACATTACTACAAATAATCTACCCTTTAAAGGTTTTATATAAATTATTTTTCAACTTATTTACATATTTCACTATTTAAAAATCAGTTGATTTTATTGAATAACTGTTGTTTATGGACTTGATGACTTATGTTATATATGTAAATGGCTTGTATTTTAATCTTCAATAAAATCTGAATCATAAAAAAAAAAATAACATTTATTTAAAATAAAGGTGTTTCTAGCATTTAGGAGTTGCCACTTTACCAGTATTTCTATTTCCATTTAACAAGTTATTTGGCATAGAGATGTTTCTACTTGACAGAATTCTTTTGAATATTATAAAAAACTACCCTAACTTTGCTTAAACTAAATAAGCAACTCTGATCATAGAGACCAGTACTTAGCAACAACTTTGTAAAATGTTTTACAATCTATTTAGCTTTCTTTACACTCATAATGGCTTTTATATATTTTCTTTAGAAAAGCCCATTCTGAGCTGGCCCGGTGGTGCTGAGGGTTGAGGCGCTGGATGCCACACCTCATGCCACACCAGCGACCCGGGTTCAGGAACAGACTCAGGCCGCCGAGGGCTGGCAGGGGAGAGGAAGGATTGAGCATCCAGTGACTGTTCTCCTTTCTCTGGGGTGGGTAGGGGGTATCGCATCGCCCTGCAGAAGCGACTGGCGGAGGCCAGCCACACTACAGTGGCATGCATAGCAAGGTGGGGAGCATGGCGGGTGTCTGCACTACGTGCTTGGATGCCATTGCACATCTGGCTCCCAAAGGGGAACAAAGAGCGGAAAATTGTAGGGGGTGATCTCTGCGGCTGATGGCCGTGCCCCCGGACCCGAGAGAGGTGCTTAACCAGGGGTGCAGAGCAATAAAGGCTGACCCCTGTGTGTGTGGGTTTCTGTGGCCCGTGCTCATGACCGGGTCCAGTGGTGCGGGCGTCATCATCCGGAGATTGTGGGGGCCACTCTGCCGAAGGAAGATAAAATAGAAATATGATAAAAAAGAAAAGCCCATTCTGGATGTTTAAACTGCAATAACAGACAGCCACAAACCTGTCCAGGTTCATTGAAGCTGGTCTGAACACAGGAGATACTAATTCAAGGAACTAATAAGCACACCTTCCACTTTTTAATTTAACATTGCCTTGTGGTTTTTCATGTAAGCATTTAAACACCACACACTCAAGGGGCAGGATTCTCAAAGAACAGCAAAAATCCCACAGCTGTGGGAAAAAGGCTTGCAGCACTGCGAAAACGTAGCTGTGACTTATTCTGAAAGAAAAGTTGCGCAGTTGCAGAATTCAGCAAAAAGTCTCGCAGCTGCAGAATTCCAGCAGCTGCGGGAATTCCACAAGTGCTGCAAATCCACAGCTATGGATCTGCAGCTGTGGAAATGGCGGAGGAGGCACAGCAATAGTACAACAAGTAGCTGAAGCAGTAGACATTAACATTACTGCCATAGTATGAGTCTGACAGCACCCACAAAGGTACCAGCAACCAGTCCCTCAGCTGTGACCACTGCAGCACCACAGTTACCAGCAATACCATGGCACCACAGTGGCTGACTGTCACCGCTGGTTGTCCCTTCCTGGGGCATTCCTGTTGCCTGCAGGGGTAGCACTCATTGCAGGCTAGTCAGGCTCCACTGCCTGTGGGGCTCCGTCATGGACTGTACTGGGTCTGGTGTTTGTTGCCTGTTGCCATATCGTGGCAATGTGTGCTTCTGTTGCTGTAACAGCAGCCACTGCTATACTATCTGGGATGCTATTACCTGTGCCTCACCTCCACCTTAATTGATTCCAATTGTTGGGGCACTATTGCAGTTTGCTGAAGGAGAGTTACACCTCATTCCACTGTGTGTAAATTTTTTTCCGGAACTGTGGGGAAAAAACTGCCTGAGAATAGCCTTACTTATCTCACACCTTTTTTCCTCAGGGACTTCTGCAGCTGCACTTTTTTTCCACAGTCCATAGTGTTTTTTTTCCGCAGCTGCGGAGGTTTTTGTGAATAGGACTTAGAGCAATCTCCCAATTTTTTATGGGCTACAGCAGTTTTGGGGATTTAGGGAAGGTTTTGCACTTTCTGAAAGCTTTGTGAAGCCAGCCCCAGGTGTGTATCTATTTAGGTTTTATGTTTATTTAACAGATAGGCTGAATAAGAAAATTGCCTCACAATTAGTTTTGTCACTTGCTTGAGTGGAGGTAAACCTTTACACTTGGTTACAAGCATGTAATGCTTGGTGTCCTGCAGTTGTTATGCACTTTGGGTGGCATGTGGCACTCCTTGAAGGTGTTTGATAAAGTTTGAGCACTCAAAGGAAATTCAGAAAATGACCATATGATTATCTTGTACAAATTAGTCATTACAGGTTAATTTATTAGATGTCTACAGAACTAACCAGTTTTTTTTTCTGAATGTTAAAAAGCGTTATGCATATTGAGTACTCATTTCATTATATTGTTCTGGTAGGACTATAACAAACCAGGAAGTGAGTTGTAACTATAATTTAAGCAGCAAAAGGCACTTTTTAAAGGAAATAAGTAGCAGATGAACTGGAATTGATCACTTACAGTATGTATTGTATTTTTTCATAAGGTTGTATACCAGTAGCAGATAGTAAGAAGTTATTTATTTATATTTAGGTGTAAAGGCATTCTTCTGAAGAAGCCTATAGCATAGATAAAATGTTGGAATTGGCTGCCATGTTACAACTGAACCAATAAAGAAAAGTGTTGAAATAATACTGCTGTTTTGTGAATTTATGCCTCCCATTGACTACTAATGAATTCAACTATGCCAATTTTCACAATGTACATTTGCTACAAAAATGTAGAGTGCATAATCACATAGTAAAATTCCCACAATTGCTGTAAATTTGTGTAGTGCACAATTTCAAATCTGGGTTTCAGCACCATGGACATCCGGTGACATCAGCATCTGAGATGGTTACTTGAGTTCGTTCAGAAACTCCCCTGGTGTTAAAATTAGGCTGAAATCCTCTGAAAAAAAAGGGAGCAGCAGGAATTTAAACAAAGTATGCTACCTGAACCCTTGCCCACACGAAATATCATAAAATCTTTTGGGTCGCTGTACCTCCAGCAATTAAACATACCTAAATCGAACAGGAGACCACGTGAGGTAATCCCGGAGGCGTCACACGCTCCTACATTTTCAGCCAGGTCAGGCTGTGGGCAACAAAGGCCAGGAAGGCAGCTCAGAAGGCATAAAGGGCCTGGTTGGAGCTGACAGTAGGGCTATCATGAGAATGCTGTACAAAATTGATGGCAAGCTATCTAACATTCAAACGAATTTGAACAAGCCCGAGAAACGTACCCTCTGCAGTGGAATCGCAAGTGGACTCTTTGCAGAAAGAGCACATGGCGATGGGGAGAGCACTCTGTTATTTGTATAAAAGAGAGAGAGAGCTGTCAGCCAGGGCAGAAGATGTTGAGGCCAGATCAAGAAGAAATATCTGTATTTATGCAATAGGCGTGGGCAGATAAACAGTGGAATAAATTCATTTATTCTCACTGCCGTGGAATAAACAGTGGTTCTAATATTTATCCTACACCCTGCCATCAATCAACCACCATTCATCCCACACCCTGCCGTCAATCAACCATTTATCCTACACCCTGCCATCAATCATCACCCCTGCTGCCGGCACTACTTACCATTACTTTCATTTTTTTCTTACCATCCCCACACTCATCACCTCAGCAACTACCTCTACAGCTATTTACATATTGCCAGCTTAAAAAATCCGTCCCTACAAACCAGTACACTTAATTCAGGAAGTTTTTCCCCTTTTAAAATAGAAACATTTTGTCCCCTTCCTCCTCGCTGCACTCGATCGTACACCTCACCACCTTCACTGTTTTATTTCTAGCGTTAGTGCCAGCATGACATCCCACCCAACAGTGCACAAAAGCCAGAAATAAAAAAATAAAACACTCCCCATTCCAGAATTATATTTCTCCTATTCAAAATAATAATTTAAAAACAAATGGCAATTCTCTGAAGCTCGGCTACTCAGTCATTCCAGAACTGCGATTACCCTGGCAACAACCCTACCCTTGTCCTGCTCTAGAGCATTCACATTCACTGGATCCCTGACACCAACATGACGCTTACATACTACTCCTACATACAGTAAAATGCAGGATATAAAAACACCGTCAGTTTTAAATAACACTGGCAAAACTACTATTGGAACCTACAGTCAGCCACTGACCTCTCAAAAATGTAAATGCTTTCCACTCCGTCACTGCTCTGCTTTTCTCACAGTTGCTCCTCCAGTATCCTGATAAGCTCACGTCGCCTCTCCCAAATCACTGAAGGCAGGTTCAACCAGATAAATCAACACATTACAACTAAATAAATACAAAATTCTATAAATAAATAAATAAATACAGCCAGGCAAAAACATGGACACAACGGCTCTCTGTGACTCTCGCTTAGCAACAAACAGACCCGCCATCTTTTTTAAACTATTCGTCCCACCCACTACAAATTTACAGCCAATCAACACTTAGGATGTTTATAAACAGGGTGCATACAGAAGACACTGGAAAATAATCCTATTTTATTAAAAACAACAACAAAATATACTAAACAAAAAAGAAATAAAAAAAAAAAAAACACACAAAATAAATTAAGGGCCTATAGCATAAATCGCACATGTGATGGGCTTCAGTGGGATACATTATTTATTTGAACTCACAGTCTGTGACCTCGGTACCTCACTCATGGCTCCGCCACTTGTGAGGACAACCGAGGTCACACACTGCTCGTTCAAATAAATCATGTATCCCACTGAAGCCCATCACATATCCCCCATATTTGGGATCCCCGAGAGGGCAGAGCAGGCAGACATGCCAAAGTTTTTGGAATGTTAATTGCAGAAGGAGCTTGATTATCTGCAGACTCAGAACTGGGGACGCACTGCGCAATTGCTCATAAGCTAAACAGGGAGCGCCCCCACCGCTCTATCATAATTACATTTCTATGCTTCTCAATCAAGGAGAAGGTGCTAAGATTAGCCTGAGGAAAGAACCTGTGTCTAGATGGTCAAAGAGTTTATATTGACCAAGATTATCCACCACTCCTATTGGCAAAAAGGAAAAAAGTTCTGCAGGTAGTAAAGCAACTCAGAGATAAGGGTCTAAAGGCACAAGTTCACTACCCAGCCAAGTCTTGGATTCAAGATGGAGTCACTACTAAATCTTTTACTCACTGATAGCAGCAGCACCCTTTCTGAAGAATGCCAACATACAAATACCAGATCTGAAGGAAAAGCAAGAAGAAGGTGAGGTAGAGGAATTCCTATGGGGAGTTGCAACAGCAAAGAAGGCCAGAGGGCATCAGAGATCTCAGGGAATTATACCTTTGCACTCAGATTTGGCTGCATGGTTGAAGAAAAACCCTGATACTTGACAGTTTAGGAGCCAAATGAGTCCATGATTTAAATTTTTTCTCCGGCAAGAGAAGTGAGTCGGGGTAAACCGGGGGGGGGGGGTAAACTCATTCTGCCCTGCTACATGACTTAGTTTCCTGCACATCAAATTATGGGTCAAGGGGAAAAAAAAAGCTGACTTTCCTTCCTCATATCATGGTTTTGGTTCTCAGTATCCTTGATTTTCATCCGAAATGGAGACTTAGCTTGATTCTGAGTTTCCTAAGTACTGGGGGTGATGTCTAGCATGGGTTTGTTAAGGAGGGAGACTGTTTTCTATGTTACTTGGAATATGGCTTTCCTATTACTAAATACCAGCCTGAGTTTAATCTGTGCTGAACATTCATTCTTTCAACCTGAATCAATAGGAACCGAGGGGATGCAACGTGCACAGGGGCTCCTGTCCCTTTGTTTAGACTGGCTCAGCTTTCAGAAGACACTCTTAGACACCTGATGAGACAGGAGTAGGTGAAGAGCTATGACTGAAAGCTTTGTTGTTTTTGCAGGGGTCACTTTTGACTCCTGCAGTTCTAGTAGATTATTAATTATAAAAGATTCAGAGGTTCAAATTCAACAGTTTGTTTTGTTAGTACAGAAGTTTAAGCTCGACTGGGATGGGCAGGTCCTAATTTCATTTCAATTTTATGTTTGCTTGCGTGCATGTGGAAGAAACATTATGTGACCGCTTAGGAGAGAAGCAGGGTTTCAGAGGTACAGCACTGTGGCGGCCAGTGCCCCAACTGCATTTTGAGGCTTGGCCCTCTTTTCCCAATGTGGTGGTACGCTGCTGCTGACATTAGATCAGCAAGCGTGCCACCAACTTGTAACGAATTTGCCACTGCAATGAGGGAGTGACCTGTCATTGCAGGACAGTACCTTGCCTGGTGTAACATGTCAATTAACTTGGCAGTGGCTGTCGCCATCCACCTCAGAGTCCCCATGATAGCCGGTGGAGGTGCCCAATTCCCCTGTCAGCATGCCCCCATCCCAGTTAATTTGCCGACAGAGGAGCCCACTCCCTGTCGGCATAATGTCCACGTACATTTTGTTTGCTGAGGTGGGTGCCCAATCCCCTTCGGCATCATGTTTCTCCCCCACCCCAACACAGATCCTTTTTTCTTTCCCGATTGGGGGGCCCAATCCCTGTCAGCTCCAGTCCCCCCAAAAAACATGCAAGTGTCATGCTGGGAGCCCACCCCAGTGTACCAAATCTACCTGCAAAGAAAGAAAATGTTCCCGCAATGGTTTTCATTTTTTTTTTCACCTGAAAAGAGAAAACGGTCCCTCGTTGTGCCCAGTGCCCCCTCTCACAACCCGCACCATCCCTCTATGCACCTCACATCCCTACACCCCCCTCACCCTATACTTACCTCTGGAGCCCACCGCAATGATCTTCCGTGGACCGAGAACACGTCTGCACTCTTCAAAAGCCAATCGCGAACTGAAGAAATGATGATAAGATGTATAATGGCATAAGTGTTTTTTTTTAAACTTAGGTGGATATCTTGGCCATTTTTGTGAATTCTGGCACCAGATTTTCAGCATGGGGTTCTTGGGACCTCACCTCATGAATTCAGTCACTCTCATGTCGTTATTCAGTCCCGAAAAAATGACAGTGTAACTGTTCATGAGGTGGGCTCTCAAAAAACCTATTCTGCAAATTTTGTGAAAAAATTCCAAAAAATGACTGTTACGGGCGTGCGTTACGCAGTTTCTACACATGCTTATAACTCCAAGAATTTTTAATATTTTCACTCCAGATTTTCAGCATTGCCATTTTTTCACACCTCCTTATGAACAGTACAGCAGTCATTTTTCACATCCTGCCCAAAATATGGTTTCACACATGAGGCGCACAATAGCGGTCAATGTGGGAAATCAAAATTCAGGGCAGATTAACAAGATCACAGCGACACTGTTCATGAGCGGAGGTCCCAAAATGCCTATGTTGAAAATCTGATGACAATATTTCACAAAATGTCTGATAACGAGTGTGCATTGCACAGTTTACACACTCGCCTGTAACTTCGAGAATTATCAATATTTTCACTCCAGATTTTCAACACTGACACTTTTTCACACCTCCTTACGAACAGGATAGCTGTCATTTTTCACATCCTGCCCAAACTGTGTTTTCGCACATCTCATGCAGAATGGCGCGGTCGCTATAGCAAATCAACATTCACAACAGATTAACAAAATCACAGTGCCACTGTTCATAAGCAGAGGTACCAGATGCCTTCATGAGGTGGGGGTCACAGAAAGGCCATATTGAAAATTTGTAGTGCAAATACCAACAAATGCCTGGGGTGTTACGGTTTCTAACCATAACATCCCACCCTGTACAGACTGACAGGCGTCAGGGGTGTGCCTTTGGATTGCTGGCTAATGCTCATGCCATTCCATCCCCCCGTACAGCCAGTGACAGGCATCGAGTTCACCCCATTGTCCTATACTGCACCCATTTCAGCATATGTCCTTATGGAATGGGATAACTGTAAAGCCGAACAACTAAGGCACACCTCAACACTTGGTGTCTGTAAGATAGGGTAAGGTGAAATGGCGTGAGCATTATGCGTGGTGACCCAAAGATATACCCCAATGCCTGTCCATCTCTGCAGGGTGGAGGTGGGGTTTGCGTGAAGTTCAATACTTCACTGCCATTCCTATTCTGCATCTGTCTAACTCCTGCACCTCCAATGCTAACACCAGCAAGTGAACATTTGGCATTGACAAATGCTTGTTGTATAAGGATTGATAACAAGAAATGATAGAGAAATATAGTAATGGTAAAAACAAGCAAAGGCTATTATAAGCTTGGGGAGATATTTTTTTCTCTCTCTATGCGACTTTGAAGCCCTTAAGTGCTGGTAATACACCTAGTAGGTCAATTCCTGAGTCTTAAAGGGGACCAATTAACAAAGGTTAAACTCAGTTTAAGAATTCCCACTGTTGTAAGAGGTATGGGGATAGACTGAGATAAGAAGGCTTCACCAGATCAAGGATTATACCCCCAAGTACTTTGGAGAGGTGAGGATAACTTAAATATAATTCTCATGTTCACCAAGGGTGCCCGGATTTAACTCCCGGAAGTTCCAATGAAAGGAGAAGTGTTCAAGTGATAAACCGAGGCTTTAGGCCTAAATAGCAGGGTGTACCTTCTTCAAAAAATAAAAAAATTAACTTATTTACGAGATACAAGACTGTATCTTTAGGGGGGGGCTTTTGTTCACCCACAAGTTAGGTCTACTGGTTCATCTTCCACACCAAAGTTAGGTTACGGAGTGGTCTTGTTCAAAATGGTTATTGAGTGTGTTCTGTATACGTGTACTTTGTTAGATGTCTACCTATACTTTAAATGTATGTCGTTGCTTGGTTTTAGTTTCTTCTGCCTGGAACAGACGAGGGGGATGAGGGGAGGGGAACAGGGGGTCCCAAATGTTAAAATGTTTATATGGATAGTTTAAATATATGTGGATGGAATGTAAGAGGGGTCAATAATGTGGTTAAAAGAACTAAAATTTTACAAGAGCTGCAGAGAATTAAATGTGACATTGCCTGCTTACAGGAGACTAAACTCTCCCTTGTGGACATTCTAAACTAAAAGGGCCTGGGTTGGAGAGGTATATGCCGACTCACACCCCGACTCACACCCCCAGGGAAAAAGTAAGAGTTGTGATCCTGGTCAGAAGGGGGCTTCTCTTTTGGGTTACCCAGACGTTTTCAGAGAGCGATGGTCGGTTTGTGAGAGTATCATGGATCTGGGCAGGTAAACTGATACATATAATATCAGTGTACGTGCCTACCCCTCCTACAGGATAATTCTTTAGAAGGATTTTCCAACATATTGCTTCTCTCCCAGAAGCGCAAACATTATGCCTAGGGGATTGGAACTATGTGGAAGATCAGTACTTAGACGTGCCCACAGTAAAACAAGTCTGAGAGCCGGTGCAAATTTTTGAGAACGCTTAGAACAGAGGGAGGTATTGTGGATCCTTGGAGAGTACAAAACCCTGCCATGAAGGAATTTACCTTTTACTCCCTAGTAGGTAACTCATACTCCTGCTTAGATAGGCTGTATACCCAGAAAAAGTTCACTCACATGATAATGGAAACAAAAATGCACCCCCTATCTTTATCAGACCGTGCATTAATATTATATAAATTAAGGGGGGGGGGGACTTCACATCAGAGGGTCTCATGGAGGTTAAACGCAGGTTTATTACAGAATAAACATTTTGTAGATTCCACAAACGAAGTTATAAAAAATAATTGAATAGATAGTATTTCCGGCATTGAGGCCTGTGTAAAAGAAAGCTGATCTTTTTATTTTAGTTTTGTAATGTGGTAAGATACATTTTTCATCTGGACTACTGCGTGCAGTTCTGGAGACCCATCTCCACAAGGACATGGACAGGATGGAGGCAGTCAAGAGGAGGGCATCCAAAATGGTGCAGAGTGTGCACCAGAAGCCATACGAAGAGAGACTAAAGGAGCTTAATTTGTGTACCCTCGAGGAAAGGAGGGAGAGTGGGGACATGATGGAAACTTTCATGTACCTCAAGGGAATCAAAGTTGCTCGGGAAACGATACTCCCTTAAGAGCATGCATAGACTTTCTGCCATTTAAAATATCAGGTGGTTTGAAGCGTTGGACATTAAAGGAGCTTTCAATAATAGATCAGTTCTGGGAATGAGGGAAGCTTAGATCCTACGCACAATGAGCGGGGACTTCCACTTCGCTGAAGGAGACCTTTTCTGCTTTCTGCAATACAGGAGTTATTTACAGGATCCAAACAGGAGATCACAATTAAGCACAGAACCTAACCCATTTAAATTATTATTGAAAGAAATAGAAAATAGGCATGATAACAAACAGGTAGTATCCAGAATTTATAGTTTGTTATTAGAACTGAAGGAGGAAGAGACAAGATCCATAAAAGAAAGATGGGAAGCGGAAGCCCAGTTAGCATTGTCTGAAGAAGACTGGGATAAGATCTGGTTAGGAATTTCAAGGACAACAGTTTCACCTTCCTGGAAAGATTTTAGGTGGAGAGTGGCGATAAGACATTTTTGCACCCCAGCTGTCCCAAAACATCTAGGGACTGGTAACTCAGACAGGTTCTGGAGAAATTGCCAGGAGGTGGGTACTCAGACCCGTATCTTCTGGTCTTGCCCAAGGGCAAAAATATTTTGGAAAGGGGTACAGAGAGGCAGAAGAGGTCTTCGGACATCCAATACCAATGAAATTCCAGATATAGGTGTTGGGTTTGCCAAAACCTGGACTGAATTCCAACTCTCAAAAAAATTTGTTCTGTATAGTAGTGGTGGCTACCTTAAAAACCATAACACAAAAATGGTTAACCCCACTTTACCAACAAGCTTGGTTGGATAACTGCCAAAGGATAATGATTATGGAAAGAATGACAGCCAGGATTCGGCCTCAGAAAGAGAAGTTCATAACTAGATGGCTGCCTTTTTCCATTATACGGCCAACAAACTAGGGAAAAATGTCATAGACATCTTGGCTGAACAAGATAAGTAATTCTGTGTTCTCCCCTCCTGGGTTCCTCCCTTGTGTCCTCACCCCCATAACAGAGTCTAGCAGGGTATTACCCTGTCCTTAGTTCTGCTTTCAGAATAAATGTCAGTTCCTAGACATGGGATTAAAAAATACCCGCCAAGAGACTCAAAAAAATATGTTTTTTTTCCAATTCTTTTTATACTCCTTCCTCACTGGCCCCTTAGGTCTCTCTGGTTCTAATGGCGGGGGTACACCCCCCTACTAAAGGATTCTTAACTCCAGTGGGGGGTGTCGCAAATTCTGGAAAAAAGTAAATTTCGGGCCGGGCACACAAAAATGCAGGTGCACACAGGCTCACACCCAGAACCTTCGCGGCTTCAGGCTGTCACCCACCCACGACACTACAGGGCCAGCTCCGCAGCCCCATGCCAACCATGCCAGGCCAACCTCCCTTCCATCATACTTGCTTCCCCCACACGCATATACATATAGTGACGTCCTGTTGCTATATGTGCGAGCAACCCCCATCCTGTCACCTTCCTCACACCTTCGCCTTGTCCTACCTGTACCGCAAGTGGGTCACTGTTCTGGTAGGCGCCCACTCGTGGCTAGCTGATTTCACAGGATACCAGTCTCTCTCAGGTGTGATCGCTCAGACCGGCCTGTTCCTGCTCTGCCTGAGGTTCTTTCTAGGCCAGGTCTCTATCCAGGCCCCCTTCCTCCACATCTACAGATCCCCTCCAGCTCTGAGCCCCCTGAGGTGGGACTGCCTACTCCTCTGGCACTCTATGTAGAATCTGGATGGGTGGTTTGAGTGTGGAGGAGAGCCGGAGACCAGCTGGAAGTAACCCGGCGTTGAGCGTGGGGGGTCATCCACTGGACCCACCATCGCCTTCCTGGGTGCCAGGTCCATTTTCCTTTGTTTCTGGTGTTCCCGGGGTGGACATGCAATGACATCCAGTGCACAATGGACGCACTCTCACACCCGTGTGCAGGACATCTGCTGACACGCCTTCCCTCTGTATGTGGTGCCGCTACTGTAGTTGTGATGCTCCTGGTCTCCATTGAGAGCCGCTAGCACTGCGACATGCACTGCCCACCCTCCCCAGGAGAGGAGAGCTATCCTCCAGATGCGCGATCCTGCTCCTCCCCTGCTGACCCCCAGTGACCCAAGTCAGTTCCAGAAACTGGGTCGCCGGCATGGTGCAAGGTGTGGCATCCAGCGCCTCAACCCTCAGTGCCACCGGGCCAGCTACAAAAATTAACACCATGATTGTTCCAGTGTTTAATTATAGAGATTTACTCCTTATGGTGGTGTCGGGAAGGGAGCTGGCAAAGCTGGATATAATATATAACAGATCTGTCCACTTTATCCTTGACGCCCCTGGTGGACACCATTTTTTTCCCTATTTTTACTCCTGCCCCAACCCAGCACTGTTACTCAAATATCTTACCTGGCGCTGCCTCATCCCTTTGGGACTCCTCCCATGGAATCTTGGCTTACTCCCCAGGTGGGGACAGGGTGGGGCAGTGCCCTGAACTCCCTCCCCCAAAGGAATAGAGTCTTCATCAGGTAGCCAGTCAGTACTGTAGCTGCTGGTAGGTCAGGACCCACTATCGGGCCCTTGCATCAGTGTCACACTGGGAGAGGCATTTTTCCATGTACACCCCCTTCCAGAGCATGATGTGCCACAACACCAAGGCTTATGCTGGCATTCCTCATGCTCTCCCCAGCTGTTATGAGCATCGGGACAGCAATGCCTCCAGTCATTTCCAGAGGTCAGGCCACCCCCGGGCCAATGCACCCCTCTCCTCCCCAGAGGAGCTGAGCAGTCCATCTGATCTCAGACATCCTCTCATGGCCAGCCTTCCGACTCCTGGGTCCACTCCTGAACCCAGGTTGCCAGCAGAAATCCAACCACTGTGCCAAAAGGGCCAGCCCTGGTGGGCACATCATTGCCAACTTTATCTAGATTTCGGATGATTAAGATTAAATGATAGAAGAAATATGCCTTTTGTTAGTTTTATGTACCAGTGCCACAACAATAGGGCTCCAAGCTATATCTTGGATGATTTAAAATGGAGACAAGTTTTGTCCTCATATATTTTATGGTAGTTTTTAGTTTTCTCCCTGTAATCCATCCCCCTTACCTCGGACACACACACACATGTGGAAGCATGCGCATGCCATGTCTCGAGGTACCTGCCCACTCCGTGTCTCCCCCTCCTCCTACGTTGACCACATGGGGGGTGGCCACTACCCCAGGAGAGGCCAGTTGCCTTCCAGCTGCTCAATCCTGCTCTGATCTGCCACCTCTTGCTGGCTCCCCCGACAACCCAAGTCCATTCCCGAACCCAGGTTGCCGGCATGGTGTGAGGTAAGGCGTCCAGCACCTCAGCCCTCAGCGCAGTTAAAAAGGAGACAAGTTAAAGAAAGTTTACAGTCAGCACAAGAAATAAAATAGAAACCTAGACTTTGATGGTAGATAAGGACCGCTTGGCCCACCCAGTCTGCCAATTTCCCTACCTAACAGATAAGCTGGAGAGCCTAGTTAACCAACAGCCTACTTCCTCCTACTCCCACTAGAATTGCCTTATGTCTGTCCCATGCATTCTTGAATTCCCACACTGTTTTTGACCCCACAACCTCCTCAGGAAGGCTGTTCTATGCGTCCACCACCCTCTCTGTGAAAAAATACTTCCTCATGTTGCCCCTGAGCCATCCACCCTCTATCTTCAAATTGTGCCCCTTGTTCTTGCACATCTCTTTTCTGAAAGATTCTACCCTCTTGGACTTTGTTGATTCCCTTGAGGTACATGAAAGTTTGCATCATGCCCCCCTTTCCTCGAGGGTATACATATTAAGCTCCTTTAGTCTCTTTTTGTATGGCTTCTGGTGCACACCCTGCACCATTTTAGTTGCCCTCCTCTTGACTGCCTCCATCCTCTTCATGTCCTTTCGGAGATGGGGCTCCAGAACTGCACGCAGTACTCCAGGTGAAAAATATAACTTAGCATATTGCAAACCTAATATAAAAAGATCAGTTTTCTTTTACACAGGCCCCAATGCCTGAAATACTATCTATTCAATTATTTATTTATTTAAAACAGGGTAATGGCAAAGGCACACTGAATCAAACCTCATTTACAGTTTCGACCCAAGGATGAAGGTAAGGATATAGAGTCAAACAATAACAACTGGATTAAAGCAGCAGTACTTCTTAATCAGGAAGTGATCAGTTTCCAGTTTTGTAGCGCTACAGTAAATATGGCGGCTGCTGTCTAGTACTGCTTTCAACATGGTGGGTGGCAGAAATGTAAACAAAAACAAAGGACAACAGAGCACATTACGGGGTGATAGTACAATGCCGACGAGAAAGATTAGCAGGTACATGCTCAGCAGCGTACAGGGAATAAACTGTTGAAAGTGCAGATTTTTTTTATCATGCACTGCTGCTTTAAGCAATACAAATAAAGTGCAAACAAAGATAGTGCAGCTATGGCAAGAAGTCACATCCTATGTAGCAGCTGACTGAAGCTGATACACCAAACATTCATATATGCAATCAAGAAAGGATTGAAACACTAGGTGCTAAGAACATTACAAGAGGTAAGATCAACCCCAACGAGAGGGTATGAACTGGGGGGGAGGGGGAAAAAGCAGGTCAGGTGGGGAGTTGATAGACGCAGGGAGGGGAGGGCATGAGTTTAAGGTGATGCTTAACAGAAGTTGGGGAAGGTGAGAGATGGCTGTAAGAGGAGGAGGTTCCAGAGTGAGGGAAGGTGATAAGAGACAGCAGACTGTCCAGAGGAGTAAGGTTTGGCACATGTTATCCGAGGTTAATGAACAAAACAGTGAGTCTGAAAACGATAAAAGTGTGGGCAATGGAGCCAGGAAAGAATAACCTTCCCTGTTGTCCATGTGATATGGGTTACATTTCCCCTTCCCTTTTTTACCGGTACTGTGTAGTCCTTTTAGATTTAATGTCAGAACCTAGAGTGGTAAGCCCTTTTATGTTTGAGATCAGAGAATTTTTTAAGATATATTTAAAGTTTGTTCCTATTACAAATAAGTACTAGGGCTGTGTGAGTACCTTTTTCCGAATATTCAGTATTCTGGTCCCAGGTATTCTGTATTCAGCCAGAAAAGGTGATTTTTAAGGATAATTTAAAAAAGCTTAAGAAAGCACTTCAGCACCACCATTAAACACTCATTGAACCTGGTGTACCATATATACCTCAACGACACTTCAACCACCAACATGGAGCTTGCATTAACGCAACACAAGCTACACGTGGCACACCCTATTCACCACACCACACTCATAGCACTCTGAAAACAGTATCAAGCATTGCATTGGGTCCGCACTCGAGGGTGTTCATGGTCACAGTCACGGGGTAGAAGGTGCTTCGGCCATGGGCTTAGGAATAGTGGTAACAGTGGCTGCCATAATGGTGAAAGCTGAAAGGATGGCTGCTGCAAGAATGGCAGTGGTGGTGGTGGAAAGCACACTGGCTGTGGATGAAACAGCTATAGTGGTAGTGGGAACACTTGTGGTGGTGTCTGCGGCTTCCTGCACAAAGCATGTTCGCTCTAATGCCCACCTACTACTGCACAAAAGGATGTGACGGTGAATGAACAGATGGAACAGGTGGTGACCCTAGTAGTAGTAGTACTGCTGGTGGTTGTGGTAGTAGTAGTAGCACTATTCCCAATGCTACAAGAACTAAAAAGCTTGCTTATCAAGAAAAATATTTGAGACTGCCGAATACAGACACCCGTCTGTCATTGTCTATGTCGTCTATCTCACCACCTTCTTTGGAATTGTATTAGGTATCAATATACAGTGTAGCAAGACTAGATGCAATTCAGTACTTTGCAGTAAATGACCTCACAAAATACTGGATGACTAGAGGGCTTAACTGCCATTGCATTACATTGCCTCTTGCAGCATACTGCAGCATTTTGCAGTAATTTTGCAAGATACTGCATTGCATACTGTCTGGCGCCACTGTATGAACTATGTTTTATAATCTTGATGCAGTGCTTCATCCTTGGGCATGTTAGTTTTGGTTTGTTTTGTTACAATGGTATCTCAGTCTCATTTATTATAACTTCACTTATTTATGATGTGTGTTTCTTTAAGGGTTGTATTTTCATAGTGTGTTTGTACGTTGCTGACACGCCCCCTGACAAAGACCAGGTTCTGGTCTAAGCACCAGGGCTTTATTGGCATCCTCCCGCCTCAACACAAATAAATGTATTGACAACTTTATGCACCACTGCTGTTAACTGTATTTTGTTACTGCACCCCCCAGTGCTTATTTTTGTTCTGCATAGATTGTTTGGGGGTTTGGCAGCCCAGGGACGATAACCAGCAGTAATCGCTTGGACGTGCTGTACATTTGTGGGTCTATCATCCTGTCCTTCACCACTTGGTGCCAGCGGTGCAGATGCTTTGCTGGGGCTGGACCAAGCATGTTTGCAAGGTTGCTGAAGACATGATGGATCAGGTCACTAGTGGTTACTGTGTAAAACACAAACTATTACTAGGTAGTGCCTGTGTGTGTGATTCTTAAAAAGTGCTTGTGGAACTACAGTAATACTCATGCCAAGCTTTTCAGTTATACTGCATCACAAAAAAGCTGCAGCAAATAAAAAACACTGCTACTAAGGAGGAAGAGCGCAACCATTTTAGTCAAACATGGACTCGAGCAAGGAACTAACAGATGACATACAGTCAACGCAGTGAGACAAGTCTGCCCCACTAAGTGCAATGGTTAATTAGCAAAACAACAACAGTGCACAGACTCGGGGGTATAGTTCACACGCACAGGTTAGTTGTGGCTTGTGGAAGTTGGGGTTGGACAACACACTCCTCATTTGTACAGGGATGCAAACTCAGAACTAGAGGACTAACAATGATAATTCAGTGATTCAAGCCTGACTGGCTTAGAACTGAAGAAGTTTGTTTCAAAATCTGTGTGCACCCAGTTGTGTACATGTGGGGCCCAGTCTTATGAAAAAATATATTAAATGTACACATTTAGGGCAAAGCCTTACAAAATCAAATACTATGCACATATTGGCAAATCATGAGCAGTGACCCTCAGGAAGGGAGGCGGCAGACACCCTCATCAGTTGTGCAGGGAACCAAGCCTGGAATCAGACAACAGCAAAAAAACGCAAAAATAAAATGTGCTTCACCCAAAAAAAATCACACTGGAGCTATGTCGGAGAGCAGCAGAGAAGGGGTGTTAGCAGAAAACTCTCCTTGTCCCTGTAACTGAGTACAGCAATAAGGACAAAAATACCTGCCAGAAAACCAAACCTAGCTTTTCTGACACTGATCAAACAAATTATACTGACCCAAAAAAGCCTGTGGAGCAATAAATTATTTCATTTTTGGCAAGTTTATGGTCCCAGGAGTACTGCAGAACCAGCTCTCAGAAACCACTGTCTCCTGTCTTCGACCAGCTCGGAGTGAGGAAGTCACATGGTGTGCTTGCCTTTGAGCTCCAGAAACTGCTTTCAATTGGCCAACAAAGCTCTGCAAGACTTGGAAATCTCATCGAATAGTAGTTTCTGAATACTGGCCAAATAGTGAAATATTGGGGAAAATTCATTCGGGGAGCCTACTAATCGTGGTATTTGGAAAATAGTAACTGGCCCATGCACAGCCCTAATTAGTACTAGGACTGAATGCTGAAGACTATTATATATTAATGTTGTTGAAATGTAATTGATATCTTGTCTTTTTTTTGAACAACTCAAACAATTTGTAACGAAGACCCCGCTGAAAATGAGTTCTACTCAATTGGGGAATCATTATGCATATGTAACCCCTAGGTGGCGCTATCTCATGGGCTACTACCCCTGCCTGCTTGGCTAGTAGCAGGTTAAGGGGCCTTAGTTCTGAAACAGGTGCCTTCACCTGGAGGTTAGGGTTGGTAGTAGTCAAACTAACCTGGGCACAGCCCTCCAGGACCCTGTAACCCCCCCTTTCCCCTCTAGTAGCCTGAACACAGTACAATAATCCTTTTCACAATACCCCTGGTACACCACACAAGTGCCCACACTGTTTGCACTTACCTCCAGGTCTGTTTCCTCTGGCTCGACCATGGGGACCCCCTGTAAAACAAGGTTATGCACAGCAAATAGCAACAGTACAGTACTTTGAGCAGAAACTGGAACCACAGTCAGATTACATGCAGAAAAAGTTAGATCTGATTTATTCAGGGGACTTGAACAAGGGAGGGGCAAAATCAGGTTAATTAACTTAAAGGTTATATCAATCAAGCAGTTATACATGCGCTTTGAGTCCCCCCACACAGTCACACCTCTGGGTAACCAGGTGGAGAAGAGATGGGCTAGCCAGGACAGTTGCCCGGGGTTGCAGCTGGCTGGGGCCCTGCGATGGAAAATACAACATGCACAGTACACAGTATTTGTAATCCGGAGCCGGAGGGCTCGGTTCATAAAGGAAATGAAACAACAAGACAATCAGATGACACAGTCTGATTAAGCTGTTGTAGGGAGCTACCCTGGTATTTACTCACGATACCCAAGACTGGACACAGGCTGGGCAAAAATCGAGATTGCAGGTGGTTGATCTGGAATGCCAGGAGAAGCAGGGCCCACACAAGTCGCAGAGGCATCATTCCTGTTCAAGTGTGGAGCAGGGGGCTGATCCCCAGGCAGGTCTCTCGTCGTTGGCTTCTCTGTGCAGTGGGTAGTCTGGCTGGGCCAGTCTGGCAAAGCCCAGACCGCATAGAGACAAGTTTGGAAGTGGTCCGTTTTGGGCTGGATACAGCTTCCAGCAAGCAGAACACAGTTCACACAGTGGGGAACTAACTCACAACTCACTAGCAGCTCATAGCACATTTACATGTATGGGAATTCTACTGTACCAGGCAAAGCACCCCCGGGCAGAATTGTAAAGTCTTTGCACACACCGGGAGCTTAGGGGTAGCTGGAACTCCTGACAGGCTGATTGCATTCAGCAAAAATATTCGGTGTCTTCAGGTTGAGCCTGGCCCACTTCAGTAGCTTACTTTAGTCATGCAAACTTGAATTTAGTCCAAAACAATTCTCTTCTCTCCCTCTCAGGAGCAGCAGGCAGACAGGGAGGCCAAACTCTCAGACTTTTCATAGTTCTCCCATGTGAATCCACTCAGGATTGCTCTCAGAATCACTTCAGCTCCTTCTTGCTTAGCTTCCAGCTAGTTCTAAATGAAAACTGCAAGCTGCCCGGGACTTTCCCAAGATCCAAAAGCTTTGGTTGGCTGATTTGGCTGTCAGTCAAAGCAAGAGCTCCCCCTTCAGTTGCAAAAAAAGGTGCAAAAACTTAAACCACAGTTCCTATAGATTTTGAATTCAGTCCGCTCCTGTAGTCCGGTTACATTTTAGGTCCCACCAGAACTGATTGGTCCAATTTGCAGTCCAGGACCAAGATAGTGGAGACAAACAAAACAGTCCTTGCTACAAAGAAAGCAGGTTAGACAAACTACATTATCATTATCATTCTAAATGGTTTTCAGCAAATAGTTACATCGTTCAACAGAGCTCCATCTCAGATTACTTATGCTGCAATCAAGCAGCTCTTAAAGAGACAGTACACAGAGGCTATACGAGCTCTGGTAATCACATTTAAACTGCTAAAACGCAGGACACCAGCCTGGCAGTGAGCATTTAGGCAAGCTCAAGGAAGACTTTTTGGGAACCCCCATTTGTAGGAGGGTTACACATATGTAAAATTATGAATAAACTATATTACTACAACTGTACTACGTGAATAATACACATAGTGCGTAGTGCGTGATTTTGCCACAATCCATGTACAAACTTTAGATTTGCACTAGCAATTGCCAGTTGGGTGGAAGAGTTCTGGTCAATAATGTTTCCTGGCTACTAAGGGCATATACATAGGGTCTCTGACCCACCAAAATAAGTCTTGGTGTTTATTTCAGTCCAGATGCCTGCATGCAGAGTTCCAGATTTGCACCTACAAATGTGCTTCTCCAGCTGCAACTGGACAAAGGGGCCGCGGTGAACTCCGGCGTGGTGGCAGGGTCCCTGGGTCTGGGTAACAATGGCTCTCTCTAGTGTGGGTCTCCAGTCTCCGTCTCTCCCCCTGCTGTTCAGCATGTGGTACAACATCAGATGGCTTGATGGGCATGAGAAGATGATGTTTGAAAAGGAACCTTTCAGTGGGAGGGTGGCTTTATACTACAAGAAGTGACGGTATGCTCTGCACTGCAAGAAGGAACAATGGTGAAGCTGGGAATTTTGACTGCCTGACCTCCTGCCCACCTGATCACACAAAGAAACACTCTCCTGCAGCACAGCAGCAAGTTGTTCCTGACAAACAAGTCCATGACTCTCAGATACAGTGCCTAAATTACATGTGGAATCTGCTGTTCTATCTTGCTTGGGCTAAACTGACCTTTACAAACAAATCACTTCCTGTGTGAGATTGGAAGTTAGTGAGCCTTGCGACTCAGGAGAGTGAGACGAGCTGTGGCATATGACTGCTTGATGGGAGTCAGCTATAGTTAGTATTTTACATTATTTATATTATAATGCAGAAGTTGATAATTCGGACGTGCCTGAGACAGAGTACGAGAAAGTTGGAAAGAGATAATACAGGATGAATAAGTGCTTTACAACGTTTACTTGGCTTGTGCATGATCCTGAGCATGTTTTCACATGCAAACTTTGTTGTCAAGTACAGAAAGATAACGTTTTTGTATCGGGGAAAATCCAATTACAAGCCAAAAAGACTGTTTTGTGAAGGATGCAGACAGCAGACATCACAGGTATTTTTTTCTATTTTTTTTGTTAGGGGGCTACTAGGAATGTGACCAACTCAGTATTTTTATTCTATCCTTGAGAGGGATGCTGAAAAACTACTAATGAAAAAGCAATTCCAGACCACAACCTTATGCAGTGATTGCTCAGATACGACCCATTTATGTAATGGCAAAGGAACAGGTTCCAGCCAATAAACTATGACCACAGATACGCCTACAAGTACTAAATGTAAGCAGTCACATTTCAACAGGACAAGCTGAAGACTGGTTAAGTCAAACAAAGCTGGCGTCTGATTTTCATTTTTATTTATTTGAGGGAAGTGAAGCTTTGAAGCCTCTGTACAAAGAAGTGGCTGCAATCGGAGATACTGACTGATTATGGCCAGATGCACAAACAGTTTGATACTGCGGTACTTAGCACTGCCTGTAATCACGCCCACTTCCTGGTCGGTGACACAGATACATGGAGAACGAACGCGAGTGTGGTCATGCAAGCAACACATGGACAAATACATAGTATAAATACAGAGATTAAAATATGAAAATACATAATGGTAAGGGTGTGTGTGGGGGGCACAGCCTCTCAATGCAGTAAATAAGTGAGAATTGGCTCGCGAAGTGGAAGTGTTTATGTGTTCAGTGGTATTATTCTTTCGGTGTAATTATTCTTTGTGTTCCAAAGAAGCTGTAATTCAACCTCGATATTACACAACTTCATTGGAGTACCGGGAAGAAAGAAAGAATAATATCAATGAACATAAAAACAGTAACTTCTAGTGACAACAACGTAACGCTGTAATATTCTGTGGTATGATGGTATGTGTGGGGGCGCAACACGGCCGGGGATGTAGCTGAATACTCGAGTAAGATGTAAGGTGCAACACGTTGTTGAATGCTTTCTCTTCACTACATGCAGTGTCTGCATCGTGTATTTCTGTGTCTCCTGCTGATTTAGAATAACTACGTAGTTGCAAATTGCCAGTTTTCACACATCTCAATGCATTTTGAATCATAGTATTTTAGGGCAGCTTGACTAAGTCAGGTGGCCATCACTACGCACACCCACATACTGTACTACCTCTGAAAGAAGTGCACTATAGGCATTCTGGCTGTAATCGAGCAGTATTGCCCTGCAATCTAAATACATAGATACATAGACAGTGTCGGCAGATAAGGGCCTGTGGCCCACCCAGTCTGCCCATTTGAGCTTGTAAGTTCACTTTATGTTTTCCTAGACGTCTGTTGTCCCTCACCCCTGACCTCCAGAATTCCTTTATGTCTATCCCATGCATTCTTAAATCCTGTGATTGTTTCAGCCCCCACCACTTCCTCTGGCAGGGTGTTCCACTTGTCCACCACCAGTTCTGTGAAGAAATTCTTCATCACGTTTCCTCTGAATCGCTCTCCCTCCAACTTCATCCCATGCCCACTAGTCCCGGAACATATGTTTCACTTAAAAATAGTGTATTCCTGCACCCTGTTCCTCCCTGTAAGATACTTATATGTTTCTATCATATCCCCCTCTGTCCCTCCTGTCCTCTAGGGAATACATATACAAGTCCTTCATCCTGTTCTCATAGGACTTGTGATGCAATCAATGTACCATCTTTGTTGCCCTCCTCTGAACCTTCTCTACCCTGTCTATGTCCTTATGTAGGTAAAGTCTCCAGAACTGTATACTGTACTCCAGCTGGGGTCTAACTAGTGTCTTGTATAGTGGAATTATGACCTCCCTTTTCCTGCTGGTGATGCCCCTGCCTATGCAACCCAGCATCCTTGTTGCTTTACCTGCTGCCTTGTTGCACTGTTTCCCTACCTTGAGGTCATCAGAGATGATAACCCCAAGATCCCTTTCCTGCTTGATGCATGCTATATCCTCACCCCCCAACTGATATATTGTGCCAGGGTTTTTGTGCCCCATATGCATTATCTTGCACTTCCTTGCATTGAATTTCAACTGCCAAACCCCTGATCATTCTTCAAGTTTCTGCAGGTCGCTTCTCATGCTGTCTACACCCCTCTGGTGTGTCTACTCTGTTACAGAGCTTTGTGTCATCAGCGAACAGTGAAATTTTGCCTTCTAGGTCCTGCACAATGTCACTGATGAAGATGTTGAATAGGACCGGTCCCAGCACTGATCCCTGTGGTACCCTACTGGTCACTCTTCCCTCTGTGGAGTGACAGCCATTTACCACCATCCTCTGTGTCCTGCCATCCAGCCAGTTACCTACCCACCACACTACTATCCTGCCCACACCCATATTCCCCAGTTTGTGTAATAGCCTTCTATGTGGCACAGTGTCAAAGGCCTTGCTGAAGTCCAGATAGGCCATGTCCACTGCCCTCCCGATCCACCTCCCTAGTCACCCAGTCAAAAAATTCTACATTCATCCCGACTCAGAGCATGACTTCTATAAAGCCATTGCAGATGTTATTGACATGGACATTGACTGTGCTTTTAGAGCTACCTTGTTGTAACATTTTTGGGCTACAATTTGATGAGGCATCAGACAGTGCAAACCTTTCAGTAGTCATGCTGTGGCACAAATTTATTGAAGGGTGCTGGGATGCATAGCCAGGGATATCGCCAGCAGGAAAAGGGAGGTCATAATTCCACTATACAGGACATTACTGAGGCCACACACATAGGCCAGGATATTCAAAGGGGTTGCAGCTGGTGAAACAGTGTTGCACAAGGCACAACCCTGCATTGCGCCTCGGCGGGATATTGAGAAGACTGCCTTGTGCAGTGCAAATCCTGATGTGCTAGGGCACAATGCTAATGTATGTGGCACAAATGCAGGGGGCGTGCCCATGCATATGCGACACATGTCGATATTCAGCCCGGGATGTGTGGCACATATGCTGGCACAACCCTGCATTGCGCTGCATAGGGGGGCTCAAAGTTGAGCCCCAGAAAAGATGGAACAACTCCTGGCCACCCACAGGTGAGCCGTAGTATTGCAGGGTGCAACACAGCAGCCCAGCCCTGGGTGGCCACCTGCTCACCCAGAACACCGCTGGCAAGCACACACACAACCCTGGTGGTCAAATGGTCCCCCTCCGCCCGTAGCTGTGATCGTGGAAATGTCTGCCAATCAAGCCCGGTAGTCTAGTGGCTCCCCTCTTCTGAGTCCCTGAATCCTCGATTATTGTACTGTAAGACCATCCCTGGTGGTCAAGTGGTCCCCCTTCCCACCGAGTCCCCGAGAAATGTACGATGACCATCCCTGGTGGTCTAGTGGAACCCCCCCATCGGTAGCCATGATCGCAGTAATCCTCCATAAGGAAAATCCCTGGTGATCCAGTGGCACTCCCATCCCTCCCACCCACACCGAACCCCTTGCCCACCCCGCTGCCCCCCGCATTGGCAGGCAGGTTGCAGCTTGACCACCAGGGATGGTCTTACATTACACTTATTGGGGATTTGGGGACTCAGGAGGGGGGCCACTAGACCACCAGGGATTGGGTGGTACACCTTTAAGCTATTGTGGCTATGGGCGGGGGATGCCCCAGGATCCCCACTGCACATGTCATGCTGTGCAGGGTGCCAGGCACAAGTCACCAGGCTGCCCTGTGCGAGGCATGCAAATGGGCCCTAATGACATGCAAATGGTCTCATTTGTGCCTTGCATCTCTTATGGCCTCAGTTGCATGCCCCCTGTTGAATAGTCCGGGTGATGCACCTAGCGCAACTGCACTTGCACTGGTGCATCCCTGTGCTCCTTATCTATGGCTTGCGCTGGCACAGTGCCATTGTGTCATGCGCAGTTTGTGTGCCGACCATGCCATATTCAATGGTGCTGCGACATGGCACATCACTGTTAAATATTGCCAGGTCCTGGCCCCAGCACAGCCCAATTGCGCTGCGCCCAGGCTTGCGCCACTGCCCGGTGCAGTCTGAATATCTGGGCCTTACAGTACAGTGTCTAGTTTTGTAGACCTTATCTACATAAGGACATAGACAGAGTGGAGGCAATTCATAGGAGGACAACCAAGATGGTGCAAGGATTACAACATGAACCTTACAAGGGTAGGCTGAAAAACTTACTCCCTGAAGGAGAGAAGGAAGGGGAGGATGTGATTGAGACATATAAACGCCTCAGATGGGAGAAACAAGGTGCAGGAAAACACAATTTTTCAAAGAAAAATATGTTCTAGAACCAGAAGACAAGGGAGGAAACTGGAGGGAGAGAGGTTCAGGGGAAACATGAGGAAGTACTTTTTCACATAGATGGTGGCGGAAAAATGGAATAGCCTGCTGGAAGAGGTGGGGGGTAGAAACAATTGCAGGATTTCAGAATGCAGGTGTAACCCCTACAAATGGGGGTTCCTGAAAAGTCTTCCTCAAGTTTGCCTAAATGCTCACTGCCAGGCTGGTGTCCTGCATTTTAGCAGTTTAAATGTGATTGCCAGAGAGTGCCTGTGTAGCCTCTGTGTACTGTCTCTTTAAAAGCTGACTGGATTGCCGTCAAAAGTAATCTGAGAGAGAGCTCTGTTTAAAGATGTAACTATTTGCTGAAAATCATTTAGAGTGATAATGATAATGTAGTGTGTCTAACCTGCCTTCAGTTTTGGACTTGCGCAGGTGCAACCCTATTGCGCATGGTGCAACCCTTTTGAACATCTGGCCCGCTGTTTATAACCTTGTTTTACAGGCGGTCCCCATGGCCGGGCCAGAGGAAAGCCCTGGTGGTAAGTGCAAACAGTGTGGGTACTTGTGTGGTGTATCGGGGTATTATGAAAGAGATTATTGTGTATTGTTCTGGCCACTAGTAAGAAAAGAGGGGGGTTACAGTGTTCCAGAGGGCTGTGCCCAGGTTAGCTTGACCACTACCAACCCTGACTTCTGGGTGGAGGCACCCGTTTCAGAACTCAGACCCCTTAACCTGCTACTAGCCAAGCAGGCAGGGGTAGTAGCCCTTGGGATAGCGCCACCTAGGGGTTACACATTCAAGTACTTCAAGGGCATAAACAAGGTGCAGAGGTGGACATCTTTCAATACATCAAATGTTCAGCATTGACAAATGCTTGTTTTTTATTCCTCCAAAAAAGAAAAACATCCATCATTGTCCGCTGTGTAACCCTCCTCCCCTAAATAGTATACAGACACTGGGAGTGCCCAATCCCCCAGTGTCATCTGTCTGTCCATTGTTGGGTGCTGTGTAAACCCCCCAAACAGTATTCAGACACGGGGGGGTGCCCAATCCCCCAGTGTCATCTGCCTGTTCATTGTTGGGTGCTGTGTAAACCCCCCAAACAGTATTCAGACACGGGGTGCCCAATCCCCCAGTGTCATCTGTCTGTCCATTGTTGTCCACTGTGTAACCCCCTCCAACAGTATACAGACACTGGGGTTGCCCACTCCCCCACATGACACCAGTGCACTTGACGAACCTTCGGCATTGACAAACGTTTGTTTATTTATTGAGATCTAGGAGTATACCTTTGAGCTGGAAGGTCACTTACAAAGGTTTCACGTTGGTAGAAAATGACAAATTAAACATTTCAAACAGAAACATATGACAGTACTTGAATATTGAAAAATGGGACCATACAAAAATATAGGTGCAGGGAAAATCTTAACAGTTAATAATACATTATTCGCAGTACAGGAGATCTTAAAAGCATGCTAATGGTAAGACATCATGGGCTAGATTAACAAAAAAATCGCAAAGTGCAGCTCAGAAGTTCCTGTTGCACTTTGCATTTGCCCAGGTGGTAAAAAAATGCTATTTACAGATGGATAGTGTAGGGCACTATCCAACTGTGAATAGGGTTAGGTAGAGGAAGCAGTAACGCCATTAACACTACCTCTAACTCCACTAGCACTGCCCCGACCAGCATTCCCTGAAATGACCCTGCAATGATTAGCACCGGTGCACTGCAAATGAGCCCATTGGGCAGGCAAGGAACTAGCTGTCCATTTGCATGCTTATTATGGGCACATTTACATGGGCTGCAGGTGTCCTAGCATGCCCCCCAGTCCCTGACCAATGGAGCCATAGTCACTGGTGATCTAGTGGTCCCTCCCGTGTCCCCGATGCTGATCCCTGTCCCATTACTTCTTATGAAATATCCCTGTTAGTCTAGTGGCCCCCCCCCGTTCTCCGATCGCCATCCCGTTATTAAATATGAATTTCCCTGGTAGTCCAGTGGTCCCTCCCCCCACCCCAATGTCTGATCACAGTCCCTTTATTCACAAACATATGTCCTAGTAGTCTAGTGGTCCCTCCCCCCCCACTGCCCTGTCGGTATTATGTTACCAAAGTTCCCTGGTAGTCTAGTGGTCCCCGATCCCCGTCCCATGAAATACGGCAACCCTGTCACCATGGTGGTTTGGTGGACCCCCTTACCCTAATCCCCAGTTAGTGACCAGCACAGCTGTTCTCTCACCCCCACGGCTGGCCGCTGACTGAGTAGGTGGCCAGCTGTGGAGGTGTGAGGAGGGATGTGCTGGTTGCCGGCTGAGGATTGGGTTGGGGGGAGCAGGGTGAGGGGTCAGTGTCTGATAGGGTGGAGGTCCACTAGACTACCTGGGTGACAGACTGCCATATGTGCACAGAGTTAAGAGGAGCATAGAGTTAAGAGGAATGTGGGCCGGGCCGCCACATGTACAGGCAGGGGGCATGCCTCTTATTTATAGGACAGGGTAATGCACCCTATCCTATAAATATGAGGCAAGCTCACTGCATGTACATACAGTGGCCCAGCCAGGGAGGTGTGCAGAGGGCTGTGCTGAGCACTGTATGCTTCCATGGCACCATGGTGGCTACTGCTAAGGTAAGTGGGGGTGGTGGTCCGGTGCTGCAGGGAGAACCACTGGATGCCAGGGAGGGGTTGGCTGTAAATCCGGGCTGGTGATGGGGGGGCACTACCACCAGGGATGGGTGCTGTTACGTCATGGCTGGGATTGGAGGGAGGCTGGGTGCCACTAGCACCAGGGCATATTCTTCACAGTACAGGGAAGGTGAATGTCCGGGGGGGTGCCACATTTCCTCCGCTAACTGCTAGGGTTGTGTGGGCGTAAGTCATGGTCTCCATTGGCAGTATCTGCGCTGTGCAAGGGGACTGCACAGAATGTCCTTGAACGGCACAAATACTCTGAATATAGAACTGTGCTGATATTCAGGTCCTTGCCCCTCCATCAGCATTGCCCCCAGTTTGCCCATGTGCAAACCCTAACCTTTGGAACATCGGGACCCACATGTGGTACCCAGGCAGCACTGACGATTCAGGTGGCGGGGAGCCATGGTTCTCCATCTTTGCTTGCAGCACAAAAGCAGGTAGGTTGTTCTCCCCTGATGGACACTAGTATGCAGGAAGACTGAGCCAAAAGTGCAGTGGCATGCAAGGTATGGGATTTTTATAGCCGCACCACACTGAGTCACCCATCTAAATGGGTGGTCCAAGACTCTGAACTGAAACCTGGGAACTGTACAATACATGGGGGGTGGCTCTCAGCGAGACTCTATCATCCTTATACCCCTACAGACTTGGAAGTTGCCAGGGGAGTCACCTAAGATTACTGTCTGACCCCCTGCTCACCAAAGGGACTTTTGTGTATGGAAGGCCTGAAGTGGGGGTTGTGTTACATTAAAAATAGATTTCTTCTTTAAAGGTTGAATTTACAGCACCTCCTCTTTGCGGGCAAAACCTTTTACTGGTGTGGGAAGAATCACAGAGGAGTCAGGGGCAGAACAGATTTGACGGACGTCCCTCCCACTATGGGATAATCGAGAGGTACACTCACAAAGTGCCAACTCCACAGTGCTCCCAGATTAAGTTGACATATTCCCTGTACCTCCACGGTAATTTTCCTGTATTTTTTCTAGATTGTATTATTTTCTATAGAAGCTAAATTGCTCCTTTTCTCTTAAAACCAATGCAAGTCTATAGGAAGAATTTCCCTGTATATTGCTCCAAATCCATGTGAAATACAAGAATCTTTGTATAGATCTGGGAGCCATGACTCCAGCACTGCAGCACCCTACTTTATTTATTGATTTATTTAAAGATTGTAACATGAGAGAGGCTCATTTAGCCAAGGCTTGTTTACAGGCATGACTGGGGGGGGGGACAAAAACACATAAGTACATTATGTCAGGCAGGTTAGAATAGTGCAGCAAAAGCAAATACATTAGTACATAGGTCAGACAAGTTACAGTACTTGCCTGTGTGAGAAGGCAATACATGGTTACAGAATGTAACCTATCTATTTAATCATGCCTTTAATTGAAGGTGTTTTAAAATAATAGTATTTTTATAAAAGTTAATTAAGCTGCTGCTTTCAGTTGTACTATGTGTGTTGTTGTTTTAAAAAAAATTGTATTTTAAAATGTTTTTGTATGATATATGTGCCTATATTGTACAGCGCCCAGAGTCTTCGGAAATGGGTGTTATATAAATAAAATATCTATCTATCCATCTACCTAATGATGTCATAACTGTGAAATAGACAATGCAGAGTGCAAGGTACAACAAATTGAGGGAGGGCATAGACAAGTACAAGAAACGGAGGAGGAATTAAACTTTAACCAAAGTAAAGGGATTATTCATTTTGGTGGCATGAGCAGGGCGAAAGTGATAGTGGTAGAGGTTACATTTAAAGAGGTTTGTAATGGCAGCATTCGGAGTGAGGAGGGGAAGGAATTCCACTAATGAGGAAAGTGGAAGGAGAAAGCAGCCTTGCCAAAGTTAGAGTGGGGGTGTGGGAGGGCGAAAGAATGGGGGTCTTGTGTGCGGAGGTGGTAGGAAGTGTGGATGGAGGTGGATAGTATGGAGGCGAGGTAGGGAGTAAGTGAACTGAACCAATATTTGGTTGAGATGACAGAGGTGTGGAGATTACGACGGGAGGTGAGGGAGGGAGAGAGGTTATGGAAGGGAGTGATAAAGATGAGTAGAGGGTGCAGTGATGAGTTCTGGTAAGGGTGTTTAAGATGAACCGACAAAAGGCAGTGAAGGGAACGTCCAGCCTGGAGAAGGCAGGTGATGAAGCTGACATGGCAAAGTTAAGTAAGGTCCAAAGAGCATGCTGGATTGGATGGAATACATCAACTGGTACATAGAAACATAGACTTTGACGGCAGATAAGGACCACTTGGCCCAGCCAGTTTGCCCATTTTCCTACCTACTAGATAAGCTGCAGATTCTAGTTAACCAACAGCCTACTTCCTGCCACCCCCAACTATAATTGCCTTGTGTCTGTCCCATGCATGTTTGAATTCCCTCACTGTTTTAGACCCAACGACCTCCTCAGGAAGGCTGTTCCATGTATCCACCACTCTCTCTGTGAAAAAAAATTTCCTCACATTACCCCTGAGCCGACCCCCCTCTATCTTTAAATTGTGCCCCGTTGTTTTTACACATCTCTTTTTCTGAAAGATGCTACCCTCCTGGACTTTGTTGATTCCCTTGAGGTACTTGAACATTTCTAACATGTCCCCCCGTCCCTCCTTTCATCAAGAGTATACATATTAAGCTCTCTCAGTCTCTCTTCATGTGGCTTCTTCTGCAGACCCTGCACCATTTTAGTTGCCCTCCTCTGGACTGCTTCCATCCTGTCTATGTCCTTGCGTAGATGAGGTCTCCAAAACTGCACGCAGTACTCCAGATGGGGTCTCACCAATTGTCTGTACAGAGGGATAACTACTTCCCCTTTTCTACTTGTGATGCCCCTTCCTATGCATCCCAGTATCCCCCTGGCTCTCCTTACTGACTTTTCACATTGCTTACCCACCTTTAGGTCATCTGATAAGACTACCCCCAGGTCCCTTTCCATTTTTGTTGTTGTTAGTACCTCCCCTGCCATTGTGTACTCTTCTCCTGGGTTTTTGTTTCCCAGGTGCATTACTTTGCACTTCTTTGTATTGAATCTAAGTTGCCACATGTCTGACCATTCCTCCAACCTTGCTAAGTCCCTTCTCATCTTTTCTACTCCCACTTGTGTATCAACTCTGTTACAGATCTTTGTGTCATCTGCAAAGAGGCATACCTTTCTCTCCAGACCCTCTGCAATGTCACCTATAAAGATGCTAAAGAGGACTGGACCCAGTACTGAGCCCTGAGGTACTCCACTAGTAACCCCCCTTTCTTCGGAATGTGGTACAGTTTGGAGCGGGGATTAATCCAGCACAACTGCCGTCCCCAAAGTGAAATGCTAGGACCAGCCACAGAAACTAAAAGCAGCACCAGCAACATGGCTCCAGGGATGACAGGGGCGCGTCCTGTCTTGCCGACCCAGTGATGCGCAACCCCTGACTGTCAGAGATGGGACAGACCCAGAAGGGAGTCAGAAGCGAAGAGGCAACGCCACCAGGGTGTCCCAGGGCAACCGCACAGATCGATCAGTTGCAGAGGATGAGGAGTCATGACGCAGAGCCCCATCTAGGAGAGCGCTGCAAGATGGGACCGGCAGGACACAAATGTGTGGTGCCGCGGTATCGAGACAGCTGTGCGCCATCTCACACTGTATGGGAGACTCAGTGTCAAGTACAAGAGTGGCAGTCCGACACCAGACAGCCCGAGAAATACTGGCATCCCCCAGAAACCGAGCAGAACAACCAGTGACAAGAGCAGCAGAACTGGTAGCAGACCAGATCGGAGGTATGTTAGAGCAACACAGAGAGCGTGGATGTTGCATGCAAATGTGTATGTGAAGATAAGAAACAGCAGTTGAAATCAGTGACCTGTGGACCTCCTACACACGGCACAATAATAACAGCAGAGTAGAGCTCCAAAAAAACCACTGCACCATGTGGAAGGCAGGGTTCTGCATATGCACCAATAGAGCTGTTTTCACCGCATCACCATGTAAATAGATGTCTTTGAGAGTTTCAAAAAGTTCAGTACAAACCTGTAACAAGGACAAAGTCTGGGTGTCTTATCTTCTTCACAAGATTGCAGACACACTCATAGTGACCATCAAATGATGCACACCATGTTACAAGCGCATTAAGCTACTCCTAAGGTGGCATCTTATGGTATTAATGCATGGTTGGGCTGTTGTAGCTCTCCCAACCATGCATTAATCCATCATTAGATGCCACTTTCGTCGTGGCTTAATGCTTACCTGTACAACACATATGCTGCGTAATCAGAGTGGAAAGGATTGTCTTGGTGAGGAGAGTCTGACTGACAGGGAGGAAGAAGGCACCTTTATTTCTGTAAAGAGCACCAAGTTTGGGGCGGAGTTAGGAAAGAATGTAGTTGATATGTGAAGTGTAGCCCAGGTGTCTGTCAAGCCAGACTACGAGGTACTTGTAGCCTGGGACTACGTCGAGGGTAATGCCACTGAGGGTAGTGCCCTACTTCCTCATAATCTTAGATATCAGATTTAGCATCATCATAATAATAAGTCATAATAAGTGGCAGTATAGCGCAGTGGTCTAAGGCTCTGAGCTACAAATCTGGTGACATCTAGCAGACCAGACCTGGGTTTGAATCCCACAGCTTCCACTTGCATACTGTGTGATCCTAAGCAAGGCACTTAACCTCCTTGTGTTCCTAGGTCACTCCTGTAAAAAAAAAAGATGTCAGCTTAGTGTGCTATACCTGGTTAAACAACTAAATAATAATAAAAAAAATAATATTCGGACCCTAGCAAACCTACACTGTTGTACTTTTCCACAAACACCATTTTGGCTGCCTGCACCTTTAAGAGTTACCTGTAGGTCGGAAAGTCACGTGACTCGTTCTGTACTATTTATTCTTTCACACGCGGGGCTGTACTTTCTTTCACAGAATCATGGTTAAGATAAATAGGTGGGTATAGATGTTGAATTTGTTTAGTCGTACCCGGGCAAATGCACATGGAGCGGTTACAGTCAGATCGTTCAGACAAGGAATTGCGGGTTCTATGCGACGACTATATATGTGTGTGTGTGTGTGTGGAGGAGGCGCGGGTGTGTAATTCCCCAATACCGTAGGGGAGGTGCTGCAATGTCGGGAACCTTAGCCGCCCGTACCCCAGACGCACGTTGTCTTTCGGCCCGCGCCTGTTGGGTCCCGTAATTAATTGGCGGGTAATCAAAATAAAAGCCCTCTGTTCCGGTTCAGCAATGCTGTCAGGCCTCCCAGATGTGTCTCTATATTACTGGCATTTAGAGCCATCTGCAGGGAAATTCTACTTTATTTATTTTAGTTTTTGTTAACCGGGTACTTATAGTTGACTTGCAGTTGGCACACGTTCCAAGTGTCCTGCATTTTAATGTTTCTTTCAGATCTCCCGCCGGCATAAATAATTGTAGTATACCGAGCGGGAGTTTAGGCTACATGACGTTATTCAGCGGGGCCTCTCTTTAGAGGATCTCCATGTAAGCCGCGGAACTCGAAAGTGCTGTAATGCAAGCCCTCCGAACTGTCGCCTGTACTGCTCGTGTCCACCTGGGCCTTGGTCTCCTTTTTTTTGTGGGGGGGGGCTTGGTTCCAGACTCTGGCAGTCTGCGTTCCCCTGCCGGAAGATTTGGAAAGCATTGGTTTTTAAGATATGTCGGTGGCAGCCTAAAAGGTGCGTGTGTACAGCTGCTTGTTGCTGCGTATTTTACTGGCGGTCTTGCAGTCTCGTGCTGTATTGTGTGGTGGTTAAAATATATTAATTTTTATATTCACGCCATTTCAGCAAAACCACCAGCTACGGGAAAGGTGCGGTTATAAAACTAGTAAATTTTTTTTTTTTTTTTTAACTGCAACCATGCGTTGCAAATACCTTGCAGGAGTGAGGCGTCCCTGAAGTGATGAGCTGTGCAGTTTCCTATAGTAACCCAACGCATTCTATTCACGTGTGAATGTATAGGTTTCTGTGCAATATGCATGACAGGCGGAAGAATGTAGTTGCATTTTTTTTTGTTTGTTTTGTTAAACGTTGAGAAAACGGGGGTGTCGAGGCACATGCAGTCAAGGGTGCTGGAAGATGGTAAAAGCTGAGGGGGCCGAAAATCAAAAGGGCACTTAAAAGGGAACAAAGGGCACTTTTTCTACTAGTTTTTGCCATACAGAATTAAAAAGTGGAGGGGCTTCCGCCAACCCGGTTCCGGCACCTATGCATGCAGTGGACGAACGAGTGTGATTGGGAGTAGTTGGTGGTAAAATGCACAATGTTCTTTACAGAAAATGGGGAAGGGACACAACAGCAGGGACTGAGTGGCCTATAGTAGGCACACAAAAATGTCCCGAGTGCATTACTTTTAGGATGATGTGAACAGTAGCTGGAGTTTAAATCGCTCACATTAGAGCTTTGCAGAGTCATTAGCTTTCACTAATAACCATTAAATTCAAATACTGTTAAATTTTGGCACTGCAAACTATTTGAAATGGCCAGTATGTAAACAATTGTCGCATCTTAAGTGGCTTTATTTTCACTTAAAAGCTACATGTAAATGGGAGCACCTAAAAATTGCACTGAATGTACTATATAATTAATGTATGTTATCTGCCATAAAATTAATTGCATTGATGAAGGAGCACTCCATAGTTTACCACTATAAACATCCAAGCTGAGCATTGCCTCAATGCTTGCCCAAATGGTTAATAAATTTGCCTCCATAAAGTTCATGCAGAGACTACCTTAGTTTGTTAAACCAGGTAAAGAATTGTTTAAAAGGGAACAAATCCGCACTAGGTGCTGGAGCCAGTTTGTACTTTGTGTGCAAAACGTTTTACTTGCTGTTTACTGCTGTATAGCTGATTGCATTGGACCGATACTATCTGACGTTCTGTAACTACAATTCCTTGACTCCCCTGCTGGAGTGGAAGATTCAACGGCCTGCACTGCTCACGTTTGCTGTACTGCAGTAAATGGTATTCGGCATACTGCTGACTTTTTCTGCAACTCCTAAGGCTCATTCGCATTGCACTTTGCCTCAGCGGTTCCTTTTGTAATCGTTAAAAATAATTTTGATAAATGTTCTCGAGCCACGTTCACATGGCCTGGGTTTTGCTGCGGCCCTTTTTTTTTCTGTAGATTTGACTGTTTCGGTCACTGTAGGATTGGTGGGGAATGTTTAGTGGTGCAGATGGTTTGGCTATTCGGATGGCACAAAACCAGCTAAACCACTCCACAAACCCAGAGAAAGGGAATGTGGAGACGACACCATGCAATGGAAAAGTGCCCAAACGGTAGTATTCACACATGGGCAGGAGCACCAATCTGGCCTCTGTGAGCCACTGACAATGGCTCAGGTTGTGTGAATGAGCCTCTAGTGCTGGTGGTACAGGATTAAACCTGAGATTTTATCTTCGGTTGTGTTCAGTTTCCCTCTGGCTTTCATCCTGTCCTGGCTAGTAAACTGATCCCTGATGCGTCTTGGAAATTTTTTTTTTTTTGTCATACTGCTACAGTTCTGGTGCTTTAAGCCCCCTTCAGCTTTGCCCATTTAAGGCTGTCTGTACCTTAAAATGGCCAACACAGGGGTATATAGTATTTCTCACTAAAAACCTAAAGTAGAGATGGATGAACTCTGTTTTAGATCCTGTCGTGAGGAACATGTGCTTGTCTTCAGTTTCCAGTTGTACAAGTCAATTGGCTGTTGGCCTTGTGCCTTCCAGTTCACTCTGGGGCTCAGATATTCATACTGCTCTGGGCAGTGGTGCAACTTGGCTGCGCAGGGGCCAGGACCAGGTGATGTTTCATGGTGCAGCACTGTTAAATATGGCAAGGTTGGCACACATACTGTGCAAGCCACAGATCGGGAGCACGGGGATGTGCAAGTGAAGCTGTGCTAGGCCCATCACCTGCGATATTCAGCAGGGGGCATGCAAATGGGGCCATTTGCATGTCATTATAGCTCATTTGCATGCCTTGCGTAGGGCGGGCTGGCAAGTTGCGCCTGATGCCCTGCACAGCATGTGTTCTGTGGGGATCCTGGGGCATCCCCACCCCATAGCTGTGATTACGCAGTGTAAGTTGCTAAAAGATGGCCTTGGTGGCCTAGTGGTGCGCCGCCCCGGCCCCTGATGCCCATGTATATGTAACATGCCCATCCTGGTGGTACCCTCCCACCGAATCCCTGAAACTGACATGAAGACTTCTGGGTGGTCTAGTGTTGAACCCCAGCCTGTTGCTATGATCACAGTAAACACTGTATTTAAATGCCCTGGTTATCTAGTGGCACACCCACCAACACAGAACTCCTCCTCCCCCTATCCCCCGGTCTTCGGCAGGTGGCTGCATCCCACCTGCACATTGCCTGGCTGCCTGCCAAATGACAGGTACAGTATGGGATGTAAGCCCACTGGTCCCTAGTGTGGACCACTGGGTTTGCAGGGCATACTCTACTAGACAGTCCCAAAACACTTAATGGAGCCAGTCACAGATCTGGGACTTCTAGTACAGTATGCCCTGCAAGCCCTTTGGTCCACAGTGGGGAACAATGGGCTTACAGCCCATACTGTACCTGTTATTCAGTGTGTGGTTGGGATGCAGCTGCCCACTGTTGATGGGTGTGGGAAAGGGGTTCTGTGTGTGTGAGGTGCTGTTAGATCACCAGGGCATTTTGGTATGTGTTTGCCATGATCGCGGCAATGTGGGGTGGGGGTTACACTAGACCACTAGGTATGTTGTATGTCCGGGGCTTGGGTGGTGGGGACCACTAGGGCTGGGTGTGCTACATATGCACCGGGGCACTAGACTAGCAGGGTTATGTGTGCTTGCGGGCAGGTGGCCACCCATGGCCGGGCTGCTGTTTTTTTGTGCGCTGCACACCGCCCAGCCACCCGCTGAATGACACGTACAGTATGGGCTGTAAGCCCAGTGTGGACCACTGAGATTGCAGGGCATACTGTACTAGACGGTGACGAAACTGAATGGCGCCGTGCACAGTTTGTGCGGTGACCTGCCATATTCAAGCGGTGCTGCGCCATGGCACATCACTATTGAAGATGTTCTGTTCCTGGCCCCAGCGCAGCCCAGTTGTGCTATGCCCAGGCTTGGGCCACTGCCCTGCGCAGTCTAAATATCTGGGCCAAAATGTCTGAGCGTGGGTGGATGGGGAAGTGGAAGGGATTAGTTGGTGGACATCGGGCTCGGCCTGATTTTATGATCACTTTCTAACAGGACTAACATATTTCTGTCTGAGGGCAAACGCTGCTTTAAGGTAATGGGTTATAAAGACCAATACCACATATCTGACAATTCTTTTAAATTGTTATTGCTGTTGACCAATAACTGAATTTGTAATTATATTGTAAGTTATTTGACAGTGTGGCTCAGTATAAGGACTGGGCCAGAACAGAGCTCCACTAAGAAGCGGGGTCCTGGACTTCAGGAGGGCCAATTTCAGGAAAACTGGAGAATGCCTCAGGGATCCCCTGGCAGGAATGGAGGGTTGGGTTGGGGATTGAACTATGGGCAGAAATGGAAGAGGGGCATGGAAAAAGTAACCAATCCATCCGGCAGATTAACCAGGCCGAGAGAGACCACTATGGTTCTCTACAAATGTAGCAGAAAGAGCAAAAAACTAGTATTTGGGAAGTACAGAATTATGCAGAAGGAGGAGCATAGGAGAAAACCACCAGGAGAAACAAATGAAACAGAGAAACACAGAATTTGACGGCAGATAAGGACCGCTTGGCCCACCCAGTCTGCCCATTTCCCTACCTGATGGATAAGCTGCAGATCCTAGTTAACCAGTAGCCTACTTCTTCCTACCCCAACCCCCTAGAATTGCCTTATGACTGTCCCATGCATGCTTGAATTCCACCACTGTTTGTGACTCCACAACCTCCTCTGGAAGGCTGTTCCATATATTCACCACCCTCTCTGTGAAAAAATACTTCCTTAAATTACCTCTGAGCCGCCCCACTTCTATCTTCAAATTGTGCCCACTTGTTCTTGCACACCTCTTTTTTTGAAAGCTGCTACCCTCTTGGACTTTGATTCCCTTGAGGTACTTGAGTTTCTATTATGTCCCCCCTCTCGCTCCTTTCCTCGAGGCTATACATATTAAGCTCCTTAAGTCTCTCTTCATATGTCTTACGGTGCAGACCCTGCACCATTTTAGTTGCCCTCCTCTGCACAGCTTCCATCCTGTCTGTGTTTTTGCGGAGATTGGGTCTCCAGAACTGCACGCAGTACTCCAGATGGGGTCTCACTAGCTGTCTGTACAGAGGGATAACTTCCTGTTTTCTACTGGTGATGCCTCCTATGCATCCCAGTATCCCACCAGCCCTCCTTGCTGCCCTCTCACATTGCTTGCCCACCTTTAGGTCATCTGATATGACTACCCCAGGTCCGCTTTCCATTTTTGTTGTTAGTATCTCACCCCCCACTGTGTACTCTTCCCCTGGGTTTTTGTTTCCCAGGTGCATTACCTTGCACTTCTTAGCATTGAATCTAAGCTGCCATACATTTGACCATTCCTCTAACCTTGCCAAGTCCCTTCTCATCCTTTCCACTCCACCTTGTGCATCAACTCTGTTGCAGATCTTTTGTGTCATCTGCAGAGAGACTTTTCTTTCCAGTCCCTCTGCAATGTCGCTTATAAAGACATAGAGACATACAAGTATCTTACAGGGAGGAACAGGGTGCAGGAAAACACTATTTTTAAGCGAAAAAGATGTTTCAGGACTAGAGGGCATGGGATGAAGTTGGAGGGAGGACGATTCAGAGGAAACATGAGAAAGAATTTCTTCACAGAACGGGTGGTGGACAAGTGGAACACCCTGCCAGAGGAAGTGGTGGGGCTGAAACAATCATGGATTTAAGAATGCATGGATAGACATAAAGGAATTCTAGAGGTCAGGGGTAAGGGGAAATAGACTTCTAGGAAAACAAACTGAACTTACAAGCTCAAATGGGCAGACTAGGTGGGCCATAGGCCCTTATCTGCCGACACTGTCTATGTATCTATGAAGAGGACTGGTCCTAATACTGAACCCTACGGTACCCCACTACTAACCCCCCCCTTTTGTTTTTTTCTTTTGAGTGGACTCCATTTACTATTGCTGTGTCCTATTCTCCAGCCAATTCTTTACCCAGGCTGTCATCTTGGGACCCACTCCCAGGCTGGCTAACTTGTATATTAATCTTTTGTGTGGGACTGTGTCAGATGCCTTGCTAAAGTCTAGGTAGGCCATGTCCACAGCCCCTCCCTGATCAACTACTTTGGTCACCCAGTCAAATCTCAGATTTGTCTGGCATCACCTTCCCACTGTGAATCCATGCTGCCTTGGGTCCTGTGCCCCTCTGGCCTCTAGATATTTAATTCTTTCCTTCAGAAGTGATTCCATCATTTTCCCTGCCACTGAGATTAAACTAACAGGTCTGTAGTCTCCTTCTTCTGCCTTGCTCCCACTTTTGTGAAGGGGAATCACATCTGCCCTCCTCCAGTCCTAGGGTACTACCCCATCCTCCCATGATTTGTTAGAGGGTAGTCAGTGGTGTCACTAGTTCTTCCCTTAGTTCTTTAAGAATTCTGGGATGAATCCCATCAGGCCCCATTGCTTTATCCACCTTCAGTTTTAAGAGTTATTTCAGAACCCTTTCTTCTGTAAGCAGCATCCAAGGCCAACAGGATGCTGGGATGCATCGCTAGGGGGATCACCTCCAGAAGGAGGGAAGTGATTGTATAACTGCTTGCTGAGGCCGCACCTTGAGTACTGCTTGCAGTTTTGGAGGCCACACGTAGAGGGACATTAACCTCCTGGAGAGGGTCCAGAGGAGGGCAACCAAAATGATTTGGGGCTTGGGGGACAGGACCTATGCGGAGAGGCTCAAAGAGCTAAATATGTACACATTGGAAGAGAAGGGACCGGGAGGACATGATGGAGGTCTTCAGGTACATGAAGAGGGTAAATAGGGAGGAACAGTCGGGGTGCTTCAAGGAAGGAGGAGGGGCCACCTGAGGGCATGGGTGGAAGCTGGAGGGGAAGATTCAGGGAGAAGGGAGGAGGTGCTACTTCACTGAGAGGGTGGTGGAGCCATGGAATGCACTGCCTAGGGGGCTGGTGGAGGCAGAGACAGTGGAGGGGTTCAAGAGGGGGAGGGACAAGTACAGGGGAAGGGTTCTGGAAGCAAAATCCAGTGCAGCAAGAATATCCGGAACTGGGAAGGGAGAAGTCAGAGAAGGAGAGGGGGGCAGCAAGGTCAGCACCCAGGGTGGGGGCTGACCAAACGAGCAGACACGAAAGACCATTAGGTCTATTCTGCTGGCATTTTAGTATGTAAATGGGCTGGTATCAATTTCTGTATCCAGAGTGTTTCTACTGTTTGTTTTTAGGTACTTCCCCCTCTTCCTTTGTAAATACTGAGCAAAAATATTTGTTTAGTATCTGCCTTTTCACAAGTCACCCTCTGCCCACCCTCGTCCCCCTTTATTAATGGAAGAAGGGAAGGCAGTGGGGCTTGACTGGTTCACTTCAGAGTTCCAGAAGAACTAAGGGGAGAACTAGTGACACCCTGGATGACCTGTTTTAACATCATGGGAGGAGGGTGTGGTACTTGAGGCCTGGAGGAGGGGCAGGTGTGAATTTCCCCTTCACAAAAGTGGGAGCGAGGCAGGAAACCACAGACCTGTTTGACCTCAGTGATAGGGAAAATGATGGAATCACTTCTGAAAGAGTTGAGTACCTAGAGGCCAGCGGGGGCACAGGATCCAGTGTAGCATGGATTCTCAGTGGGAAGGTCATGTTAGACAAATGTCATAGATTTCTTTGACTGGGTGACCAAAGTAGTAGACCAGGGAGGGGCTGTGAACATGGCCTACCTAGACTTCCGCAAGGCATTTGAGACAAAACAAGTTGGCCAGTCTGGGGAGTGGGTCCCAGGGTGGTAGCCTGGGTAAGAAAATTGGCTGGACAACAGGACACATAGGGTAATAGTAAACGGAGTCCACTCCTAAGGAAAGGGGGGGGTTGCTAGTGGGGTACCGTAGGGATTAGTACTGGGGATGGTCCTCTTTAATGTCTTTCAGTGACATTGTGGAGGTACTGGAAGGAAAAGTGCCTCTTTGCAGTTGGCACAAAGATGTACAAACAGTTGAAGAGGGCCCATCTTGAGTACTATGCATTTCTGGAGACCCCATCTCTGCAAGGACACAGACAGGATGGCAACTAAAATGGTACAGGATCTGCACGAAGCCATATGAAGAGGACTAAAGGAGCTTAATATGTATACCCTCGATGAAAGGAGGGAGGAGGGGGTACATGATAGAAACTTTCAAGTACTTCAAGGGAATCAGAGTCCAAGGGGGTAGCATATTTCAGAAAGATGTACAAGAACAAGGGGGCACAATTTGAAGATGGAGGGCTTGGCTTGGGGGGGGGGGCGCAACATGAAGTATTTTTTCATAAAGGGTGGTGGACACATGGAACAGCCTTCCTGAGGAGGTCATGGGATCAAACGGGAATTAAAGAATGCACGGGACAGACATAAGGCAATTCTGGTGGGGGGTAGGAGGAAGTAGGTTGAGTGTCTGCAGCTTATCCAGCAGGTAGGGAAATGGGCAGACTGGGTGTGCCAAGCGATCCTTACCTGTCCATCTGTTTCAAAGGCACAAACTGGAGAATGTTACACAGTCAGTAAAAGGGGGTAATATTTTTTAGATGTAGAAGCAAGAGGAGGGTGGGTAGTAAGGGTAAAAGGGAGGGGTTTGTGAGGAGGATGACCAAAGGCCGAAGGAAGAGGATGGGGGGGTGGAAGGCAGATGCGCCTGAGGCTTTCTTTGGCTGGACCAAACCAAGGCAGACATACTGAAAAATACTCGTGATCTTTCCCCCCACCACCACTGTCTGTCACCCCTGGACACCAGAACTCTCTTGGGTCTGACTCATCCCCTACTCTACTGCCTGCTGTGACTTCCACCTACTTCAGGGGCATTACTTTCTCCGACAGAGCTGGGACGGTCAAGCCCCGTGGGCGAATGAAGGGGCAGAGGTCCAGCGTTGGGTGTGTGGACACTGCAGAGCCGTTGCCTATCCGGGCTGGAGGGGTCTTTCCCCTTTGTAGTGATCACTCGTTCCCCCCCTCCTTGCGTGGGCACAGCCTGACTTCTGTGTTGCATAGCAACTTTGCTGACATCAGCCACACTGTACGTGTGGTCCACGTTCTGCAGCACCCTGGTCTCCACCAGGGGCCCCTGGAACACTGGCCAGATCCTAACCCACTCCCGGGAGAGGGGAGCAGCCCAGCAGGCGCTCAGTCCTCTCCTTCCCGGTGCCCGAGCTCACTCCTGGACTCTGGTCGCTGGCATGGTCCAAGGTGTGGCGTCCAGTGCCTCAACCCTTGGTGCCACCGGGCCGGCTTTAGTACATTATTTACAGAAGGGGTAGGTGGTGGGACAAAGACATGGGCATAAATAGTATGGTAGGGAGGTAGACACTGGTCCTTTTTAGAGAGGAGAAAGTTCTCAAGGTACTAGCAGTGAGACCTGATAGGGTGCACTGCAGGATACTGAGGGCTCTGAGGTGCTGGCTACACGTCCGACAACTCTGTTCCACTAACTATAACTCGAGGGACTGAAGGAGGGCAGAAGTGGGAATGCGGAGGAGACAGGAAATCATACCTGTCCGCCTGACTTCAGTAGTGGGCAAAATAATGAAAACACTACTGAAGGAAAGGATAGTGGAATACCTTGTAACCTGTGGACTACAGGATTCAAGGCAACATGGTTTCACGGCGGGGGCCTAATAGAGTTCTTCGACTGGGTAACCAGCATAGTGGATCAGGGAGGAGCAGTAGATGAGGCCTACCTGGATTTCAGTAAGGCCTTAGACACTGTTCCACATAGAAGACTGTTGAACAAGCTGGCCTGTCTGGGAGTGGGTCAGAAAGTTATAAACTGGGAAAGAAATTGGGTAAGCAGCAGGAGTCTTGAGGTGGTGGTAAATGGTGTCCACTCCATAGAAGGCACAGGTGACTAATGGGGATGCCTCGGGGCTCAGTGCTAGGCCTGTTCCTCTTCTGTGTCTTATCTATGAAATCGTGGAGGGGATAGAAGGGAAAGTATGCCTGTTTGCGGACAACACAAAAATCTGCAACAGAGCAGACATGCAGGTGGGGTGAATGAGATTTTGAAAGTTGGAACATGGTCAAGGGTTTGGCAGCTGGGTTTCAGTGCAAAGCCATGCACTTAGGGCACAGAAACCTAGGGGCTACATACCATTTGGGAGGAGAGGTACTGGCAGCCACCAGACAGGAAAGGAACCTGGAGTTAATTTCTGATGACCTGAAGGTAGCAAGGGGAGGAGACAACTGGAGAATTAGTCTCCAGTGGCATAGTAGGCAGGGAAAACTGGGCAGACTAGGTCAAGAGGTCCTCGTGATGGTTTCTGTATAAAATTTGCTATATCCATAAAGTACATTAAGTAGTTGCAGAGAAGAAATCCCCATTAATTTAACCTATTTACTTTCAGAAACTGGTTTCGTAACTTGAGGAAAGGTTGTTTACATCTAAGCCAAAACTGCATTTATTCGATTAGAGTAAATGTAGTTTTGTGGCATTTACAAAAAAAAAAAAAAACTCCTTCCTAATTCAAATTTTCCTCTTACAAACTATAAAATGGTGACTGACTAGCAGTGTGATTACATAGCTGAAGCTATCCAGCAAGAAGTGCTGGTGGTATGTACAAATGATGCAACATAATTTGCGCAAAACAGAAGAGGATAAAAATCACTTGACCTGTGCATTATTTACAGCAGTGCACATATTGGGATGATTTTTACAGGTTTGCTAGCAGATACCAGTCTTGATGGCATGACAGTGCAGTTTCAGACTCTGTGCAATTGGGTGAAACGAACAAGTGCTGGACCTGGTTTCACACACCCCAAAAAAAAAAATTTCTTCTTTCTAGGAGTGCTGGAGTGTTTAATCCTGTTGACTGTTTGGCAGTATTTCTTGGTACTGCTGTGTCACTGAAGCTGTTGGAACCCTACTCGCCAAATGGCAGCCTTTCATGCTTTCTGCTCTGATTCACGTGCCTCATCTCTAATTTGCTTGGTACCTATTGGAAAAATACTGCAAAGTAGACTGAACGGATCGACTTTTCCTCTGCGCCGGTCTGTCTCTGAAGGGTTACTGTGCTGACTCTAGTGACTCCTTGTAAATGTCAATCAGCACAGTAACCCTTTGAAGAGGGAGCTTTTCTTGAGCCTGCAGCAGAAAACTGGTTAATCCATTCAGTTTTCTACTGCCGTTATTTTTCTTACAGGAACAAACAGTAAGCAAATTCGGTATAAGCAATGTGAATCTGGAGAACTGCACGATGGAGTGGAGAGCATAAAAGAAGGCTGCCATTTGGTGTAGGGCTCCAAGAGCTCTGATTGGCTCTGCTGTGCAATAAATGTTTCCAGATGGCAACCAGGATTAAATTACAAACATTCCAGTGCTCACAGAAAACTAGTAAATCTTCGAAGATTTCTCTTGCAGCAAGCCACATATTTGGAACTATAGCAGACTGTCACCAGGACCACATGGAAAACTCTAGTTAGCAATGAGGCAGCCCACGACTGATGTCAGCAGACATCACCACCCCTACATAAATGTGGGCGGCCCCCCAGGCCTTGACCATCTTGCATTAGACCTCTGAGACTCTGCAGTTTCAGTTGACTCTACATTTCACTTTATTTTTTCCCCATTTTCCAGTGTCTTATTCCTGGTAACTAAACTTTCTCTGCCACTTCCTTGATTTTGCGCAGGTGGTGGCATGCGCTTTCCTCAACCTGGCCACAGATGGTAGGCCTGTCTTTCTGCTCCTTTTGATATTCAGATCTTGCGCTCTGCAGCTGGATCTCTTACTGGCAGGGGATTTTTCCTTAGGGGTTGTAGAACTTGGCAGCAACCCCCCGCCCATGGCTGTAGTCCTCTCCTAGATTGTTGGGGCTGTGTGACCCTGGGAACTGGTGCTGGATCCTTTCCTGGGTATGGGGGGTCCTCTCTGTGGTAGCCTCCCGGTTGCTGTTCCTTTGGGATGCCACCCAAAATTGCGCCCTTGCATCCCACACCTCCCCTTCCACAAGGTACAGCTTGGTCAGTGCACTGACCATGCTGTTTGCCATCCAGCACCTTCCTTTATCAAGGTATGGCTCTCGCAGTAGTCTGTTCACATTGGCGTTGCCTCAGGGTGATGCCACAGCCTGCCATCCTAACCCTTAGACTCTGCCAGGGATGGCTCTGGCAGTGTCTTTCCACCACTCCACTCCTCTGTAAGCAGCATGAACCAGGAATTCTGGGCTGCGGACCCCTCCTCACCTTGCCGGGCCAAACCTTTTCCTAAGGGTGGGCCTTGGCAGGCGATGCGCTGGGTCTTTCCTTGGCACATGAAGCTCTTGTTGTTAATTGCATAAGAACCCAAGAGCATCAAATGCCTATTGTCATGGGGGACCTGAAGATTATAAAATGTACAAAACAAAGTACAAGATATAAAAAATTGCAATATAGAAAGTGACTAGTATATCCTGTGCCTGCTGCCCACTCGCCTCCTGATTCTGGGGCACTGGGCAGGGAGCTTTTACAGACCTTACTTTGCCAGTCATTATTTGGCAGTGGGCTGACTTCCAGCCCTGATGCCAGTCGCCCGGCTGTGTGGTCCCCTTCTCACTTGTGGACCTTTGGTGGGGTGTTTGACTGGGCCTGGTTTGGCCTGTGCCAACCTGTCATGGGTTCCTTTCCCTGACCATCCTTTCTGTTTTGGGCCATATGGCGCTCTGGGGACAGGGTGACATACACCTCCCTCTTAGTGCAGCAGCTAGATTCATGATGGTTGCTAGGGCTTTGAGTCCCTCTAGTCTGCGGCAGTTATGGTTGGGGTGTGGCCTGAGTTCAGTATTTGCCCTGCTGCGCGTGCCCCCACTTTCCCTGTGGGTCACCACCTTTTCTACAAGGAAGCTTTAAGGGAGGTTGCTTGGGCTTTGCTTTGGAGAATCTGGCTGCTGGTTTTGTGTGCCACCCACTGCCACATTGCCTTGAGGGGTGACCTTTCTGTCTGCAGGTACCATCCTTTCATGGGCTGTGCCATGCCCAAGCTGGCAACAGAGCAGATTCTCTAGTTTCTTGGACACCTGGACCCAGTGGTCCCTTCAGCCACTTGAGGCTCCCAGTTCTTTCATTTGCCCGTGCTATGGGTTCAGCCTGGACTCTTGCCACACCCTGGCCCGGCTGCCCCTCTCCTTTCAATGGGGCTTCCACCCTTGCTTGAGCCTAGCCCCTAGATGCCACCCTGTTTGCCTCGTGTAAGGCTGGAGCATTCTCTCACGTGCTCTGGATAGTGATCTGTGGCTGTCAAGGACCCTTCTGGCTGGTCCCCGGTCACAGGAGCTGCTTTGAGCCCTCTGTGGTGGCTGTGGACAGGCTTTCATTGTGGCCCACCTGCAGTGCCGCTGCTCTCTTGGATACAGTGGCTGTTGGGCCTCCGCCTGTGAAAGCTTTTCTTGGCTTAGGGTGTTGGGGTTTCTCAAACGTGCAACCACCCCTTCTGCATGCCGTCTTCAGTGGCTATGTGCTTTACAGGGCCACGGTATTGGACATCCTTACTGGCCTGCCCCTCTTCCCAGGATAGCTTGTGGGTGCTGATTACCTGACCTCAGGGCAATCGCTGGGCACCATTGGCCCTGCCTCCCCACAGGACAACCTGCCAGAGGAGGTTGTGCAGCCCCAGCCGCAAGGGTTACCTCAGCAGTACTCCTTATCATGCCACCCCCCCCCACCCCTTAGCTCTGCAAGTGGTGGTGGTCAGGGGTTGTTCTCTCTCCTGGACAGGCAAGGGTACTTCCACTGCAGTTTGGGTTCTCCGGCTTATGGAATGAGATAATGCTCTAGCACTTTCGGAGTGGTCTCCCTGGATTCCTCCGGCTCTACTGCCCACATTCCAGTGCTGCTTGGGGGTTATCTGCATGTTGCTGCAAAAAGTGCCATGGTGGCTGTCCCCACAGCTTGGGGAAACTGGAGTACTGGTTCACTTCTGGCCCCCATGTCTACATGGGCCTTACTGATCATTCTGGATCAGAGCCGCCTACTCTCCTCTCCTTTCCATGCCAGCAGTTCTAGCTGATTGCTCTACATGGCCGGCTGCACCTGGCAGATTGGTTATTCGGGGCCCCTCCCTCCCATCATGCCAGATGCATGTCCCGCTGACAAGGCCTAGGATACCCATTTTGTGGGGAGCGTTATCTGTTCAGAGTGTTGCCCTTTGGCTTGTTCTCGGTGCCTCAGATCATAACCACATGCTTGGCAGTGGTGGCAGCTGCCTTCAGGAGGGGGGAGGGCTGCAAGTCTTATCTGGATGTCTTGTGGCTCAGTGCACAGTCCAGAGAGCTACTGCTCCAGACCCTGGCATGTGCTAGGCCGTTTCATGTTTTGGGAATCACTTATGACCAAGTCAGTCTTGTCCCTTGCCAGTGCCTCTGGTACACTGGAGCAGTACTGGACACGGCTCAGGGCTTTTCTCCCCCACAGGATAGGGTGGACTGCCTGGTGGCTCAGGCCCACCTGCTATGCAACAGCAGATGTCCTAGCCAGATCCTCCCTGGGGCTCTTGGACTAGATGACTACAGCCGTTGTCTGGGTATCCTTGGCCTTGGCTGCACATGGGATCCCTCGGTGAACCTTGAGCCCACTAAAACCACCACACTGACAACCTAGAACAGCAAGTTCCGGTTTCTTCTCTGGCCATGAGGGTGCTGCTGTGGTGGAGGGAACCCAGCGACCGCTTGACAGGGGTTCCCTTCTTCATTTTCTAATTCTTTTCCTCTTAGTGACTTCTCACAACAGGCACTTTGGGGTTTTTTTTTGGTGGGGGGCTTATCTGGTGTCCCTCCAGACTAGGGGTATGTGGTCCAGATGAGTTTATTCTCCATCAGCATCATGGATGAAGGCCGTTCTGTATGCTTTGCATGCCTTCCTGGCTCATCTGGTCCCGGGCCCTCTGCTTGTGCACACAGTCCATTTGTGCTGTGTACTATGTCAACACGCTAGTGGAGTCTTGTTCATACCTGCTATGTCGGGAAGTGATAAAGGTCTGGTACTGGACTCTAGAACACAGTCCATGATCTAGACGTCCAGAAATGTCCTAGTGGACAGGCTAATCTATCTCAGTCAATGGTGCACAAAATGGGAGCTGCTGACCTCTTGTAGAAGACCTGCTTGACAGGTGGCATTGTCAAGGACTCTCGCGTTTTGCATCCCCACCCAGTGCTGAACTGCTGCATTTTGGCTCACTCCAGGGCCTGGAGTTGTCTTGCAAGATGTGTTCGTCTCCTGGAATGGGAGGTTCCTTTATACTTTCTCTCCCTTCCTCTATTTCAGAGAATTCTGATCAGGCTTCAGATTGAAGTGGCTGCAGTGATCCCCGCTACCACCTTCTGGCCTTGCCAGATCTGGCCCCCCCCTTACTATAGCAGCTGGCGATGGAACCCACTGTGCCTGTCCCACAGCTCTGTCCTGGGGAGGGGGTTGTAGTAGAAGAAAATTTCTGACCTATTGCTGTAAAAACCAACTGCATAAAGCACCACAAAATGGCGGCAGAAATGAAATGTAAGTCATAAAATGGTGTATAGAAAAAATTGCAAAGCAAACAGGTTGTCGTATTAATGTATGTATTCCTTGTAGCTAATGTGGCAAAGTAACTTGGCGTAATATTAGCATAGCCACTCAGTAAGTGACAGCAGTATTGTATAACATATTAGCATAACCAATCGGCAGCTAACAGCAGTATCGTATGCTGTATTACTGACCAATAAAATTGTTCCATGACCCTTGTGTAACTAGGGAGTGTGTATATGTTTGTATGTGTGTGTATATGTATATGTGTGTATGTGTGTGTATATGTATATGTGTGTGTGTGTATGTATGTATGTGTGTGTGTGTGTGTGTGTGTGTATATATATATATGTATATATGTGTGTGTGTATGTGTATGTATGTGTGTGTGTATATGTATGTATATATATATATATATATATGTATGTATATATGTATTATGTATGTATATGTATGTATATATATATATATATATATATATATATATATATATATATATATATATATATATATATATATATAAAATCTATCTTACCATTGTAATTGGAACTGAGCAATAACAACATGGGGAGCTGGCTCTCCGTATGCATATGTGAATAAATGGTTTGAACTCTGTACAAGACTTTCCGTTTCTGTTTAACAAGTAGAAAACTTCCACGGCAATCTTGGCGACAAGGATGGGATCTGCACGGCTCTGCTTGGTGGAGTCTTTGCTGGAATAAGACCTAAAGTATGCCGGTGGATGTCCAGAGGACATTACAGGGAGACCACCTCACAGAGACGAGGCAAGGACCCACTTTGGACTATTTGGGGCGAGGACGCATCAACCAGGACGGTGCAGATCAACAAAAAAGTAAGACAGTTCTTGTGTTGACTCCAAACTAAGAGTAGTTTAAGGTAGCATAAAAGTAAAGTGGTAAAACAGTGAAGAAAAACTCTCGATTTAGGCTGTTAAAACAAAAGTAACCTCAGAAAAGTTTGAGTCCTTGCAGTAAAAGTGGTCAAAAGACTTGAGTTGCCAGGGCAAAAGTAACCAGAAATGGGTTTGAGCTTCGGTAGCAAAAGTAGTCCAGGACCTGAACTGTTGGGACAAAAGTAACTTAAAGGGGGGTTTGAGTTTTAACTGTGATGACAACTGGGGAACAAAGTTGAGCAAAAAGGGTGTGAAGTGTAATAAATAGACTAAACACAGGACAGTGACATGGGTGCGAAGCAAAGTAAGGGTAAACTGCTTGATTCCTCCCCCACCCACCCAGTGGACCAGTAAAATGTGTGGCTGATAAATATGGGAACAACTCAGTGAGGTCCTGGAATGGAACCTGAGAACAGATGGATTATTTCCCCTAACAGGAACATTTAGCCTAGATGCCTTTCTTACGAGAAGCAAGGAGCATCCTGGAGGGGGTTGAAAGCAAACGAAAGAAAATAGTAGATTGGACAAAGTTCAATAGATGTGAAAGAGATGCAGAAAGTAGGTATGAAAGGTCAGTGAAGGGTATAATGGTAAAACAAGAAACGGAGGAGGAGGAAAGGAAAAGAGAAGCGAGAAGGCATGATACGCCGCCCCCATATCTGCCCTCGTTTGCTGCCCCGGCACCAGCTCCCCTACCCTCTGCTCCACCGTTGGAGGGAGGGGGGCTGCCGGCCCAGGACGAATTGGAAGCTGCTGTGGAGGCAGTGGCACAAATGGAGCCCGATACGACTAGCGGAGAAGTAGACCCACGTAGCAGGCAACCCAAATTCTGGTCCCCAAGAGATCCTGTGGTAACTAGATCAACAGGAAGGAGGGAGGACCCTGCAATTAACATGCCATTAGTATACTACCCCAACCCTAACATGGCCGATGCAAACAACCCCCGGATAGGAGTAGAGACCTTGGAGCCCTGACGAACTGACTGACGCAGTTAAAGAAATGACCCCTCTGGAAAAGATGTAGATGCATACGTAGAGAAGGTGCAAGCCCTATTTGCAATGTACGACCTGTCCACTTGAGAAATGACTGAATGCTTTAGAAGAACTCTTAAATTCCAGTGGAATGAATGCAAAGAAAATTGGAATGTAGATGCAACAAGAGAGAACAGGGCAGATCAACTGCAAGCAGTCTGGACAGCAGTGCGGAGTAAGTTTAAGAAAACCACCGACTGGCCCCATGTCCATGCTATGAAGCAAAAAGCAAGAGTACAGAGAAAGACTGGAAACCATATTTAAACAGCACTCGGGGCTAAAGCCTAGTGATGGGGGGTATGGAAATTTGCTGGGGCATGCCTTTGTAGTGGACTTTTGCCTGAAATAAGAAAAGGAGTTACGACTGCTTGTATTGGATGGGAATTGTAATCACTAGCTGAGATTTTGCTGTATGCTGAACACTTCGAGAGGCAACAGAGGGGAAACGAAGAAAAAGGTCAGAAAAAACTAGTAAAGGCGCAGCTAATGTACTATGAAGGAAGTAGAGGGAGAGGGCGAGGAAGAGAAGGTCCCCAGGCAGAACGAGGGAGGGGTGATCATAGCCAGTACCGCTGCAACCAAGGGGGCCACATTGCCAGAAAGTGCCCCCAGGAAGGCGGAACCACCCAGTTTGAACTACCCCTCCCAGTGCTGGCTTCTCGGTGCACAACCCTTTCAACGAAATGCAACCGCCAACGTATGATCGCTAGGAAATCACGGGACAACATCAAGAAATGCTCTCCTCAACCCTGTTGAGGTACCAAGATTGACAACAAGAATATTTCCTTCTTAGTAGACACCGGTGCATCATTGTCTGTGATACGAACCTGTGAACTGCACCTGCACCCCAGCAATACCGTGGTGGAGACTGGGTGCCTCGGGCATACCCATGTACGACCATCTGACCAACCCTTGACTGTCCAGTGTAACAAGCTAGCAATAAGACACAAATTCTTGTATAGTGAGACCTGCCTTGTAAACCTACTAAGTAGGGACTTATTGGCTAAGCTAAACATGACTAAAAGTATAAGTAATGAGGGACTCTCTGTGACCTCAGCTAGAGCTGGTATTTTCCCCTTGACAGTGACTGCAAGTGATTGGCTGTACTGTTGGAAGCTAATAGGTGAGAAGCAAGTGGGCTCCTTAATAGAACAGGCTGCCAAATTGACGGGTTGCGCAGGAACTACAGTACTATCTCCACTGTACTGCTCACTATGCGAAAGGTGAGAGGGATTTTGGGTACGAGGAAAGTAAATGGAGTACTCTGCCAGTGCTAGATGAGGTACAAGTAAAAGACCTATACGTAGCACATGATGGCTGCGCTGCAGCTGTAGAACTTACTGCTAGGCAACAGGCCTATGAGGTAGGAGCAGCCCCTCACATCTCGCTTGCAAGGGGAAATGGAGTACAATGGAAGGATCTGGGGCCGTGGGTGGCACAAATGAAAAACTAAGCAACTGGGAACAAGAAGGTGACAGATGGGTGTCGCCATCGACCGGATGTTATAAGTATGTCCTATGTGAGCAAGTGTCAGTGCAACTAGAGAGAAAGGCAATCGGACAGGTTACAAGGAAAAAAGAAAGTAAACTGAGTGATAGGTTGCTCCCTTGGGTAGATGAGCTGCCAGATAGCCTATGGGCCATTTCCAAAACTGATGTGGGACTAATAAAAATGCACACCCTTTAGTGGTCACACCAAAATCCTCCTATAGGCCCCACAAACACCAATACCCGCTTGGAAGGGAAGCAGAAGAGGGGATCACGCCTGTACATGCAGCATTGGTGGGTTGGGGGGGTTATTGTGCCATGTCCCAATGCCACGGTAAACACTCCCATTCTACAGGTAAAGAAGCCAAATGGCACCTACCGGTTTGTGCAAGATTTGTGACTGGTAAATGCTGCTGTACATGCAAGAATGCCTGTGGTCCCGAAACCTGTCACTGTTCTGTCTCAAGTGCCTACAGATAGTTGTTTGTTTATAGTCATAGATTTAGCAAATGCTTTTTTCAGCATTCCTGTGGAGCCCAAGAGCCAAGAGTGGTTTGCGTCTACGTATAAAGGGGGAAAAAGTAGACATGGACTTGGATGCCCCAAGGGTATGTTGAATCCCCAGCAGTGTTTTCAGCCCAGATGAGTGACAATTTGTCCGCCTTTGTGCCCCCTGGTGGGAGCGTGTTAATACAGTATGTTGATCTGCTACTTGCCTCCCCATCGCGGGAAGCATGCGAGCAGGACTCAAAGGCGCTGTTACCTTGTGCCCGTTTTCAGCCAAAAAGAGTATCAAAAAGTAAGCTACAGCTGTGCACAGAACAGGAAGTATTTAGGTTGTACACTGTCAGTGCAATGGTGTGCCCTAGCCCCAGAACGAATTGAAGCCATTACTAAATTGCCCCGTCCGGTAACAAAACAGAAAATGATGTCTTTTTTGGGGCATGACTGGCTACTACAGAGCCTGGCTGAAGGATTATGCCTTCTTGGTACAGCCCTTGCAAGATGCCATCCACGGCAAGAGTATGCATATGAAAGATTGGGTGAAGTAGACAAATTAATGGAATGTTTCACACAAGTAAAATTGGCTTTAGTGTCAGCACCTTGTCTAGGGCTGCCTGACTTTAACAAGCCATTTGACCTCTACGTGGATGGAAAGAATGGGTTTGTACTAACACAATTGCATGGGGATGCAAGAAGGCTGGTGGCTTAGTACTCTGAGCAGTTAGACTCAGTAATTGGAGGAATGGTGTCATGTCTACAGTCTGCTGCTGCTGCTACCGAGGTGGTGCTGGCCTGTTCTGATTTGGTGGGGTTCTCTCCTGCAGTTGTACATGTGCCACATGCAGTACACTCAATTATACTGTAGGTCCGCACCGCCCACCTAACTCCTGCTCGCAATACCAGAATGTGTTACTAACCATGTCAAATGTTGCCCTTAAGCGCTGTACTACACTAAACCCGGCTACCCTACTCCCTACCCCGGAGGACGGTGACTTACATGGCTGTGGACAAGTAATCGACTCCGACAGCAGACCTCGACCTGACTTGACTGATGTACCTCTGACTAATGTTGACCTAAAACTGTTCATGGACGTTTCGGCTCAATGAGACGGGCAGGGTCGTCCAATTGTGGCATACGCCATATGCACTGACAGCACTACTCTAGAGTCATAAGCTGCCATCCCACTTGTCAGCCCAGGCTACTGAGCTATTGGCATTAACCAGAGCCTGTTTTCTAGCGAAAAACTAAACCGTTACCATTTACACAGACAGCAGATATGCCTTTAGAGTAGTGCACGATTTTGGAACACTATGAAAAAACGGTTCCTGACCTCGTCAGGAAAGCTCATCGTGCATGCAAAACTAGTTTAAAAGAAAAAAAAACTGTTGATGGCCATACAAATGCCTAGGGCTGTTGCAGTCTTAAAATGCCAAGCGTACACATCTGCTTCTGACTTCGTATCAAAAGGAAACGCCCGAGCTGATGCAGCTGCAAAAAGAGCAGCTCTCCTTGATGTTGTCCCCCTACCACTGATGCTTTCTGAAAGTAAAACCAGTAAATCTTCTCTGCAAGTGACGTAGCTAAAATACAACAGTATGCTGATAAAAAGGAGAAAAAGACCTGGCAAAGATGCTGCACTTATGACACCACAGCAAAGCTATGGGTGGCGCCTGATGGCAGACTTTGCCTGCCAGCAGTCATGTTTCCCTTTTTGGCCAAGTTGGCTCACGGAGTCTACCATGTGTCAAAAGGGGGGATGGTGGCTTTTGTAGATGAGTATTGGTATGTTATGGGTTTTTTCCTTGTATGCTGAGAACTTTTGTAAAAAAAAAAAAAAATGTATGTATGCAAAATATCGGCAGGGGACTCCAAGTAATCCCCTCTGCCCATCCTTCTACTACAGGACCCTTTGAGCATATGATGGACTCTATCGAACTAAGCCCTTGTGAGGGCTACAGGTATTGTTTGGTAATAGTGGATATGTTCTCTAAGTGGGTAGAGGCCTTTCCTGCTAGAAGCACTGCTTGTGTGGTGGCAAAGGCCATATTGAGGGATATCATACCCCGTTGGGGCCTACCCTCGCGCATATCTAGTTACAGTAGTACTCCTTTTGCAAACAAAGTTATCAGGTGCCTATGTGAGGTTTTAAAAATTAAAGAGCTCACTGTGCCTACCATCCACAGTCTGAAGGGGCTGTGGAAAGGGCAAACCAAACCTTAAAGGTAAAGCTAACCAAACTGATGGCAGAAACGGGACTTAACTGGGTAAAGGCCCTGCCTTTGGCCTTAATGAATAGGAGAGGAAGACCAATGTGGATGGGTCTGTCACCACATGAAATTCTCATGGGTAGACCTCTGGGAATGACTAATGCACCTTTTTCCCAAAACAGGTTAACATTGCATGGTATAGATAACAAAATGATTGCCTATTGTTTATCCCTTAATGCTGTGTTGATCTTTTTACCCTAGGGTAAAGGTGGCCTTACCTGTGCCAAATCTGGAAGCAGCGCTACACCGCATACAGCCTGGAGACTTTGTGGTGATAAAGGACTTCTGGCAAAAAGTGGAGTGATCTCCGGTGGGTAGGCCCTTTCCAGGTGCTTCATACGACACCCAACGGCTGTGTGTATATTAAAAAAAAAAAAAAAACACATGGATCCACGCATCCCACTGTTGGCTGGTGACGGCCCCCGGAGAAAGCTAAAGAAAAAACCTGTGTTGACTGCAGGAGTGGTGTGTGTGCTGGGGGCTGCTGTAACTCTTTTGACTCTAATCACCAAGGAGCAACAAGGAACTGTGAGATTTAGCCGCAGCCTTGAACCACTGCACACCAATACCTGGTGGACTTTAATAAAACTACATGCTAGTAATACCAATATGTCCAATTGTTACGTGTGTGCGCGTTCCCCATTCTCTGCTGCAGTAGGACTGCATTTACGGCCTGTACCCCTGGTCTGGTATGACACATATTTAATCTTGTTGGCTATGGCGCATAAAGAAGATGGGGGAGGAAATTGGTCTACAAATATATTAAAAACAGGCAATGTTGCTGTATTTAAGGGACACCACTTCACCACCTGGTATAAGCCCCCAGACAAAGAAACCCCCTTAAAGCCCTTGTATCTGGATGACAGACCAAAAACCCAGGCCCCCTTTTGTGTATGTAGAAACAAGACAAAGACCGAAACGTGTATACCGGTGGGTGAATCTATTTGTAGCCATTCTGAGCCCCAAAATATGTCCTATTTCTCCAAGGAACTTAGGGCAGGGCGGGGGTTTGGTACCCTGTCCGGCCTATATTGGGTGTGTGGGGAAAATGCTTATGTGTTCTTACCAACGGGATGGATTGGGTGCTGTTACTTGGCCACCTTGCACCCATCCGTGCAAGTGTATGTGCCCCTTCAAAATAATGAGGTGTTACAGAGCGATGACCATGGTGTGCACCGCCAAAAGCGCGCAATAGGTGCGGGAGGCTCAGGGGTACCAGAAGGAAAAAGAGTACCACCTGGTGAGAAGGCAGTGGGAGGTCTGCTTCCATTTTGGGGGGTGCCCCAGGCCATGCCGTACACTGATCAACTAAGCTATGAACTTGAAACTCTGGTTAAAGAAACCAATGCAGGCCTCACTCTTTTGAGTGCTGAAGCTAAAGCATCAAGACTGGTAGCATTACAGAATCAAGCTGCTCTTGATTTTGAACTAGCAGCCCAGAGCGGGGTATGTGCAAAAGTTGGAGAACAATATTGTACCTATGTACCAAATGTGGCTGATAATATGACAGAAGTTTTACGCAGAATGCAGCAACTACGGGATAAAGTTGTGAGCGAAAATAGACGTGGGGGTGACTGGAATCTATGGGGATCGACAGTCATAACATATGTTGCTGCTGGCATTACTTGCTTGTTATGTATATCGCTCTTTGTACTTTGTGTAAAGCTGGTGCTTACAATAGTGAGTGACACCGCCCGTAGCCTGCCTACACCAACTGTACAAGCACCTGTGCTACATAATTATGAAATGGTAAAAAATGCGCAAGAGTTGCCTTATGACTGTGACAATGAATTCTAAAAAATTGATAGAGCATCAAAAGGGGAGTGTAGTGGAAGAAAATTCCTGACCTAATGCTGTAAAAACCCAACTGCGCATAAAGCACCACAAAATGGAGGCAGAAATGAAATGTAAGTCATAAAATGGATAGAAAAAACTGCAAAGCAAGCATGTCATTAATGTATGCATGCCTTGTAGATAATGTGGTGAAAAGTAATTTAGCATAATATTAGCATAGCCACTCAGTGATAGCAGTATTGTATTTAACATAATATTTGCATAACCAATTGGCAGCTAACTGCAGTATCTTATGATGCATTACTGACCGATAAAATTGTGCCATGACACTTAAGTAACTAGGTGGTATATATTTAAAAAAAAAAAAGCTTACCATTGTAATTGGAGCTGAGCAATAACATGGGGAGCTGGCTGTCCGTATGCATACGTGAATAAATGGTTTGAACTCTGCACAAGACTTTATTTGTTTCTGTTTAACAAGTAGAAATCTTCCACGACAGGGGCACTTTGGTTCTTCCAGTCTTCTCCCATTTCCATGCATGGCTTCTGGAGACGGGGCTGCTGCAAGATTTGGTGTTTCCCAAGGTGGCTGCTGTCCTGGTGGTTACTGGAAAACCCTCCACCAGGGAACACTTTAACATGAAGTGGAAGTGCTTTGCTTTGTGGGCTGCTTCCCTCCACCCGAATCCTTTCTGTTGCCCAGTGGGTCAGAATTGGGAGTTCTTGGGTTTTGTTTGATGCCGGGCTAAGATACACTTCCATCAGTTTCCCTAGCTGCTAGTGTTGTCTTCCATGTACCTTTTGATGTCCGTACAGTGGCCCAACTGTGTGCTCTGTACATTTTGAGGCATCTTGATATACAGTAGTGTTGTAATCCAAACATTTCAGTCCACCAGCCTGTGGTGGAGGCGAAATGCCAGAACCCTAAATTTGTATCTGCTGATAAAGCTACATGCAGTAGGTACTCTTGATGGAAAAGTATTCAGTCAGAATACCAACATAATGGTAGTCCGCCCTAATAACCCTATGGAATGCCATTAAAATCTGTGTAATTTTAGTGTAGGTTATTTGATCGCCATAGAATTATCTAGATGAAAAGTACATTCAGTAGTAGAAAAATTGCTTCAACTGTAAAATTAAAATCTAATCTGGGCACTGCCTCAACACTTGCTGAGCAGTTTACTAATGCTAATTTGCAGTTGACAGACATAGTAGTCTCTGCAAGAACTTGGTCAGTCTGTTAAACTCGGTAAAGAGTTGTTTAAAGGAAGTCTGCACTATGGGCTGGTGCCCAGTTTGCACTTTGTTTCAGAAATGTTTTACTGGTTTACTGCAGTACAGTTGATTCCCTCAAGCTGACATCTGTAAAGGCAAATCCCAGAATCCCCTGCTAGTGTGGGAGACTCGATAGGTCATTCTGCACTGTGGGCCATCTGTCTATACTGCAGTAAATGGTACAAGGCATTCTTCTAACTTTCCAAGGTTGCTTTTTTTTTTTTTTTTTTTGTAAATCCCTACTGGCCTGAGGTCTCTTGACATGTTCTCTCTCCCTCATGCTTTTTAGCCTGTAGCTGGTAAACCAATCCTTGATGCCTTTTGTCTTCAGTAACTGGATTTTTGTACTTTTTATTTTGTTGCATTGCTACAGTTTTGCTGCTGCTGCTGTCGGCCCCTTCAGCTTTGCCCCAGGCATTTAAGGCATGGCACTTTAAAATGCCAACTTGGAGGGGTATATTTCTCATACAATAGGGTATGAAAATCCTGTAACCTCATTGGTCAGATCACATGACTGTGGTAAATCCTCCAGTATACACACTGTAAAAGTTTTGTCACTATAAAACCAAAAAAGTTGAAGTTGTAGATAATATAATGATAGGAGGGCATATGGGTGGATTTGCCACTGGTGTAAAGTCCTCGGGTTGTGCCTCGTGACCGAACCACATCAGTTGTGGTAAATCCACCAATATACCCACTCCCTGTCATGGTATATTGCTTAAGTGAAAGCTAGATCAGAGATTGAGGAACTATGTTTTGGATCCTGTCGTGAGGAACATCTTTTAGCTTTCAGTTTTTGGATGTGTAAAAGCCACTTGACCAGTGGCCTTGTGCTTTCCAGTTGGTTGGTGTACGTTCTTGTACACTGTGGATTATTGCTTACATGTGTTGGCATTCTCCATTTTTGGAAATCCAGCCCACAGTCCCTGACTAGCACTTACTATTGGCACCAGTGATTGCATGTGATGGTGCACAGATTAATGGAGGAGAGACTGAGAAAGCATGGGGGGTGGGGTGAATAAAGTGGTACATACACTAGAAGAATGAGGGGATGGTGGTAGTTACTGGTAATGTATATTGTTCATCCCAAGATTGGGGTCCTAGCAGCAGGATGTTGCAGTGACTGAGTGTCCTATAGTGGACCAGTTCCAAGTGCATATCTTTACCATGCTGTAAATGGCTGGAACTAGTTTTATTAGGACTTTGAAGATTGGTTTGTTTTCTCTAATGAAACTTCCTGTACTAATAGCATATAGGCATGCCATTCATAGTAGCTTGTTCATATGCCACCATGAATTATCTGCCACTGGAGGGCTGAGAATGATGCGATATCTCCAAAAACTGCATAAGAGACCCCCACCAGTCCTGCATCATGCTTGCAACTCTAATAAAAATTCCAACCTTGGTTATATAATGGGTATATCGTAATATTGTAACCAGAACTTTCACTGAGCTGGCCTGTGAGGGAGGAGAAATGCCAGAAACCCAAATTTGGTCCCAGTCTAGCATACTGTCTATTCAAATGAGCATGCCATAGCTTGAACTGCAGAGTGGGGGCGCAGATGAGTGCTGCTCCAGTTGGAATACCAGCAGGATGAAAATGGTATTCCTTCCTAGTAACCGATCTGCAAAACTGGGTGGAATACAATTAAAGGGACACTGGCCAACCCCTTAGGCCTCAGTGTTCCTAGTTTTGAAAACTCCTTTTCATTGAGCTCATTTTGTAGAGACTGCTGTTCTAGCTGGTAGTTCATTTTGATTCTTTTTTCCCTTTTTAAAAAGTGAAAAAAATTGCCCATATTGAAAAGTTTTTACATTCTTTGAGGGACTCTCGCTGCAGCTCTCCTGGACTTGGGACACCCCCAACAGTTTACCCTCATTATGCAGAAGAGACTATTGCATCATGAGGGCTGCACTGTTTGGTGGGGGGGGGGATGTTCTTCTGTTCAGGAAGTATACAATAAGCATTGGTCAAGGGTTAGAAATAAAACAAAGGTTGGGTGTAATTACACTATTGGCATGCATTTCGGTTCCACTAAGGAAGATAAAATGACCAGCCAACACCAATGGCTTTTGGAGAAGGCAAGCAATTGTAAAATGTGGGTTTTCAACCAAAATTAACAAATCAAAAAGAATTGCGCCACTTTGAAATGGCCAGTATGTAAGCTGTTGTGGCCTTCTTAAAATTGGTTTAGTCTTTCACTAAAGCTATATGTGATCACATAGAAATCAACCTGGAAGGTGCTTTAAATTTTAGTTACTCCTAACCAATAATTGAGTGTATAATTGATGTAGATTATTAGATTTCCATAGAATTACATGACTGCTTTCAGTAGTTGCCAAAAAAAAATTGCTCCTCACAATAACAGTGAACTGTCACGTATTCTGTAGCTTATCCTGTAGGTAGGGAAATGGGCAGACTAGGTGGGCCAAGTGGTCATTATCTGCCATCAAAGTCTGTTTCCAAGCTGACATTTTCTAACTACTCATGGCACAGGATTAAACTGGAGATCTCCTCTTTGGTTGTGTTCAGTCTCCCTTGGGCTTTTTCCATCCTGTCCTGGCTAGTAAACTGATCCCTCTCAGGGAATTTGTTTTTTGTCCTACTGCTGTTCTAGGCCCCCTTCAGCTTTGCCCATTTAAGGCTGTCTGTACCTTAAAATGGCCAACACGGCGGGGGGGGGGGGTATAGTATTTCTCACTAAAAACCTGAAGCAGAGATGGATGAACTGTTTTGGATCCTGTCATGAGGAACATCTTTAGTTTTTTAGATGCATTTAAAGCCTTCTAGAAGGAAAGACATACAATTTGGTTTGCTTCAGTGCCATCAGACCATGCACCGCTACATTTTGGTGATAGTAGGCAGTGTGCTGTAGTGACTGGAGCACAAGCTTATGAGCCAGAAGGGCAAGGTTCCCATCAGGGTCACTTCCTGTGTGGACCAGTCTTGCACTCCCTGTGCTCCCTCTGAAATGGGTAGGAGGAACCTACTGAAAATGAGACCATGCATCTAGTTTGGATACCCTGGATGGAAAAAATTGATATTGGTACAGTTGTAAGGGAATTGAGCACCATTTTGTATCCTGTCATTGTACTGTAAGTAGGTCTAGCATATCACTCTTGAGCATCTTGTGCTGCAGCAGGGTGGGAGTGCACAGCTGCTTGGTATTGTTTTTATTTGATTGGGAAGTGTGCTGACCATGGGATCTTTTTAGACATGACTGGGGATTTTGTAAAACAGAATTGACCATTTCCATTTTTGAAGATGGACTACCAGTGGCCTTACTGGATTACCAGGTCTATTGAAAGGAGAACAGCGCTGAACAACACAAGTAATTTTTGCTTTAGATGCTGTTTTATGTCTTCATTCTGTTCAGTCTTTAATGGCTTGGTAGCAACTTGGGTGGGCATTTCCGATGAAGTATACATAGATGAGAACCACTTTCGAATTGTGTGATTTCTTAAGACTATAACTTATGCCAGCCTGGTGGTGCAGAGAGCTGAGGTGCTGGTGCCTTGCCTCCAGCCATGCCGGCGACCTGGATTCAGGAACGGATGTGGGATGCTGGGGGAAGGAGAGGATTAAGACTGCTCTCCTCTTCTGGGGTGGGTAGCAGGGCTGTTGCTCTGCAGCAGCGTCCAGGGCAGACGCAATGGAACGCCACCAGGAAAGTGGAAAATGGCTCTGCTTTCAGCCGGATGACTGCTGCCTGGCAATCTGAAGCTGTCAGTGTCCCAGAGCGCCTGGTCCCTCAACAGTTCGCTGAGGGCCAGATATTGTGCTAGCCTGCCCCTCTGGCGCCCTCTCCCTTGGAGGAGGGGGACCTGCCTGGCGGAAGGGTTTTACATCTAGGTTACCCTGGGGACGACTGCAGTATGAGGCTCGGGAGCAAGACTGATCAGATGCAGCCTTGGCATAGCCTGAAGGGGTGGCTGAGGTGGTAGCACGTGGGGGAGAAAATAAATACAAAAAAAGTAACTTGCCTTGTACCTAAACTAGTACATGCCACCAGTGTGAATCCAGAACACCCACAGTTTCCTGAGAAGGCCAGTAAAGATGGAACGTTAACAGAATGTGAACCATATTTGAAATGCAGCTTCTACAGAAAACCCAGGCTTTCAGATTTAAGGCAGTTCTTTAAAAGAACAGCTATCCAGGTGCTTCCCTCGAGAGGCATAACGAACCCTTACCTGGCCCAGAATTGTATGCAGCGAATGTTTTCATGGTTGCCCCTATTTAGGAAGGTCATATTTTGGCTCTGTGGAGCCACACCGATCACTTTCACTTGTGGTGCTTCAGCAGACTGCGATCCACCCCCACACTAGCATGTTTTATGATCTCACTATATGGAGAGTGCGGGGGCGCTCCATAGACATGAAGTGGGGCCGTTAAAAGTTACTGGTTAAGCAGTGGCTGTGATTTGTTCTAAATGACCATCTAAAGTATGAAAAATAAAGTGGCCCCATGCCTACGGAGCATGCTGTGCTCTCCATATAGTGACTTCACAAAATGTGCTAGTGTTTGGGCAGATGCAGATTGCAGAGGTACCAGAAAGTAGAGGGGGACTGGTGTGGCTCCACAGAGCCAAACTACGCTCTCTTTCCTTGCTAAATAAGGATAACTATGAAAACAAATATTGACATCATATGATTCTGGGCTAGGTAAGGTTTCTTATGCCTCTTTGTGGGGAATTCCAAAAGAATGATTAGTTGCTCTTTTTAAAGGGGGTGGGGTGAGACTACGAAGCAGGAAGACTGCTATACTAAATACTGGAAACGTGGCACATTTGGGTAGGAACAGTGCACAAAGTTTCCATGGGGGGGGGAAGAGTGCAGTTGATGGATCATAGACAACAGTCGAAGCTGAAGAAATTCCCATGATGAAGATAAAAAGTTTTCTTTGTGGGCAGTTCTTATGTGTTAGTACTTCAGCTTTTTGCAGTACATCAAACTATGTACAATAAGAAGCAGCCATATACTGTTGTAGCATTATGATGTGTGGTGCTATAAATTATTGGCATCTGCTGGTCTATTGGCAGACGTGGTCTTGGATTGCACCTAATGTGTAATTTGCATTGTGATCCATTCTCCTGTGGGAGGTTGGGCACCAGGAAGGCAGTTTTGGGTGTCTGTAAAAATGGATTACCATTTTGGCCATCTACAAATGTTAGGTGCACACTGACAGGTTTGCTGACCTAGACTCTCTGAATTTATCTCCCCATTACGTGGATATATTGTAAAATTGCTAAATGGTAATACTATTCCACACTGCAGTTAACACTAGGTAATCTCGCATATGGCCCATTAGAACAAAGGCCAGTGGAAGCCACAGTAAATAAACGAGAGGGGGGAGTTGCTAGGACATTGAGGAAGGGGAATGTAACAAATATGGGAATGGAGGAAAGGATCCCACGTAATGATAAAAGGTCCCTTTTCCTGGAGGTAAAATGTCAGTCTGTCAAAGCACTAATGGGAGCTGTCCCATTGGTGAAGCGGCAGCGCTGCCGCTTGAGACTCTGTCTACCTTGGTTCAGGAATATGCCCAGGGAGATGAAGGGCTGGCTGGGGGAGGAGACTTGAGCATCCGAGGCTTGTTTGCCTTTAGGAAGGGGGGGTTGAGGCTTGGCACATGACTGGCCTCTGGCAGAAGTATGAGGCGCAGCATGCACCAGAGCCAGTCTGAGGGGTTGGGGTGTGATGGATGTCAGCAGTTGCTCCTTGATGTCTGGGTGTATGTCATGCCTCCATGAACAGTGGAAAATCCAGCTCTCTGTGCACCGGGAGACTTTAGTGCCTGATGCAGACTCCTTGACTCCTTCCTGCCTGTCCTGATGGGTGCCTGACAACACAAGAAGGATCTGGGGGCGGTATATGGGCACCACCTCATACCCACCGGTGGGGTAAAGCCATGGCTCCATGGGGGATAGCATAGGGGCAGACACAATAGACTCCTGATGGTGTGGGGCTTAGGGAGCAAGGGGGGGTATAAAGAATAAATAAAACCAAAAAGCACTAGAAAGAGTGGAATGCCAAAGAATTGAGGGGAGAGAGGAAAATTTTCACTCTAGAAGGAGGAGACGCTTGGCCTCAAGCAATGCGCACAAGAGGGAAAGGGGACAACCTTGATGGAACCCCTAGGATGGTCAGCCTCAGGTGAGGATAGATAGGCATTTTAGAATTTTTGTGCAATCTGAAGAGCCTCCCACAAATTAGTGATATGTGGGCAAGTCCATAATACATGGAAGAGACGTGCTTCTGGCTGTGAATGGCACAAAGTGGAAGTGTACTGAAAGGACCATAGAGTAGAACTGGAAAGGTTCTATACCACCGATGCATAATTTTAAAATGGAGCAGTCCGCTTTTGACGTCTTGACAGGCCATTTATGTTAACTTTATCCCGTCCAGCCAGTCGTTGGCTATAAATAGAATTGAGCTGTTACTCCCTTTTAAGGTTAGTGTGCCGTTTGCTGAAGATGGTCTCAGTCCGATGCATTTTCCCAGTCCAACCCCTGGTGGAGGTTGTCCCTTGGTTTTGTGTACTTGTATTCATTTTGACTGTTCCACAGAATTTGTATATGCCTTGTTTTTTAAGAATTTGACATTTCTGATTCCGAGCTAATAGTGTGCCTTATGGCTGGTACATTGCCCTGCAGGGCTTAACTGGTGCCCTAAAAAAGGCTACAGAATACTTACTGGCTAGAACAAGACTCTGAAATATGGCCACAGTTCGGTGCCCTGGTGAGAGGAGCATTTAATACAACCCCGGCTCAGTAGTAGTAGCCCTGACAAGGGTCCTCATTTAACTCCCTTCTGCTCTGCCCTGACAAGTCTCAGTTTCTTGTGTATAGCATGGACACTCTTCGGTCTCGCCCTAGAGCAACCCTGGCAATGGCTTTTAACTTGCACCTCCCCATCTCCTGTCTTTGGAGCCCTTCCTGCCTAGACAAGGGCTTTATAGTGGTTGTCTCAGTCCTTTCAAGTTCCTCTCCTAATTTCTGAATGCCAAGTCTTCCCCTTTTTTGCCATATTAACTGTCTGCCCAGAGAATGGCTTTCAGATATGGTTTTCGGCTTTCATAGTGACTTAATTAGCCTTAACTGACTCCATTCGTAGGCCCTGTACACACTAAGGCTTTTAAAACATTTTATCCCCTTAAAAATGGTTTTAATGATTTTTCTGGGATATCTTTTTAGTGACACCTATGGAACTCTCAGCTGTTAGTTGCTAAGATCATACAGAACTTTTCTACAGTAGTCTAGTTGGGGCCACTCACACAGACATCATACGCCGATGTCCCCCGCATATATAAGCATGGGTGACCCCGCTATCTCCTTGGTTCTTTCCTGCCATCTACTATACTCGCACAGACTCCACTGATGCTTCGTCGTGCAATTGACTGCCAGTTTTCTTTTAGTTTACTTTGTGAGTGGAATTTTTTTTTAGAGATTTTTTTTTTTTTTTTTTTTTACTTTAAGTCAAATGAAGGATTCTTCCAACCTTTTCAATCTCTGCCACTACAGAAAGATCTATTCCAAAGACTAACGCAATGTCTGTTTGCTGGCTTGGGCCTACCCACAACATTCTTTCCTGCAAACTCTACCTGAAGTTCAGCCTCTCTACCTGGTAGTGCCGCCAGAAAGCCCTGTGGTCTTTTGAGCCACCACATAGCCTGGTTGGAGCAGGGGCTTTCAGGAATTCTCCTTATCGGTCACGGACTCGCTCGGGCTCTCTGGGTTCCAAGGCACAGGACAGGTCTTTGGGGAAACATTAACAGAACAGTAAAACCTGTTGCCGCAGGATAGTGCAGTAGACTGCTTCGGAGTCTCTCTCTAGGTTGCCTTTGGCAGGGAGTACCACCTGCCTTTCTATGGTGGGTGAGAGGCTGTTAACCCCAGGCTTGCCCAGGTCATCTGTGCTAGCTCTGCCACTACGACCTTTGCTCCTGCAAGGTCCACTGGTGCCAGGCTGTACCGCCTGTGCTGCTGCAAGCAGTGCACTAGTGACAAGGGTCCCCCCCCCCCCCCGGTCACCTAATTTGGTGCGCTCTCCTCTATCAGTTTTGCTCTTGTCCAGCTCATTCCCCAGCCTTGGTCTTTGTTGCTTCCAGAGGGTGTTGTCTCTGACACTACTTGGGCCCCAGTGCTCGGTGCCTTTCCTGGGTGTTGTGGGGCGTCCTTGCTGTCTGTCCCGGCTTTGGACCAGGTCAATGGAGGAGTAGTGCCCAAATCTTATCCTCCCTGCTGAAGGAATGAGGTGGAAGATGCTGGACCTGATTCTTCAGACAGGTTCAGTGTCTCTTTCAGGAATGAGGACTCTCACAAGCATACTGTGAGATTCCTCATGAAGCAACTCCAGGCTACCAAGGGGTCTGAGGAGGATCTCACCAGGAGGAACCTGGAGATTCCTGATTCTCCACATAAGGTTGTCCCTCTCTTGCTGCCAACCCTGGATGATGATGATGCTGCTGCTGCGGTGTGGCACAGGCCTAACATAGTCCCTGCCATGCCCAGGAAGGCTGAGCTTTACCAGGCCCCCTTGGGGAAGCCTCTTTATGCCGCTCAACCAGTAACTGACTACAGTGATCAAGGCGGCTCATGATGAGTCTAAGGTGTCCATGCACCTTCCCCCCCCCCCCCCAACAGGGAGTCCAGGAGGATTAACCTTTGGGGCAAGAGGGCTTAAGCCACTTTGGGTCTCAGGATTGCCAGTTAACTGTCTCACATGGTCAAGTACCACACTGGAAGAAGGGCGGAGCAGCAACAAAGGCCCTCCCTGAGGGTTCTTGGAAGAAGGAACTTATTAAAGCTCTCCAGGCTGCTGGTGTGATGTCGGTAGGCATCTAGTAAGGGATCCAGAACCAAAAGCCCTCATTGATTGGACCAGACACCTCTTGCTATACTTTGCAGGCCACTATTTTTGGAAGGAGACCCCTAGTACCATAATTGGGAGGCCTGCTCTGTCATAACTATTCAAGTTGTGAAATGCACTAAAATAAGTATGATGTGACCAAAAAATGAGTTTAGGAAAAGTAGAAATTTTAACAGATGTGATCTAGACCCTTCAGTATTGCTGAGATCAATCTAAAATGTGTTCCATTATGCACATTGAGGCTATTCACACAAGTCTCATTGTCATGTCATTGCAGTATGTACTAGTAAATGCAATAAATTTAGAAAAATATTTCCAAAATTATTTTTTTAAATTTATGAATAGACTTCATGGTGTTTTCTGACTAATCATTGCATTTATATTGCATTAGACCTTTTACGTTTTCTGCTTTGATTTATGGCTGAGATGCATTTTATTTACCCATACCCCAGATGGACGCAGACCCTGTCCTACCCAGCATTTTGCCAGTTTTGGCCATGTAAGCATTTCTAGTTTGATTTTGGTATAGCTCAAAAAACTGAGTTTTATGACAATCTGCCTGTTTCGGTTAATGCTAAGTATTTAATGCATTTTTGTATTTCAGATTTATATTCTATCAACCATGTTGCCAGCTTTCCAAATCTGCACTAAAAGGTGGCAGCCAATCAGAAATTACTCCTGCTGCTTCATTAATCGGCAAGATGCAAAACGTGGCTACTTCTAAAGACCGATAGAAATTGGATATCCAGCCTTGTATGCAATTCAGAACCATGCTGATCTTTCTATCTGACTGGAAAAGGCAGTGTTTTATGTAAAGATGAATTCCTAGCAGAGATTCCAGTAATACATGCACGTTGTTGCAGCGCACACACCAACCAAAAAAGTGACAAATGCCGCAGCATTTTGGAACTGGGCAGTGAACAACCAGGTCCACCTCACATGGTCACACAATCTTCACTCAACAGCCTATTTGATTACAAGACTAAATTTTGTGTGTGAAAAGGAGTAGGATAAGAGGGGGAAACGGGAAACTTGTTGATTGCAAAAATCTGTGGCAAAAAGCTCTTGACAGTACCACGTTACATAAGTTGCAAGGGTGTGTCATATCACCAGTGACTATGAGATCATGGTGTAGATGCTGCATCCTACAGGTCAGCATGTCCTACTGACATACTGCACTAATTCCAAGTGGCTATAGGGTAACCATAGCTCTTCGGGGGTATCTCGGTCATCGGGTAACACTGGGAATCTCTACGGAAGACTTTCAGCAGAGGCTGCCCACACCATCAGATGTCCACTGACGTCCCCAATCCTATGTAGGCATGAGCTACTCCACTCCCTCTCTCGGTTCTTTTCTGCTGTCAACTTGCAAATACAGTCTCCGTGGAAGAGCTGTCTCAGTTTTTTGCAGCCTTCAGCTGTTTTTTCTTCCACCTGACTGCTGCAATCTCTCTGGGAGATTTTATGCTGAGAGTTGATCAGTCTTCTCTTTTCCGGCGCTGCTGCTGTGGGAAGAAAATTGCCTCTACAGACGAATACTCTCTCTGCTGTCTTGGGCCTGACCGACTGCAAGCTCTGCCAGAAGTTTAACCAGATGACCCTTAGATGACATGAGAAGGCTCTCCAATTCTTGATGGAGCAGCAAGTAGCCAACTCTGGGCAGGGGTCTTCTGGGGCTCCGGCTGCTCAGTCACCCACTGGATCATTGAGCTCCCAGGCCTCCAAGGCTCAAGAAAAGGGGGGGGTCAAAAGAGAGACCAGGATTGTCATGAAAATGGGATGGCCATCTTTGGGGAAGGGACTCTGTCGACTGCAGCTGTCCAGGTCTCTCCTTACATATCCATACTGACAGCTTAGCTGCCCGATTCCCAGAGCGCTCTGCTGTCTACCTCTAGGACGTCTGCCCCGCTTCAGTTTACCTGGCTTGTCGAGGCCTGCCCCTTCCTCTGGCTCTGGGCTCTTAAGATGAAGGGTCTACTTTTGTCCTGTTGAACCCCCCCTCCATTGGGGACAACTTTGGCTCTGAGCGTAGTTCTATTCAAATTCACTAACATTCTAGTCCAACAGTTTACTGCCTTCAATCGGCTGTCGCTGGCAATGCTGATGACTGACACTTTTTCATCTACCACAGGTTCTCGGTGGGCTGCTTACTATTTCAGTGCCAGATCCAGACAATGAGGTGGGAGTACCATCCTGAGCTCATCCTCTCAGATGATATGGAGGGCGAAGAGGAGGAAATCCTCATTTCTAATAGATCCACTGCTTCGGTCAGTGAGGACTCTGTTATGCACACCCCAAGGTAATCTCCTGAGGATGCTACCTTCAATGTTATGAAGTTGTCTGCCACTATGCACTTCAAGACTAAGGAGGGGATTTCACCAGAAAAGACCAGGTGGACTTCTAGAGGTTCCTGAATCTCTCTACACCTAAGCATATCTCTCCTATGCTGCCATTCCTCAAGAATGCTACTACAGCTGTCTGGCACAGGCCTTACATGGTGCCAGATGTGCCATGCAGGGCGGACAGACTTCACAGTGCCCCCCTGGGGCCACCTTCATTTTGCTGCACAGGCCGAAACTGACTTGGTGGTCAAGAAGGAAACCCATGATGGATCTAGGGTACCCTCCCTTCCCCCAGACAAGGAATCCGACAGGATTGACCGGGGGAGGAGATGTAAAATTTCTACCGCCTCTACTTTTGGTCTACCCAGAATGCCAACTGGAGAAGGGGCAAAGCTGTGGCTCCGGCCATTCCAGATGATTCCCAGAAGCAGGAATTGATTCAGTGTTTGTAAACTGTGGAAGATGTCGGTAAACATCTCCTTAGGGCCATATATGACATGGCTGACACAGTGGCCAGGGCAACTGCTGTGGGCATATGCCTTCATAGGCACGCTCAAGGTATCTAATGAATTTGCAGCCAATGTGCAAAACGTGCTTAATGCCCCTTTCAATGGCACCAAACTCTTTTGGCCCTGATATACAGGACTTCATCAATGATCTGCAGGCCTCTAGCACAGCCATTACACTCAGTCCCTTGTTAGAGGACGGCCTACTTTTCATAGATGGGCCAAAAGGCGAGGCTTGGGGCCCCTGTACCCAGATAGTCTGGTGCTGTTTGGACCAAGGGGTGTTTAGAGTCTCTTTAAAAGAGGCTAATAAAAACAGACTTTGACGGCAGATAAGGACCGCTAGGCCCATCTAGTCTGCCCATTTCCCTACCTACAGGATAGGCCGCAGATCCTAGTTAACCAACAGCCTATTTCTTCCTACCCCCCACAAGAATTGCCTTATGTCTGTTCCATGCATCCACTACCCTCTCTGTGAAATAATACTTCCTCACATTGCCCCTGAACCGCCCTATCTTTAAATTATATCCCTTTGTTCTTGCAAGTCTCTTTTTTTGAAAGATGCTACCCTCTTGGACTTTGTTGATTCCACTGAGGTACGTAAAAGTTTCTATCATGTCCCTTCTTTCCTCAAGGGTATACATATTAAGCTCCTTTAGTCTCTCCTCATACGGCTTCTGTTGCAGACCCTGCACCATTTTAGTTGCCCTCCTCTGGACTATCTCTGTCCTGTCTATGTCCTTGCAGAGATGGGGTCTTCAGAACTGGACACAGTACTCCAAATAGGGTCTCACTAACTGTCTATACAGAGGGATAACAACTTCCTGTTTTCTGCTGATGATGCCTCTTCCTATACATCCCAGTATACCCCCAGCCCTCCCTACTGCCTTCTCACATTGCTTGCTAACCTTAAGGTCATCTGATATGATTAACCCCAGGTCCCTTTCCTTTTTAGTTGTTACTACCTCCCACCCATTGTGTATTCTTCCCCTGGGTTCTTGTTTCCCAGGTGCAATATTTTGCACGTCTTTGCATTGAATCCTAGCTGCCATACTTCTGACCATTCCTCCAACCTTGCCAAGTTCCTTTTCATCCTTTCCACGCCTCCTTGTGTATGAACCTTGTTGCAGATCTTTGTGTCATCTGCAAAAAGGCATACTTTTCCTTCCAGTTCCTCTGCAATGTCACTGATGAAGACATTAAAAAGGACTGGACCCAATACTGAAGCCTGCGGTACCCCACTAGTAACCCCCCTTTCTTCAGAGTGGATTCCATTTACAATTACTTTCTGTGTCCTGTTGTTTAGCCAATGTTTTACCCAGGCTACCACCCTGGGACCCACTCCAAGGCTGGTTAATTTAACTATTAATCTTTTGTGTGGGACTGTGTCAAATGCTTTACTAAAGTCTAGGTAGGCCATGTCCACAGCCCCTCCCTGGTCTACTACTTTGGTCACCCAGTCAAATCTATTAGATTGGTCTGACATGACCTTCCCACTGTGAACTCATGCCGCCTTGGGTCCTGTGCTCCACTGGCCTCTAGGTACTCAACTGTTCTTTCCTTCAGAAGTGGCTCTATCACTTTCCCTACCACAGAGGTCAGACTGACAGGTCTGTAGTTTCCTGCCTCTGGCTCGGTCCCACTATTGAGACACCCACTTTTGAAGAACTCTTCCCTTGACCCAGACTGTCTCTCTAACTACAGACCGATCTCTAACCTGCCCTTTCTGGGCAGGGTTACTGAGAAAGTAGTCGCGTTGCAGCTCGAGGACTTTCTTACCACCCATGAAGTCTGTGATCCTCTCCAGTCCAGTTTCAGGAAGAGACATAGTACCGAGACTGCGTTGGTTCGGGTACGTAATGATCTAATAGCGAGAAATCAGAGGAGCAGTTTGATCTTGGTTCTTCTTGATCTCTGTGCAGCATTTGACACTGTGGACCATGGGATGTTTCTAGAACGCCTGCAGCTATGTGGACTGTTGGGGACAGTCCTCTGATGGTTCCAGTCTTTTCTCACGGGAAGAACCCAAAGGGCAGTATCAGGAATTGTTTCCTCTGCTCCCTTTTGCTCTGTCCTGTGGCGTGTTGCAGGGTTCCGTGCTTTCCCCCATGTTGTTCACGGTGTATATGCTGGCGTTGGGGACATTATAAGGTGTTGTGGGCAGAGTTTTCACTGCTATGCAGATGCTCTGCTCTATACGTCCTTTGTACCTGAACAGAATGCCGCATTATCGGTCTTTAACTGCCTCGCTGAGATTCAGGACTGGATGAGTGCTAACTGGTTAAGACTGAATCCGGACAAGACTGAGCTATTAGTAATGGACCTGGGTCACCGTGCAAAGAAGTTGACTTCTGGGTTTTCCTCTGACCTTGTGTTAGGGGGCAGCCAGTTGAGACCTTCTGAACAGGTGCGGAATCTGAGCGTAATTCTTGACAGTGAGCTGACACTGAAGAGACAGGTGTCAGCCGTTGTCAAGTCTTATCATCGGAGGAATATTGCTCTGATAAAACACCTTGTTCCACATGATGACCTTCCCGTATTAGTTCACACCTTTGTTTCTTCGCGTCTTGACTGCTGTAATGTTCTATGTCTAGGGTTGCCGGGGGTGCATCTCCATCGCCTGCAGCTGGTGCAGAATGCTGCGGCCAGGTTGTTGACAGGGTTGCAGACTGCACTGGCTGCCGGTGTGATGGAAAATCGCCTTCAGGGTCGTGTTGCTGACCTATAAGACCCTACACAGTCAGGGACTGGGCTACTTGCAAGATCTCTGCCAACAAGGGATTGCTAGAGATTCCCAGGGTTCGTCTTCATTCATCGAGGGCCAGAGCTTTTTCCTTTAGGCCCCAACCCTGTGGAATTCTTTACCTCATCCGATTCGAGAATGCCTGTCCACAGTCATTCAAGGCGTCTTTATCGAGTTATTTATTTGAGCAAGCCTTTGAATAGGTCTCCTTGTTGTCTTAATTGTATTTATATTTATTGTGTTGGTTGTTTTGTGATGTATTTGCACTTTGATAATTTTGAAAAGCGCATTATAAATAAAATCTGATTTGATAAGTGCAGAGCCCCGTCGTCCTTGCCCACCCACTCCAGTGCTGGAGCAGTGGCAAAGCATCCCAAACATGACTGGCCAGCCTCCTCAGCTGGCCCAACCTCCTGTGGCTCAGACCCAGGAGGTAGATTCTCCCTCTGTCTGGATCAGTGGAGAACTGTATCTTCAGAGGCATGGATCTTGCAGATCAGAGGTGGTTCATACTCTGGAGCTCATCCAGCAGCCTCCAGATGCCCCTTCCCCCACCCTCCAGTTATCCCCTGGCTCACTTGTCTGTTATACAGGAGGAAGTACACTCTTCTGTGCAAGTAGGAGTCAAACTGATGCCATGGTGTCGGACATTCTAGGTTCTTTCTGGTCCCCAAAAAGACTGGAGCTCTGAGGCCCATTTTAAATCTGAAGGATCTCCATCTTTGTCCACTACAAAGTTCCAGGTGGTAACTTTACCCTTCTCAAGACTGGGGACTGGCTCTGTTCACTGGGCATGCAGGATGCCTACCTGTACATTTTGGTCTTTTCCTCCTCACAGGAGGTTTCTCAACTCTGCCTTTCAGGGCGAGCATTACCAGTTCAAAGTACTGCCCTTTGGCTTATCCTCTGCGCCATGTGTCTTTACCAAATAGCAGCGGTTACAGGAGCTCTCAGAAGTGAGAGGGAATGTGTTTTCCCTTACCTGGATGATTGGCTTCTCAAGACCCCGTCCAGGGAACCACTCTTGCTGACTCTGGAGCACACACTCCAGCTGTTGCTCTCTGGGCATTATGGTCAATCTGCCAAAGTCTGTTCTGGTACTGTTAGAAGGCTATAAGCTGTGGCATAAGTGGTTGCTGGTGCCAGTTCTATGCTTTAAAGTGTGTCACATAAAATGAGATTTAATTTGGATTGCCACTGTGTGGCTGTTCATTTGGAGTGCTTAACTTCTGCTGCTTGCTACTTTGGGGTGGCCACCCAGATAGCGCCCATCTCCTGCAGAGCTGGCAGCAATCTTCTTTTGTTTATATTGCCTCAGAAGAGAGGGACTCTGTCTTTATCTGGATGGTTGGCTTCTCCGGAGTAGCCCTTGCTGACTCGAGTGCACTCCATCTTTCACTTGCTGCGGCATAATAGTCAACTTGCACCAGTCCATTCTGGTAGCGTCCCAAAGACTGCAGTACATAGGGGTGGCTCTGGATTCTGGGCAGGGGAAGGCCTTCTTACCCCAAAATTGGTTGAATGCCTTATGGCCCAGAGTCTGTACATTCCTGCCAGGCTGTACCTCAGCCTATTGGGTCTAAAGGCTGTGGCCATTCCCACTGTTCCACTGGCCAGACTTCACCTGCGTACCCTTTAGTGGATCCTCAGGAGTGCAGTGGGACCAGGGTTCAGACGAGGTGGACAAAGCCCTGGGCTCCTTTCCAGTTCGCAAGGTACTGCAGTAATGAGTGGACCCCTCAAACCTTCAAGGGGTTCCATTTCGGATCACCTCCCTGCATCAGATTCAAACAATTGATGTTTTGGGGTTAGATTGGAGAGCTCACCTGGGTCGTTTCCAAACCCAGGGCTCCTGGTCCCAGTGGGACGCTGCCTTGCATATCAGTGTCCTGGAGATGAGAGCTGTGCTCTGCCTTGCAGACTTTTTGGGAGCATCTAGCTCTGAGCCAGCGGATGGTGCAGTCTGACAACTGGAGTGTCTTCTGTTACATCAACAAGCAAGATGGGACTCGCTTGTACCCCCCCTTTGCAGGGAGGCCATGAGTTTGGTATTGGGCACTGGAGCATAGTCTGACAGCAGTCCACGTGCCAGGTGTCCTAAACATCTTGGCGGACAGTCTTGGCAGGACTCTTTCCAGCATGCATGAATGGGAACTTCTCTTGTCTGTGGCAGATTTGTTTGACAGATGAGCTCATCCAGAATTGAATCTTTTTGCGTCCCCACTCAATGTAAAACTGCCCAGTTTCTGTTTGCTATATCCAGGGCCTGGAGTTTTCTGGCAAGACGTGTTGTCCTTCTCTTTGAGTGGGAGATTTCTGTACACATTCTCTGTTCCCAGTAAGAGAGGGTGCTGATCAAGCTGCAGATGGAGAGGGTCAGCATTATTCTGGTAGCTCCATTCTGGCCTTGCCAGATATGGTTCCCTCTGCTTAAGCAGTTGGCAGAGGAACTCTTGAGTTTCTCTGCACCTTTGCAGGAATCTGCTAAACCAGGATTGGGGGACCCTGGTCCATCCCAACATCTGGTCCTCCCATCTGCATGTCTGGCTCCTTCAGGATATAGCCATTTCCAGGTTCAGGATCTCTTGCAGGGTGGTGGATGTCCTAGTGGTAACCTGCAAGCCTTCCACCCGTACCACTTGTGCCATGAAGTGGAAATGGCTTGCCATTTGGGCTGCCAAACATTCCCTTGACCCTTTCACCTGTCTTGTGAAGCATGTCCTGGACTACTTGACTTTGGTCTCCAGTATTCCTCCCTCAAGGTCCACCTTTTGACTATTCCTGCCTTTCATAAGCCTATGGGTGACCGCACAACTGCTCAGCTGGATGTTTCCCATACCGTCATTTGGGGCATCTTGCATCTGAAACCCCCAATCTTTCCTGGCTTTAGACTTTGACCCTGGCTCCTTTTTAAGCCATCCGTTACTTGCACATTCTGTCTTTGAAAGCATTGTTTTTATTTGCCATTACTTAAGAATTTCAGGGCTTCAGGTCCTGTGGTGTGAGGAACTTTAATTTTTCACAAAGACTGGGTGTCTTTGCGCACAATTCATAAGTTTTTGTCTAAGGTAGTTTCAGAGTTTAGAGTCTGTCTATCCACCTTCCTATTTATTTTCCTGAGCATGCCAATCCAGGAGGAGCACTCCTCCATACACTAGATGTGCACAGAACTTTGCAGCATTATCTGCTTCCGACTAGTGTAGAAAGTCTAATAGTTTGTTTTTGACCCAAGTAGAGGTCGCTTCAGTTTCTAGGCAGGGTTTAGCCAAATGGTTGGCAAATTGCATTGTTTTGCTACAAGTACTGCAAAGAATTGTCTGGTGCTCTAAAAGCTATTTCTACCAGAGGTATGGCTACCTCTGTGGCTTGTTTCAAAGGGGTCTCAGCTGATACTTGCACTGCTGCCACTTGGAGTACAGGCCACATTTTTACCAAGCATTAGTCTGGACATTGCTTCAAGAGCCTGTGCTGGGTTTGGCAAGGTTGTTCTACAAGGACCCCTGTCTTAAGTTTATGGAGCTCCAGCCTCCCAGACTGTTTCACTTGGTACTCGTTCCAATGGTGTTGCCTGATGACTGAGATAGCCCCAAAGAAGATGGAACAGTTCTGTAAGAACTTAACTGTAGCAGTAGATCTTTGAGGGGGATGTTTGTCGTCGGGTATAATTTCCCTCTCACCATTCCCCTTCTTGGATCTCCTGTTTCCATCATTTCTATCTAGAGCCGGCTCACTCTGTCTCTCCTTGGTCCTAGGGCATCTGCCTTTGTCTCCAGAGGGAAAGAACTGAAGAGGGAGTGGGGCTGCCCATATAGGATGTTGATGTTGGCGGACATCAGTGTTGGTGGCCCCAGTAGTACTGCTGAAAATCTTCCATGTGGATTCCCCCATCTCTGATTGCGAAGGTTCCTATGGTGTTCCTGGATTGAGATACCCCTGTCTACTGTTACGGTAAGTTCTTGCATAACTGTTTTCCTCAGAAAGATACATCAAGTCTCTTGTTCGGTACAGTTGAATGTTGGACAGTGGCTTTCTCCAAAGTTTAAAGCAAACTAAGGAAGAATCTGAATATACAGAAGAAAGTGAAGACTAACGTTTTTGCAAATATAGTCTTTATTAGAAGATTTTTTCATTTTTCAGTCACAATTTAAAATATTGTAATTGATTACTTTGACAGGGTTACAATTCATATAAAGATACAATATCGTTCATCATTCATGCAACTTTACGTTCACTTAAATTCATAGTCTTATGTCATGGGTAAGCCCGAACTTACAGTACCCTATATCTGTACTTAAAATTCTATTCTCTGAACCCTCCACTCGTTCCCTACTCTGGTTCTTTTCCTTCTGGTATATTCCCAGCGCCCAACTGTGGTGTAGTGAGTGTTTAGGGAACAAAGTGTGGGTCCTTGGACATGATATATAAAATCCAGCTATTCCATTTGATGGAGCAGGCCTCTGCCCTATCATGTAGGCTGTATGTAATCTTCCCAGATCTGTGAAGACTAATGTGATGATACTTGGACTCAAATGGATGTAAATATATTCAGTTACAATGCAGCAAAATTAATAGGGTCTGAACTGAAAGAGTTTGGCAGAGAACATCTCAAAGGATTACATTAGCTAAAGAGTGCACATTTCAAGACAATGCATGTGAAGCAAACCTGGATGTGTCTCATGAAGCAGTTTCAAATCGTGACTTGGGATGCTACTCCAGGAGTAGGCAATGATGGGAGAGTTCAGCTAAACCCAAAACTACATGAGCGGGTACTGAATCTTGGACAAGACTTATGCCCAGCCATTGCTAGTAGTCGGAGATCCAAAGTTCCTGAGGCGGGGTTGACCTGAAACCTCTTGCAATACTTTGCAGGCCACCATTTTTAATAAGAGACCCCCAGTACCATAATAGAGGTCTGCTGTGTCACAACTCTTGTACAAGTTGTGAAATTTACTGAAATAAGTATGATGTGAACACAAAATACAGGAAATATCTGGAAATGTGAATTTTACTGAATATGATGTAGAACCTTCACTATTGCTCAGATTGGTCTAAAATTTATACCAGTTGTGCACATTGAAGCTATTCACATAAGAGTCGCATTGTTGTCATGTGTTTACATTGTGGACCAGTAGAAAAAGACTTCCAAAATTGCTGATGTTTCGGCTATATTTTTGAATAGACTTTATGGTGTTTCCTCTGAAAGTATCTTCTACAATGTTTTTGCTTTAATTTTAAAAGAAACCTGACTAGAGTATAATTTATGATTGAGCTATTCCATTTTGTGTACTCACCCCCTAAATGGACCGTTGAAATTTGTAAAGATACGGGTAAATAACATTTATTTATGCACAGAAAAATTTTGTTTCATTGAAGTAATGAAAGAATCAAAACAAGGGTGCATCATACTAAACTGTGTTTTACAAAGAGTAAGGATATTAAGATTTGGTTAACTACATATATAAGTCTTAGTAGTCGATCTAAGGCTGTAGAATTTCCTGTTTTAGTATTACATTGATAGTGGCTACTTACTTTGTTACATGACATCACTGTGCTAATCAAGTTCATGACATCACCAGTCTTGCACAGATGTGACCTTCAATGGCAAGTCTTCAAAAGTTAGACTCATTTGAACTCTGCTTCATTTCATGGGGTCAGTATTACACATGCATGCAATAACACATTTGACATTTGCCCTAGCACAAATGCAGTCTTGTTGGCATTTGTTTTGTATTTGCAGTACTTGGTTTGCACGGCCACTTTTGACTTTGGTTCCTTTTTCATCGTATGCGGAATTAGCCTGCGTTCTTGAAGAGTTTGCCCAAACAGTGTGGGTCGAGAAGCACTGGATTTGACTCTTGAGCATTTTTACTGACTACCTGGTGCAAGGTGCGCAGCATGTTAAATCTAAAGGCATCCTCTGTTGGTGGCAAGAGTTTGTAGGTCACCCTTTGTTGTCACAGGTAAGCTCTGAGTGCATCCAGGCCACCACTGAACTCATCTCTGAATTATAATTTCATGAACTCTCATGCTGCTGAAATGACCTAATCAGTGACTTCTAGACTTAGTTTAGCTTTGTCATAATCTGCTAAAGCATGAAGGTTGGCTGCATTTACAAGGGAAACTTTTAGAGCAAGCTTCTTCTCTCTTATGAAAGAATAGCTGACAATATCACAGCCACGTAAGATGTAAGCACCAAGAACAAATGATGCAAGTTGTGATGCGTCCATGTTTCACACTGCTAAGAAGCTGCTACTGAATGGCATGGCAGGTGCATGCCCATTTTCTGAACCCATAGCTTTTATTGGACTCTGCCATCTTAAGTGCTATAGTAGATGCACATTCATGGCTGCTGCTAAGGCCCCGTCCACACTACACAGCTCAGGCCCGGTAACTGATGCAAACCGTTATGGCTGGGGAGTGGTGCAGTGTGTCCACACTGCGGCGGTGTCCATTACGGGACAGGTAATGCCAGTCTACACTGTGGGGGCCGGGCAACCGTTATGGTGGCCCCCAATCCCACAATGCAGCTCACGATGTGCTAGGGGAGTGTTGCCACACATCCACACTACGGGCGGTAACGTTACCGAGGCATAACCAGTTTCATAACCGTTGTTGAAACCACCTCCATATGTGGTTTCAACAACTGTTATGAAACTGCCTTCTGTAACTTTACAGGTGTAAATGCAAACCGTTGCAGTAACTGGGCCCTCTAACGTTAGAGGTGTAGTGCGGACAGGGCCTAATACTCTCTAATATCTTAAGTGTTTTTACACAATATACGATATGGGAGATTATTCTTGTATGTGCTTCTTTGTGTATTGTACATGACAATTCAGGAATTACTATCATGTCTTTTCAGGGAAGAATGGAATGACCTGAGTCCTTGAACAATCCACCAAGAATCAATCTACATCCCTCTGCTAGCAAAGTGTTGTTTTACCCAAGCACCTTCCAAGAAAACAAGGAGACTGGCCTAGTTTTGGGAGTTGACAATGGAGTCTTTCCAGTAGGGGTTGGGCAGGGATTCCCGAGGTTCATATGCTCCGCTCTTTGTGCAATGTAGTATTTCATGTTTTTTCTCGCACCTCGCTTTTCAAGATTACTGATGGACTACCATCATACCTAGTCCATCTCCCACAATGTTGGTGCAGTTGCAGCTCTGGCTTTATTTGAAGTAGTGTATCTGTATACTTCTGCAAGTCACCAGATGTACAACCATCAAGGCTTTTATATTGTTTAACAAATGCTACTGCATTAACAACTACTGCAGTAGGTTAATCTGATAGCAAGCTACCTTCTGGCCACAGTTCACCAAGATAACTTTTTAGGACAGCCATCCACTTTGTTGCCTTTGCACATGGCATAGCCTTGAGGAAGGTCGACATGGCTCAGAAAGAGCAGAGGGATATTTTGTCCATTTATGACTGAAGGTTTCTATTTTTGTCATCCAGATCTCTGATAAAATACAGGTTCCTGACCAGTGTGTTCTTCATAGACCTCTTATGCTTTCTGAATGTGTGAGGGTGTGATGGCTTTACTCGTGAATGTCTGAAGCATTACAATTTTAACTTTTTCACTACCACTTTGTTGTGCTGTAGTTAAGGCTGCAATGCTCTCTTCCTTGGCTTCAATTAAGTAATTTGATGTGGCCTTTTGACCAGTAATGTTCAGAAGATCACTAGTATAACAGATGAATTGTTGATAATGCTGCCAGTGACCACCACATTCATTATTGTAATTGCTGTATTGTACTCCTGTGCTGCATACTCTTGTCTACATGGCTGCAATCAGTGCTGTGAAGGTGAGCCATCACCTTGGTTGGTTCAGAGATTGTGTCTGTGCTGGTAATGAGTGCAGGCATTTCTTCATTGCGGCAGGCTGCCACGTTATGCCGTGGAAAAGCTGGGTCTTAAGGCGTCTTTGTGCAGTCTGCTCAAAGGTCATCCAAACATCATTAAACTTGCCAGCTGTTAGTTGCACAGTGAATTTGCCAAATCTGAATGCTTCATTGAAGTCTGGCCCTGTGGTTGGCTGACCTTTCATCGTGACCAGGTAATGTGGAATGCAGGAAACATACTTGTGGACCAGCAGCCACAAGATACTGAAGCATTTTCTCAACTTCAGCCAGGTGCTGCTTCCAGTGTCCAGCTTGCTCAGCATAGATATAGCGATTCAGAATCTGAATCATGTTCATAAGCTAGAGCCTTGTTGGGGAATTGCCCTTTGCCTCATGGAGGTTATTCATTATGACATCTACTTTTTCCAGTAGCCAAGTTGTTTTGGATGTATAAATCTGCATTTTGTGCATCCGTGGCATTTCTCAGTCTTTTGAATACTTTCTGAGAGCAGTGCCATGCACTCCATGTCTTTATCATATTTGCCAGTGCGCCAGCTTTTCAAATGCACTCCAGCACATGGCAACATGAACTAGTTTATGGGCTCTCAGCATAGCATAATTCTTTGCCTGACCTGATTTTGTTGGCATTTCCATGGAGGCAAACATCTGTCAATAAGATCCTCTATTCCAGTTTTTTTCATTAAATACCCAGTTGCCCCCATGAAATTCATTGCATTGTGGAAGTGATCCCATTCTTTGGACTACTTTGTCATACTTCTCCTTTTTCTGAAGGCCAATACCAATCGGATTGCTTCATCACAGGTAATTGTGCAGAATTCCTGCCCGATCAGTTGCCTGTACTTCTTGTTGGGCAACTAATTCATAAAAGGAGCACCTGCTCCAAAGTGTACCTACAGTCTCTTGCTACTGCCTATATCCCCCTTCATGCTTTAGCTAATCTGGCATTTTATCCTTATTCTTTTATGCCCTTGCCTGTTTATTCTGCTAAGTTTCATAGCACTAATTTTTTGCTATTATGTAAAATTCACTTATTGTTTGTACTTTTTTACTACATTTTGCATTTTTGTACTTTGTATATGTTCTTTAATTATGTACAAATCATTTTGTATACTGTTTCCCCCGCCTGGGTCACACCTGTAAACAAGCCCTGGCTCAGTGTGCCTTTCCCAGTTGCCAAAAGTTTGAATAAAGAAAGCATGTAACAGGTTTTATTGTTCTGTGATCTCTAAATAATGTGTGGGACCCACATTCACTAAATGCCAAAGCCAGTCTGCAGGATGAACTGGTTCTCTGGCCTGCTGTAGTGCTATTGGCATGCCAGCAAGTGAACAACTCTCTTGAAATTTTTGAAGATGTGTGAGAAAGACTTGCGTTTAACTAGAGGCATCTTGACCGTTGATCCTAGCCTTCATCTGCATACTGATATATTGCATGCAATGTTCCATGCATAGTTTTTACTATCCTTTGTACACTCATGGAAGTTTAGGTTGTCAGTAGCACACTGTGAATCGACCAGACTTCAGATTCATATCTATTTAGCATGGTTACAGTCTCCTTGCTGTGGATGGCCTTTAGTAAGTGTAGGGCAGTACCAACATGCTTTTGTGTTGGAATACCATAAACGTTATTATTATGCACCATGTTTGCTTCCACAAAAGTGATGGAAATAAAATGTAAAAGGGAGAAATTATAACCATGCTGGGTCTGGATGTAAGGAGCTTTGGAGGCCTCCTACAGTGCCATGTGGTATTGGGAGAGAAGAGAAAGCAGTGTGGCAACAGGTAGCTACAGAGTACATTGTTTGGAGGCAGTATAGCGCAGTGGTCTAAGGCTCTGAGCTGCAAATCTGGTGACATCCAGCAGACCAGACCTGGGTTTGAATCCCACAGCTTCCACTTGCATACTGTGGGACCCTGAGCAAGTCACTTAACCTCCTTGTGCTCCCAGGTCGGTCCTGTAAAAAAGCTTCCAGCTTAGTGTGCTATACTTGGTTAAACAACTAAATAATATATGCATGTAATGTTTGTTCCTACTTTTACAAGTATGCAAGTTGGTGCTAAAATATATTATCCCTGTACATGAATCTCAAGTAGCAGTTGCTGTCTGCTGGTTGGCCTTCTGGTTATGACTCTCAATAATGCATTGCTGAAGGTTGATAGATTGAATTTCCACAGGTCCAAATGCCCTTACCTATGGACATCCCAGAGGGTTAGTGCCATAGAGTAAGTGTGCAGCATTTGCAGGGGACCATGTCTGATCAAAAACTGGGGAGACCATTCATACTGATGGGATCTTCAGCACAGCTAAGGTAAAGGTAGCCTAAGTTCATTTAACCAAAATGAGTGGCATTAAGCTAACTTGTATAGCAGAAAGAGGTTAACATTGGATAGTGGGGTAAATTTTATTTGGGGTACCTACACAAGGGTAGCTGGTTGTTATAAAATGGGAAGGGAAAAGTGATTGTTCTTTAGTTCTGCATCACATGTGTCCAGTACACGCCTAAACTGCAGGCAACTTGGATGCAGGACAGGTGTTGCTGTGTTTTTTGTTAAAAAAAAAAAAAAACAACATTGTGCCAACACAGAATTTAAAATGGGGATTTATAAAAAAAAAAAAAAACTGCCATTTTTTCTCCCACTTGGCAAGGACATGAGATACTGCATTTGTTTTTATTTACTTGTCCTCCGCGTTCCTCCTTTGAGGGCTGTTGGCTCAGCTGCTCACAGCGAATCTTAAGCAAGTACCCTGATCATGCATGCGTGCGTGCACACACCCACCCACACCTAACTCTGATACCGATTCCATCAAGCTACTCTGTGCTCATCCTTGCCCACCAGTCCCTCATTGTCATGACAGAAAATTTATAGTGTTTGTAAATATGTTTGCTGTATGCTTCTCTTGTCAGCAATGCCACTTGTTTAATGGATGTTGGTCATGCCATATACACTTAACTTATAGCATATAATGGAATGTAGTTTTTTTCTGGGTACATGCACTAGCTATAACATGGCTATTTTCAGGCACAACCCAGGAGAGTACAAAACAGTATAACAGTCATACAGAACATTTTTTATAAGTGCAGGAAAATAATGCATAGGGTAGGTCAAAAACAGTGTCTGTGATCAACACAACACACGCTACATGGAAAACAATTTAGAGAAATAACTTCATATAGAGTAGAACAGATTGTAAGTAGAAGTAGTGTAAAACGAGGTAGACTCAAAAGATGCAGAATGTGGGGCGGTCAGTGTAGGAAGAAGCAGAGGAGGGCAAACGGCTTACTAGGATGAGAGGAAGTGTGCCTTAGTTTGAGGGAGAGAAGGGAAATGGGCCAAGGTGCAGCAGGACTAGGGTTATTGGGAGTAGAGGGGAGGTAGAGTAATGTGTTTTTTGTGGTTAGGGTGTTTGAAGGTGACATAAGTAGGACCGAGAGTGAAGGGGCCTAGTAAAATCAAGTGGGGTCAAAATGGGTGCATGAGTTAGCCAGAGATAATGGTGCAGCTCTCTTAGAGCAAAGCTAGGATTTTGACTGCCTTGGGACAAGTGGAAGTGCATTCCATAACTGGACTGCCATATGTTGGAAGGCACCAGTACCTTTTGGGTGTGCAACACTTGGATACGTTGAGTAGATATTTTTCAGCTGATTGCAAGCCATGGGAGGAAGTTTATACAGTATGTGGAAATCCATAGAAGGGGGACTGCAGAAGGAGACCCAAGATACATCAAGTCTGCCCTTGAGATCCAGAGATCATGGGTGATTCTGGGTCCTAGCTGGTAGTCTCTTGCAAATTGGATTCTAGCGTACTCCTTATCCCAACCACTTTTAAATGCTGATACAGTCCTAGCTCCTGCAACCTCCGCAGGTATTTTGTTCCATGGCTCCACAATCCTTTCTGAGAAATGGTGCTTCGTAAGATCCTCCTGAAACACCCACCCCTCAGTTTCTATCCTTTTCCCCTTGTGTTTGAGTTGGGAGCCTTGGTTAATAGTTCAGTGTAGGGTACTGAATTTAAACCCCTCATGCTCTTACAGGGATATGGTCAATCTTTCATCATATCTTTAGGCAAAAACCCCACATTTTATGATTGCGTACTTTCTCTAAAATTGTTGGTGGTTTAACTGCCTTCTTGCTTATTGGAACCAAAATGTATGGTAATGTATAGCTATGCCCAGCTTTGCTTAAAATTACTGAACTACTCTTGGTGCACACTTCCTTAACATTAGGAACATCCTCAAACAGTACAGCTACACACAATACAGTAGTCTTTTCTAATCCCATTACATAATATTGGCTAGACTGTGTTAGGGGTAATTGGAGTCCAGGAAAGATGCAGAGGGAGCTGGTCAAGAACTGAAAACAAACGTGTTTTGGTGTGGTAACACCAATATGGTCGGCAGCTTTTTATTCTTTAAAGAAAAAAGGATCTGAATCAAACTACCAGCTGCATCAACAGTCTTATCTTACTTCGAGAGGGTTCTTGCAGTAGGTAATTACATATAGAAACATAGAATTTGACGGCAGATAAGGACCGCTTGGCCCACCCAGTCTGCCCATTTCCCTACCTACTGGATAAGCTGCAGATCCTAGTTAACCAGCAGCCTACTTCTTCTTACCCCCACACCCTAGAATTGCCTTATGACTGTCCCATGCATGCTTGAATTCCACCACTGATTTTGACTCCACAACCTCCTCCGGAAGGCCGTTCCATGCATCCACAACCCTCTCTGTGAAAAACACTTCCTTAAATTACTTCTGAGCCGCCCCCCATCTTCAAATTGTGCCCTCTTGTTCTTGCACACTTCTTTTTTTGAAAGATGCTACCCTCTTGGACTTTGTTGATTCCCTTGAGGTACTTGAAAGCTTCTGTCATGTCCCCCCTCTCCCTCCTTTCCTCGAGGCTATACATATTAAGCTCCTTAAGTCTCTCTTCATATGTCTTCCGGTGCAGACCCTGCACCATTTTAGTTGCCCTCTTCTGGACAGCTTCCATCCTGTCTGTGTCTTTGTGGAGATTGGGTCTCCAGAACTGCACACAGTACTCCAGATGGGGTCTCACCAGCTGTCTGTACAGAGTGATAACTTCCTGTTTTCTACTGGTGATGCCTCTCCCTATGCATCGCAGTAACCCCCCAGCCCTCCTTGCTGCCCTCTCACATTGCTTGCCCACCTTTAGGTCATCTGATATGACTACCCCCAGGTCCCTTTCCATTTTTGTTTTTGTAAGTATCTCACCCCCCATTGTGTATTCTTCCCCTGGGATTTTGTTTCCCAGGTGCATTACCTTGCACTTCTTAGCATTGAATCTAAGCTGCCATACATTTGACCATTCCTCTAACTTTGCCAAGTCCCTTCTCATCCTTTCAACCCCACCCTGTGCATCAACTCTGTTGCAGATCTTAGTGTCATCTGCAGAGAGACATACTTTTCCTTCCAGTCCTTCCAGATGTAAAGCATAAAGACATTGAAGAGGACCGAGTCCTAATACTGAACCCTGCGGTGCCCCACTAGTAACCCTCCTTTCTTCTGAGTGGACTCCATTTACTATAACTCTCTGTGTCCTATTCTCCAGCCAATTCTTTACCCAGGCTGTCATCTTGGGACCCACTCCCAGGCTGGCTAACTTGTATATTAATCTTTTGTGGGACTGTGTCAAATGCCTTGCTAAAGTCTAGGTAGGCCATGTCCACAGCCCCTCCCTGATCAACTACTTTGGTCACCCAGTCAAAGAAATCTATCAGATTTGTCTGGCATGACCTTCCCACTGTGAATCCATGCTGCCTAGGGTCCTGTGCCCTCTGGCCTCTAGATACTTGACAGTTCTTTCCTTCAGAGTGATTCCATCATTTCCCTATCACTGAGGTTAAACTAACAGGTCTGTAGTTTCCTGCTTCTGCCTTGCTCCCACTTTTGTGAGAGGAATCACATCTGCCCTCCTCCAGTCCTCGGGTACCACCCATCCTCCCATGATTTGTTAAAAGGGTAGTCAGTGGTGTCACTAGTTCTACCCTTAGCTCTTTAGAATTCTGGGATGAATCCCATCAGGTCCCATTGCTTTGTCCACCTTCAATTTTAAGAGGTTCTTTCCAGAACCTTTCTTTTGTAAATGGGCTGGTATCAACTTCTGTATCCAGAGTGTTACTACTGTTTGTTTATGTACCCCCCTTCATTTGTAAATACTGAGCAAAATATTTGTTTAGTATCTCTGCCTTTTCACAGTCTCCCTCTGCCACCCTCCCTCCCTTTATTAAGCCTCACTATCCCTCCCTTGGTCTTCCTTTGCTCCCTGATGTACCTATAAAAAGGTTTTATCCCCTTCTTAACTGGGTGGCTATCTTTTCCTCGGTTTGGGCCTTTGCTGTTCTGACTGCCTTCCCAGCCTCCTTTTGCTTTAACTGATACAGTTCTCTGTCCTGCTCCTTCTCGATTCCTTGTACTTCCGAAAGCTTTCTTTTCTGTTGAACCTTCACTGTCACTTCCTTTGAGAACCATAGTAGTTTCTTACATCATCTTGTTTTGTTTATTTGCTTCACACAAAGGATTGTTACCTCTGTGATGGCAGTTTTTATTATTCCCCATTGTTCTTCCACCCCTCCTTCCTGCCCATTTGCTAGTGCATTCCTTAGGCACTCGCCCATTTTGGCAAAGTCAGCCCTCCTAAAGTCCAGTACTTTTGTCTTTGTATGGCTTGACTCTATTGCTATGTTTATTGTGAACAATACTGTTTGATGGTCGCTAGTTCCCAGATGGCTACCCACTTCTACAGCTGTGATCCTCTCTCCATGTCTATTTGAGAGAATCAAGTCTAATACTGCTCCCTCTCGAGTGGGCTCCAATACTAGTTGTCTAAGGCATGCCCCCTGTAGAGCATCTAGAATAACTGCACTCTTCGAAGTGGCAGCTGCAACTGCACTCCAGTTAACTTCTGGCATATTCAGATCACCCATCAGCAATATATCCCCTTTTTCTGCCATTCTAAGTATACTTTCTATCATTTCCCTGTCCATTTCCTCCCCCTGAGAAAGTCTGTATCAAACCCTGTGTGTATTGTGGTGCCATTGCCTGTCTCCAAATTTACCCACAGTGCTTCTTCTCCTCCCTGTTTACCCTTTTGTTCTGTTGCTTTTATTCCTTCCCTTATGTAAAGAACTACTCCTCCTCCTCTTTAACCCCCTGTCCCTCCTGTAGACAGTGTATCCTGGTATGCTTATGTCCCAGTCATGGTTTTGTGTGTACCATGTTTCTGTGACTGCCACGATATCCAGATTTTCCTCCTCCATCAAGGCCACTAATTCAGGAAGCTTGTTACCCAGACTAGGGGCATTACTACACTCTCCATTTTTTGATGGCTTTACCTTCTGTTACAGCATCCCCCACTGACCGTTCTACCTCAGTCTTTTTCTCATTTAGTACCCTGTTTTGTAGGGAGAGGCTGGGATTTTCCTGTTGCTTGTCAGTGCCTCCCACTTTGACTAGTTTAAAAGCTTGCCAAAGAAGCATTTAAACCGATTGCTCAAAAGACTTGTTCCCTTCCTGGATAGATGCAGACCATCCTGCCAGTATAGGCTGGTGTCCCTCCAGGTGGAACCCCAGTCCCCAATGAAGCCAAACCCCTGTGCTCTGCACCATTTTTTCAACCATTCATTAAACTGCATGGTGCCAATTACCCTTGCCGCCCCCATGCTTTTGACAGGCCGCACCTATGAGAAGGATACTGTGTGTGCTACTTGTCTTAGGTCCCTCCCCAACTCTGCAATGTCCTCCTGCACTGCTCTAATCTCATGATGAGCCAAGTCATTTGTCCTAGGTGGACAATTACGTCCAGCTCGAGATCCCTTGCAGCTATTCTCATGATCCCAAGGGATCGCTTCCTGTCCCTCAAGCCATGGCACCAGGCAGGCACCTTACTTCATTTTTCCCAGCTCCCCAAGTTTTATACCCCTAATAATTGAGTCCCCCACCAGGAGCTGCTTCCTTTCCCTGTGGTGTTCTCTGCCTCCTTCCTGTGGGCCTCCTTGTGACAGTTATCAGTCTTCTCTGCGGGTGCATCCATAGGGGAGCTATGCTCCCCCAGAATGGTGTATGGATTGTGGAGTGGAACAATTGACTGGGTGTGCCTCTGTTCCACCCTCCTCACACTCCCTGAGCCCACTGTGGTCCAACTGCTGTGCTTTCTTCGCAACCTCTGATGTAGTGGTGGTGGCGCTAGTGCTCCCTGAATGGGGGAGGTTCCCTTCCTACTGTCCAGTACGGCCTGGGGGAAGGTTTCCTTACTACTGTCCAATGCGGCCTGAAGACGGGCAACTTCCTCCCTCAGGGCAGATAGTTGTTTGCAAATAGGGCAGCATCTCAGCCTCCAGAAAGACTCCCGGAAGACTGCTGTTCACAGCCATTACATTGCACTACTCCCCACATGTTTGTCTAGGTTTTTTTTTTTAAATTGTATGTGTGTGTGTGTGTGTGTGTGTGTGATTTGTTATATAGAAATATATATATTATACAATGTGTATGCTTATATTATCAGTGCAGTGTGCTAGAGAGGATATGACAATGAAATGCACCTTGCACTCGAAGTGATGTCAGAACCTCGGGTATAAAGGAACTATTTCCAGTGGTGGGTGGGAAGGGGTTGGGCCTAAACTGTGTCCTCACAAAACAATCAACTAAAAGCTCACCCACCACTGCGATGAGTGCCTTCCTGTCAGCAAGATACCCTACACAACAATTTGACAGAGAAAGTACCCTGCTAATCAAACAGAGAAAAATCCAGACATCCAAGTCAGACACAGGTAAACCTCTCCAGCCCCAAAACAGCCTGGTGGTTTGTTAGCCACAAAGGAAAATCAAATATGCAGTTATTTCAGCCCTTCTGAGGATGCTGACAAGATAAGCAGTTTAAAAAAAAAAAAAACCTTCCTGAATTAAAAACTTAAACACCAAGCAATACCACTTTAAAAGTGAGGAAAACTTCTCTCCGATGTAAACTCACCAAAAGTTGCAAACTATATTGATGCAGATTCTCACAGAATTCTAGTAATCAGTCCAGTTAGCCACATAGGAAAATCAAATATGCAGAAGATGAGCAGTTTTAAAAAACTCCTTCCTGACTTAAAAACTAAAACAAACACAAATCAATGCCACTTTAAAAGTGAGGAAAACTTCTCTCGGATGTAAGCAAGACAGAGAGAGTTTAGTTAGATATTTCATCCAAAATAGTATATCCCACGCAGCTTCTCAGTTGTTTCCAAGCACTCCTGTACACAACTTGGAAGAAGATGGACTATAGGACTGATGCCGGCCAGTGGCAGGACCCCACGGAAAAATTTCTAGCTAGCAGTCCCTTATGAGGGAGCGCCCCCACGACCGGTGACCGGCGTCATGTGACGTCCGTATAAAGGGGCGGTCCCGGTCACCCGCCTTCCAGTTCTTTCCCACCGTTCGCTCGTGCAGTGCCTCGCGGTAAAGATCTTACTTCGAGATACAGCTCTTGCAGCAGGTAACACCATTAGAACTGAAGCCGGCAGGCGTCAGGACCCCACGGAAAAATTCTAGCTAGCTATCTTCAGCAGGGACTGCCCCTGACGCCGGTTCCGCCTCCGACGTCAGGCGTGGTACATAAGGGGGCGGTCCTGCTAGAATCCCCAGTTCTTTCCCGCCGTCGACTTGCATGCCTCGACCCTCCGGTCTTAGTCTAGCGCGCAACGCGTAGTTGCAGAGCTTTCCTATGGGAATTTCCTCCTTCCTCGTCGAATTTATCGCTGGTGTCCTCTCCGACCTCCGGTCATCCATCGAAGTGTGCTTGCGGGAAGCAGATCCCCTTCAAGGACCCCCACACTGCTTGCGTCCGGTGCCTGGGCCCAGACCACGATACCCGGGCCTGCTCCCTTTGCCAGGGGTTTAATAGCCGCACAAGGATCCGGCGTCAGAAGGCTCTTCAGGCGTTCCTGCTGGAAGAAAAGTTGAGAGCTATGTCCTCTAAAGGGGAATCTTCAAAATCCCACAAGCATGCCGAAAAGAAGAGAAGGGAGAAGGACCCTTCCAGGTCCCCGACTAGGGCCTCCGAGTCCCGCAGCTCCGGGTCGAAGTCTGACCGGTCTCCATCCAGGGCCTATTCTCTCCCCCCCGGCTGCGGTCCTTGTTTCTTGCTCTTCTCAGGCCCCTCCTGCCAGGCCGTCGTCGTCTTCCGCCCCCAAGGCCTTGGCGAAGTCCGGGGAGCGTCACCACCACCACCATAGGTCGGGTTCCCACCCGTCGGCACCCGACGTCTGGTCTTCTTCCGTTCCACCCCCAAAACCGTGGAACTTACCCCTCTGAAGAGGCCGGTAGACCCGACGCCGGCTCGACCTGTGTCGACCGCCCGTCACTTCTCCTCGGAGCCGTCGTCAGCCGTGAGACCGTCGTCGGCCAAGCCTTCCCACCGGACGTCGGTTGGGGGACCGACGTCCACTACGCCTGAGAAGAGGACTTCTGCACCTCCGACCGTCGTCGGGCAGGAGTCGCTGACGGAGGAAGATCTGACGCAGCCCGAGAACCAGACGGGCGACCCCGGCCTCGTGCAGTCTCCCAGGGCTCCCTCGCCGCCGCCCAAGGTCCCTGTGGAGCCGTCGTCGGGATTGTCTTTAGCGGAAGTGAAGGATCTCTTCACGTATTGGTGGGACACCATCAAGAGGGATGTGGTGCCTACTGCTCTTCCTCCTCCTCCTCCTCCGGCTCCGGCCCCCCCTTTGCCTTCGGGGTCGGCTGGCTGTTCAACCCTCCCCAGGGAGTCCAGATCCCCTCCCAGGGGTCGATCAGAAAAGAGGAGACCTCCGTCAAGATCTTCTTCTGGATCACCCAGCCCCAAGAGATCCAGGAGACACCGACGTTCGCCGTTGACGGAGGACATGGGATCAGTTTACACCACCTCTAGATCCCCATCTCCAATCTCCATCCCTTCTCCGGACCCACGTGAGACGCCAAGGTCTCCTCCCGGATGACCCCTCATTCATGGATATCATGCGTCATATCCAGGAGAACATGGGGTGGGATACGGAAGAGTTAGACCCCGAAAGGTTACGCCTTGCCAAGTATCTTGGCAAAAGGACCCCAAGCCTGTGGTGGTGCCACCTTGGTAGACACTTTTGTGGGCGTCCACCAGGCGCATTGGAGCGTCCACATTAAACTCCAGCGGTGCCGAGAAAGCTGACCATCTATACAAGGCTCCTAAGGAGGACCAGTATCTGACGCAACAACCTCAAGCCGATTCTCTGGTCATCACAGCCTCACATGACCGGTCACAGAGGCCGCAGCATTTGAGCACCCTGCCACCGGATCCAGAATCTAAGCAATTGGACTCTCTGGGCAGGCGCACGTATGCTTCCGCTACCTGCGCCATCAGATCCTTAAATTACTTGACCTACATGGTTCAGTTTCAGAACACTCTATGGGAACAGGGTCTGGAGGTAGCTGAGAAACTACCCGATGGTGAGCAGAAGGAGGAGATGCTCCAGCTCCTCCGCACGGGTTCAGACGTGGGGACCCAAGTGCTTTGAGCCGCGTACGATTCCGCGGACCCATCAGCCCGAGCAGCAGCTTCCGGCGTTTACCTCCGGAGACACTCCTGGCTTCGTGTCTCCGGCTTTACCCCGGACATCCAGAAGAACATTATGGACGCCCCTTTCGAGGGAGATGTTTTATTTGGTAATCCTTCGGAGAAGATTATTACCAAACTCTAAGAGGCCGGGAAGGCGGTGAGGTCGGTGCAAGCCATGTACCGACCTAGGCTTGGTTCCTTTTGTAGGAACCAAAGCCGTTTTCATGGGCGGACATAGAGGCAACAGCCCCGCTACACACCAGAGGGGCTCTGGTTTCCATAGAATCCAGGGTAAACAGCCTGCTAGCCGTGGTCAGCGCCCTCCTAGGCCGGCCCAGCCAGCGGGCCCATCTGCCGCCACAGCCTGACTCCTTTCCGGCCCCGGCCCCTCAGGATCAACGGGAAATTATGGTCGGGGGTCGCATTGCGGACTTCCTGCCGGATTGGCAGGCTATCACCACCAACAGGTGGGTTCTGCAGTTGGGCAATATTGGCCACTTTATAGAGTTCGCAGAAAAGCCACCCTCGAGGCCTCCTCTGCTCTCCCGGTATCCAGGTCAGCACAGAAACTTAATTTGGCAAGAGGTACTCGCGCTCTTAAAAAAGGGGGCGATAGAGTACGTCCCAGGAAACCAGAGAGGACAGGGATATTATTCTCACTTCTTCCTGGTTCCGAAAAAAACGGGGGACCTCCGTCCAATTCTGGACCTCAGCGACCTCAATATCTCGGTCGCATACAAAAGATTCCGCATGGTGACTCTTCCGGGCCTTATTCCCATGCTGAAACAGGATGCCTTTCTTGTGTCCCTAGACATGCAGGACGCCTACCTGCATATCCCCATAGCTCAGGCGCATCAGAGGTTCCTGCGCTTCGAGTTCCTCGGCCACCATTTTCAGTTCCGGGCTCTTCCGTTCGGGCCGTCATCCGCACCAAGGGTCTTTACCAAGTGCATGGCAGTCGTGGTAGCCTCTCTAAGGAGACAGGGCCACTATGTGTTCCCGTACCTAGACGACTGACGTCTCATGGCCGCCTCCAGAGAGGCGTTGTTGCTCGCGATCCAGAGCACTCAGGACTTGTTTCGGTTGCTGGGCATTCTCATAAACTACGAGAAGTCTCTCTTGGTACCGTCGCAGAAGCTGCAATTTATAGGCGCAGTTCTGGACACGGTCCAGGGAAGAGCTTTTCTTCCGGGCGACAGGGCGGAACGCATCAGGTCCCTCATAAGGGACTTGTCATCGAACAAGACCGTACCGGCCAGGTCGGTCCTTCGTCTGCTCGGACACATGGCTGCGGCCATTCCTACGGTCCCTCTAGCACGACTCCACATGCGGATAACCCAGTGGATGCTCAAGGTGCAATGGGACCAAAGGCAAGACCACTTGCAGCATCTGGTCAGGATCACGAAATCCGTGATCCGCGACTGGCAGTAGTGGCTAGCCCCCGGGTCGGCTTTCGGGCGTCCCGTTTGCAAGCGCAGTCCCGGAGTAACCCTCACCACGGACGCTCCAGGTCTCGGATGGGGGCACACCTAGATGGGGTGAAGTCTCAGGGTGCATGGACCCCGTTGGAGGCTCATCTCCATATCAATGTCCTAGAGATGAGGGCGGTCCTCTATGCACTACAGGCTTTTCAGTCGATAATCCCACTGTGCACTATCCTGCTTCAGACAGACAACACGGCGGTGATGTATTACCTCAACAAACAAGGAGGCGCACTCTCTTACCTCCTTTGTAGGGAGGCCATGAGGGTGTGGGATTGGGTAATCGGACACGGCACAAATCTGATCGCTGTACATGTTCCCGGGGTGGACAACACGATTGCAGACGGCCTGAGTCGCTCCCAGGCCAGAGTCCAGGAGTGGGAACTTCTTCAGGAGGTGGCAGAGGATCTGTTTTTTCGATGGGGAACTCCAGAGCTAGATTTGTTTGCATCCCCATCCAACGCAAAACTGCCCAATTTTTGCTCGCTAGATCCAGGGCCTGTTGTTTTCTGGCGAGACGCGCTGTCCCTCTCCTGGGTGAACAGATTCCTCTATGCCTTCCCTCCCTTCCCGTTGATCCAAAGAGTTCTCAAGCTGCGCAGGGAGCATGTACAAATGATTCTGGTGGCCCCGTTCTGGCCCAGACAGATCTGGTTCCCCTTGCTGGCACAGCTATCTCGGGAACCCCCGCTCCCGTTGCTGCTTAGCTCCCACCTACTGTCTCAGGAGAAAGGTTCATTGCTCCATCCGGATTTGCGTTCTCTGAACCTGCATGCTTGGCTCCTAGAGACATAGCCATCTTGCGTCACGGGGTCTCGCAAGAGGTTGCAGATGTTCTCTCTGCAGCTAGAAAGCCGGCAACGCATGCGACGTATGCCATGAAGTGGCGCCGTTTTTGTTTATGGTCACGGGCTCGTGATCTTTCCCCTTTAGTTTGCGCTGTAGGAGTAATTTTGGATTATCTCCTCTCTCTCTTTCATTCAGGCCTAGCCTGCTCCTCTATCAAGGTGCACCTTTGCGCTATCTCTGCCTACCACTTTCCGGTGGGGCATCGTACTGTTGCGCAATTAGACGCCTCTCGGGAATTTCTCAGAGGAGTGTTACACCTTAGGCCTCCCATTAGGGACCCAGTGCCTCCATGGGATCTGCTCTTTGTCCTGGAACAACTCACACTCCCCCCTCTTTGAGCCTGCCGTGGATTGTGAGCTACGTTTTCTGTCATGGAAGACGTTATTTTTGGTTGCTGTTACTTCAGCTAGAAGAATTTCTGAGCTTCACACTCACGTGCAAAGAGCCTTATTTGGTTTTCTACTGGGACAGAGTATCCCTGAGGACGAACCCTAAATTTTTGCTTAAAGTGGTTTCGACACTCACTTTAAACCAGGATATTGACCTTCCGGTCTATTTTCCGAGTTATTCTAATAGAGGAGAGGCTTTGCTCCACACCCTGGATGTTCACCGCAGCCTGAGGTGTTACCTCAACAGAACTAAACCCTCTCGGGGTTCTGACCAGCTTTTTGTCTCCTACTCTCAGAGAATGAAGGGCCAACCAGTATCCAAACAGATCTTGTCCGGCTGGCTTGTCCAGTGTATTTCGTACTGTTACGAGATTAAGCAAAAGCCCTTCCCGGGTTCTATCCGGGGTCATTCTACCAGGGGTATGGCTACTTCCTTTGCAGCACTTAAAAATGTCTCCATTTTGGCTATTTGTGCTGCAGCCACTTGGAGTTCTGTGCATACCTTTATCAGGCATTATAGTCTGGATATCGCCTCTCGGCGAAGAGCCGGTTTCGGCTTAGCGGTGCTGCAGGGTCTCCTGTCCTAAGTCAGGGCTTGGAATGTTGTTTTCTTGCATTTTTACCTCCTCCTGGATCTTCTGGCAGCGTTACTGCTTGGGAATCGGTCCTAATGGTGTTACCTGCTGCAAGAGCTGTATCTCGAAGTAAGATAGTACAGTTACGTAAGAACTTACCGTAGCAGTAGATCTTCGAGAACAGCTCTTGCAGCAGGTACCTTCCCACCCACCTTCCCCCTTGGAGGAGGCAGGGCTCTGCTCCTTCTTTTATTGGGATTTTCTCCCTTATTGTCTTCTGACGGTGGATCCTCGGTCTCCCCTTCTGATGTCATCCTGCGGCCAGGAGTCTCCGGCGGGAGAACTGGGGATTCTGGCGGGACCGCCCCATTATGTACCACGCCTGACGTCGGAGGCGGGACCGGCGTCGGGGGCGGTCCCCGCTGAAGATAGCTAGCTAGAATTTTCCCGTGGGGTCCTGACGCCTGCCGGCTTCAGTTCTAATGGTGTTACCTGCTGCAAGAGCTGTTCTCGAAGATCTACTGTTACGGTAAGTTCTTACGTAACTGTACTTTCATGCTTCGTCAGCCCCATCTTTCGTCGTTTTTTAACCGAAAATCAACATTCTTTTACAGTCGACAAGTACATCGTCGGTGTATGTCGTCCCCTACATCCTCCGAGCACAAAAACAAGTGCGACTCGTGCGGCGCCCAACTGCCACACAAGGACGGCTATTCCCTGTGCCTTTTCTGCCTAGGCCCCGATCACCCGGTCGATAAGTGGCAGCATTGCCTCACTTTCAATGCGGCTACACGTAGACGGTGCCAACAGTCCCTGGAAGCCCATCTCCTTAAGAAAAAGATGTCTTCTATGGAGAAAGAGTTGAAAAAGTTATGTCAGGCGTCTATTTCTCTGGAGAGACATCAGAAAAAGGACAAGGAGAGGCACCGGGAGAAGTCATCCTCTTCCGCATCTCCCGCCGGAGTCGCGGCTCAGGTAACATCCCCTCCGGGGGACCGTTCGGCAGCCTCCAAGGGTTTGGAGGAGGTGTGGGCCTGCCTGTCTGGCTCGGCTCGGGCCTTGCGGGCACCTCCGAACGAATGGAGGCCTCCGCCCCCTGGTTCGGCCGCAGGTTTGTGGCCTACTGGCGTGGGCGACTCCTCTAAGTCGGACGTCGGCTCCTCTGACATCCGCATGGAGAGGGTTGATAAGACGCCCGAGCCTTCAGGGTGGCGCATGACCACTTCCCCATCAGACAGGGCCGCCCCTCCTCCTCGGCCCGCCTCAAATGAGGGCTCCCGTAAGCAGGACGCCAGCTCCTCCGGCGCCCGCCGGGCAATGGGAACCTATGACGGACCCCCACGCCCCGCCGACCTGCCCTCGCAGCCTTGCTGCCATCTGGGGAGCTGTGAGTCACCCCAGCCTGACCCGGGATTTTTCCTCCTTCCCTGGGCGATGCGGGGGATTTTCCACCTCCATCAGACCCTCCTCCTCCTCTGACAGACCAGGATCTGACGCCGCTACCGCTGACGCCGGTACTTCTGCCGACACTGGCAGGGGATATTTCCCCTCCGGCGGGCCTCCGCCCCCTGGGCCCATTAACATAGGGCCGCCAACGGGGCCGTCTGCTCTGGCAGATCCCCCCCCACTCCCGGGTACCCGCCCGTCTTGGCGGCCCGCGTCGTGCCGGGACCACAGTGTCCACGCGCAGTACCACCAGTTCCTCTGATGCCGCAGGTACCCGGCGCGGGTTTCCCGCAGCAGGTTATGGATACTTACCTTATGGGTACAACCTGTACTCCTTCCCTCCCCCTCCTCCTCCAACGCCCCCGCCGGCCGCTGGTGGATCTGCAGGAGGCTCTGGCCTCTTGGTGGGCTGAGGCCAAGGCTCAGCTCACCATGGAGGCGGAGAGCCGCCTTACAACGACGGTGCTGGCTCCTGTACATCCAAGGCGGCCCACTCCATCACCGCCTCCAGATTCCAGGGCTCTTCATTCTGGATCCAGAGAGGGGCAGGATACGTGCGCTCGGGCACTACCCAAGGAGCCTATTCCTCCCCTTAGTCGTGTGAGGGAGTCTTATTCTTCTGCTTTTTCTTCCTTCTTGGATTCCTCTGATTCTTCCGACGGATGTTCCGAGAGAGACTACGAGCCCCGCTCTCTGTCTAAGCCCCGGCCGAGGACCCCTCCTAAGTCTTCTCCGAGGATCCATCCTTCATGGAGTTGCTTAGAAAAATCCAGGAAATTCACCAGTGGCATTCCTTGGAACCAGATCCCCAATGCCTAAAACTTGCCAAGCATTTGGACCTGCCTGTGACAGCTCCAACTTTAGTGCCACTCTGGATCGAGCCTCACGTCCACCTTGTTACCACGATTTGGAAACAACTGTCGGCGTTAGCCCCACTTCCGGGGAAGTCTAACAGGCTATACCAGGCTCCCGAGGGCGTAGACTATCTGGACTCTCACCCTCGTGCCGACTCAGTTGTGATTTGCGCTGCTCACGGCCGGTTGGCATATCCAAAACATTTGAGCTTGTCTCCTCCGGATAAGGATTCTTGCCTCCTGGACCAGTATGGAAGAAAGATTTGCACCTCTTCCACACTGGGAATTCGAGCCCTAAATTACGTCGCCCACATGGGGGATTACCAGAAGGCCATCCTTACCCAGGCGGAATCTAAACTAGACTCCTTACCTGACTCAAGTCAAGTCAAACAGGAGCTAGCAGATCTTGTCCGTTCTGCTCGTTCGGCCAGTCGCCATATGTTACGGACGACATACAATGCAGTGGACACTGCTGGGTGGAGCGCCGCTTTCGCCGTAAGTCTATGGCGTCAATGCCTGGCTCCGTGTGCCAGGTTTGGTCCCGGAGGAGCAATCCACCATTCAAGAGGCACCTTTCATGGGGTCGGTGCTTTTCAAGGGTGATGTTAAAGACATCATCACTGACTTGCAAGGGAAGGGGCAACCCTGAAATCTGTGGATTCCGTGTACCGTCCCCATACTCAGCAGCGCCATCCTTTTCGCAGACGGATTCGGCCTCAAGCAGAACCCCAAGGAAGGCGGGCCACTAAACGTCGGGCCCCCGCAGCTGCCAGGCCCACTCTGCCCAAAAAAGCAGTGGGTGCCTCAACTGCAGCGCTGCCCCATACCACCTGACTCCCTCTCCCACTGCCTCCAGATCTACTGGAGGAACCGGTAGGAGGGAGATTTTCCCTCCACCTTCTGGGTTGAGAGTGGATAACCACGGATTCTTCGGTGCCCCAGCTTATAGCGGAGGGGCACTCCATAGGGTTTCTTCAGAAACCACCCCGCTACCCTCCTCCGAAGTTGACGTACCCCAGAGACCATCTTCCCTTGGTCCAGGAAGAAATCTTGGCTCTTCTAGTGAAGCAGGCCATAGAACCCGTTCCCCTTCATCTTCAAGGGACGGGTTACTATTCCATTCTTCCTGGTCCCAAAGAAGACGGGAGATCTCAGACTCATTCTGGATCTCAGCTCCCTGAACCTTTATGTGGAATACAAAAGGTTCAGGATGCTCTCTCTGCAGACTCTTCTACCCCTTCTTTGGCCGGGTCAATGGCTTTGTGCTCTGGATATGCAAGATGCATATCTGCACATTCCAATTTGCCTTTCTTATAGCAGGTACCTTCGTTTTGCTTTTCAGGGGACCACTACCAATTCAGAGCACTCCCATTTGGTCTTTCCTCGGTGCCCCTAGTATTTACCAAATGCCTGGCTGTGGTAGCGGCTCACCTGCGTACAATGGGAGTTCAAGTGTTCCCTTACCTGGACGACTGGCTCCTGGCGGCCTTGTCCAGGGAGGAACTCCTGCATTTCCTCTCCCTTACCCAGCAGGTTTTTGCCTGTCTGGGTATTACCATCAACCGTTCCAAGTGCCATCTGGACCCCTCTCACCATCAACCGTTCCAAGTGCCATCTGGACCCCTCTGAGATTTCAGTTCATCGGAGCTGTCCTTGATATGACGGCGAGCAAGGCCTTCCTGCCTCTAGACAGGGTGGCCTCTCTTCAATCCCAGATTTCCCTGCTATCAGAAAGCAGGAGAGTTCCAGCAAGGTCGGTCCTCCATCTTCTGGGGCTCATGGCAGCCGCTATTCCGACAGTCCCCCAAGCTTGACTTCACATGAGAATCTCTCAGTGGACTCTTCGCTCCCAGTGGGATCAACTTGTAGACCACCTAGATCAACTAGTCCTGATCTCCTCACTGATGGCACGGGACTTGCAATGGTGGATGGTTCGAGAGAACCTTTTGCGGGGGTTCCCCCTTCTTTCATCCTCCCCCCTCCCAGATTCTGACCACGGATGCATCAGGCAAAGGTTGGGGAGCCCATCTGGGCCCTCATCGGACCCAGAGTTTATGGTCCAGACTGGAACTAGCCCTCATCAGCGTACTCTAGCTTCGAGCTGTGCTATACGCCCTCCAACTCCTTCACCAATACACTCTTCCCGGCCACCTAGCTGTCCAGACGGACAATATGTGCATAGTGTGGTACATCAACAAGAAGGGATGAACTCGTTCCTACCCTCTATGCAGGGAAGCTATGAAGGTTTGGGATTGGGCAACTCTTCACAACCTTCACCTCACGGCGATCCATGTTCCAGGAGTCGACAACACCCTGGCAGACAAACTAAGCCGCTCCTCTGCCAGGGCACACGAGTGGGAATTGGATCAAAAGTTGCTTGACGATATCTTTCAGCTTTGGGGGACTCTGCAGATAGACCTCTTCGCCTCCCCCCAAAACACAAAACTTCCCAGATTTTGCTTGCTCGCTCCAGAGCGAGGCGCTTTCTGGAGGGACGCTCTGTCTCTAGACTGGAAGGACAGATTCGTCTATGCCTTTCCCCCAATTCCTCTGATCCCAAGAGTTTTGCAGAAGCTATCCACGGAAAGAGCGAGAATGATTCTCATTGCTCCTTTCTGGCCCAGGCAAATCTGGTTCTCTCTTCTACAACAATACTCAGAGGTTCTTCCTCTTCCTTTATCTTGAGGTTTGCTGACCCAGGATCGGGACCCTGGTCCATCCAGGCCTCAAGTCCCTTCAACTTCATGCATGGCTCCTGCAGACAGCTCAATCTCGTTTTGGCATCTCTGCAAAAGTGGCAGAGATTCTGGTGGAGGTTAGAAAACCCTCCATTATGTCTGCTTATGTCATGAAATGGAAGAGATTTTCTATTTGGGCCGCCTCTAGGAACGTGGAGCCTTTCTCCTGTTCAGTGGCTGTTCTGCTGGAATATTCAGATCATCTCTTTGACCTAGGTCTCAGTCATTCCTCCTTGAAAGTGCACATGGCTGCTATTTCAGTCTACCATGCTCCTTTCGCTGATAAAGCTTTTGCCCAGTTGGAGGTTTCTAAGACCTTTCTTAGAGGGGTCCTTCATCTGAGGCCCCCCATCCGAACTCCTGCTCCCCCTTGGGACTTAAACTTTGTTCTCGAGAAACTTACCCTTCCTCCCTTCAAACCTGCAGCAACTGCAGATCTGAAGTTTCTTTCGTGGAAGACGCTCTTCTTGGTGGCCATTACTTCCGCTCTAAGAATTTCCGAGCTCCAGGCCCTTGTGTGTAAAATCCTCTATTTGATTTTTCACAAAGAACGAGTAGCTCTTCGCACGAATCCTAAGTTTCTACCTAAATTGGTAGTGCCTTTTTAACGCGGTACTCTAATCAAGGAGAGTGTTTACTCCATACTATGGATGTTCACCGGATTCTGAGATACTACACCAACAGGACACAGGATCTCAGAAAGACTGATCAGTTGTTCGTCTCTTTTGCTCACTAAAGGGAAGGCAATGCTGTTTCCAAGCAATGCCCATCAAAGTGGTTGGCTCATTGCATCACTTTTATGACAAGTACAAGAAGACCCTTCCGGGTCAAGTCAGAGGTCACTTCACTCAGAGAGTATCGGCTTCTGTGGCTTGTTTCAAGAATGTGTCTGCAGCAGACATCTGTGCTGCTGCCACCTGGACTTCGTTTCATGCCTTTACAGAACACTACAGTTTGGACATTGCCTCTTGCCGTAGAGCAGGCTTCGGGCTAGCTGTTCTGCAAGGCCTCCTGTCTTGAGGCTTTCAAGGCTGCCGCTGCTTTCTGGAGTAGTTCCCTCCTCCCGGTGCCCCTTATTTGTTCCAGACTGCTTGGGATTCAGTCCTACAGTATATGTAATTACCTACTGCAAGAGCCCTCTCGAAGTAAGATAGTACACATAACAGTAATCTTCGAGATAGGCTCTTGCAGTAGGTAGTACCTTCCCGCCCTCCTTCCCCCTAGGCTTTTTCAGCTCCTTTTCCAAGAATGGGAACTTCCCGTTTCTCTCTTGTCCGGGCCTGTGGCGGGAAAGAAATGGAAGGTGGGTGACCAGGACTGCCCCTTTATACTGACGTCGCATGACGCCGGTCACCTGACATGGGGGCTGTCTCTCGCCAGGGATTGCTAGCTAGAAATGTTTCCATGGGGTCCTGCCGGCGTCAGTCCTATATGTAATTACCTACTGCAAGAGTCTCTCTCGAAGATCTACTGTTACGGTAAGTTCTTATGTAACTGTACTTTATAGAATGTGAACAGTCCTAAAAATGCATTTTTTTAAACTAGGGGTTGACTGTGTCCCTTTAAAGGTTTGTCATATCACACTTCCCTAGTTTCAAGTGTGTACATGTTTAAATGCCTCCATCCACCCCCTTGTACGGCTGCTCCTGTATCATTTTGGTTGCCCTTTTCTGAACGGTCTCTATCCTGTCCTTGTCAAGGTATTATCTCAAAACTGTATGCAGTATTCCAAATAGGGTCTCACCATAGATCTATACAGTGGAAGTATCCCTTCCCTGTGCCTGATGTCCCTATGCATCCCAACATTTTGTTGGCCCTACTATATTTTAAGGGTGTTGCTAATAACTTTAGATCCCTTTCCTCTCAAGTCACTTGAGTTGACCCCATTTAGCCAGTGGGTTGCTGTAGGTTTATTCCTGCCAATATGCATCACTTTATATTTCTTGGGTGTTAAATTTCAGCTGCCAGATAGTAGACCATTGTTCCAACAATTTCAGATAATTTAGATAAGATTCTCACTGCTTCTTTGCTGTTACCCCCATTTAGTGTCGTAGCTAACATAATGTGCTCTGGATGCCTGCTCCGACCTATGTCGCTGATGAACACATTAAACAAGATTGGGCCCAAGACTGAGCCCTGTGGGACCCCACTCGTCACTTTTCCCTCTGACATCTTCCCCATTGACCACCACCCTTTGCCTCCTTCCGTCCAACCAGTTTCCCACCCACTTAAGGATGCAGCTTGCTATGCCCAGTTCATCTAGCTTCTTCAGCAAGCGTTTGTATGGTACTGAATCAAAAGCTTTGCTTAAGTCTAAATAGAGTAGGTCCACTGGCTGGCCACTGTCCACTTCCCTAGGTATCTCATTGTTACTATGTCAAAGGGACTTCTTGAAGTCTTTGTCATAGTAACAGCTCTGTGTAAAAAATAGTGGTGTTTTGTATGGGCTAACATACAGTATCTTGTATGTTCTTGAGCTAGAAACTGGATAGACAGGTATATCTGGTTATAAAGATTGTATGAGATCAAGAAACAAAACTGGTGGACAAGTGTCCTAATGCAAAAAGATGAAGGGAAAGCAATTTTGTACTGGTGGAGGGACTATTTTTGTCACAAGACGAAACTGATCTTGAAATTTTGTTTAAATGTTTTAATCTTCACACGTAAACCTTACTTGTAATTCCTGCTGGCATAAGAAAAAAATTAAAAAAAAAATTATATTTTATAGTCTTGGCAGGTGACTCCATAGAAGAATGTATGCTGCAAAGGTGGTGTAAGGAGCTTGACCAGGTTAGGATAGACCAATGGCCCAAGTCCTGTCAAACCATTTCTAAAGTTGCTAGTTTCTACCAATGGCGGGAGTGTGCTTGGAAACCTCAAGATATTTCTTCTGAACACCAGCTATAATAGCACACTACAAGATTCTTCCTGTTTGACACTGTGGAGATCTCTGTGCCCACCATACCCATGTAATGTAGGAACACTATACCTCTTTAGGGCCTCAGCATTGGGGTGCTGAGTCACTACGATGCCAAAACCTCTTTGTTGCCCCCCTCCCTGAGGTCTGCTGCTCCCCCCATCTGCAAAAAGTGGACAGTGACACTGCTGTTATGGTGCTGTAATGACTCTGTGCCCCAACGCTGGTGCATTCTGAGGGTGGAACCATATGGGAATGCCCAATCCTACACCCTTTCTTCCAGTCACTCCAGGTGGAGCTAGAGGAGTTTTAGTGTAGGCTAATGCTTTCAACTAATAAATTGTCTCTGGTCGTACCTCCTTAAAGGCCCGTGTGATCCCCACTCATGATACCTATTGAGTATCCTGGTTATAGTGGCAAAGAAAGTGATAAACAGGGCCTGGCTTACACCTCAAGTTTCCTACCTTGGCAACTTGGAGAGCCATAGTCTTATCAGATTTATAGGATGGAGAGGAGTATGCATACACCAAATGATAGGGTAGACCTCTGTTCCTCAAATGGAATGGCTGGATTCTGCATGCTATGAATAAGGATCCTGACTTTGGTGGGGGTCGGGGGGTTGTGGGGCATAACCTGTTCGCCTAGATAATGGTGTACCCAATGACCGCATTAACATGCAAGTCCTTACTTAAAGTTTTATGCTTCAGTGTTGTGACCTGTGTGTGTGTTTTGTTGGTGTTTGTTTTTTTTTCTCCCCAGTTTCACTGGGAGCACTGAGCTGGTCCTTGTGAACCCCTGCTCCCCACACCTGCCTTTTTCAGATGGATCTGGGCTTGTCTAGTTTACCCATTGTCATTATCTACTGCTCCTTCCCTGTGCTGCCCCAGAGGGGGCAGAGGACGTAATCAAAACTTCTGCTCAGTAGGCCAGGTTTGTATCCAGTTGCATGTATGTATTATGACTGAACGGTGCATTCTGAGTACTCCTGAATTACTGCACTTATGGACTTGGAAGACTTTGAAAATGTTGTATGAAGATATTTACAAAAAAAATGCCATTTAATAAGAGGCCCTGGACTCTGCACATAGATCCCCAAGGTTTGATGGGGAGCATATGTTAAGGAGCTGGAGGTTGGACCGCTGTTGAAGATCCAGGTCTGACATGCTGGCTTTGAGGACTCCTATGATTATCAAAGGGTGATTTTTTTTTTTTTTCTTATAAACGATAAGAGTGGTATTTCGCTGCAGGGAGGAACTGACAACTGCTGATCTGGTTTCCTGGGCATGCTTTGCAGTAGGCTACTCCTATCGAAATATAGCTGCCAGGTATGAGGACCACATGGAAACTTTTCTAGATAGCAGTAAACCAGGGAGCTGCCCACTCGGTCATATGCTGACATAGGTCAGAATCTTACATATGTAGTGGGCCCTGCCCCCCCACCTCAGTTCTTCCTGCCATTGACCATCACACGTCATACTTGGCTGAGATGGGCTAGTTTCAGTCTACTGCCATATTTGACCATTGATTATGTAATTTCTTTTATTTTGTCAAATTTCTGTTTGATTTTCTCTCCCTAGTGTTTCGATCACTTTAGCAATAAAGTGATTTTTCCTTTCTTTATCCAAGAATCTTTTCAAATGCTGCACCTATGGCCAGATCATCAGAAAAAGACTACCATGAGACCTGTGTCTGCTGCCTAGGCCGAAGTACGACACCCAGACTTGTGAGATTTGTGGCTTTAACTATGCCACCAGAAAGCACCAGGAGTAGGCTCAAGCAAAAGGTTTTCAAAATAGAGAAAGGAGCTAGAGGCGTCCCGCTTGCAGTTACTGCTTTGGCCATTGATGTTGGTGGGGGCACCCATCCTCTGCCTTGCATGCCCTTTCCTCCATGGAGCCAGCAGTGGCAACCCCCCCCCCAAAGTCTAAGTGGAGGGTGTCTTCTTGGGGCTCTAGCACTTCACCAACCTCTTGGCCCCTGCTTTTCTGTTCCTTGTTCTTTGTGGGCACTCTGGTGGGTCAGCCAGCTCATCATCTAATGGCTCTGCATCAACTGTTGGGGCATTTCCTCTCCCCTGCCCATATTGCCCCTGCCAGAGTCTTGATCACCACCACCTATTCCGGTGACGACCCAGGTAAGGGAACACACTGGTGGTGGGCCTAGTGCTGATTGCGGCTAATTCTATACTGCACACCCCTTTGGGACTTTATGCAAGCTCATTTTGCCCCTCACCAGGGTCTGTGTCTGCAGAGGACTCAAATGCCTGCCTCTGTGGCCAGGACTCCAGGGCCCTCAGTCCTCCTCCTGGAACTGAAGGACTAGCACTGCCCAGACCTCATCCTTCAGAAGAACAGTAATAAGGGGAGTTATGATGGGAGCGTTACCCACTCCTCCACAGGGGCCTCTTCCCATGAGGAGACTCTGCAGTATGTCTTCCTCCCCCCCACGACCCTTTTTTGTTCTGAGACAACTACAGATGGCCATGGGATTTGCCACTGAGGAGCAGGGTCACTCTTTGGCGAGTGGCTATTTACTTTTACCAGTGTGACACAAGGCCCTTGATCATTCCCCCCTGACACCTTTGAGAGCCACCATAGCTGCTTGGCATTGACCTAGTCTGATCCCCACCATGGCTTGAATGGCGGACAGGGATTGTACCAGGCTCCAGCAGGGAAGCCATTCTTTGCTGACCAACCCCAAGTGGACTTGGTCATTAACACTGCCCATGACTGCACCAAGAGGCCCAAACACCTTGGCTCCTTGTCCTAGACAAGGAATCCCAGCAGCTAGATCTTGGGCAAGAAGATTTTTGCCTTTGCCATTCTTGACCATTAGGGTATAGAACTACATTGCCCAATACCACAACCACGTCTGGGACCAGGACTTGGGACTCTGCTCTGGCCCTCCCCAAGGACCAATCTGAGTAGCTGTTGCAGTTACTTAAGTTGGCATCAGATGTTGGCAACCACCTTAAGTAAGGGCTGCTTCTAGGGACGTGGATATGATGTTCAATCCACACTTATTGGCAGGTTCCTTGCCACTTTAAATGTTGCCAGAAGGTCTTCAAGCTGGCTTCTCCCACCCACCCAGGTGGTAAAACCCTCGGCTTCGCCTCATGACGCCAGATCTTCCTTACCGCTTGGAAGCTCAGGTTCCCTCCTTAGTGCTCTGCGTTTTAGGCCTGAATCCAAACTCTTCGGTTAACATGAAACTAACTTTAAAGTTTACAAGACTTCAGTCTTTGTCGTCCCTTGCGCCTGCGATGGACAAATCGGCTCCCGGCTTTCGTCGACCCCCTTGTGGGCAGAAGATTTCCCGGACCGATCCGCACTCCACGTGCGTCTACTGCCTGGGGCTTGGTCACGATTCGCAGGCTTGTGAATTGTGCAGCTCCTTCTCGGCTTCGGTCTTGGAGGACCGCGCTGCTCAACTTCTTTTTGGGTGCCCTGAAAAAATAGCATCCACCAGTTAAGTCGAAGGAGGCCCGTTGGGCGGTGTCGTCGGTGTGCTCTGGAACAGTTGGAGCAGATGATTGCCCTCGAGGAGGAGGCAGCCCAGGTCAGTTCTTCCTCATCGGCTGTGGCATTTATCCCGCTCTCTTTGGGCTCCTCCTACATGGCTTCGTTTAAGGAGCTTTGCCAGTCCCTCTCCACCAAGGGAGAAAGGCTATCAGGACATTCCAGTCGGTCCAAGAAGGACTCAAAAGGCAAGTCCCATTGTCTACATTCATGGGAACGGGAGAGATCCCCTTCTCCGGACTGTTCGGTCGAGGTTGCAGCGAAAGCCGCTGGCTTCACAGTGTCCCCATCAGGTCAGTAGGCTGAGACAACAGTCGACGTGGTTGAGAGTTTTCTCAACCCGTCTGACGGTTTGTCGACTGATGCCGACAGCCCTACTTCACCAGTTCCCCCGGTGATTACCAAGGACTTGCCTGTGCCGGAGTCCCTGGCTAAGGTCCCTAAACCGAAGGAAGGGCGGGTTTCCCCTGATCTTACTTCGAGACACAGCTCTTGCAGCAGGTTATACCATTAGGACTGAAGCCGGCAGGCGTCAGGACCCCACAGAAAAATTCTAGCTAGCTATCTTCAGCTGAGGACCCGCCCCAGCCCTTGATCCCGCCTCCGGCGTCAGGCGTGGGCTAAAGGGTGGTCCCGCCAGAATCCCCAGTTCTTTCCCGCCGTCGACTTGCATGCCTCGACCCTCCGGTCTTAGTCTAGCGCGCGACGCGTGGTTGCTGAACTTTCCTACGGGAATTTACTCTACTTCGAAGGATTTTTTCGCTGATGTCCTCTCTGACCTCTGGGCATACGTCTAAGTGTGCTTGCGGGAAGCAGATCCCCTTTAAGGACCCTCACACGGCCTGTGTCCGGTGCCTGGGCCCAGAGCACGATACCCAGGCCTGTTCCCTCTGTCAAGGGTTTAATAGTCGCACGAGGATCCGGCGACAGAAGGCTCTTCAGGCGTTCCTACTTGAAGAAAAATTCAGAGCCATGTCCTCTAAGGGGGAATCTTCGAAATCCCACAAGCACGCCGAAAAGAAGAAAAGGGAGAAGGACCCTTCCAGGTCTCCAATTCGGGCCTCCGAGTCCCGCAGCTCCGGGTCGAAGTCAGACCGGTCTCCATCCAGGGCCTCTTCCCTCCCCCCGGCTGCGGTGGTTGTTTCTCGCTCTTCTTAGGACCCTACCGCCAGGCCGTCGTCGTCGTCCTCCACCCCTAAGGCCTCGGCGAAGTCCGGGGAGCGTCATCACCACCACCATAAGTCGGGCTCCCGCTTGTCAGTTCCCGACGTCCGGTCCTCTTCAGTGCCGCCCCGGAAAACCCTTGAGCTTACTCCTCTGAAGAGGCCGGCAGACCCGACACCGGCTCGACCTCCGTCGACCATCCATCACCCCCTCCTCGGAGCCGTCGTCGGCCGTGAGACCATCGTCGGCCAAGTCTTCCCATCGGACTTCGGTAGGGGGACCGGCGTCCACAGCGCCTGAGAAGAGGACTCCTGTGTCTCCGACCGTCGTCGGGCAGGAGTGGCTAACTGAGGAAGATCTGATGCAGCCCGAGGACCAGACGGGCGATCCCGGCCTCGTGCAGTCTCCCAGGGCTCCCTCGCCGCCCCCGAGGTCTCTGTGGAGCCGTCGCCGGGACCCGACGACCGCCCCCACCGGCGTCTGGGCCATCATTGGGATTATCTCTAGTGGATGTGAAGGATCTCTTTACATACTGGTGGGACACCATCAAGAAGGACGTGGCGCCCACCGCTCTTCCTCCTCCTCCTCCGGCTCCGGCCCCCCATTCGCCTGCGGGGTCGGTTGGCCACTCTACTCTTCCCAAGGGAGTCCAGATCTCCTCCCGGGGTTCGACCGACAAAGAGGAGACCTCCATCAAGATCTTCTTCTGGATCACCCAGCCCCAAGAGATCCAGGAGACGCTGACGTTCGCCGTCGACTGAGGACACGGGATCATTATACTCCACCTCCAGATCCCCATCTCCAATCTCCATCCCTTCTCCGGACCCACGTGAGACGCCATGGTCTCCTCCGGATGACCCCTCGTTCATGGATATCATGCGCCATATCCAGGAGAACATGGGGTGGGATGCTGAGGAGTTAGACCCCGAAAGGTTACGCCTGGCTAAGTATCTTCGGCAGAAGGACCCCAAGCCTGTGGTGGTGCCACCCTTGGTGGACACTTTTGTGGACGTCACCAAGGCCGCGTGGAAGCGTCCACATTCGTTACCGGCGGTGCCGAAGAAAGCTGACCGTCTATACAAGGCTCCTAGGAAGGACCAGTATTTGACGCAACAACCTCAGGCCGATTCTCTGGTCATAACAGCCTCACATGACCGGTCTCAGAGGCCGCAGCATTTGAGCACCCTGCCACCGGATCCAGAATCCAAGCAATTGGACTCTCTGGGCAGGCGCACGTACGCTTCCGCTACCTGAGCCATCAGATCCTTAAATTACTTGACCCACATGGTTCAGTTTCAGAACGCTCTGTGGGAACAGGGTCTGGAGGTAGCTGAGAAACTACCCGAAGGTGAGCAGAAGGAGGAGATGCTCCAGCTCTTCCGCATGGGTTCAGACGTGGGGACCCAAGTGCTTTGAGCCGCGGACTCATCGGCCCGAGCAGCAGCTTCTGGCGTTTGCCTCCGGAGACACTCCTGGCTTCGTGTCTCCGGCTTCACCCCGGACGTCCAGAAGAACATTATGGACGCCCCTTTCGAGGGAGATGTGTTATTTGGTAATCCTTCGGAGAAGATTACTACCAAACTGCAAGAGGCTGGGAAGGCGGTGAGGTCGGTGCAAGCCATGTACCGTCCTAGGCTCGGTTCCTTTCGTAAGCCGTTTCCGTGGGCGGACACAGAGGCAACAACCCCGCTCCGCTACACAACAGAGGGGCTCTGGTTTCCGCAGAACCCAGGGTAAACAGCCCGCTAGCAGAGGTCAACGCACCCCTAGGTCGACCCAGCCAGCGGGCCCATCTGCCGCCACAGCATGACTCCTTTCTGGCCCCCACCCCTCAGGATCAGTGGGAAACTATGGTCGGGTGTCGCATTGCGAACTTCCTGCCGGGATGGCAGGTGATCACCACCGACAGGTGGGTTCTGCAGTTGGTCAGCGTCGGCCACTTTTTAGAGTTCGCAGAAAAGCCACCCTCGAGGCCTCCTCTGCTCTCCCGGTATTCGGGTCAGCACAGCACCTTAATTTGGCAAGAAGTACTCGCGCTCCTGGAAAGAGGGGCGATAGAGTACGTCCCGGGGAACTAGAGAGGACAAGGGTATTATTCTCACTTCTTTCTGGTTCCCAAGAAAACAGGGGACCTCCGTCCGATTCTGGACCTAAGCGACCTCAACATGTCGGTCGCGTACAAGAAGATTCCGCATGGTGACCCTTCCGGGTCTTGTCCCCATGCTGAAACAGGGCGCCTATTTAGCGTCCCTAGACATGCAGGATGCATACCTGCATATCCCCATAGCTCAGGCGCATCAGAGGTTCCTGCGCTTCGAGTTTCTAGGCCACCATCTTCAGTTCTGGGCTCTCCCGTTCGGACTGTCATCCGCACCAAGGGTCTTTACCAAATGCATGGCAGTCGTGGCAGCATCTCTAAGGAGAAAGGGCCACTATGTGTTCCTGTACCTAGACGACTGGCTTCTCATGGCCGCCTCCAGGGAGGCACTCCTGCTTGCGATCCAGGACACCCAGGACTTATTCCGATCGCTGGGCATCCTTATAAATCACGAGAAGTCCCTCTTGGTACCGTCGCAAAAACTGCAGTTTATAGGGGCAGTGCTGGACACGGTCCAGGGAAGAGCTTTTCTTCCGGCCGACAGGGCAGAACGCATCAGGTCCCTCATAGGGGCCTTATCATCGAACCAGACCGTACCGGCCAGGTCGGTACCTCGTCTGCTCGGACACATGGCTGCGGCCATTCCTACAGTCCCTCTCGCATGACTCCACATGCGAATAACACAGTAGATGCTCAAGGCGCAATGGGACCAAAGGCAAGACCATTTGCAGGATCCAGTCAGGATCACGAAATCTGTGATTTGCGACTGGCAGTGGTGGCTAGCCCCCGGGTCGTTCTCCAAGGTTGTCCCGTTTGCAGCGCCGTCCCCGGAGATAACCCTCACCATGGACGCTTCAGGTCTCGGGTGGAGAGCACACCTAGACTAGGTGAAGTCTCAGGGTGCATGGACCCCATTGGAGGCTCATCTCCATATCAATGTCCTAGAGATGAGGGCGGTCCTCTATGCACTTCAGGCTTTCCAGTCGATAATTCCACCGTGCACTATCCTGCTTCAGACGGACAACACGGCGGTAATGTATTACCTCAACAAGCAAGGAGGCGCACACTCTTATCCCCTCTGCAGGGAGGCCATGAGAGTGTGGGATTGGGTAATCGGACACTGTGCAAACCTGATTGCGGTTCACGTTCCCAGGGTGGACAACACGATCGCAGACGGCCTGAGTCGCTCCCAGGCCAGAGTCCACGAGTGGGAACTTCATCAGGAGGTGGCAGAGGATCTGTTTCTTCGGTGGGGAATTCCAGAGCTGGATTTGTTCGCATCCCCATCCAACGCAAAACTGCCCAATTTTTGCTTGCTAGGTCAAGGGCCTGGTGTTTTCTGGCAAGACGCGTTGTCCCTCTCCTGGGTGAACAGATTCCTCTATGCCTTTCCTCCCTTCCCGTTGATCCAAAGAGTTCTTCTCAAACTGCGCAGGGAGCACGCGCGAATGATTCTGGTGGCCCCGTTCTGGCCCAGACAGATATGGTTCCCCTTGCTGGCACAGCTATCTCGGGAACCCCCGCTCCCGTTGCCGCTCAGCTCCCACCTACTGTCTCAGGAGAAAGGTTCATTGCTCCATCCGAATCTACGTTCTCTGAACCTGCATGCTTGGCTCCTAGAGACATAGCCATCTTGCGCCACGGGGTCTCTCAAGAGGTTGCAGAGGTTCTCTCTGCAGCCAGAAAGCCGGCAACGCATGCTACGTATGCCATGAAGTGGCGTTGTTTTTGTTTATGGTCACGGGCTCGTGACCGTTCCCCCTTTAGGTTGTCCTGTGGGAGTAATTTTAGACTATCTCCTTTCTCTCTTCCATTCAGGGCTAGCCTACTCCTCTATCAAAGTGCACCTTTGCGCTATTTCTGCCTACCATCTTCCGGTGGGGCATCGTACTGTTGCGCAATTAGACGCCTCTCGGGAATTTCTCAGAGGAGTGTTGCACCTTAGGCCTCCCATCAGGGACCCAGTGCCTCTGTGGGATCTACTCTTTGTCCTGGAACAACTTACGCTCCCTCCCTTTGAGCCTGCCGCGACTGCGAGCTACGTTTTCTGTCGTGGAAGACGTTATTTTTGGTTGCCGTTACTTCAGCCAGAAGGATTTCTGAGCTTCATGCTCTCATGTGCAAAGAGCCCTATTTGGTTTCACGGGACAGAGTATCCCTGAGGGCCGACCCAAAGTTTTGCCTAAGGTGGTTTGGCACTCACTTTGAATCAGGATATCGACCTTCCGGTCTATTTCCCGAGTTACTCTAATAGAGGAGAGGCTTTGCTCCACACCCTGGATGTTCACCGCAGCCTGAGGTATTATCTTAACAGATCTAAACCCTTTCGGGGTTCTGACCAGCTTTTTGTCTCCTTCTCCCAGAGAATGAATGGCCAACCAGTATCCAAACAGACCTTGTCTCGCTGGCTTGTCCAGTGTATTTCGTACTGTTACAAGATTAAACAAGAGCCCCTCCCGGGTTCTATCCGGGGTCATTTTACCAGGGGTGTGGCCACTTCCTATGCAGCGCTCAGGAATGTCTTCACTTCAGCTATTTGCGCTGCAGCTACTTGGAGCTCTGTGCATACCTTTATCAGGCACTACAGTCTGGACATCGCTTCTCGGCGAAGAGCCGGTTCCGGCCTAGCGGTGCTGCAGGGTCTCCTGTCCTGAGTCAGGACTTGGAATGTTTTCTCTTGCCTCTCTGCCTCCTCCCGGATCTTCTGGTAGCGTCACTGCTTGGGAATCAGTCCTAATGGTGTAACCTGCTGCAAGAGCTGTGTCTCGAACTAAGATAGTACAGTTACGTGAGAACTTACCGTAACAGTAGATCTTCGAGAACAGCTCCTGCAGCAGGTACCTTCCCGCCCACCTTCCCCCTTAGTGGAGGTACGGCTCTGTTAAAAAAAAAAAAAAAAAAAAGAATAAGAAGATGACAGAGAAAAAGAAGAAAATGCTGTATCGGGATTTTCTCCCTTGTTGCCTTCTGACGGTGGATCCTCGGTCTCCCTTTTTGATGTCATCCTGCGGACGGGAGTCTCCGGCGGGAGAACTGGGGATTCTCGCGGGACCGCCCCCTTTTGTACCACGCCTGACGTCGGAGGTGGGACCAGCGTCGGGGGCGGTCCCCGCTGAAGATAGCTAGCTAGAATTTTTACGTGGGGTCCTGACGCCTGCCGGCTTCAGTCCTAATGGTGTAACCTGCTGCAAGAGCTGTTCTCGAAGATCTACTGTTACGGTAAGTTCTTACATAACTGTACTTTCCTCTCTGACCCACCCTTGGAAACCCTAAAGGTCTCTGTCTTGGCACTGCAGAAAGCTGCGTCGCCACTCATCCTCATCGTCCTCTTTGGAGGATAGGCTCCAGCGTAAGTTGTCGGCGCTATGAGGATTTAGTGTGGCAGCAGCTCTTATTGTCCGGGAATAAGCCGACTCTGCCTTCTCCGGCCATTAAGTGGCTGTCACCTGAGCGGCCGAAACAACCCCTTGTAGCAGTCGAGGAGCAGACTCCAGCACCGGTTCGGGTGAAGCTGGCTGCTCCACCCACTGGGGCCCTGCCCAAGGATTCTCGGTCGGGTCAGGGCTTGCCCCACAAGTAGTCTTGTCACCCTCACTCCCGATCCACCTCGTCAGGTGGAGGGTGGCTCAGGTGCCGGGAAGCTGTTTGCAGACTCCTAAGTCTAACGACTCCTCCCTGTTCTGCAGGCCGCTTGACCTGGAGTCTGCGGGGGGTCAGTCGGATGAGAGCCCATCCTCATTTTTAGGTTTGCTTCGGCTCATCTCTGAGTCCACCAGGATGCAGCTCGAACCAGTTTCGAAATGGACCAAGTATCTCCTCACAGAGATATTGGACCAAGAGGATTCCCATATGGAGGCCTTTCCTGTGGCCGAAACCATTGTTGGACCAGCCCGGAGTTGTGACAATGGCCAGCACCTTGTCCCGCACCTTCGGCCAGGATAGCCCGAAAGGTACGCAGTCCCTACCGGCTCACTGTCTGGTTTCTCAGAGCACTTCTCTGTGGAGGAGTTGGTGACAGACAGTGTTTTCTGGTGTTCCAGGAACACTCTGGACTTAGACAAACTGCCCAATAAGGAATCCAAGAAGCTCAATTACGTGGGGCAGAAGGTTTACGCTGCTTCCTCCCTAGGCCTTCGTCAGGCTAGCTCGGCATTTCTCACATGCCCTCATGGACTCCCTGGATGAGGTGATTCCTCATTTCCTGGCTGACCTACAGACGATGGTCAAGCAGGTGCAGGGTCAGGGAAGGGCAGTGGCAAAATGGCTCCAAACTTTGTTGGACATTGGTGATTCTTGAGCCCAATCAGTAGCGGCTGCAGTGACCATGCACCGCAGAGTTTGTCTGCGGATCTCCATCTTCACGGGAGACACCCAGCACAAGCTGGCAGATGTTCCCTTCCTGGGCACAGACTTGTTTGGGCCGGCGGTGGAAGGCCATCTCCAGAGGAATGGGAAGTCCAGTGCCACCTTGGACTCTGTCACATCTGCCCAGAAGGACAAAAGTCGCCAACAGCATAAGCCCTTTTGCCCTTCCTCCCCTGCGGCACATCCGGCCCAGCAGCACCAGGGCCAGCAGGCACACACTTGGCGCCCTAAGGCCTAGTCTGCCGCTTCCACCAGTAGGAAGCCTGGAGGCAAGGGTCCAGGAGGTCCCTCCACGGGCCCTTCTTCCAAGCCTGCCCAGTGACTGGTTGAGGGGTGTCTCCACCAGCTTCGTCACTCCTCCCTGGGATTCCCCCGGGGGGGGACTGCTCCGCCACTTCCTTTCCGCCTGGTCTGCTATCACCACAGACCGCTGGGAGCTAGAAGTGGTGGGCAGGGGTCTGCCTCTGGAATTCTAGCATTTCCCCTCCCTATCGAACCATCACCCCTACGGGGGGGCAATGGGGTCTGCAGCGCCTCCGTCGGCTTGTCGAGCCGACATTGCCTTGCTCCTCCAGAAGGAGGTGATCAGCGAGGTGGCAGATCCTCCTCCAGACCCAGGGTTTGCCAGGTACTTCCTGGTCCCAAAACGGATGGGGGACTGGTGCCCCATTCTCTACCTACATGACCTGAACAAGTTCCTAAGGCAGCGCACCTTCAGGATTTTCACTCTGGCTCAGATCATTCCATCCTTGGAACTAGGGAGTGTGGTTTTGCTCTCTGGACCTTCAGGACGTGTTCTTTCACGTCCCAATCTGTCCGTCTCATCAGCGATTCCTCCACTTTCGAGCAGAGGGATCTCTTTACGAGTTCTGGGCCATGCCCTTCAGCCTCTCTCCAGCTCCCAATGTCTTCACCAAATGCATGGCAGTGGTGACGGCATTCCTGCAGTGCCGAGGGTTCCGGGTGTACCCTTACCTGGACGACTGGCTGATTGCAGCCCCCTCCAGTTTGGAGGTGGAGCAGTCCAGGGATCTGGCCCTCCAGGTCTTCTCTGATTGGCCTCCTTATCAACGAGGCCAAGTTGGAACTCGTGCCATTGCAGGTGATTCAGTTCTTCAGGGCAGAGTTAGACTGTCTTCGAGCCAGAGCCCGGCTCCCGGCAGACAGGGCCAAGGTCCTTTCCTCCTTTGTCTGATCATTTCTGGTTGGGCAATTTGCCCTTCTCGGGACTTTCTGCATCTCCTGGGCCTCATGGCAGCCTTCACCAGCGTGGTCCATTGGGCGCACTGGCATGCATCCCCTAGAATGGGAGCTAGCCCGCCGATTGTCACAGCACTTTGGTCCTCTGGACTAGCCAGTGGTGGTGACCCAGGAGATGTGGGACATCCTACAGTGGTGGGTCGTTCCAGCTCATCTGCAGGAGGGTATTCTGTTTGTCTTCCCCTAGCCGACGGTCACTCTGACGACTGACACCTCTCTAGTCTGGGGTGCCCATCTGGGGGAGCTCAGAGCCCATGGCCTACAGCCTCTGGTCCCCTCAGGAGTCTTGATGCCACGTCAACCTGCTGGAGCTTCAAGTGGTCAGACTAGCCCTCACCACCTTCGCTTCATTTGTACGGGGTCAAGTGGTCCAGGTCCAGACGGACAACTCCACGACCATGTACTGCCTCAACCAATGGAGCGGGACGTACTCCTTTCCCCTGTGCAAGGAAGCTCTCTGCACTTGGTCTCTTGTGATCAGCCTGGAGGCAGACCTCCTAGCCATTCATGTGGCAGGAGCCTCCAGCAGTCTGGCTGACACCCTCAGCTGGATAGGCGCTGCATCTCATGAGTGGTCTCTCCTGCCGGAGGTAGTACAAGATCTGTTGTCCCACTGGGGCATCCCTCAGGTGGACCTGTTCGCCTCCGGGGAGAATGCGAAGCTGAGGCTGTTTCACGCCCGCCCCCCTCAGCAGGGCTTGCTGCAGGGGGATGCCTTCTCGAGGCCGTGGACCCTGGGCCTCTTCTACACCTTCCCTCCATTTCCCTTGATGGACAAGGTGCAGGTAATTCTGGTAGCCCCAGACTGGCCTCGCCAGTTCTGGTATCCAGATCTCCTCAGCCTCAGCTCCAGGATCCCGAGGCGGCTTCCAGCCCGCCCGGACCTGATCTCAGTAAACAAGGGGAAGGTACTCCATCCAGACCTTTAATCCCTGCACCTGACAGCCTGGTTCCTGAGCGGCTAGAGTTCCAGCCCTTGGGTCTTTCCGACGAGGTCCTCAACATCGTTGAGGCGTCCTGTTAGGAGTCGACCAGAAAATGCTATGCTTTCAAATAGAAGAGATTCTCCATTTGGTGACAGGACAAGGGGTTGGACCCTTCTTCCTGTTCCTTGGCTAGCATTCTGGACTGCCTGTGGTCCCTTTGTTTGCTAGGGCTTCGGTCAACCCTTAAGGTGCACCTGGCAGCCATCTCTGCTTAATGGGCACGGGCCGGAAAGCAGTCGGCGCAGGAGAAAGTGGTCGGGCGCTTTTTCTAAGGCCTTGATCACATATCCCCTCCGGTTCGAGAACGTCCACCTCTGTGGGATCTATTGCTGGTAGTGGCTAAGCTCATGGGCAAGCCATTCGAACCGATGCATAGGTGTGACATCTCTCACCTGTTGTGGAAGACCGCCTTCTTGGTGGCTGTTACATCAGCCAGAAGGATGTGAGAGCTCCAGGCGCTTTCCATAATGTCTCCTTATCTGGTCTTCCATAGGGACAAAGTTGTCCTGCGCCCCCACCTGAAATTCCTTCTGAAGGTGGTGTCGGAGTTTCAACTTAACCAGGTGTTGACTCTGCTGGTGTTCTACCCCAGTCACACCTCGGAGGCCAAATATAGGTTCCATACTTTGGACCCTAGAAGAGCGCTCTCTTGTTATAAGGAGCGGATGGCTGAAGTTTTGGGAGAGGTTCACCAGCTGTTTGTTACCTATGCTGAAGCCGCACCTGGCAGACCTGCAGCCAAGCAGATGATAGGCAGGTGGGTCACCTCCTGTATAGATCTCTCCTATTGGTTGGTGGGCATGGAGCCTCCCAAAGGGATAAGAGCTCATTCTACCTGCCATACCGCTTCTTCATTGGCTGCTTCTACCGACGTCCCTGTCCAGGAAATCTGCAGGGCTGCTACTTGGAAGTCAGTACACACCTTTAGTTCCCATTACCACATTGACCTAGAGTCACGCCGGGATGCTAGTTTTGGGACCTCGGTTCTCCAGTCCTTATTTCCTAAGTAGGGGGTGCACACTTTGCCTCCTTCCTCCCGGAGAACTGCTAGGAGTCTGCCAATAAGTGTGGATTGAACAACATATCCACGTCCCTAGAAATACAGGTTACTTACGTAACAGCAGTTCTAGGAATGGTAAATGTTCATCCACACGACCCACCCGACCTCCCTGGCTTCGACGTGCAACCTGGCTTCCAGCGGGCTACATCTGGCTTGGGGCGGATCCAAGGGTTTTACCACCCGGGTGGGTGGGAGGAGCCAGCTTGAAGACCTTCCGGCAACATTTAAAGTGGCAAGGAACCTGCCAAGAAATGTGGATGAACAACATATACCACTCCTGTAACTCCTGTTACAGGTGAGTAACCTGTATTTACGTCGTCGTGAATGCTTTGGCCAGGGCAGCTGCCATGGGCATCTGCATGCACAGATGCTCTTGGTTGAGGGTGTCCGGCTTTGCACAGGATGTCCAACTCTTCAGCCTGAATACCCCCTTCAGGGGCTACAAATTGTTTGGCGCAAGACCTTCTGTCTCATTTGCAGGCATCAGGCTGCACCCTGCGGTCAGTCCAGAAATGGTCAGTAGGTGCCATTTCGTAGGTCTGACCAATCAAAATCTTCATATATCCAGGCGGACACCATTGAGCAAGCTCATTTGCAAGGTGGACCTGCGTCGCACAAGTCATAAACAATTATACATATTCATACAGATATACAGGCATTGTAATAGTATGGGAAACAAAAAAAATAACTACAGTGAAAAACAGTAGGGTCAGGGAAATGAGAGACATTATATACAATAAACGCACAGAAGTGCAGGCAGTACTGGAGTACATATTGGTAGACCAGAAGAAAGTAAGGTGATAGGGGCAGAAGAGACTGATATGGTGTGTGCCTGACGGTATAACCGTTTTTTTATACTTGACACGTGGTGGAATAGGTAAGAGAATCAAAAGCTACAGAGTTTCAAGAAATAAGATACTGAGGGTGGCTGTAAATCTTGGAGTCTTCCCATGGAGATCGGGGGTGCAGTTTTGCAGAGTGGGTAGTGGTGAGAGGAGGAGGTGAGGAATGTGGTAGATGGAGTGAGAATCCAGATTGGTTGTACACGGCAGGTGCTAGTGCTGTGGTGGGTATACGGCTTTACCGTGATTCAAGGTGGCTTGAGTTCGGGCTTGTGGTGTCGAGCTTCAGCTTGTGGGGCGCCGCTGCTTGGTGACTGAAGAGCGATGATAGGGCAGAGAGTTCTTGGAGGGTGGTGAAGTCTTAGTATGGTATAGTGGGGAGGGGGCAGTGGCAAGAGGAGGAAAAAAGGGGATGGGGTGGGTGGAGTGAGGAGCTAGTTTAGCTGTCAACAGCAAAAAGTGCTCATGCTACAAAGGGTTTACGGCTTCACCAAGATTTAAGGTGACTTGAGTCCGGACTTGCGGTTTCAAGCACCGGCTTCTTGAGTGCCGCTGCCCGGGGACCGGTGAAAGAGCAGTGGTCGGGCAGAGAATTCTTGGAGGGTCAGAAAGACTTGGATCAAGGTTGGTGGAAGCAGTGGCATATCTCTCTGATTGCTTTTGCGTACAAATTCTTGAATACTGCGACATTTGCTGGAGTACTTAGTTTTACTGACTTTTATATTTCATTCCAAAGAGTTAGCAGCGAGAAGCTTATGGCCGCTCTTCCAAGGTGTGTGCAGGCCCTGGGAATCTTAAGACAGATTAGTGAGCAGCTTCTTAGGGTGTAGTTTCGAAGCTTGCTTAGAGGCAGTAGCTTGGATATATAATGTAGTAGTTTGCGAGTAATAGCTTTCAATGTTCATGTTGCAGTGTTTTTGCTACGTCTGTATTGCAGGGAAGACCACTCCACAGCAGGTGTATAAGGAGCAATGGTGGGTAGACAATGGAAGGCCGGTGATGAAGTGCAGTGCTCTGTGGTATAAGAAGTCTAGCTTGTGTAGGTAAGAGGCATTACAGTGACTGTAGATGAAGTCAGCATAATCTAGTAAGGAGATGAACGTTGTCTGAACAAGCTACTTTTTTTGTTTCAGGAGTCAGGAGACTGTTTATTTAGTAAAAAAAAGACCTAGCCTCTCTTTTGTTATCATGTCATGCAGGTGTTCCCCAAAGGAGAGTTTGTGATCAAGCCAAACTCGCAAGTATTTAAATTTGGGGACAAACCCCAGATTTTCCCCCAGTAGGGTGGTGATTGGGGGGGTATAGCGCCGCTAGTCAGGGTAGACTGTAGGTTACGTGGGGAAAGGATCATTGCCTTGGTTTTTTAGCGTTCAGGAGTAGCTTCTTAAGTGGCTGATGCTGAAGGATGTCGAAGTAGTGTAAATCTGCACAAGCAGCTTCAGGTGTTGATTGGCTTAGGTAAAGTACTGTGTCGTCTGCGAACAGGTGGATACTGGCTTTTTTTATGCCACAATGTGTGCTGTTGTATATGGAGAGGAGTATTGGGCCCAAAATGGAACCTTGAGGGACACCTCTAATAATGGTTTAAAAGGTGATGGTTCCCCTTCTGCCTTCACCTGCTGTTGCCTGCTCGTCTGGAGTCCTGGAACCATCTGTAGGAGGTGGAATCTAGGCCTAAGGCTTGCAGAGAGGAAAGAAGCAAGGAGTGATCGACAGTGTCAAAGGCCTTGCTTAGGTCAAGGAAGACAGCGCAGGCAAATTTTTTGCTTTCCAGGTAGGTTTGCCAATCGTTTACCTTGGACAGAACCGTAACTGTACTGCGATTCGTTTGGAAGCCTGATTGTAAAGTGTTTAGAAAGTTTTGTATTTTGCAGGAAGACTCGTAGCTGGGCGTTCTCTAGTTTCTCTAGCAGTTTAGATAATATGGGAAGAAGTGAGATTGTCCTATAATTGTTTAGGTCACTGGGATCCCCTGATTTAAAGAGTGAAACAATGTATGCAGTTTTTCAAACAGTAGGGAGAGTTCCCTGAGAAAGTGACAAGTTGAACAAATGGGTGATGGGCACAGCCAGCACATGCTAGGCCACCTTTATGAAGTAGAGGTCTAGCAAGTCCACCCCTGCACTTTTCTTGGTGTCCAAGTGGAGTAGCTCTTCGACTTTGAGTAACAGGAGAGAATGAGAAGGTAGCATTTGTTAGGTTAGGCTCTGGGGAAAGTGTATCCATTTGAGAGTGCAGGTTGCAGGCAGGAGAGTTATTGAAGGCTAGTCCAGCTGAGGCGAAGTGATTATTGAATGCTTGTAGGAGTTCCTTTTTATCATTGAGAAGGACATTGTTACAGGAGATTTTCGAGGAAAGGGTGCTTCCTGGCATGTGGCCAGAGAGGTCTTTTTATTGTGGACCAGAATTTGGTTGGGCAAGTTGAGGCAGCATCTAGTTCTGTGCGGTAGAATTTAGGCTTAGTCTGTCTGATTAACCTTGTGCAGGAGTTCCTGGCAGATTTGAAGAGACGCGTCTTTGGGAAGTTGCCTTGCGAGCATTTTTGCAAAGCTTATCCCTTTTTAATAGTGCGGCTTTTAGGTCTGAGTTAAACCAGCAATGGGTTCTAGGTTTTACTTGAGAATTGACCAGTGGTGCGTGGGTATTGAGGGCATGTGATAGTATTTCTTGGAATATGGCGTATGCGTTATTCACTAATTTGGCAAGGTAAAAGCTCTGCCTAAGTGGGGAGCCCTTGAAAACATTGATATAGGCATGTGGGTTGAAGTTTCTTTTTGATCTCTTCATAGAGAATTTTGAGTTAGTTTTGGGTATTTGATTTGTTCTCACCAGCAATAAGGCAATGGTCACTGTTGGCATGAAAGGTACCAGCATGTGAGAAGAGGTGTGGTTTGTTTACCAGTAGGACATCTAGGAGGGTGCTGTTTGCTGGGTTCTTCTTGTTAATGTGCGTTGGTTCACTGATAAGTTGTAAGAATCCATGAGTCGCGTAAGGTTTTGAGGGGTATTGAGGCACTGGACAGCCAGTCATAGTTGAGGTCTCCCAGTATTATAGTTTCTAGGTTGCTAGAGTCCAGCATAGAAGATGAGTAGAACAGGAGCTAAGATCCAGCAGAGGGTGGTCTGTAGCAGCCAATGATTCAAATGGCAGATGTAGGAGTGAATTCAATTTTTAGGGTTAGGCATTCATATGCATTTGCATGCGAGGAGGAATCAATTATAGACTGAATTTATCCTTGATATACATAGATACATACATACATAGATACATAGACAGTGTCTGCAGATAAGGGCCTATGGCCCATCCAGTCTGCCCATTTACTAACATACTAACATACTAAAATGCCAGCAGAATAGGCCTAACGGTCTTTCGTGTCTGCTCGTTTGGTCAGTCCCCAACCTGGGTGCTGACCTTGCTGTCCCCCTCGCCTTCTCTGGCTTCTCCCTTCCCAGTTCCGGATATTCTTGTTGCATTGGATTTTGCTTCCAGAACCCTTCCTGTACCTGTCCACCCCTCTTGAACCTCCACTGTCTCTGCCTCCACCAGCCCCCTAGGCAGTGCATTCCATGGCTCCACCACCCTCTCAGTGAAGTAGCACCTCCTCCTTTCTCCCTGAATCTTCCCCCTCCAGCTTCCACCCATGCCCTCTAGTGGCCCCTTCCTCCTTCCTTTGAAGCACCCTGACTGTTCCTCCCCTATTTACCCTCTTCATGTACCTAAAGACCTCTATCATGTCCCCCCGGTCCCTTCTCTCTTCCAATGTGTACATATTTAGCTCTTTGAGCCTCTCCTCATAGGTCCTGTCCCCCAAGCCCCAAATCATTTTGGTTGCCCTCCTCTGGACCCTCTCCAGGAGGTTAATGTCCCGCTCTAAGTGTGGCCTCCAAAACTGCACGCAGTACTCAAGGTGCGGCCCCACCAAGCAGTTATACAGAGGGAGTATCACTTACCTCCTTCTGGAGGTGATCCCCCTAGCGATGCATCCCAGCATCCTGTTGGCCTTGGCCGCTGCCCTCCTACAGGTCTCAGAGTTGTTCATCTTGACATCCACCACCCCCAGGTCCCTCTCAGCCATCGAGACTTGTAGCATTCCCCGGTGTACACTTGGCCTGGGTTTCTGGCCCCCAGGTGGAGTACCTTGCATTTCCCTGCATTGAACCTCAGCTTCCACTTTCTAGACCATCTTTCCAGAGCCTCCAGGTCCCCCTGTAGGGCCACCCTCCCCTCCTCCCCATCCACCACCTCCCCCAGTTTGAGTCATCTGCAAAGAGACTCATCTCACTCCTGATTCCTGTCCTTATGTCAGATACATAGGCGTTGAACAGAAGGGGCCCAAGGACTGATCCCTGTGGGACCCCACTAATGACCCTCCTTGGGGATGAGACTATCCCACCAACTACGACCCTCTGGGTCCGGTCCTGGAGCCAAATGCCTATCCATCTGATCATCTGGTTCCCCACCCCCATTTCTCCCAGCTTATCCAACAGGCCCACGTGAGGAACAGAGTCAAATGCCTTGCTGAAGTCTAGAAAGAGGACATCCACTGGTCTACCCAGGTCCAAGGCACTTGTCACCCAGTCATAGAACTCCACCAGGTTTGTCTGACACGATTTCCAGGATGAATCCATGCTGTCTATCGTCCAGGAATCCTGAGTTATCCAGGTCCCCCCCTAGCCTCTCCTTGACAATGCCCTCCATCACCTTGCCCACCACCGAGGTCAGGCTGACAGGCCTGTAGTTCCCTGCCACCTCCCTTGATCCCCCCTTGTGGATAGGTACTATATGCGCCACCTTCCAGTCTTGGGGCACCCACCCTGTCCTCAGAGAGATGGTGAAAAGCTCTGCCAGGGGTTTTGCCAGGACATCTGCAAGTTCCTTCAGCACTCTGGGATGTAATTTATCCGGCCCCGGTGCTTTCTCCGTCTTAAGAGAGCTGAGGGCTTCCCTCACTCTCTCTGCTGTAATTTCCACTTCCGGTACCCCTTCTCCCTGCTTAGCCTTCCCCCCACCTGCCAGTGATGCCTCCCCCCTCCCCAGACCTGCCGATCGGTAAGGGTCCCCCCCTCCTCAGTATCTCTGTCTCCTCCCATGTATGATGCAGCACCCCCATTTTCCCTGGTGAAAACTGAGGTGAAGTACTCATTTAGTACCTCAGCCTGCTCCCCCGGGTCTTGTGCCCATCTCTCCCCTGATTTAATCCTGCTAATCTGCCCCTTCACCCTTCGTTTTTCCCCAATGTATCTAAAGAACCCCTTGTTCCCTCTCCTAATTTCCCTGGCCAGGTTCTGCTCCTTCCTTGCCTTAGCCCCCCTCACCACTCTAGTGGCCCTTCCAGCCATCAGCTCGTACTCCCCTCGATCCCTTTCACTCCTTGAGCACTCGAATTGCTTATAGGCTGCTTTCTTTCCACGCACCACCTCCTGGACCTCCCTGGTCCACCAACAGGGTTTTTGGGCCCTACCGCATTTTCGTCTTACTCTTGCACAGGTGCTGGTAGCATCCTGCACCCTCTCCTGATGATTTCCCACCTACTATCAGCGTCCATGTCTGACCCAATCCCATCCAAATGCTCCTTAAGGATCCTTCCCATTTCCTTAAAATCCGCCCCCCTGAAGTCGGTTACTTCCGTCTTTGTGCAGCCTTCTACCCCTCCTAGGTCCAGGCAGAACCAGACCGTGGCATGGTCACTCCCCACCAGTGGGTCCCTTACCTCCAGGCCCCCAACCTGGTCACTGTCTGCCAGGACCACATCCAGTACCCATGCCTCCCTGGTCGGTTCCCTCACCTGCTGAGTTAGGAACGCGTCTTGAAAGACATCCAACAACCTCTGTTCCCTGGTCACAGAGGATGTCATAGTCTCCCAGTCTGTTCCTGGCATGTTTAAGTCCCCCAACACCACCACCGTTCCTCTGCCCAGTCTGCAGTGTCTCCTAACATCTGCCACCAGACTGTCCTCCAGCTCCTCTGCCAGGGCAGGGGGTCTATACACCACTCCTATTTTTACTCTCTTGCCCCCCTTGTTATCAAGGTGACCCAAATTGCCTCCACGGTTCCCTCCGCCTCCTCTACTCCCCCTATGCCAATGCAGTTTTTGACTATCATTGCTACCCCTCCTCCCCTTTGAGCTTGTAAGTTCAGTTGATGTTTTCCAAGAAGTCTGTTGCCCCTTACCCCCGACCTCCAGAATTCCTTTGTCTATCCCATGCATTCTTAAATCCCGTGATTGTTTCAGCCCCCACCACTTCCTGTGGCAGGGTGTTCCACTTGTCCACCACCCGTTCTGTGAAGAAATTCTTCCTCACGTTTCCTCTGAATCATCGTCCCTCCAACTTCATCCCATGCCCTCTAGTCCTGGAACATCTTTTTCACTTAAAAATAGTGTATTCCTGCACCCTGTTCCTCCCTGTAAGATACTTGTATGTCTCTATCATATCCCCTCTCTCCCTCCTCTCCTCCAGGGAGTACATGTTCAGTTCCTTCAACCTGTCCTCATAGGACTTTTGATGCAATCCATGCACCATCTTTGTTGCCCTCCTCTGAACCTTCTATACCCTGTCTATGTCCTTACTGAGGTAAGGTCTCCAGATCTGTACAGTGTACTCCTGGTAGGGCCTTACTAGTGTCTTGTATAGTGGAATTATGACCTCCCTTTTCCTCCTGGTGATGCCCCTGCCTATGCATCCCAGCATCCTATTGGCTTTACCTGCTGCCTTGTTGCACCGTTTCCCAGCCTTGAGGTCATCAGAGATGGTAACCCCAAGATCCGTTTCCTGCTTGGTGCATGCTATATCCTTGCCCCAACTGATATATTGTGCCAGGGTTTTTGTGCCCCATATGCACTGTCTTGCACTTCCTTGCATTGAATTTCAACTGCCAAACCCCTGACCATTCTTCAAGTTTCTGCAGGTTCCTTCTCATTCTGTCTACACCCTCTGGTGTGTCTACTGTGTTACAGAGCTTTGTGTCATCAGCAAACAGTGAAATTCTGCCTTCTAGGTCCTGCACAGTGTCACTGATGAAGATATTGAATACATCGCAACTGCACCACCCCTGGTTTGTCTGTCGGCTCTGAATAGTAGGTAATTAGGTATTCTGATTTCTTTATCAAGGGTGGCTGGCCATAGCCAGGTCTCTGTGATAACAAACATGTCTGGGTCAGTATGGGAGAACCATGCCTGGATGGAGACGAATTTTTTTATAAGGCTACATGCATGAAGCTAATTCCTTTTATCTTAAGAAGCTCTGATGGTGAGATGATGTCAAGCATGGGTCCAGGATTGAGTTCGACGTTGGCAGAGCATAGTAATAAGATTAGAAATTTTTTCAAGGCAACAAGGGAAGTTTTGAGGACTTTTGACCTTTTGATAATAGATGTAGTATCCGAATAAGTTTGAGTGTGCATATTATTAGGCTTATTATGACCTACCATTACATGGCTTAGGACACTTGCCGTGAAGTACCAAGGTGAGATGTCATTGTAGGAGAGTAGTTGGTACCTTTCCAATAATATTTGACTGCTTGAAGCACATTGGATATGCCACCCAAGTTGGTGAGGATGTAGTGGTGCAGAGGTGTTGCAAGAGCTAAGTATGCACCTAATATGTGCACATTGAATGGATTCAGGACGGATTTCAGTGCTAAGGTAGGTCCAGTCTAGGGGGTTCCCTACCATGGGCAACAGACATAGAATACTGAAGAACTGAAGGCAAAGTGCCATGGTGGCTATTGTTGGTATTCAGGTAATGATCCTTAGGAAGGAGGAGGGCTCCTTGGGGTTGCTGTAGATGACTGAGTTAAGGGACTAGCCGGCGTCTTGGCAGGGCTCACTAGGGAGTAGATCCGTAGAATTAGTTAAAAAAGAAAGGGGAAGGATTGACAGTAAGGGACCAATGGCAGTGATGGGCGGAGCTAGACAGCCTATATAGAAATGTGCTGGGAGGGGGGATGGGCGGGTGGAGTAAAGTTTGCTGCTTTCCCGTAGCTCTCAGCAGTCTGTGTCCAGCCCTGTGGTCTCTGGCGTCTGCTTCTGCAGTTCTGACTGCCCAGTGGCCGCGGTTCAAGCGGCGAAGTGCTGGGAGCATTAGGAGGGTCTCGGCTGAAGAGGGAAGGAGAGAGGAGTCCAGTTAGTACTGGAGGGGGACAAAAGGGTCTCACAAGCCAGTGAGTAAAATTTGCACTTCAAAAGGGGCGATTTCCTTGGCACCTGGGAGTCTGGCTGCAGTTACTAAGTCAAAGAAGGGCTGTAATCATGCTTACAATTTAGGTAGCTTTAACAAAAAAAAAAAATACTGGATATGAAAAGGCCAACTCTCTCTTATAGGTTATAGTCCAAATAAAAAAGACTTGTGAAAATAGTGTCCAAATAATTTATTCATATGTCTTCCAGGCTTAAAATGTGACGTTTCGGGATATACCCTTCATCAGGCCACTGGTCAAATTTCTAAAAAATAATAAACATACATAAAAAACTATATATTGAATTTTTCATAATTTCATATTACCATATAAATAAACCAAATATGATCAAACAAAAGATGTCCTTACATTTCAAAGTTTACAGTCAAATATCTAATCTTCTTGTTCACAAACATAAGGTTCTGTTTGACTCCCCCTTACAGCCACTGTTAAACATCAAACAGAAAGAATTACCAAATGCAATGATTCTTCTTGAATGTTGATTCTTTTGCTTTAATATTCCATGATATCCACTATTCTCCAAAAGAACTTCTTTTTTAAGGAATATATATATATTTATACTTTGCCATACCCATCTAATCAACTATCACGTAAATTATTTTAAATCCTCATATGTCTCATAACAATTATTTATTTCTAAATAAGAGAATAAGAAACCTAATTAGATGACAAATGCTGAATAAACTTTAAAACTTTATCATTAGGACTTTAAATTTTTTTACTTGTAGCTCCTTAATTCCGTGACGAACACTTGTAATCATTAATCAATTCCTATTTTGTTAAAAGTGCAATGCTAACACAAAAAAGCGCTAATCTGCATTCATGAAATTTTTTTCTTGTCTTCTACACTCTTTAAATCATCACCGGATTCAAGTATTGTTGCTTTTTAACAAAAAGAGGACAAAGAACAGCATACTGTCAAAATGCTTAATTGAAACCACTCCACACCTGTTTCAAAATCCCTGAACTTCTACAGTTTCAAAACATATCTTTCAATGATTTTGAATTACTTATTAGACAGTTCGGCTAACCAGTCTAGTGTCTGTTCTATGGGAGTAAGAATGTGGGGAAAGTAATGGTGCACTTTTTTTTTGATTGCATAGCGTTGGCTATTTACTGGATTCAGGCTCACCCCTTTGTTGGAGGAAAAATATCTTAATGTGTTTGAGGACCTGGGGCTGTACTGGATGAGTCTTTCTTTCTGTAGCTTTAACAAAGTAAAAACAGCTTTTCTATGCAGGTTTAGGCAGTAATAAACATTGTAAATATTAGCTTTTAGTCTGTTTTGTAAGTAAGAGTGCCTTTTCGCTCCACTAGATAGGAACGAATGGAGGAGTAAAAGGGACCAATCGGAGCAAGCCTGGAGAAAGGTGCTTGCACTCCGATTGGTTTGCGACTTTCCCGTACCTCTCAGCGGTCTGTGTCTGGCCCTGTGGTCTCTGGCGTCGGCTTCTGCAGCTCCGACTGGCCGGTGGCTGTAGTTCGAGTGGCGAAGAGCTGGGAGCCCTAGGAGGGTCTCGGCTGTCAATGGTCTGTCTGGCCCTGTGGTCTCTGGCATCTGCTTCTGCAGCGCGACCGCCCGGTGGCCGTGTTTCAAGCGGCGAAGAGCTGGGAGCCCTAACCATAGACTTAAACCCTTAGGCAAGCCCCAAGCTCAACACCCAACTGCTGTGGCTTTGCCCACCCCTCCTCCCCTATGGCCAAAGCCCCCCTCCGAGGAGGAACTGCAGCCCTGGCTGCCCCCTCTGCCTCCACTTTACTCCTTGCCTAGCCCTTTCTGTCCAGCGGGGCAGGTGGTAGTGGTAGGGGGCTGCTTCTCCCTTCATCTGGACAGGTGGCAGGACATTTACCCTTCTGGCCTTGCCAGGTCTGGTTCCCCTTAATGCAACAGCTTGCAGTGGAACCTCCTGTGCCCCTTCCTCTGTGTACCAGTGTGCTCTCCCAGAACCAGGGTACCCTGGTCTATTGGGACCTCAGTTAATGTGGCAGTCGGGAAGCCTTCCAGTAGAGCCTCCTATTCAAGTGGAAATGTTTAGCGCTATGGGCAACTGCTCATCAGTTGAACCCCTTCAGTTGTCTGGTGAACCAGATTCTGGAGTACTTGCTGTCCCATTCAGACTGTGATCTGAAGTACTCCTCCCTTAAGGTGCACATCTGCCATCTCTGCCTTCCATGTGCCTATTGAGGGATGTATGGTGGCACAAGTGGACGTGTTCTGTACTTGAGAGGCATTTCCACCTGAAGCCTCCTATCCACAATCCAGTCTCACCCAGGGACTTTGTTGGAAAAACTTGCTTTGACTCCTTTTTGAGCCAGCTGTGACATGCAAGCTATGCTTTTCTGTCATGGGAAAGGTTATTTTTAGTTGCTGTTACTTCTGCTCCGAAGAATTAAATGGCTTCAGGCGCTCATGTATGAGCAGCCTTATTTGATTTCTCAAAGATGGGATGTCTTTATGTATTAACCCTAAGTTTCTTCCTATAGTGGTGTTGGGAGTTTACTTCAATCCATCCATCCAGCTGCCTGTTTACCCAGGGCATGCCAGTCCAGGGGAAGTATTACTCCATACTTTAGATAAGCATAGAATTCTATGGGAAAGGGGGTGTACCAATTTCTAAACTGTGCTTGTCCAAATGGTTGGCCAGCTCTATGACTTATTGCTACAGAAAGTATGGCAGGGATCTTCCTGGTGTTCGTGGTCATTCCACCAGAGGCATGTGGCCACATCTGTTGCCTGAATGCGTCAGCTGCTGAGATCTGTGCTGCTGTTACTTGGAATACAGTCCACAACTTTACCAAGCACTGCAGTCTGGACATTGCTTCTAGGTGTAGGGCCAGCTCTGGCCTAGCTGCCCTTCAGGGCCTGCTGTCCTATGCTTGAGGTCTCCACCCAGACTGTGACATCTGCTGACTGAACTGCTTGAGACTAGTTCTAAGAGTGTGACCTGATGCAAGAGATGCCTCTGAAACCAGCTAATAGTTATGTAATACTGTAACAGTAGCTGTGTGAGGGGAGCTCTTGTAAGCTATGCTGTCCCCTGGGCTTGGGAGGCCCTTCTGTGTCAGTTTATCCTTTTCTTTGGTGAGCACCTTTGGTCCTTCCTCAGTTCCCTTGTCTGGTGCTCGGTAGCTTATGATCTTTGGCTGGAGAACTGAATAGAGCGGGTGGGCCACCCACTTATATCTGATTGTGCCAACATTGGCGTATGACGTCAGAGTGGGCTGCCCCCTTGAAGATTGCTAGTTAGAGAAGTGTGACCTACTGACTCCTTACTAGACCCATCTCCCCCTGTGCTCCTCTGAGGTAGGCCTTGCAGCTGTTCCAAAGGTGAGGCTGAAATGTTCTGGTGACAGGGCCTTCTGTCAGTTCTGCCCTTTGGAACAGGCTTCCCAGAGCTTTGAGAGAGGCCCCCTCAGAGGCTTTTAAAAGGGACTTGAACACACTCAACTCTCCTGCCTCAAGGCCACGCTCGTGGAATAATTGTATATCAAGCTTCCACATCGCGGGTAACGAGGCAACCTTCAAGTAGTGTCATTGCTTCAGATATGCAGCATAGCTCATGAATCCTGTAAGGGAGCCAGTAAATTTGGAACCAGAGGATGAATGTTGTCATATACCATTTTTGAATGAACCTGTATGGGTTACTTAAAACAAATGCTCCACTAATCTTATCTAGGCTCTTTCAGCACTCTATGACATAGAGTGCTGAGCTACTTCAACAAAACTATTTCTAGAAACCAAAAAATACGGCTGAACATTCAATAACATGGTCCAAAAAATTGTCAACTTAACACGTATGAAGGTAGACATCAACAGTAAACGAGCAGTCTTTAAAAGAATATTAGAGTAATCTTGAAAGTGTCTCAAACTGTAGGTGTGGTGGGATTACATGATGGGATTCACCCCAGAATCCTGAAAGAACTAAGGGAGGACCTAGTGACACCACTGACCACACTTTTTAACAAATCATGGGAGGATGGGGTGGTACCTGAGGACTGGAGGAGGGCAGATGTGATTCTCCTTCACAAAAGTGGGAGCAAGGCAGAAGGAAACTACAGACCTGTAAGTTTGACCTCAGTGGTAGGAAAAATGATGGAATCACTTCTGAAAGAAAGAATTGTTGAGTACCTAGAGGCCAGTGGGGCACAGGACCCAAAGCAGCATGGATTCACAGCAGGAAGGTCATGTCGGACGAATCTGAGATTTATTTGACTGGATGATCAAAGTAATAGACCAGGGAGGGGCTGTGGGTATGGCCTACCTAGACTTTTGCAAGGCATTTGACAGTCCCGCACAAAAGATTAATAATCCAAGTTAGCCAGCCTGGGAGTGGGTCCCAGGGTGGTAGCCTGGGTAGCAAACTGGCTGCACAACAGGACACAGAAGGTAATGGTGAATGTAACACATTCCGAAGAAAGGGGGGTCACTAGTGGAGTACCTCAGGGCTCAGTACTGGGTCCAGTCTTCTTTAACATCTTTATAGGTGACATTGCAGAGGGTCTGGAGGGAAAGGTATGCCTATTTGCAGATGACACAAAGATCTGTAACAGAGTTGATGCACAAGGGGGAGTAGAAAGGATGAGAAGGGACTTGGCAAGGTTGGAGGAATGGTCAGACATATGGCAACTTAGATTCAATGCAAGTTAACTGCTGCTGGGAAGCAAGGGGGGGTTTTCATCCGAGGGTCCTCCCTCCTGACTCAGACTCCGGCTTGAGGGATTTTCCTGAGGTTGAGGCGCTGGCTCACTTGTGTCGGGGGAGGTGGACCTCCCCTGACCACAGAATCGGGCACAGAGCCTGAAAACAAGCAGTTCTACAGGAGCTTCGCATCGGACTGGGGCTGCATTTTTTTAACTGAAATGGGACTTTTGGCTCTTTGGTACACTGGGGACAGTTACAGCATGGAGACGCAGCAGAAGAGCTTTTGGGAACCAAAGAACTTTGAATTTCTGCACCCGCGCCTGATTGGCTCCCAGCTCACTGTGACGATCACCCCGAAAGTTTAAATTCCTAGCCACTGAGCCTTGTGGTTCACAAATTAACTGCTGCTGGGAAGTGAGGGTGGGGTTTTGGCCCACCTCGTTCCCTCCTCCCATTAAATGCTCACTAGCTTCTCCCGCTCAACCTGGTAGTCTCCTCCCATGTTGGCGCAACATCAAGTCAACTGCTTAGGTCTCCTCCCACGTTGGTGCAACACCCAGACAGCTGGTACTACAGTAACTCCCTCACTGACAAATATGCTGTGGCCCTTACCCTGTCATCACGAAGTCTGACAGTAGCAAATCTCTGAGCATTCCTATGTCAGCCTTACTTGATTCATATTGTTTCTAAGTGCAGAGAAGGATTTTAAATTTTGTGTACCAGAAATAGCTAGCCATCCTGATGTTATAATACTTAGACACTTAGATTCAACTGTAAAATACAGTGCATGACTTGGCATGAATTAGGATCGGCTAGACAGCTAGCTATCCTGCTATACTAATAATTTAGTATTAATTGTAGGTGAGACAGTTAAATTCATTGCATGCTTGACAATTTTCTTGAATTAGGTAAAGTTTCTTATACTGAGGTACCATTACTTAGAAGTAAGTAATTTGCACGGTCAGGAGTGGCAGTCCCTAAAGCAACAAATAGCCTACCTCTTGTATCACTGGGTACTGGGTCTACCCTGGTAGTGGCATCTGCAATTGTATACGGGAACCCACCTGCCTAATTTCCTTAGGGGAAGCCTGCACCTGCACCGTATCCCAGAAGTGATCTGCCCAAAGGGAGTTTCACTGCAACACCCCTGAGACTTGTGGATCTCACAGGACAAACCCCGTCTCGGCTGCCCATAGGACTAATCCCGACTCAGCTGCCCCCCACCCCCACGGCGGCTTGATAGGATGCCTCCACAGAGAGGCCGTCTTGTGCTTCACGTCCTGGCTGGGGCTCCTGTCCAAATTATAGGTCCACTGAACGCTAGTCCCTCCCTGAAGTCATCCTCCTCCTGGCTATCGGCCAAAGGCTTGAGGCTTGTGCACTTATACATATGCAGTCTTTTACCAAACCTTACTGAGCTAACAGCTTGGGTGGCTCTTTATAACCCAGACATTATGGGGATCACGGAGACCTGGTTTAAGCCACACATACCTGACTCAGCTTGCGCCCTTCTTGGCTACAACCTCATTAGGTTGGACAGGGCCCAGAATGGGGGGGGCGGAGTACTTGTATACTACAAGACACACTTAAACATCTCAGTCATAGGATACACGCCATCTACATCGCATCTGAGTTTCTGAACGTCGTCCTCCTGTTAGGAAACACCAAAAAGGTGCACGTGATCTGTGCCTACAACCTCTCTAAGGGTGGTGTGTCTGGGCTTTCCTACCTCCTATACAGTCTTGGCACAAAGGTTGGCTCGAACGAGTTACTAGTCCTAGGGGACTTCAATCTTAACTGGGCAGGTCGTAGCGTTCAGCAATATGAACCACTGTTGGCTGGACTGGCACTTGGCCAGTTCATCTCTGAACCCACAAGGCCCTCTCCTAGAGGTGACAAGGGTTCCGTCATCGACTGGATACTAAGCAACAGAACAGAGAAAATTATCTCCTGTGGCATTCTACCTGATGCTGTATTGGATCACTCTCCCACCTACTGCGTATGGGGCAACGCCCCTCCCAAAATCCCCCACAAGGTGATACAAATGAGGGATTACTCCAAACTCAATGTTGGAGACTTCCTTGCTGACCTGCGTCATGCTGACTGGTCTCAGGTCATGGCCACTACTGACCCCTCAAAGGTCCTTGACAAATTCCTAAAAGCTGACACCCCACTTCAAAACAAGCATGCCCCCCTCACAAGAAGGAGAGTGAGGGGCACTGCAACTAAATGGCTCCATGAAGGCCTGTATTCTCACATGAGACAAAGGGATAAATGCTGGGCGAGGTATAAGTGCTCATTGTCCAGCACAGACCTCCAGGATTACAGGCAGCTGAGGAACTCATGCATGAGAGCCATTCGCTCTGCAGAAAGTGAGTTTTGTCAGTCCATCCTGCTCTCCACAGCCAATAATCCGAGGACTTTCTGGCAGAGCATTAAGAATGTGGTTGGTGGGGCTACTAGAGCTCAGGTCACTGACATGCTCATTGACGGGGTAAACTGCAACAACCCCCTCACTACTGCCAATGCCTTCAACTCGCAGTTCACTTACTTGCCAGCTTTACCCAAACTGCTGCACTACCCTGTAGATCGGGCCTCTTCACCCAGTGGGACAATCCCCCTCCTGCCCTTTTACCTCAAGGTCGTAACAGACATGGAGGCCCAGAAGCTCTTTGCTGGCCTCTCCCCACACACTGGTGCTGGGCATGACTGCCTGGAGCCCAAGCTGCTGAGGCTAGGGGCAACAGTACTAACCTATCCCATAGCCCACGTCTTCAATGCATCGCTTATCTCTGGTATAGTCCCGGACATCTGGAAGATGGCTAAGGTTATACCTGTGCCCAAGCAAGGGGACCGAAAAGACCTTAAGAACTACTGCCCCATAGCAATCCTATCAGCGATGAGCAAACTTCTGGAAAAGGTAGTCGCCTTTCAGGTCACCCATTACCTACAGAACCCACAACCTTCTCTCCCCTGCACAGCATGGGTTTAGAAAGGGGCATAGCACCTCCACGGCCCTAGCAGTTGTTACCGCTGAGATCTCGCTGCTGACCGAGGTGAACTGACCGGGGCCATCTTTGTTGATCTCTTGAAAGCCTTTGATTGGGTAGACCACACATTACTGTGCTCCTCTTTCCTACCACTTGGCTTCTCCTCCCCAGCCCTTGCCAGGATCAGTAATTATCTCACGGGCAGGCAGTAGTACACCAAGTTCAACAAGGTCCTGTGTGAACCTGCCCAGGTAAACTGCAGAGTCCCCCAGGGCTCTGTTCTGGGGCCTCTACTGTTCTCTCTCTTCATAAATGAGCTACCCTCGGCTCCGGCTCTAGGGTCCTCAGTGCTGTACACAGATGACCTAGTCATCATGTCCAGTTCCCAGTACATCTCCACCATCAATACCAAACTAAACTCTGACTTCGACCATATCCAGACTTGGTTGCGGGACCATAAACTTATGATTAACCTGCAGAAGACGCAGGCCATGCTCTTTGGCTCAGCAGCCAAGTTAAAAGCTGCCCCAGATTCACTACAGATCTCTGGGGCTGATGGGTCACCACTGATAGCTGCAGACTCAAAGTACCTGGGGGTGACTCTTGACCCGCAGCTGGATATGAACTTGCACATACGCAATTCATATAAGGCCTCAAACTGCAAGTTAGGTCACGCTTACAGAGCAAAAAGTTGTCTTACTCCAGCTGCTCATCTCGCCTTAGCCAGGGGAGTCTCCTACCTATGCTTTGCTATGGACTAGTCACCTTTGCTCATGTTGCAAAAACTAGTCTAGTAAAATGGGACTTGGTGTACAACAACATATGCTGTTTTGTGCTCTGTCCCCCGCCTCACTCACTGCTGCGAGCTCTACACCCGGCTTGAATGGCTCCCACCGGAAACTCACCACTCCTATGTCGTGGGCAACTTCATAGACAGTATTGTCAGAACTGCCACCCCTCTTAAACTTGCAGAGTCTCTCGTTCTAGCTGCTTCCTCCTACAACCTGCGATCCAGCGACTCCCATGCCCTCCTGGTACTTAAAACTTGCACACAAATGGGTGACCAAACCTTCGCTGCGTGTGCACCCAGGGTTTGGAACTCTCTTCCATTAAGCACTCGCTCCTCTCCCTCCCACCAGCGCTTTAAAGCCTCCCTCTGGGACTTTCTCAAAACGGCCTCCACCTGTCTCTGCACTAGACAAACCCTCTCGGCCTCCGATGCCCCAAAAAACTGAGATGCTACCTAAACATTATGACTTGGGTAGAGTACATCTGTGCTTATACACCTCCTGTACTCACAGCTTACTAGAAAAATAGACCACTTAGGCTCACCGGTCCAACAGGGTGAGCACTATAACTGTACACTCCCTTATCTTGCTCAGGGCCCAGTCTATCCCAATGTGACTCCTCTTTGCCTATCTGCAAGCCTTACAACATTGCTGCCTGGAGCGATGAAATCACACTGTACTTCTTCCTACTGCCTGCAATGTAAATACTGTAATGTAAATCCCTGCTGGTACTATTGTTGCTTGTAGTGTCCCTGTGTGCTGAGTCACTTTATAGTAATTCTTCACTTGTATTTGTCTGATGGTACTGTTGCTTGTAAAGTCCCTGTGTGCAGATTCTCTAATGTAATCCTCCACTTGTATTTGCCTGATGTTCATGTATGTACCTTGTAATCTCCCGGGTTGCACATAAAAATAGGCACTTGGCTGTCTAGTGTGCTTACCCGGTTAACAAAAGCAAATAAATGCAAAGTGCAAAGTAATGCACCTGGGAAACAAAAACCCAGGAGAAAAGTACACAATAGCTGGGGAGGTACTAACAACAAAAATGGAAAGGGACCTGGGGGTAGTCGTATCGGATGATCTAAAGTTTGGTAAGCAATGTGAGAAGTCAGTAAGGAGAGCCAGGGGGATACTGGGATGCATAGGAAGGGGGCATCACAAGTAGGAAAAGGGAAGTGGTTATCCCTCTGTACAGACAGCTGGTGAGACCCCATCTGGAGTACTGTGTGCAGTTTTGGAGACCTCGTCTACGCAAGGACATAGACAGGATGGAAGCTGTCCAGAGGAGGGCAACTAAAAAGGTGCAGGGTCTGCATCAGAAACCATATGAAGAGACTGAGAGAGCTTAATATGTATACCCGTGATGAAAGGAGGGACGGGGGGACATGATAGAAATGTTCAAGTACCTCAAGGGAATCAACAAAGTCCAGGAGAGTAGCATCTTTCAGAAAGAAATGTGTAAGAATGAGGGGGCACAATTTAAAGATACAGGGGGTAATGTGAGAATTTTTTTCACTGAGTGGTGGATGCATGGAACCGCCTTCCTGGGGAGGTTGTTGGGTCTAAAATAGTGGGAATTCAAACATGCATGGGACAGACATAAGGCAATTGTAGTGGGGGTGGCAGGAAGTAGGCTGTTTAACTAGAATCTGCAGCTTATCCAGTAGTAGGGAAATGGGCAGACTGGGTGGGCCAAGTGGTCCTTATCTGCTGTCAAAGTCTGTTTCTAATAGGTCTCCTTAAAAATATAAGGAAGTAGCTATGTTTTAAAGTACAATGATTTTTATGTAAGATTGTTCCTGAACTTACGTAACAGTGTGGTGGTGATGTAAATGTTTTATGTACTGATGTCTAAACTAACATTTGTATATGCTGTTTGTGATTGAATCGTTTGTACCCCTCCTCCAGGTGTGACTGAGAGGATCTTCGGATCCAGTCCATTTCCTGGTGAAACCAATAAAATGGAAAAATGAAAGCAGTTCTAGTAAACTACCTATTCTGGTAACTATAGGCCTGCCTGGCGGATGACTTAAATGATTCATGTGTTTCTGGCAAGTCGTGGTGTTGCCAGTATAGGGAGAGGAACCACGACCATTTTAAGTGCCTTATCAGTAACTCCAGAAAGGCCTCTATTTGACTTTTAAAACCTTTCTGTAGGGGGTATCCATTAACACATTGATAGACATTAGAATAATTTTAATTGCCTTGGCCTTCTCTCCCCCCCCCCCATCGTGTTTGGCATTATGCATAATTGTACCAGATCCAAAGTTGTCTGCTGCCTTCATCGTAATACCACTGTTGTGTTAAGAGAATAATCTCTTCCCTTTTACTTTGGTCGTATTCACAAAGTGATCTTTTGATCGATGAGAGGATAATGCCTGAATTTTTCACATACCTGTTCAGATGCCAGTACAGATGGTGCTGGTGGCTGGGGGCAAAAAGTAGACTTGGTTTTAATTGGAACTCCACATTCCAAGCCTCATTACCCCTGGTGTCAATATGAGTAACACAGTTTTGATTGAAATAAATCTATGATGCTGTCTTAAGTCCATAGTAGGACAAGCCTTTTGTTAATAAACATTGTATTCTGATTCATTAGGCATACACGTGAAGATATTTACAAACTTCAATTTCTGTTGTATCAATTGTACTGCTGGTATCGCCGTGGCTTCTTCCCCTGCAACTGTGTGGCTTGTTTCTCCCTTGTTTCGGATGTTGATCTTTGGCTCTTGCATGTCCTGATTGGCTTCTTTCTCCTTCTCCCTCTTTGGTAAGGCCCAGCTGTTACTTGTTGGACTTGATTTGATGGCTGCTGTTTGGTGTAATTGGGTTTGGGGAATTCTGACAGAACGGTTGAACTGTTGATCATAGTCACTATTGGAGTTGAGATCTGTTGGCATTCTCGGCATGTTTTAGTTTTAGTTTAAACAGACTTCACACATACCCAAATTTACAATTACATTACAAAAATAAATGAGGATTAGGTTTTCTGTAAACTTAGAAATTCAACTAGTTTCTGTTGGGGGAAGGGGGGTCAGTTGCAGTCCATCTGCAGAAGCTTATAGTGGCGATAGTCTGACACTGTATGGAGATGAAAGAGACTGTAGTTTGACTCTGACACTGTAACTAGCTGATCCCTTCACTTACTGATTTGATCCACCCCACGCTCAAGCATGTAATGTAATGACGTGCCCAGGGAGAGCGTGAGGTGTGCCCAATCAGTAAAAATTGAGTTATTTTGTCTTTTTACCTATGAATGGCCAGTTTGAAATTAATGGAGGGCACCAGAGTGGTGCCCTAACTGCCCATTCATAGGCTAAAAAAAACTGACTTTAATCGGATCAGTCAGGAAGTGAAGGTAGACTGGCATGTCTGAGCCAAACTATGATCCCTTCCATCTCCATACATAGTGATAAAAAAAAAATGTGAAATTACAATCTATGGACTTCACCACTATAGATTTCCATGGTATGTAAGCCACACTAAGACATTGGTAAATCTCTTAAAGGCTTCAGGCTTCAAAACATGATGCAACATAATTGTCAGGTTCTACAACAGTTTAATTTGTGAAAATTGGACTTCATTTAATTTACTTTTTCGTTCAGAAAGTTTGTATTCCCCTTAAAGTCCTCTGAAAGTATATAGCCAGTACAGAAACACTGTACATAGAAACAAAGACTTTGACAGCAGATAAGGACCGCTTGGCCCATCTAGTCTGCCCATTTCCCTACCTACAGGATAGGCTGCAGATCCTAGTTAACCAACAGCCTATTTCTTCCTACCCCCCACAAAAATTACCTTATGTCTGTCCCATGCATAATTCTCCCACAGTTTTAGACCCCACAACCTCCTCAGGAAGGTTGCTCCATGCATCCACTACCCTCTCTGTGAAATAATACTTCCTCACATTGCCCCTGAAGCGCCCCCCCATCTTTAAATTGTGTCCCCTTGTTCTTGCACGTCTCTTTCTGAAAGACGCTACCCTGTTGGACTTTGTTGATTCCACTGAGGTACTTAAAAGTTTGTCATGTCCCCCCTCTTCCCTTCTTTCCTCAAGGGTATACATATTAAGCTCCTTTAGTCTCTCCTCATACGGCTTCTCTTGCAGACGCCGCACCATTTTAGTTGCCCTCCTCTGGACTGCCTCTATCCTGTCTATGTCCTTGCGGAGATGGGGTCTCCAGAACTGGATGCAGTACTCCGGATGGGGTCTCACCAACTGTCTATACAGAGGGATAACAACTTCCTGTTTTCTGCTGCTGATGCCTCTCCCTATGCATCCCAGTATACCCCCAGCCCTCCCTGCTGCCTTCTCACATTGCTTGCTAACCTTAAGGTCATCTGATATGATTACCTCCAGGTCCCTTTACTTTTTTGTTGTTACTACCTCCCATCCCATTGTGCATTCTTCCTCTGGGTTCTTGTTTCCCAGGTGCATTATTTTGCACTTCTTTGCATTGAATCCTAGCTGCCATACTTCTGACCATTCCTCCAACCTTGCCAAGTCCCTTCTCATCCTTTCCACGCCTCCTTGTGTATCAACCCTGTTGCAGATCTTTGTCATTTGCAAAGAGGCATACTTTTCCTTCCAGTCCCTCTGCAATGTCACTTATGAAGACATTAAAAAGGACTGGACCCAATACTGAACCCTGCAGTACCCCACTAGTAACCCCTTTTTCTTCAGAGTGGACACCATTTACAATTACCTTCTGAGTCCTGTTGTCCAGCCAATGTCTTACCCAGGCTACCACCCTGGGACCCACTCCCAGGATGGCTAATTTGGCTACTAATCTTTTGTGTGGGACTGTGTCAAATGCCTTGCTAAAGTCTAGGTAGGCCATGTCCACAGCCCCCTCTCTGGTCTACTACTTTGGTCACCCAGTCAAATCTATTGGATTCGTCTGACATGACCTTCCCGCTGTGAACCCATGCTGCCTTGGGTCCTGTGCCCCACTGGCCTCTAGGTACTCAACTGTTCTTCAGAAGTGACTACATCACTTTCCCTACCACAGAGGTCAAACTGACAGGTCTGTAGTTTCCTGCCTCTGTCTTGGTCCCACTTTTGTGAAGGGGAATCACATCCACCTTCCTCCAGTCCTCTGGTACCACACCATCCTCCCATAATTTATTAAAAAGAGTAGCCAGTGGTTTCACTAGTTCCCCCTTAATTCTTTTAGAATTCTGAGGTGAATTCCATCAGGCCCCATTGCTTTGTCCACCTTCAGTTTTAGGAGTTCTTGCAGAACCCTTCTGTGAAACGACTGGGATTGATCCCCCGCCCCCCATCAAGAGTGCTTTCCTTTAATTGGATTAGGCACTTCCACCTCCTCTTTTGTGAATACTATGCAGAAATATTCAGTCAGTATCCTTGCTTTTTCACTGTCCCCCCTCTGCCCACCCACCATTCATTCTGTTCAGCCTCACTATCCCTCCCTTTGTCTTTCTACGCTCACTGATGTACCTATAAAAGGTTTTATCCCCCTTCTTAACAGAGTTGGCTATCTTTTCCTCAGTTTGGGCCTTTGCTATTCTGACTTCCCTCCCTGCTTCCTTCTGCCTTAACTGGTACAGCTTTCTGTCCTGCTTCTTCTCTGTTTCCTTATACTTCCGGAATGCTATCTTTTTCTTCCTGACTTTCACAGCTACCTCTTGAGAACCATAGTGGCTTTTTCTTTTGTTTTGATTTGTTTGTTTGCTTCACACAAAAGCTTGTTGCCTCTGTGATGACCGTTTTGATTCTCCATTGTTGCTCCACACCTCCTTCTAGCCTGTTTGCTAGTGCTTTTCTGAGGCACTCTCCCATCTTGCCAAAGTCCGCTCTCCTGAAGTCCATTACCCTCACTTTTGTATGGCTTGACTCTGTAGCTGAGTTTAACGTGAACCGCACTGTTTGATGGTCACTTGTTCCCAGATGGCTACCCACTTCTAGATCTGAGATCCTCTCACTGCCCCTGTTTGAGAGTACGAGGTCTAAGATCGCCCCCTCAAGAGTGGGTTCCAAAACTAGCTGTCTGAGGCCTGCCACCTGTAGGGCATCAGGAATGGCCCTGCTCTTGGATGTGGCTGCAGCAGATGTGCTCCAGTTAACATCTGGCATATTCAGGTCTCCCATCAACAGTATCTCCCCTTTCTCTGCCATTCTAAGAATGCCTCCTATCATATCCTTGTCCATTCCCTCCCCCTGACATGGGGGTCTGTATACAACCCCTGTGCAGATTGTGGTGCCCTTTCCAATCTCCAAGGTGACCCACAGTGCCTCCTCTCCTCCCTGTTTACTCTTTTGTTCAGTTGCTTTTATCCCTTCTTTTACATAGAGAGCTACTCCCCCCCCTTCTTCTCACCTGCCTGTCTCTCCTGTAGGTTATGTACCCTGGTATGTTAACATCCCAGTCATGGTTCTCTGTGTACCATGTTTCTGTGACTGCTACAATATCCAGGCATCCCTCTTCCATCAAGGCCACCAGCTCAGGGAGCTTGTTGCCCAGACTACGGGCATTGGTACTCATTGCCCTCCATTTCCTGATGGTCTTACTCCTTTTTGCCCCATCCCTGTCCTTCTTACCTTTGTCACTTTCTCAATTTACCCCTGCCCTTCTCCCTATCGACACATCGACTCATCTATGTTGGTGTTTACTGCACTTACTACTGTGATTTTTTTTGGGGGGGGCTAGGATTTCCCTGCTCCTTTCCAGTGCCTCCCACCTTGGCTAGTTTAAATGCTTGCCAATGAAGCATTTAAACCTATCACCTAGGATCCTGGTTCCCCTCCTGGACAGATGCAGCCCATCATGCCAGTATAGACTTTCATCACTCCAGGTGGACCCCAGTCCCAATGAAGACCAAATCCTGAGCTCCCACCAATTTTCAACCACTAGTTGAATCCCATAGTGCGGAACACCCTAGCCTCCTCGCCTTAGATGGGCAGCACCTCCGAGAAGGTTACCATGCATGCTACTTGTCTGAGGCCCCTCCCCAATTCTACAAACTCTTCCTGCACTTCTGTAATCCCTTTCTTAGTCAGGTCATTTGTCCCTAGCTGGACAATGACATCCAGCTCCCTCCCCTGTGCAGCTGGTCCGGCAATCCTGAGGATTTGCTCCCTGTCCCTCCAAGCCATGGTGCCAGGCAGGCACTTTACCTTCCTCCCCCAGTTCTAACTTCCTAACAAAGGAGTCCCCCACCAGGAGTTGTTTCCTTCCCCTGTGGGGTCACCTGCCACTCTCCTGTGGGTCTCCTTTGTGGAGGTTCCCAGCATCCTCTTTGGACTCCTCTGTGGGTGCCTCCATAGAGGAACCGCACTTTGCCAGAATGGCATAGGAATTGTGGAGAGGTACAGATGGAGGGATGTGCCTCTGTTCCACCACCCTCACCCTCCCTGAGCCCACTGTGGTCCAACCACTCCTCTTTCTTGGCAACCTCTGAGGCAGTGGCAGTGGCACTGGTGGTCCCTGATGGAAGAGGAGGTCCCACAAATCCTGGCCAGCTTATCCTGGAGATGAGTAACCTCCTCCCTCAGCCCAGAGAGGTGCCTGCAGATGGGACAACACTGCGTCCTCCAGAACATCTCGCGGAAGACTGCTGCTCCACAGCCACTGCACCCCTCCCATCATGTCTTATTTCTGACCCCTTAACTGTTTGCAATCCTTACTGTTTCCTCTGGTGTTTTTGTTTGTTTTTCTCTCTCCTTACTTTCTGCCTGTGTGCCCTTAAGCTCCTGATTGTCCTGTTCTGAGACAAGAATATCCTATTTCTAAGTAGACCCCTTACTTGCTCAGAGGCAGACCTCCAGCAGCTAGAGGGCTGGAGAGCTACTTTTGCCCTTCTAGGATGTTGGGTCTTTGGTGGCTCTGTGATCACTTACTTCCTGCTCCCAAACAGGACGTTCCTGTTGTCAATCAAATCCTGTGCCTATAACAGTAGAACTAGCTTTGGAGAGGAGGGAAGGAAGGCAATATAGTCCCAGTAGAGAAGTCCAGTCACGCAGCAGTCCTTTCTCCTGGTGTCTTCTGCCAAGCTACTAGCAGAATCTTTTTAAGGCAGTCTTTAAGTGTAGCTTCCTTCTAGCTAGGCCACTCCCCCTACTTACTAGATCTTTCTACAAGTAATTTAAACCTCACAGCTATCAAGTCCTTTCAATCACCTGAGATTTACACCTAGATAACTGTTCAGATAACCATTCAGTTCAGTTAACTCAGACAAACACACTTTTGTTTTGTTTGTTAGTTTTTTTACCCTAAATTAAAGGTCTAAGTACAAGAGTTCTACTTTAGTCCCAGCAGAGAAGTCCAGTCACACAGCAGTTCTTTCTCCTGGTGTCTTCTGCCAGGCTACTAGCTTGGCAGAAAAGGAACAAAGGCTGAGCATCCAGAATTGTTCTTGTAGTAACCTACATTGTCCAGCGAGTTTGATTTTAATGTGTCGTAACTGCTGGTGCCTTCTGCATGTATTTTTGTCAAACATATATTGAGGTAATAAACCATTGCAGAGGTGTGGCAGTGTTGTGGCCAATCCAGTGAACACTGTAATGGTTGTGTCCATCTGCCACCAATTAATGCTGAAACTGCTGATGACTGCAGTTTGAGTGAATGCTACACTTGAAAAATCTGCTGCTGCAATTTGGCAGTTTCGTCATTGCAGTGGCAGTCTTCCCTTCCCAACCAAGTAACACAGCAGGACATCAAATTGGCTCCCTCCCACTGCTGCCCACCCTGCACGCTCTGTTCTCTGTCCCCTGCAGACATGGGGTGCTCAATCGCAGAGTCTGCATATATCCCCCCCTCCCCTCATTAATGTGGCTGACTGGGAGCCCACCCCAGTATGACATAAAATACTTTTGTTTCAGACACCGGGAAGCCCCCTCCCTGCATCTGATGCACATCCTTATGTTCTCAGCCAGCATCAGGGTGCCCAGTCTCCGGGTTGGCAATGATTTCTCTCCCCCCCCATACTCTGGCACAACACTGGGAGCCCACACCAGTATGCCAAAATATGTTTTGTAATATGTCACCTCTAAAATAGAAAACAGTCCCTCAACGTAACTTTATTTTTAAACCTGGAAAAAAAACTGTCCTAAATACGTTCCCACTGGCCCCCTCCCCCAAACAACCTACCCTTTCTGTCTGTACCCCACTTCCCAGCACACCCTTTCACAATACTTGCTTCTGGAACATGTCTGCACTCTTCAAAAGACCAACTGGGAACTGAAGAAATTATGGAAAGCCCTATCAGCCCAGCAGTAAATGGGGTGTTTTTAATTAGTTGATATTTCAGCCAATATTTGGAGCTTTGGTCCCAAATTTTCAACAAAGGGTTCTTGGGACTCCACCTCCATGAACACTGTCACTGTCATTTCGTTTCCCAGTCCTGAAAGGTGATTTTGTGGGCGCTGCTCGGAATCTCCTTTGGGACAGGTAACGAAATAACAGTGCCACTGTTCATGAGGTGGGATCCCAAAAAGCCCTTGTTGCAAATTTGGTGAAAAAACTCCCAAAAAATGACTGTTCTGAGTTTCTGTTGCGCAGTTTCTATGCACACTTGTAATGATCAATTTTTAATATTTTTACTCCCAGGTTTCCAAAATTGCCATTTTTTTCGCACTCCCTTATGAACAGTACAGCTGTCATTTTTTGTATCCTTCCTGAAATGTGTTTTTGCACCTGTGGCGCAAAATGGCGCAGTCGCTGTGCGAAATCAAAATTCGGGACAGATTAATGAAATCCCAGTGCCACTGTTCATGAGAAGAGGTCACAAAAAGGCCATGTTGAAAATTTAGTGAAGTCATTCCAAAAAAAGACTTACTAGTGTCGTTGCTATAGTTTTTAGTTCTGCACACGTAACTTCACCACTTTTTCATATTTTTACTCCAGATTTTCAATATTGCCATTTCTTCTACGCCTTCTCATGAACAGTACAACTGTCATGTTTCACATCCTGCCCAAAACGTATTTTGTACCTGTGGTGCCAAATGGCACACCTCCCTATACAAAATCACCTTTTGGGATGAAGCAACAAATGATACTGCCACAGTTCATGAGGTGGGGTCCCAAAAAGCCAATGTTGAAAATTTGGAGCAAACTTCAAGCGTCCGGGGTGTTGGTTTCCAATTGTAACATCCACCCTGTACAGACTAACAGGTGTTGGGGGTGTGTGATTTGAGTTTGTTGGCCATAATGCTCATCCCATTCCACCCCCCGCCATGCAGCCATTGATGGGCATCAAGGTGTGCCTTGGGGTCTTCAGCCCCAACGTTCATCCCATTCTCCTATACTGCATCCATCTCTGCTTATTTCCTTATGGAATGGTGAGCGTAAGAGCTGAAGACATCAAGGCGCATTGTGACACCTGTCAGTGTTTGCAGGGTGGGGTGAGGTGGAGTGGTGTGAATGTTATGGCCGATGACCCAAAGGCACACCCCCAACGCCTATCAGTCTCTGCAGGGTGGGGGTTGGCAATACTTTAATACTTCAGTGCCATTCCTATTATGCATCTCTCGAACTCTTGCACTACCAATGCAAATACCAACAAGCAAACATTCGGCATTGACAAATGCTTGTTTCTAGCTTGGTTGGTATTCAGTCACTGTGCCTCAGTTTAAGCAGAAATATCCTGTTCGTTTTGTCAGTTTCAGAATGACCGTATCTTTAATGGCCAACATGGAGTATAGAGATTCTCACTAAACTCAAAGCAGAGGTTTAATGCTGCTTTGAATCCTATCTGGTAGCAACATTTGTTCCAAAATGGTTCCTTTTCTCACTGTGAATATAAAGTATAATGGAACAGTATCCTGTTAAAAGGCTAAACTCGAATGTGTTCAAACATTACTTTTTACAGTCAAACTTTTTATTGACCTTCCCATTGTTCAGCATTACTGGTCATTAATTTTTTTGCCATAGTAAAGCATTTATTTGACATAAGATTTAAAGTTGAATCCTCACCTCCCCTTCAGTAATGCTGTGTGACCTTTAGGTCCCAATTAAGAAAATTGTGTTAGGAGGAAATCTCCATGTACATACAGTCGTGTAATGCAGTTTTTTATGTGGTTGATCCATAACCCTCTGCTTGCCATCTTTAACATACTGTCTGTCCAGTGTTCCCCACAGTCAGCCCTCTGACCCTGACTGAGACACTGGAGTATGTCTGTGTCTTGGCAAGTAACTTGGCTATTATTGGTGTGAAGGATTGCATGATTGTGCTTATTCTACAAATACCAGTTGCACTTCCCCCGCAGCTGTCAGTTGTCAGTGTGCTGGCCATGGGGGACACTAGGAATTCTATTAGGTTAACATGGGCAGAGGCTTGCAGAATCTACCAGGTAAAAAAATTGAATTATAAGACTGCAAGTACACGAGAATTTCCTTGTAATGTGTTAATCTGGACTAGGTCCTGCAGCATTACTGCAGAGGAGGTGAGGATTCTCCTACCTGCACTTAGCAGTGGTGATGAACCTGATGCAGGGTGTCCTGTAAGTGGTATGAAATGAGAATGTGATTCATTATATAGTTTTGGCTATCTTTCAGAAATCAAATTATCCTTCTAGAAAACACATTGCTTTTCAAAAGGATCAAGCCACATGCATTGTAAGATGTTGGTAGACATTTGGATCAGATGCATACTGCTCTGTAGCCCAGTAGTGGAGCAGCAATAGGCTTCACTAAAGCTGTATTTACACTCACATTTGCACTGGAGTAACAAGAGTGCATGGGTTGCTCCACTGCAGATATGACCATGTAGATAGACACTAGATTGTGGTAAGCCACTTGCTAACATGCTGCCAGATTCCCTAGCACGCTGGGAACACCAAGCGGCTTACAGCGGCTTCCACTGCTGTTTGGACTGTGTGTGCCGCTGTAATCTGTTCTGTGGCTCATGATTCCTTGAGCTGCCATCCGGTCCCCCGATGTGTGGCCCCTTGCCAGCGCAGATTGGATTGACTCACAGAAGGGCCGGTCAGACAGGCAGACCATTGAGTGATGGGTGGTTGGGACGCGCTGTTGCAGTTGGAGTTGAAAGTGCTATTGCCGGTAAACATGGCTTAAGGTTAGAGGAAAAGCTTTGTTGCAGGGAAGATGAGCTAACCACTGTTGACCAGGGCCCTTGCCTGACATTTGTGGTCCATAAATGGTTATTGATCTGGGGCACGTTTTGTGCTGTTGCCCCTTATGCTTTCTGTCTCTTGGAGGAAGAAAACTTGCTTCCTGTCTTCCTAGGAGGTGAATACTGTACTTCCACTGTTATATACACTGTAAATAACTGGGACACCACTTAGGGTACTGCAGGGACCATTTGTGCGATGCCTCTCCCACACAACTAGCTGTCTGCTTTCTTTTTTTTCCAGGTAAAACATGGTAGTCAAACCAGTGATGCAAACCTTGTGGCAGGCATCGCACACAGTTACAGTATGTTGTGGCAGAGCTTCACTTGAGGCTATGTGCTCAGATCCAGCAGATGTGCACTGCAACCCACCAGTGACTTGTTGGCTGTTAGAGTTGGGAAGCATTTTGCTCTGACAGATGGGATGCCCTATGAGAGTTTGGTGTGAACAACTACCAACTGATAGCCTATTGTCTTTGGTTAGGTCACAAAAACTCTGTGGTTTTAAGGGTTGTGTGGACTGAAATCAGACACTTCACTACCATTGATGGGTTGCATGCGCCAGTGGGCTCAGTGCTGTGCTGTTTGGCCATTAAACCCAGGAGCTGACAGAATACCGTAGCTGAACCTGAAATGAACAGTCAAAAGATAGGTCCTTCACCCCATTAAGGGCAGACTACCTGTTGCTTGGAGAGTCTAGCCCTACTTAACTATGTCAGGGCAAGATTGGACTTTACCAGATTGACATGCAGGTTGAAGTCCGGGTGGCCAGATTCTTGGACCACTCTGCATCTCACAATGAGCTCCCTGTGATCTAGTCCTTCTGGAATGGAAACACTATGATGCAACCAACAAGGCACTCCAGGACATTCCCTGGAGTTTCAAGCAACCCCATGTCAAACATTTAAAATACCCAACAAAAAACATGGGTTGCTATGTAGGTTGCATGGTGAGACTTTTTTCCTTTATGGAAAAAATCCATTGGGGGTCAGATTTTCATGTAGTTATCGGTGTTTGAGGTTTCGACAAATATAAATTGATACAAGGACTCATTTGTCATGATTGCTTCATTTTTTTCCCCCACAAATGCAGAGAGTAAATTACCAAAACTGACACCTTGAACCCCACCCCTAAGCCAACTGATTTACATTTTGTTTAAGCATAAAAGTATTTCAAGCCTGTGTCATTTTCATTAAACATTTTAATAGCTAGAAAATATGGCTGTGAATATTGTGGGGTTGCCATGCTGCTTTTGGTTCTATCTGCTTTTAGAGATAATTTTAGAAATAATCTCGGGACAAAAGTCCCAATAAAAAATAAAGCTTGCTAGAAAGCTAGACATATGGTTCAAATGTAAATGCAGAATGATGAGGATTTCAATATAGAAATACCCTAATACTGGCACACGTATGTAAAGGATAGGAGCTTTGAATGATGCCAATGGCTGCAATTGTGGGAGCTAATTACCTTGCTGCCATGCTGTATGTATTAACTGGACATGACATAATGGGATAAACATTTAAGAACGTACATGAGCCAGTAAATGGCCAAACTAAATTTGATCAGAAAAATGTGAATTTGAGACACCAGGGAACTGGCTGAAAGGCATGGCCCTGAATAGATGGTCCCATCCACTTGAAAGCAGAGGAGGAGCAGAACGAAGCCCCTGGCTCCATGGCAGGAAATAGGAGAGGCTGTCCCAACCAGAAGCCCCAGCAGGGTTCAGTATTTGAGGGGATCACTTCTACCTTGGAGGTGGCCACAAAAGACTAGATTCTGGAGATGCTGCTGCCACTGACCATTGCTCCTCCTAACTTGTTGGAAGGCTTGGCAGAACAGGTGCACAGAAATGAACCTTGTAGTCTCTGGGCTGCTGCTTTAACAGATGGTATTCCAGTTGTGTTGAACTCTATCCCGTGAGATAGTCTGACCTCAAGCTCAAATATGTCTGTCCTTGTAAAGGACAAGTCCATTGTCTGATTTGTTTTGGATTTGTTGTGTGGATGGTAAGTTACAAGCATTTAAACTAGCTTTCTTTTGGGGGGGGCGGCAATGGGAGCAGGGAGTCTCAAGCAGCCCACCTCCAAAGGTTGGAGCACTCAGCAAGGGGGATTAGGAAGGTAAGCTGTGGACACAACCACAACCAGAACCAGTTATAAAGGGTATCACAGAGAAAGGGATGCAGCAAGAGAAGGAAACCAGAGTTGGAAGGAAGAAACAAAAAGGGCAAATGCGGTAATAGAAGGTGGGTAGGCAGTATCATGTTGAAGCCATGTATACAAATGCCTGCAGCTGGGGAAATAAAATCCCAGACCTGGTGGCCTTGATAACAGACTGACCTGGACATAGCAGCAATACCCGAGATGAGATACACCATAAATCATAACTGGGAGGCAAGTGTACCAGGTTATGCTCTGTTCAGAAGGAATGGGATGGGGTAAAAGGGGGTGGCCCTGTATGTCAGGGAAGTTACAAAAGCAGCTGAAGTACAGGGTAGACTGGGAGGCTGAGGCACTGGTGGGTCACCTTTGAGCCAGACAATGGCACAGCAATTTGCACAGGGGTTTTCTACAGGCCTCTGGCTCTGGGGGAGGAGGTAGACGGGGTGCTAGTGAAGGAAATACGTGAGACAGCAGCAAACGGAGGTACTGCTGCTAGGTGACTTAATGACTGATGTAGATTGGACCTTCCCTGTGTCTGTTTCAGTCAGGAGCTGAGACATCTTCGACTCTCCGGGGGCAGGCATTGGGCAGCTAGTGCAAGATCCCACCAGGGACACGGTGATTCTGGATCAGTACTGACCAGTGGAGATAGAATCGCAGAAGTCCAGGTGGAAGGTCACCTGGGGTCCAGCGACTGCCACACAGTATGGTTTAACATGGGTACAGGGTTGTAGTCAATCCACACAAAGGTGGGGGCCTTGATTTCAGGTAGGTGGACTTTGCTAGGATGGGGATATGTATTAAAGAAGCCCTGGTTGGGGGGGGGGGGTTTGAGCAGTGAGCAAACCTAAAAGGAGCCATAGTGGAGGTGACAAACCAGTGCCTTAGGCTGAGAAACACAGGGAAGAGAAGGAAGAAACCACTATGGTTCTCAAAAGATGTAGAAGAGAAAGTAAGGGTTAAAAGGTTGGCATTCAGTAAATATAAGGGGACTTTGAAAGAAGAGGATAGGATGAGTGTACCTAAATTGTCTGAAGGAAGCAGGGGAGCACAAAGGCGCAAATGGGAAAGACTAACACAAATGGTGAAGGGGGATAAGACATTCTGTAGGTACATCAGTGAAAGAAGGAAGTCGGGGGGGATCGGGTTGTAGCACTCAAAGGGGAGTGTGTGTGGAAGGAGGCCTAGAAAAGGCATCAGTATTGAACAAATACTTCTCTTCAGTATTCACTGAAGAAGGGGAGGAACAGGGACCACAGCTGGGCAACAGAAATTAAGGGAAGAGGATGTGAACACCTCTCCATTTACAGAAGAGTCCTAGAGGAACTCGCAAAGCTGAAGGTGAACAAGGCAATGGGACCAGATGGCATACATCCACTATGGATGGAGCTAGCAGCACCACTGGCACCCATATTCAGTGGTTCCAGAGGACTGGAGGATGGCACATGTCCCTCTTCACAAAAATGGTAGTGGGGAGGAGGCAGGAAACTAGGCCGGTCAACCTCACCTCTATAATGGGTAAGATGATGGAGGCATTGCTTAAGCCTTAAGGAAAGGATTGTGGAACACTTGGAATTGAGTGAAGCACAGGATCCGAGGCAGCATGGATTCGCAGCAGGAAGGTCATCAAACAAATCTGGCAGATGTCACTTGCCTTGATTTCAACACTGCCTTCGACACTGTTCCACACAAGACTGGTTAACAAGCTGGGTAGCCTGGGTGTGAACTGTATTAGAAACTGATTAGGGGGACAGGAAATGGAGGATGGTGGTAAATGGGATCCGATCTGAGGAAAGGGGGGTGACCAGTAGGGGGGTGCCTTGGGTCACTCCTGGGGCCAATCCTTTGTAATGTCTTCATTAGTGACATTGTGGAAGGGCTGGAATTGAAGGTTTGCCTGTTTGCAGATGACCCCAAGATCTGCAACAGGGTAGACTCAGATGGGGTGGAGAAAATGAGGGACCTAGGAAAACTTGAAAAATGACCCAAAGTGTGGCAGCGGGGGTTCAGTGTAATGAAGTGCAAAATCATGCACCTGGGGCACAGAATCCCTAAGGAGAGCTACAAAATTTGGGGGGGGGGAGCTGCTCACTTACCAGGGAGGAAAGTGATTTGGGGATCATCTCAGATGACCTAAATGTGGCTAAGCAGAGTACACAGGTGGTAGGCAAGGCCAGTGGTATGTTGGGGTGCATAGGAAGGGGAATCAATAGCCAAAGAAGGGAGGTGGTGATACCACTATACAAAACAGTGGTGAGGCCTCATCTGGAATACTGTGAAGGGTTCTGGTGGTCACATCTTTGTAAGGACATGCATAGGGTGGAGGCAGTTCAGAGAAGGGAGACTAAGATGGTACATGGCTTACACTTGACATACGAAGAGATTAAAAGACCTCAATATGTACACACTTGGAGGAGGGAATGGGGGGTAGGATGGAAACCTTTTAAGTATCTTAAGGCATAAACCAGGTACAGGGGCAACATTCAGTATGGAGGACATACAAGGGTGAGGAGCTTGATGTGAGACTGGAGGGGCAGGATTAGGGAACTGAAGGGTTTTCATGGAAAGGGTGGAGGATGCATGGAATGGCCTACCACAGGAGGTGGTGGGAGCCGAGCAGAGTGTGTGGTGGTGGGGGTTAGACATGCATGGGATAGGCAACCGTGGGGTGAGGAGAAGCTAAATCAGATGACCAGATGGGGTCAGTGGCCTATAGTAAAGGGAAGAGTATATGGGCAGACTGGATGGGCCTGGCGGTCATTACCTGCTGACTGTTTCTATGTTTCAAAGGATGTTGGCAACCTTAATTCTCATTGTGCCAAAGTGGCCCCAAAGAACGTGGTTTTCTGAGCTTGCCTACTTGGTCATCTTCATACATTTTCATGCTATGCAGGCTGGGCCTCCATCAGGGCACAGTTCTCCGTCCAGATCCTCAACTTTTAACTATTGAGGCTGGATATTCCCAAGGCTTAACTCACACCCTGATAAATTCCAGGAACTTCAGGAAGAGCAGTACTAAGACCTTCAGTGAAATCTAGGACATGTTCTGCCCTTGATGTTCCCCTTGGATCAGACCCTCTACCGTCGCTACTATAGCATGGTCTACGTTATCAGGTGGCTCTCTAGGGCTCAGGTGGTGGTGGTGATCGCTGCTGCATGGGGCATACCCCTAGATTCTCATCTGGATTTGTCTGCATTCAGAGAATGCCACAGATGTCTCCCCTCCATTCCACAGATTGCACCTTCTTGGAATCTGAACTTGGTGCTAGAAGCCATGATGTGTTCCCCTTTGAACCTTGCTCTGACTCCTCACCCTGAAGGTGCCATTTGGACAAATGGGCACTAGGAAATAACCTATTGGCCATTTGAGTGAGAGTGATCAGGAAAATACTTGTGCCATTCCATGAAGAAACCCTACCTGGTGTTCCACATGGAAGGCAGTTTTCCATATAGTTCCCCTCCGTTACTCCGAAAGTTGCTTTCATATTTTGAGACAACAGGAGATTGCATTACCTTCTCTTTGCCTAGGGCTCAAGAATGCTATGGCGAAGCAGTTTGCTTCTCTTAATATGGAAGAGAAGGCAGTCAGGATTTACTTGCTGCACACCAGATCTTTAGGGACCAGGGGGGAAAAAGGAATACACACCCTTGCCAAATGGCTCTGTGCAGCCATGAGACTGGTTTGTGTGTGAGCCTTTTAGGCTCTGCTGGGTCTCCAAGCTCACTCCACTAGAGCTGTAGCTTCATCTTGAGTCCAATGTGCCTTTTAAGGCCGTAAAGGATGTTTACAAGGCTGCTACTTGGGCCTTTGTCTGTTCATGCCACATAATAATGCTTCCCATACAAAATCTAACGCTGCGGTCTGCAATGGATAAACAGTAATACTGTACCCACTAAAACATTCCCTTAAATAACAGATAGTAAAGCATTTTTTGGATAGATATGTTGAAGATGTTAAAATGTTTGACTGAAAGCTTGCTGAAAATGAAAAGTGTTTAGCCCCTTTTTAAGTCTTCACTGAAGGCTCCCCTCAGGGACCTGTGCAAGGAGTTCCAGAGCACGGACCACCACTTCAAAGCTAAAACGTCTTTTCGGGCAGGCTTTTGGTCAAACTTATAACATCTTCTAGCATGTTCATGTAGAGCCTTTTATGTTTGTTTGCACGCATGTGCAGAAACATAGTGCCATCATCCGAAGTTTTCCAGAGGTGTCAGCCTCTTCCAATTCAGTCAGTGTGTTTGCAGGCACAGTCGAGGCGCCAATCACTGCTCCAGCTGTCTGACAGCTGAAAATGCAGTGGCATACAGTTGAAAGGAGAGCTCCGCTTTGGTAGCAGAGCTCCCCCTCAACACGCTGCACGCATATTGCGCTGACGCGGCCTCCCCCACGCACATATTGTATAGCAGACGGGGTACCCAATCCCCCGCCTGCTCCATGCCCCCCAAAAGCTTTCCTGGTGCCACGCCTAGAGCCCACTCCCAGCATGGCATGTCGGTATGGCCGACGGGGTGCCCAACTCTCGCCAGCTCCAACCCCCCAAACAGCTCTTCACAGCTGCCATGCTGGGAGCCCACCCAGCGCTGGCACAAGTCCGTATGGCTGGGGTGCCCAATCCCCCATCGGCTCCAACCCCTCAAACAGCTCATGCTGCTACGCTGGGAGCCCACCCCAGCGTGGGTAAGTCCGCATGGCCGATTGGGGTGCCCAATCCCATCGTGGCTCCAGCCCCCCAAACAGTTTTTCCAGCTGCCATGCTGGGAGCCCACCCCAGCGTGGCAAATGTCCCACATCGTTTTAGTAATAAAAAAAAACAAAAAAAAAACTGTAAATTAAAAAAACAGTCCTTCGCAGTCTCCCTGCCCGCACCCACCCACTGGCACCCTGCCTCCCCACACCCCCCACCCCATACTTACCTCTCCAGAGTCCGGCACGACGACCTTCGTGGACCGGAACACGCCTGCACTCTTCAAAGACGACCGTGGACTGAGGAAATGCCGGTAAGCTGTATAATGTAATAGCTGGATTTTTTCAGCTTTGCTGCATATCTCGGCATTTTTGGAATTTTGAACCAAATTTTCAACATGGGGTTTTGGGACCACTTCCATGAATGCTGTCACTGTCCTGCATGCTATTTGCTCAAGGGTGATTTCGTGAAGCCACTGCCGAAATCACCTTTCCATAACAATTAACGAAACGACACTGCCAGTGTTCATAAGGTGGGCTCTCAAAAAGCCTATTTTGAAAATTTGGTGGAAAAATTCCTAAAAATAACTGTTTTACGAGCATGCGTTGCAGAGTTACTACGCATGCTCGTAAGTTCACAAATTTTCAATATTTTCACTCCAGATTTTCAACATTGTCATTTTACCACACCTCCTTATGAGCAGTACAGTTGTCATTTTTCACATCTTGCCCACAACTTGTTTCTGCCCATGTAGTGCACAATAGCGCAGTCGGTGTGCGAAATCAATGTATGGGACACGTTAAGAAAATCAGCGACACTAGTCATGAGCAGAGGTGTTAAAATGGCTATGTTGAAAATCTGGTGAAAAAATTCCCAAAAATGACTGTTTTAGGAGCGCACGTTGCGCAGTTCCTACGCACGCTGGCAAGTTGGCGAATTTTTAATATTTGCACACCAGATTTTCAACAGTGCCATTTTACCACACTTCCTTATGAGCAGTACAGCTACCATTTTTCAATCTCACCCTAAATGTGTTTCCATGTAGTAGCAAATGGTACAGTTGGTGCTGAAAATAATGTTTGGGACAGAATGAGAAAATCACAGTGATACTGGTCATGAGCAGAGGTCTTAAATGGCTATGTTGAAAATTTGGTGACAAAACTCCATAAATGACTGTTACAGTGAGCATTGCACAGTTTCCACGCACCCTCATAAGTTCATGAATTTGTAATATTTTCAGTCCAGATTTTCACCAGTGGCATTTTTCCACACCTCCTTATGAACAGTACAGCTGTCATTTCACAACATGGCGAAATGTGTTTTCACACTTTCAGCACAGAAATGCGTGGTCGCTGTGGGAAATCATTGTTCAGACAGATAAAAAAAATCACACTGACACTGTTCATGATCGGAGGTCCCAAAATGCCTGTGTAAACAATCTGCTGTGTGTAAAAAAAAAAAAAAAAAAAAATCCCAAACTAGTTACATTACAGGTGTGTTGCACAGTTTCTACATACGCTCATGACTTCACCGGTTTTGTGTTTAAGATTTTCATAGCAGATTTTCAACATTGCCATTTTACACCTCCCCATGAACAGTACTGCTGTCATTTTCACATCCTGTTTGAATGTTTTTGCACCTGTGGTGCCAAATGCCATAGTCGCTGTGCAAAAGCAGTTTTCAGCTAACAAACTGATATTGCCACTGTTCATGAGGTGGGGGTCACAAAAAACCATGTTGAAAATTGGAGTGAAAATACCAACAAATGCCTGAGGCGTTAGGGTTTCCAATCATAATGCCCCACCCTGTAGAGAATGACCGGCATCAGGGGTGTGACTTGGGATTCTTGCCTGTCATGCTCATACCATTCCACCCCCCACCCACACCCTGCAGCCAGTGAGAGGCATCAAGGTATGCTTCTGACTCTTTGGGCCCAAACTTCACCCCATTCTCCTATGCCGCTCCCATCTCACCATATTTCCTGATGGAATGGGGTGCGCATAAGGGCCAAAGACCCCAAGGCACACTGTGACACTTGTCAGTGTCTGCAGGGTAGGGTGTGGTGAAATGGCGTGGTCGTTATGCCCGACAACCCAAAGGCACACCCCTATGCCTGTCACTCTCTGCAGGCTGGTGGTGGGGTTGGCTTCAGTTCAATACTTCGCTGCCATTCCTATTATGCAGCTCTGTAACTTGTACACTACCATTACCAATGCCAGAAAGCAGACATTCGGCATTGACAAATGCTTGTTAATTGAGTTTTAGTATAGCTGTTGTGGGTATTGTTTGTTTTATTTATACTGTGGTGTTTTCTGTTATTCACCTGTTCTGTTCTGTTTTCTATGGCAATCATTAGTGCTGCATGTATTGTTTGAAGTTTTTTATTATAATGGTGCCCTTGGCCCCAGGGGAAGGACACCTTATATAAATAAAATCATCTACTATGGCAGAAAGAGGGTCTTTGCTGTGAGCTGAGTTTGAGCAGACATGATAGACCTTACGGCCTAAATCTGCTGGCATGTTCGTATGTACTACTACTTAATCTGCTCCAACAGGCTAAGAGAGTTACAATTTTCTTATCAGTAGTTCCGTGTGTGTGTGTGTGTGTGTGTGTGTAGGCTCTGTCCATAGGCAGGCAGACAGGCCCCCCCACTTTTTAGTGCTGTACGCCTTGATATGCCTTCGGTGCGTATTATTCCCTTGATTAGATGAGCTGAACAGTAAGCTTTCTGTGGCTGCTAATTCTACTATTTCTGTTGGTTTACAGGTTTCTTCTAGCCTACAGATTTGAACTGAGGATGTAAGGAGGAATGTGCTTTTTCCTCTCAACTGGGGAGAAAGTTGGCCAAAACAAATTACTGTACTGCCTGCCCTGGATGGAGTCTACATACAACTGGAATAAACAATAAGTATATTATAATTCCCCTTTCCCATACAGTATACAACTTTGGGGGTGTTTAATGCATGGGATAGATCTAGGGGAACCTTAGTCATTAGGGAAGTGAGGGCTAAGCTGGCGATCAAGTAGGGTTTATGGTATTACAGTAGGTAGGGAAAATGGGCAGACTGGGTGGGTCAAGCAGTCTTTATCTGCTGTCAAATTCTACGTTTCTATGGGAGAAATCCTGTTACATTTGCCTCTGGTTTCCATTCAAATTGATAAGATTTGGCTCCCAGTCATCTTGGTGAAGTGAATTATCAGAAAGCACATCAGGATTCCACTTAAGCATATTGGGCCCATAAATGCTGAATGGCTCGTTGCTGGCTTTTCTGGACACACATGATGCTGCATGGTGCCCACTTGCACTGTAGCAGGACATCGCTGCTCTCAAAGGAACACTGCCAAACGAATTTGGTCACATGACTGTATGGTGGCAGGAGAAGTGGTGCGATGGAGTAAAGCAGGCAGAGTGGATGGTTTGAATGAGGACTGGAATATGAGAATGGATGATCCCCATACACCTTTCTTATACTCTCCCTATATGCTGTAAGTGGTACCTTGAGTAAGTTAGGATTGCATTGAAGGATAACCCGCCCCAAAGCTTTGTCATGATTTGTGGAGCACCGGTGTACTCTAGTGTCTGTATCACAGCTCTTACAAAACAGTACCACTTTCTTTGTATGTACTCTGATGATCTGCTTGTGCAGCTCAGTTTGTTTCTTGATAAATATATTTAGGAAAAAGTTTGATTCGAGGCAGGAGACTGGGAGATGGCACAAGAGAACCGCAGCATAGTCTAGAGGTTAGAGTAATGAGCCAGGAAAACTTGTTGTGTCCAGCAGACCGTGGTTTGATTCCCCAACCTCCACTTGCATACTGTGACTCTGAGCAAGTTGCTTAACCTCCCAGTGTTCCCAGGCCATTCCTGAAAACAAGCACCTGTGCCTAGTATAAAAATAAAGCTCTGCTTTTGTGCTTAGTGGTAGACAGAGAAAAGATTGTATTGTTGTTGTGTTGGTGGTGGGCACTGTATGGCTTCTTTTGCACTACTGTTTGGAGTCTAGCATGCCTTTACATCAGACCTGTGCCCCCCCTTTTCTCTCTCTAACTCCTAGACTTTTCTTTGTGACAGGGTGGGGTCAGCAGTGCCAGCTGGCATGAGAATATTCAGCTGGAACAGTACAGCTTTATGGAGGAACCCGGAGGTCTAGGTATCAAAGGGGGTCAGTCTGTGTTACCATCACATTTGTTTTTGTTTTGTTTCTCTTGGCATGGCTGGTCCCACAACCTGCATCAGTGTCTCAGCTGGATATAGGGAACCTATACTATACTTTGTACATGAAGTAGCATGATTACTGTACCACATTCTCCCTACATGGTTCCTTCCCACTAGGACTCTAGTAGGAGCTACCTGCCCTCCATGAGGCAGGCATCATCTTCATCCAGCCCGAGGGGAATTCATACCTAGCATTTCCTAAATGGTACATTAGTTGCACCATCCCTTCGCCACCCCCCTTAAAAAACCACAAATCGGCCACTTAAATGTTTAAATTTTATTTTGGCATTGGATCACTTGAAATGGAGGCACTTTAAGCCAGTAGCAGCAGAGGAACACTAGCCAGAATGTCACCCAAAGCTTGGCATCCTCACCTCACTCCCCAAATCAGCACTTAAAGATGCAAAATATTTTTAACATTCAGTTTATAATAGAGGTACTCCCAACACAACAACAAAGCAACACTATTTAGTTTTTGTTTACTGGTAGGTGTGCTGGCCATAGAAATGACTATTTTGAGCACCGAACGGAGGTTACAGAGTGGAATTACATAAAAAAGCAAATAAAACAAGGTTTTACAGTACAAATACAAGCAAGGTGGTGAGAGCAAGGTACAAAACAGTGTGATTCATGACAAAACATGCGATAAAGCAATTTGTTGGCAGGTGTAGGACATAGCTCACATATTTGCAAGGAGTTATCCTGATGCAGAGTTCGGCGGAGGTTAATTGAAAACAACCACATACGTGCAGGGGAAAAGTGCAAAATAACATGCATTACAAAGTAACACTAGCCAGTGTTTCACACCAGCTGACACTTGGTCATGGCTTAAAAACTATCACGGTAGTGCATATAATGTTAAACATGTGATGGCTAAGTGACAGCATGTAGATTGCCTGAAGTGCAGTAAATACATATAGACTATTTAAAGCATTTAACTAGAAGATGCAGTGGATGAAAAATCCCCAAGTCTGAGGTCCAGGACTTAAAGAATCGGCACCGGACTGAACTGCACAGCCTTAGTCAGTCCGAGGGACTTGGCTGTGCAGTTCAATCGAATGCAATGTCTGATGTCTCCTAGTGCTGGCTGGGTCATGATCCCCCCAGACGCTTACCTCCCATTGCACTTCAGCAGTCGCGCTCTTCATGAATCGCCAGAGGCAGGGCGCCATGTTCAGCATCACAGCCGTGGAGCTCGGAGCAACTTGTGAAGTCCGATTGAGATGGTGTCTCGTCACACACCTAGGACAGTTGGAAGTCTTGCGGAGTGACACAGCGTTGTGAGAACAGCCACCGGGAGATCACATTTGTATCCAAATGGTGATCATTTGGTGGCTGTTCTGCGCATGTCTGAGGCAATTTTCAATGCGCCATCACTCCTGTGCAGACCGCCAGACTGAACGAACGTTCACTTGATACTGTCACCACTACTGCATAGCGCTATTTCGATCCCGCTCCAAGCTAACAATTTCTCTGTGTTAAATCACTTTTTAGGATTTCCAGCGGGCAAAAAAATTTATATTTGAAATCTGGGGGCTATTTTTGGTTGGTACTACTAGTGAACTACGATTGTCAGAGGTCAAATTTCCAGCCTACTGAAGGACTTTGAACTCAGGCTGCAGCTGCGTTGTGTGGCTTGACAAAAATACTTACTGGCTGCAAACTTTGGACTTGTGACTCTGAGACCCTCAAGGACTGGGTTCATATTCTGTCAGACCCAATCTGTGCAGAGGGCTGGGGAGACCAATTAAAACTGACAAGTCCTTTCAGAGCAGAGGGGACTAGTGTTGTACTTGGGAATCAGAGCCAAAAAACACAGTTTATTTTGTGGCTGGAAGTAGCTGACAAATGAATAGTATCACCACCACCACTCAGTCATATTTTAATTGACTGAAGCAAGTGGGTGTGCCTGCACACTGGTTAAGTGGTCTTGAAGCAGGTCAGCTAAATTAAAGCCTGTAATTAATTCAGTGAGTTCCTGGCTTTTGAATTCAGCATTGCAACAAGGATTATTTGCTTAAATAGTCTGAAAGCAAGCCTGGAGTACATCATCTGTCATCGAGTTAAAACTGAGACAGTTACAGGGGGTTATCTCTAAATATTAATGGCTCTGAATTAGTCAAGACAGTCACAGTCTGAGAGTAGAGTAAACTAAATAATTCTGGGCTCCCAAAGCCTGTCACTTAACAGTCATTTATTCTGAGACATAAGTCAAAGTAGTCACAAAATAGTTTTCTTGGCTTGAAGCAAAGCCTGCGTCAATCAGTGTCTGACAATATTTTGTCTGAATGAGATAGAAGTCAGAGTAGTGACTAAATAATTATGGGTTGAAACACCTATGTCAGTAATGTCTTAAGAGACTGTCCTATTTAGTTTGAGACAGAAGTGACACAATAAAGACATACACAAAATATTTTTCTGGACTGAAGCAAAACCTGTGTCTATATTACTAGAGAAATTATGTCACTACAGTTACTAAATATTTTTCTGGGCTGAAGCAAAACCTGTCTATAATAGTTTGAGAGAGAAGTCACTAAATATTTTTCTGAGCTGAAGCAAAACCTGTCTCTGTCTGTATTAGTTTGAGAGAGAAGTCACTACAGTCACTAAATATTTTTCTGGGCTGAAGCAAAGCCTGCGTCATCTGAGTGTGTACAATAGCCAGATCAATTACTTTGAGACAGACCCGGTGTCAAGAGTGCAATCACTAATATTTTTCTGAAGTTATCAGTGTGTCACTGAAAAAGTTTGCAGAAGCACATCTCTTTTCCCTTGTGACTGATAAAACGTTTCATAGGGTCACCCCTTATCATCATCTCATTGTCAGTCATTTAGTCATTTGTGTTCTGTCTGTCTGCCCTAACTTGCTAACCTAAGCCAGTACTTCTGGGCCATAATAGTGCCTCACGTGTATCCTTGCTCATTAAAGTAAACATTTCTAAATTACAAAAATAGTCTTCTAATCTTACCCAGAGCAGTTTCTCACAGCAAAATGAGCTTATTAAAATTTGGTTTCTCAAAATCTGGTGGAGCAAGTACTAGTAGTGCTTCAACATCCAGTTCTGCTAAACGTAAAAGTTCTGACGATGGCCTTACCAAGGATCAAAGATATGACAGAGAAAAAAGGGTCAAATTTCCGTCCTGAATGGAAAAAAGAATTTCCATGGCTGGATTACAGCGAAGAAATATCTGTAATGTACTGCATATATTGTAAAGCCTACCCCCAAATCCTGTGATCCTAACTCAGCTATGGTAAAAGGTTCAGGAGATTTTAAGTTAGACCCCATAAAGAGGCATGATTTGACGAGGGAACACATCGCTTGCACAAAACATTACTTAAAGGATACCGCTCAAGTACCACCCATTCGTCTGTCAGAAACTGCTCTGGGTCAGTCCTTTCAAAAAAGACACATGACACCAAAAGAAGTTGAGAAATACAAAATTTTATTTAACACTGCATACACCGTGGCAAAGAATGGGAAACCTTTTTCTGATTTTGAAATCATTTGTGAAATCAGCATAAAAATGGTTTAAATGTTGGCAACAACTACATGAATATAGCAGGTTGCCACTTGTTTGTGGACAACATAGCTAAAACAATACGTTCAGCAATAACTGAAGAGGTGAAAAATGCCTCCTTTGTGAGTATTCTTGCACATGGAAGTACAGACCACTCCATCGTTGAACAAGAAATTGTCTACCTGAGATATGTAGCTGCTAACTGTTTGCCAGTCACACATCTAATATCTGTGTTACCACTTGAAACTGCAAGTGCTGAGGTGTATTTAATGCTGTTGAGAAAGCCTTACAATCAGTGGGTTTGCCATTACCAGAACTGACAGGCAGTGCATCCAGCACTTGTATGTGCTAATTTTGATGGTGCATCAGTTAATCTTGGTTAACGGACAGGAGTCATTACTAGACTCAAATCACTTTTGCCAAACATTATTGGCATTCACTGTGTTGCCCTCAAACTTGAGCTTGCCATTTTGGATGCAAATAAACATTTCAAATACATGGCCAAATTTGAAGAGTGTTTAAAAGGCATTTTCAGTTTTTTTTTTTTTTTTGTCTCCAAAGTGCAGGACAGAACTTAAAGAAATTGCTGAAGTTCTCAATGAGCATCTTGCACAGTTCACGGCTGTAAAGCAAGTCAGGTGGCTAGCAAGCAAAGAGAGCAGTTGTGGCAATAGAAAAAAACCTGGACATTGTGACAATGCATCTGGAGCACAAATTTGTGGATGGCAACAGGGCAGACGATGCTAACAGAGCTAAGGGGTACCTCAAGGAACTGACCTCTATGCATTTCATTAAAGTTCTTTATTTCTTATTAGATTTTTGCCAATTGTTGCTAGATTATCAAACTTTCAGTTGGCAGACTACTTAATTGTTGAGATACCAGAACATATAGAGAAAGCCATTCTGCAGCTAGAAGCACTTAAAAGACTCCTGGAAAATATCTTACAAAATTCCAGGAACAGTATAACATGAAGAACATATGTTTGGCAAAACAAAAGTTCATGTAACACCTGGAAGTGAAGCTGAACTTCACACATTTGTTAACGATACTGTCACATACATCCAGAACAGGTTTGGTGTTCTCTCAGAGAAACCTTTGTCTTTACTTCAGATTTTTAATTATCACAACTGGCCACTGGAAAAGGAAGATCTAGCAACATTTGGCAATGCTGAACTAATTGAACTCATCACAGATAGCCCTTGCTCTTCTCACTTCTCAGAACTTGATAAAGATTCTGCTATAGATGAGTGGGTGCAGCTGAAGTTATACCTTTCTCGATTCCGAACTAAACCTCTCATAACTATGTACCAGTTGGTGTTACGAATGAAAATTGGTGAACGTGGTCCAGACTCCACGAAGGGCCCTATGCAAAAGCTTATTGAGATTCTGCTCACGATTTCCCCTTCCACAAATAAATGTGAAAGAGGATTTTCAAAAGCTAATTTCATTAAAAACAAATTACGAACAACCCTGACACAACAGTCTTTGAGAACCAGCTGCTTATCATGACTACAGGACCATCCGTCTCTGAATCTGATCCACTGCCATCAATAAAGTACTGGCTTGACAGTAGTCTGGGTACTATCCATTCCTCTGGTCACAAATGTCCATCAAAAGAAACTGAAGAAAATCAGCCTGAAGCAAGCTGCAGTACTATTGCTGTCTTATAATATTCTCTCTGCCTCTCTGTAACCTTTCTCTGTCACTGGAGCATCCTAAAAGGGGGGAAAAAATAAATATTTTTTTGTAATAATATGAAAAATGTTGACTTACTGGATCCTGACATGGACTTACCCAAAAAATGTACCATAAGTCCTGGACTTACGCATCCCTCAAAAATTTTTCAACCCCTGAGATGGAAGGTTTGATGCCTTTTATTGGACCAATAAGTGTCTTGTACAAAGATGGTATTATACACAAGCTTTCAGGGCCACACAGGTCCCTTCTTCAAGTGAATAGCAAAACTGAGCAACAAGCAGTATTTAAGCATTCAATAATTATGTATGCACTCCTTTAAGTTGTCAGATTTGATTTTGATACAGCTATTCAGTAAGCAGCATGTATATTCCAGTACTGTACACAAATAATCCAGTTGGAAAGCTTTTGGATGTTAAAGATGTCACCCCAGCCAATTCTGTAAGCTCTCCCCCAACGACCAGTCACCCGCCATTCTACTTTAAAGAAGTCTCTGCTGCATGAAGCCCAAAATACATCCGTAGCAATTGGTAAATCTAGGACACAGTGGAACTGTACCTCAAACTGCTGTCTCTCACCCTTGAAGTGTTGGTGCCTTTTAACCAGGATCTTTAGCCTCTCAGACTCTCACAGTTCCCCAATAAATGGAAATTAGCCACGGTTACCCCGGTCTACAAAATTGGAGACAGGACTTTTCATGTGAACTACCAGCCTACCTACATATCTCCATATTACCACCTCTCTCTAAGGCTCTTAAACGCATTGTAGCTGTCCAGCTTACTGAATATCTTGACAAACGCAAGATCCAATGCACCCAGCAACATGAGTTCAGAAAAAGGCATAGCACCACCTCGGCCCTTATGGAATTCACTGGTTCTATACACAGCTCCCTGGACCATGGTCAGTTAGTTGGTGCTGCCTTCATCAACGTGACAAAAGCATTCGACATGGTCCATCGCCCTCTACTACTAGAACAACTACTTCATGTAGGGCTCTTCAGACTCCACTGCCTAGTTTAAAAGTTATCTGGACAACTGCACTCAAGTCAAAACTGGTGACGTCCTCTGACTCGAGACTTGTTCACGCTGGGGTTCCTCAAGGGTCCATCCTGGGCCCACTCCTATTTAGTAAATAGTCTCGCAAGCTCTTGCCTTGAACAAATCCTACTCTAAGCAGATGATGCTGTAATTTACATAACTCACCCAGAGCCTATACCCCTTGAGAACCAGCTACAACTCTGATTTACCTTAGTAGAGAAATGGTTGTCATCACAAGTTGTTACTAAACTATAAAAAAAAAAATAAATAAATAAAACTAAGCTTATGCTCTTCAGTGGTTCCCATAACAAGCACGGGAAACATCCTCCATCACTAACTGCCTTGGTACTTCCTCAAACAGGTACAATTCTTTAAGTATCTGGAGTCGGCATAGACAGCAACCTATCTTATGGGGTGCATATAGATAACTTTACTAAAGCTGTAAATATTCGTATTGGTCTACTCTACAGACAGGCGATCTCTGACCCCTGAAGCCTTAAGGATAGTTGTACAGAGCTCTTATTTCTATAATTGACTACGTACTGATCATCTATGGCTCTGCGACTGATACCGCCCTCCGGCATATCTCCACTGCTCTTAACAAGGCATGTCGTCTCGTCTCAGGAGCCCACAATCTCGCCCTAACCAGTTGGCTACAGCTTACAAATCGCATCAAATACCAAGCGTGCCTGATGGCCAAGAAAATAACTTTAGGCCTCTTGCCACCTGGAGTACAAGATTTTTTTAAGCCCCCCTCGTAATCCACGCTGCACCAGAGGTTCTGAATCTCTGCTCCTACAGGTCCCTCATCGCCGAAACACCCAGGGGCAAAAATCATTCACCTACAGGGCCCCCCTCTGAATAAATGCTTGTAACAGTGACATCGCCTCTGAAACTAAGCTGTGCCCATTCAAATCCAAGCTTTGGTCACTACTCTTTACAGCTAGCACCGGTGACTGTTTCTGTTAACCGTGTTTTCTCAAACGTCGACCTGGCACTCTGCCTCTTTCATAGTAACTTGGCACTCTTGCCTCCTACCCCTCCCCTGCATCGCCCCTACCCTGCCTCCTCCTCCCCTTGCCCCACCTCTCCTCACATCCTCCACTCTCACCCTCCCACATTCCTTCCTCTACACCCTGTGCCCTGTTTGTATTGACAAAGCCTACTGGCTGATATCTGTGTACTGTGTGCATTTTTCTGTGCCTGAAACTGATTAATGTGTAATGCATTAATCAATGCATAATGTGTCTTGTTTTCTGTCGACTGTTATGATTTTGTCCATTATGATTTTGTACCTCCTATTTACACTTTGTTGTACCGTACTTTACTGTCCTGTTTAATCTGTCCTTCCTACTGATGTGGAATCTTTGTAAAAGATCTGTTGGCTCAAAGGTGTATATATAATCAGAGACTTAAATTAAAAAAAAAAAAAGTTGGGAGCAATCAGGAAATCGCTGGATCTAAATGAAAGGGTGGAGCTGTTACATTTTCTGTGATCTAGTCTTTGATTCCTGGACGCTTATAATAGGGATCCAGGAAACAAAGCCTCCTAGTGAAAACTCCAGTGAATTATGCTGGAATAGATCAAGAGGAAAATATAAACGCCATAGGAACACATTTGAATGTCCATGAACCAGTTGGATGTTTTTGTCTGTACTGAACTGAAATAAGCTTATCAAAATCAAATTTATCGTCTCAGAAGTACATATATAATTTAATAAATGCTTCATGTAGCTTTTCTTTCAAATTGTATGTATTTATTGCACTTTAGACACTTAATAGTCACTAAGCTTGCTTTTTAACAGGTTCACTTGTATCACGCGTTGGCTACTCTCTGCTGGTGTGAAGCACTGGCAAGCGTTCTTTTGCTTTTGCATTGTACGTACCTCTATTTTAAACTGAAGTAAATGTTAATTATGTGCTTTTTTTGTGGAAGGGGTGTGTTGTTTTTTGTGGGGGAGGGCAAGGTGGGCATTTTCATGTTTGATGTGCATTTCTTTCAGTTTATTTTGTGGTGGTGGTTGTTTAGAGACTTGACGTAGTGGGGTGGGGGGAGGTGCAGGTTACTGAGTGAAGGCTGCAGTCTACAGGAACTGTCGATGCATGTTAAGGAACTAGTGGATTATGCTGTTTGTCTTATTGTATTATGGGAGCAGTTACGACAAGGAGTTTTGGTAAATATAAAATTAAACTATGCAGAGTCAACTGTGAAAATCAAAATGCAGATGTATCTCACTGCTCTGTTTTCCCCGACTAGACCGATAGTTGGACGGACCAGAAGTGACATGGGGGAATGCACTATCATTTTGAAGTGCATTTAGGTTGCAGAACAATATCTGCTACACACATCACAGTAATACAGATTCCCCTGGCATCCTACATGCTGCAGTACCTCCCTTCCCTCTCCGTATTGGGCCGTTGGTGTCTTGCCTCAGTAGCTTGATCAGAGAGCGGTTTGGGCAGTGGAATACTGCTTCAGTTTTCTTCTGGGCTAGGGAAATGAAACAAAGGGGGGTTGGGAAGTGGGACTGTAAGGTATTCATTTGGTCGAGCACGCTGCTTAGGTGTTTCTACAGCTCAGTTGCTGTATAAACACCACAAATAATGGGCAAAGAGAAGAAACAAGAAGGAGCTTGGGCTCTGGAGAGAAAACGTGAGCAGGCAGGGCAACAGCGGGACAGTGAAATAGGCTTTTGAAGATTGAGTGCCCTTGCACTGTACAGACAATTGTATAGTCTCACCTTTTGCACCCTGCTGTAACTCTGAACAGACACTAGTACAAGCATCCACAGAGCAATCCTTGGCTTTTTGTCATTTACAGTATTGATTCTAGGCACTCCCATAATCAGCACCCAGATCAGCACGCTACTGGTGTATTTAGAGGTCCTGCTTTTGCTCCTCCCGCATCTCTCGTTTCTTTTCTGAAGCCCTCTGAGCCCATGCTTGTTAACACTTTACCCAGCATCTGTTATTTAGGCAGCAGTCAAGCTGCAGAGATACTGAGCAGCAAGCTCAATCAGTGAATCCTTCACACCCGCCCCTGTTTTATTCCCTAAGCTAGAAGAAACTGAGGTAGCATTCTGTTGCCTAAGCCTTCAGCTCATCAGGTGAGACACCAATGGCCAGATACGGAGAGAGGAGGAGGTATGATAACCTGAAAGATGTCTGGGGAATTTGTATTACTATCAAGTGTGGCACAGCTATTGCTGTGCAAGCTAAACTCACCTCAGGACTGCTGCAGAGGAGGAGGTAGGAGAATTAAAAAAAAAAAAAAAAAAACGCTTTTAACGAGCATATTGCACATTGTCTTGCAGTAAAAGCCACGCTTTTTTCTGAAACCCAGACATCACGAGTCATTCATTATAAAACTACAAATCCTGTTTGATTTTGCACTCAACAGCCTAGCTTATTGAGCGTAGTTTAAAAGACTGGAAGTTCTGTCACTCCGGTCTAGATGGCAGGGAATGGCGCAAGCATTTCTTGAACCAGCATCATTTTGAAAACATTAAACCAAATCTATTCTGCACAAGCCACAATGGCTTATTACATTAAGAATGATGCTGGTTATGAATTGTTTACATTGCCCAACTAGAATAAACATAGTATTCAGTACACTAGTTCTTTAAGATTAACAGATGGCACAGCAAGGATTAGACTACTGAAATGTTTATTTTTACCCCAGGCATGAATGTCTTCAATGTGGTTTGCAGCAGGATGAGATGTGCATGCCAAATGTTGCCATCCAGAAAGCATTTCCATCTGCAAAAGGGGAACTGGGATGTGAACGTGCCAGATGTGGACTGGGGGGCTCCAGTAGCCAGGAGTGAGACATTTGTCAGGACTGCTTCCTGGTGCAGTAGATAAATGCACCAGCAAAATGCCATACTTGTCCATTTAACACAGAAATGGGAGGAGTGGAAGGAAAAGAACTGCTAGGGACCAGTGACTACAATTCATTCATTCACTAAAAAATATATACCACCAACAGTTTAATCTGGTTCAAGCTCGGTTGGCATTTATCTATATCTCCCAGGTTGTGCCTGAAAATAGGCAAAATTTGTCTAGTGCACTTACCCGGTCAACAAAAACTAAATAAATAAAAAAAAAAATAAATAAATAAGTAGAAATGACCATGGGAGGGTGGCCACTGTAGATCAAAATCTCTGTGGTCCTGGACCTAGGAGCACTGACATAGGGGGAATGGATGGAGGTAGGAATACAGTGGGAGTGGAAGCCAAATAGAAATTATAAAAATGTTGCTAAAAGGAATGGACACCAAAAGCCACTCTAGTTTCCCCAGAGACATGGGGAAAGTAGGAGGACCAAAAAGAAGGCCTTACAGAAATACATGTGAGGACAGGGCCAAATTGAAACATTGGGAGAAAATCGAAGAAAATAATAAGATGCAAGAAATACCGTTGAGTGCCAACTTGAGAAAGGGGGGGGGTTTAGATAACATAGTATCTCATCAGGCTGAAGGGGGAGGATGGGGCAGAAGATCTAAATGACTACCTCTGCTATGTATTTACAGTGGGGGTTGGGGGCACTGAGTCCAGAAGGATTACTTTCTTTTGGTGGGGGGGGGGTGCTGGCAGGCTGTGTATTGTGACTTATTTATAGCGGTGTCCTTGATTCTATACTGTTCTGGTAGCTCTTGAAGAAACGGGGGAATCTGGAAGAAAGACTAGGTGGATAGGGAACTAGTTTGGGGCGGGGTTACAACAGGGAGTGGTGTTTAAATGAATTTGTGGCTAGGGGGTTCACTAGTGGGGCGCCACATGACTCAGTCCTGGGGCCTGTCCTGACCTTTAATTCATGACATACGGCAAGTTACACAAGACGTGTCTTCAGGTAAGCCTCAAAGCTTCAGGGCAGTGCAGCTGGCCATACAGCAGGGTGTAGGAAGATTGTTCCCCTAAGACCTGGTCTGAGACCAGTTTCTCTTCCTCAACTGAACTGTTCTGGGAACAGTTGGTCACAGATGTCTAACTGCTCACTTGCAAAACAGCAGCCAGCATACCCTTGTAGTTGATGCACAAAGCTGTGGTTCAGGAGGTCTGTGTTTGAATCAGGATTGCTTTTCTTTAAGTTCTTTACCTCAGATTTCACAGGAGTGGTGATCCATGGCAGTGTGGTTGGTTTACATAAAACGGGTGTAAAGTGACAAGGAAAGTTGTCTCTGACCAGGTCTTAGGACAGTGATCTACCCGGAACTTTTACAGCAAAGCAAATAGAATGTGCGGGGTTTCAACAAGAAGAAAGGGGTGATCTTGCCACTTCACATGACCCTTATGGCCTCATGTGAAATACTGTGCCTAGCTCAGGGTTTGCACCTGTTGGACGGGAGAGGCTGAATACATGCAGTGAGGGCCAGGATGATCCGTGGCAACAGAGTGGACATACATGGCCACATGCAATTGAAGGTTTGGTGGGGGAGATAGGATAGAGATGTAAAAGTTTCTGAGGGAAGTACAGTGTATAGTAAGTACCCTCACTAGGAATGAAAATGTGGTAGGCTTAAAAGTCACTGTCAACCCTTTCTGCATCATTAGTTATTGCTGAAAAACTCAAATTTCATGATTTGCTTACCTTCTCTTAAGTTGTTTGCTGTTTGCCTGCTTCCTTTCTTGGCAGAACTGAAATGCATGAGAATGAGGCAGTTATAGTCAACCTTGTTTTTGCTTCAAATCCTAGATCTTGCTTTGAGATTAGCTCTTGCAGCAACACCTTTAGGACTGAAGCTGGCATGTGCCAGGACCCCAGAAAATTTCCTGTTAGCCGGGGGACTGGTCCCCGGCCGCCCCTGACTGAGTATAAAAGGCAGTCCTCCAGCTGATTCCCAGTTATTTTCCCACACAGCCATGCAAGTCAGGACTTCTGCGGACGCCTTCAGCTAGTCAGCTGCCATTTTTCATCACGCTTACCTGAGCTTCATTTTCGCCAAACCAGTGATTTCTTCCAACAGCTCACTTGCATGTCTTCTCCATCCTCCTCAGTAGAGAGGCAGCTTTTGAAATGTACGTGTGGCATGCAGGTTCCTCCTAGACTATTTGGCTTGCCTCTTCTGCCTAGGTCCGGACCACTATATTGAGGCTTGCCAGCATTGTCAAGATTTCAATCCACGCACTCTGCTCCATCACCAGAAGACCCTCAAAGCTTTCCTGCTTTCCAAGAACCCATCAGAGATGGGAGAAGGAGCTTCACCGCAAGTGTTCATCCTCTTCTCCGGCCACTGGGACCTTTTCCTCCTCTCACAAGAAAATCGAACAGCAAACATAAGCACTGGGAGAAACCCTGGGCAGAAGATTGCTCCACGCATTCGCCCCCCATCTTGCTGTCTTTCTCGTGCATTCTCTCTCTCTCTCCTGCCCAGGGTGTCTGCCATGTCCTCCCTAACAGGTCAATGCTACCAGGTGACACCTGGGACTGTTGCCCTCCAGGAAAGAGGGGCTTCTGTCCCGCTCAGGAGCCAGCTCCCTTACCCAGGTGATTCTTCCTAGGCGGCCAACAGCTGAATTCCCAGCCTGATCTCCATCTGCACTGGTCCCCTCCGCTGGCTTCTCCGCCTTCTTGGGTGACCCAATCGCTGCCTAACCATCCCAAAATGCGACTCCCATTCTCAGCAGACTCCTGATGATCAGTCCAGCTCGTCTGACCCCAGATGGCACTGTCACTCTGGGTTCGATGCCAGATAACATGGGTAAGGCTGTGCCAATGCCAGAATTACTGCAACCTGATGACGAGACGCCAGGGCCATCCACGCCCAACCCCTCGACACCAGGCACTCTGAACTTGCAGCAGAATTCTCCACAGTTCTCAGTGAACTCTTTGTGGCCTGGTGGGCCTATTTCAAAGATAGAGGCACCCAGGGCACCTATTTGGCCAACCCCCCACCCCCAAAGGCCGCCCCGGACAAGCCTACAGACCATCCACGTACTCCCCCTCCTAGGGGGACTACCCTGACACCGGATGGGGGTGAACTCCTAAAGGCTGGCCGTGTAATCACCAATGTTCACCCTCCCGGATTTTGGGGAGGGGGATCAACAGGTACCTGCTTCTCTTCCAGCCAAGAGGAATCTGACTGCCATCAGAGGCCGGAGGGTGGCAAAAGACCTCCTTATCTGCCTTGACGACCGGCCATTCATGGATGTAATGAGGCACATCAATAACTGAATGGCTGGGACACAGAAGAGCTGGATCCAGAATGACTTGGGCTGGTCACCTTCTCAAGAAGAGACACCCTACCTATGGTGGTTCCCCTGTGGTGAAGCCTTGGACACCAACAGGCTTGCTTGAAACATCCCTTTCTACACCAGCCCTATCCAAAAATTGGACGGCTATATATCACCCCTAAGGATTCCTTTTATGGGGAACAGCTGGAGGCAGACTCGGTTGTAATAAACTTTGCCCGACTGCTCTAGATGACCTGAGCATTTGGAATCGCAACCCCAGACAAGGATTCCAAGCAGTTTGACCACCTGGACAGGAAGGTGTATTCCTCAGTCACTTGTGCCATACACTTTCAAAACTTCCTTGCCCACATGGTTCAATAGCAGAACGCCCAAGGTGGTGGAGGTTGCTCAGGCCATACCAGAGTGCTCATGGAAGGCAGAGCTCATGACCTTCCTGAAGTTGGGCTTGGATGTAGGTAACCACGTCCTTCGGGCATCCTATGATACCAAAGAGTTGGGGAGAGCCATGGCTTCCGCCATCTGTATCCACCACTATTCCTGGCTGAGTGTGTCTGGGTTCGCCGTGGATGTCCAGTCCAAGATTATGGATGCCCTCTTTAGGAGACCAGTCCCGTTTGAAGACTCTCTCAAAACATCACTCGCCTGTAGGAATCTGAGAAATTCTTGCAAACGAGTGTTTTAACAATCTAAGCAGCCCTTTTGGAGAAATGTCAGACAGCAATCTAGGGGGCTGCAACAGCAGAGAGCAGGATTCAAGCGAAAGGCCTCTACTCCTGTCTCAGGAGGTTCCGCCCCTCGGGCTCCCAGGACCTATCAGCCTGCTGTCCACTTCCCCGGCTCCTCAGCTTGACTTGTTGCCTGAGCCCTCCCCTGGCCAAGGCCTTGTGGGAGGAGGTGGGGTAGAGTTTCCTTGCACATTGAAGGATGGTGCCAGACTACCACAGATACGAACATACGAAATTGCCAGCAGATACAGGCCATTCAGTCCATCTAGTCTGCTAGAGTGTGCAGTACTTCAGTCCATTAGACTGCAGCTGCCCCCTCCCTCATATGCCCTCCCCTCCATCACCCACCCCCTCCCTATTTGTACTCTCCCCTTGAATCGATCCAACCCCCTCTTGAAGCCCCAAACACTCTGCAGTGATATGACTTCCTCTGGCAGTGTTCCACCCTGCCACCACCCTTTCTGTGAAATAGTGCCTCTTCAGTTCCCTCTTGAACCTGCACCTCCAACTTCATAGTGTCCCCTGGTTTCCCTTCCACCCTTCAGATTGAACATACACCTGATGTCTGTTTTGTTCAAACCCTTCAGGTACTTGAAGGTCTGTCATATCCCCTCTCCCTTTCCTCCAGGGTACACCTATTGAGATCTCTCTCCTCATATGGTCTGTCCCCCAACCCCAGGATAACTTTTTTGCTCTGTGCTGTACACACTCCAGTAATTTGATGTCCCTTTCTTAAGTAGGGGTGCCAGAATTGCATGCAGTACTCTATGTATGGTCTCACTAGGGACCTGTACAGGGGCAAGATGACCTCCCCACTCCTAGAAGTAATCTCCTTTGCTATGCGCCCTAGCACCCTGTTTGCCTTCGCTGCTGCCATCCTGCATTGAGTAGAATGTTTTTTCTGGTTACCAGCACTCCCAGATCCTTCTTCTCCTTGGATTTTAACAGGACACCCTCCAGCCAGTAATTGTGTCCTGGGTTCTTGCCTCCTAAATGCATCACTTTGCACTTTTTGGCATTGAAACCAAGTTGCCAAGTGTAAGACCATTCCTCAGTGAGTCATGCAGCTTATTGAAAAGGGGCACATTCTAGGGTTCATGGAGACCCCAGACAACCCACCAAACCCCTCCCCTTACTCTCAGGCTCACAGTGCTCTCATCGCATAGGAGACTCGGGCCTTACTGCAAAAGCAGGCAATAGAGCCAGTTCCACCAGCACTACAAGGGAAAGGGTTTTACTCCCACTTCTTCCTGATGTGCCAAAGAAAACTGGGATCTTCTCTCTATCATAGACCTCAGCCACTTAAATTACTACATGGAGTACAAACTATTCCAGATGATTACTCCTGCTCAGTCTGCTTCCTGTCCCCATCAAGGGGATTGGCTATGCTTTCTGGACATGCAGGATATACACCCTATTCTGATTTTCTTCCAGCCTCACAGGAGGTCCCTTCGCCCAGGATAGGCACTACCTGTTCAGGGCCCTGCCATTCGGCCTGTCCTTGGCCCCAGGGTTTTCACCAAGTGCCTCACAGTTGCAGCTCTGAGACCAGGCCATTACGTCTTCCCTTACCTGGACTGGCTGCTGACCCACCCACCCGGACTAGCTCTTCCACACCATGCAGGCCACTTTCTCCCAGTTTCAGGACCTGGGGGTCACTTTAAATCTCAGTCCTCTCCTTGGCCAAGCCAGTGGCTACAGTATATAGGGGCAATCTTGGACACTGCTCGGGCAAAGCCTTTCTCCCTCAAGACATGGCAGGTGGCTTCACATGCACGCCTGTCAGAACTCCTCCTCGCGTCCGGTCCTAGCCAGGTCTGTATGGAGACTTTTGGGACACATGGTGGCTGCCATTGCAACAGTTTACCTGGCCAGACTGTATATGAGGGTGATCCAGTGGAACCAGAGTCCAGTAGGACCAGTGCTCAGACTACCTGGAACAACCCATCTTGGTATCTGAACCCTGTAAGACTGGTGTTAGCATGGTGATTGAATTCCACCAACCTCTCCAAAAGGGTTTATGTCAGGAAAGAAGCTCCCAGCCAGATCCTAACCATGGATGCATCTAACCAGGGCTGGGGAGCACTCTTGGAAGACCGTCAGACTCGAGGACCTGGTATCAACAAGAGCTCCATCTCCACATCAGTGTCCTAGAGATAAGGGCGACTTCTGTATGCCCTTGGGCCCTGTTGATCCAGACTGACATGTTGGTGGTATTTTACATCAACAAGCAAGGGGAACTCTTTATCCCCACTGCAGGAAGTCATGAGAGTATGGTCATGGGCCATGGACTACCAACTGGACCTGTCAACAGTCCATGTTCCTGGAGTACAAAACTGTCTCGGTCCACAGCCTAACGACTGAGGCGTTGCCTCCCTGTGGCAAAAGACCTCTTTGACAGATGGGGATGTCCAGAACTAGCTCCATTTGCCTCCCATCCAATGAAAATCTGGCCAGTTTTGCTTTAGATCCAAGGCCTGGTGTTTTCTGGTGAGACACGTTGTCCCTCTCCAGGAGGAGGAGGCTTCTTTACGCGGTTCCTTCCTTTCCTCTTCTGCAGAGAGTCCTCCTCTTGCTGCAATCGGAAGGAGCAGAGATGATCCCAGTGGCATCTTTCTGGCCACGACAGATTTGGTTTCTGCTGCTCCCAACAGCTTGCGGCAGAATCCCCAGTCTCCCTGCCCCTCTGTTCAGATTTGCTCTCCCAGGAGCAGGGAACCCTGGTCCATCCAGATCCCAGAATCTCCATACATGGTTCCTGCAGACCTAGCCATATCCAGATTAGGAGCATCTCCCGGGGGGGGGGGTTAGCGGATGTCCTGGTGGCCTCTAGGAAGCCTTCCACCAGGGTCACCTATGCCATGAAATGGAAACAGTTCTGCATCTGGGCCACCGCTAGGCATTTTGACCCCTTCACCTGTCTAGTGAATCTGATTCTGGAGTACCTCCTCCCTGTCGGATTGGGGTCTAAACTACTCCTCGCTCAAAGTGCATATCTCTACCATTTCAGCCTATCATGCACCTATTGATGACAAAGCCCTTGCCCAGCTGGATCTTTCCTGTGCATTCTTACGGGGCATTCTGCTTTTGAAGCCTCCCATTCTGGACCCCATCCCCTCCATGGAATATTTTGTGTTCTAGAAAAGCTAAACTTGCCTCCCTTTGAACCTGCTGCAGGTTGCAAGCTATGCCTTCTGTCGTGGAAAGCGTTAATTTTAGTTGCCATTACTTCTGCTCGAAAGATTTCTAAGCTTCAGGCCCTGATGTCCAAGGAGCCTAAGGACAGTGTCCTTGTGGACTAATCCTAAATTTCTTCCCAAGTTGGTGTCAGTTTACCTTGAATCAAGACATCCACCTTCCGGTCTGCTATCCAGACTACTCCAACCCAGGGAGCTCTCCTTCATACTCTGGATGTTCATAGGTTGCTTTGTTATTATTTGGACCCTTTTAAGCCATAGAAAGTCTCATCAGTTGTTTGTATCATTCGCCCCCAGAATGATAGGGGCTCCTGTTTCAAAACAGTGTTTATCCAAATGGCTAGTTAATTGCATTGTTTTCTGTTGCAAGTATGAGACACCCATACCGGGCTTCAGGACATGGCGGCTTCTTTTACCTCCTTGAGAAATGTCAGCAGCAGGCATTTGTGCAGCTGCTCCCTGGAGTTCTGTCCACACCTTTGTCGAACACTACAGTTTGGACGTGCATCTCAACGCCAAGCGGGCTTTGGGTTGACTGTCCTTCAGGGCCTCCTCTCCTAATTTTCCTTGGGAGACCTCTACCTCCACCCAGTTGACCGGGGTCTCCTTACTACTTGGGACTCTGTCCTAAAGGTGTCACCTGCTGCGACAGAGAATCTAAGTAAGATAGTACAGTCACATAAGAACTTACTGAAACTGTAGATGTTTGAGAGGAGCTCTTGCAGCAGATTCTATTTTCCCTCCCACCTTCCCCCGGTAGCTCCTTCTCCATCAGATACGTCTCTCTCTGTTAGAGGAACCTCCTCGGTTCTCCATTTTTACTTGCTTGCTGGGGTCTTGGGCGGGAGAACTGGGCTGGGGGACTGCCTCTTTTATACTATGATGTAGGGGGCGGTACTCTGTATACTACTAGCTAGAAGTTTTCCATGGGGTCCTGGCACCTGCCGTCTTCAGTCCTGAAGGTGTTGCCTGCTGCAAGAGCACCTCTTGAAGATGCATGGTTTGCAGTAAGTTCTTGAGTAACTGTACTTTTACTTTCAGGATATATGAAATAAGAGTAGATGATTAGGAACACCCCCACACAGTGCAGCCGCTCATGATGCAATAGTACTTTCTCAGCATCCTGAGTGGCTACATTGTGTTAGGGATGTTCTCAAGTCCTGGAAAAGATGCAGTGGAAGTTGATCGGAGAATATAAACAGAGGATAATGCCTAAGGTAGTTAACCACGATGTAATCACCTCAAGCAGTTGCCAGGACAACCAGGTAAACCTCGTTAAGTTGTAATGGCAACCATGAGAGGTGATTACATCTGTGGTTGACCACTGTTACTCAGGCATTGTATTTTATAATGGAAAAATTAACCACTGTGATTTAAAAAAAAAAAAAAAAAAAAAGTTTCCCCAATTACATTTGTTCTGCTCAGCTATGAATGCCTCCTGCTTTGTATGTTGAGCAACTGAAGTGCTGAAATTAGCCATTGCGATCTATACTGCATCGGGTCTGTAATTGTCTGAATGGATGTGTTTGAGCGAATGTCCAAGCAGCAGATCACCTTTCCAAGAATTTTGACTGGTAGTGACATTCTATCCTGTAATCCCATCATTATGACATAGCTAAGTAAGGTTTACTGATGTCATAACGTGGATTATTGAGTTATAAACTAAAAATGGGGTTAATAGACACTGTTCATACATTATAAATCTGTTTTTGTGTGGTAACACCAGTATGTATGGTGAGCAGTTTTAGTTTTTGATTTTTCCGAACAAACTGCAAATAGCTACATTAGCAATCCCTACAGAATGTGAGTGATCATAACATGTGCTTTTTAATCTAGGAACAAATGGAAAGCCTAAGTGGTTCGACAGTGCCCTTTTAAGAGGGACATTAGGATGTTGAGTGGTGGACAAGTGGGATGAGCTGCCAGAGTGGATTATGGGCAGGGATTGTGTGGGATAGATTAAGGGCTTGGTGATTCCAGCTAGGGAAGGAGGTTGGATAAATGGACTCTGTCTAGCAGTAGGGCAGTAGGTAGCAAACGAGGGCAGACTAGATGGATTGTTGGATTTTCTTATAGGTTCATAGGTATGTATGAGTGTGAAAATCCTGTCATGCCAGTGGATGTTTTCCAGTCACTAGTCCTGCTGGCTAGTGGCTGAAAGGTAATTCAACCCCATGTATTAGATTTTCTGCTGTCATTTTGTATGCATTCTCATTTGTCTTTTTAGTGCTACAAGAAAAAGCTGACCACAAAATCTCAAAGTAAAGCAAAGGTGAGGGAAAAGTGAAAACCAGCTTTACAATAAGTGTCCCTTCAGGACCGTATTTTAGTTGTATGTATGACATAACACTGACAGTTGTCCAGTGTACTGAAAAACCTGGAGATCTGATTAGGCTTGTATTGTCCTGATAAGAAATATTGTGACTTATTGCTCATGTGACCGTTACAGCAAAAGCAGCGATGGTGCAGAAGACACTACAGTGCCCTACTCTATAGGTGAGGAGTCTCCACTCCCATTCAGTCCTTAGGTGCTCATGTGAGACTGCCAACCATGGTACTGATTAGTACCAGTTGTATTTGGTCTTGTAATATGGACATCCAGCTGCAGGAACTGGATTTAACTGCTCAGTGGCTCATGTGAAATGAATCGTAAGATAATGGCTCCTGGCACTACCGACCTGGACCCAGATTCAAACCATTGATACATGTGAAAATGCCTGCTTTTTTTTTCTTTTTTCAATGGACATGTTTTGGCTTTCTGTGAAGCTTGAGTTAAAGTATGTACCCATAATTTATGTTGTAACTGACTACAGATAAGGCCATTGAGTCTCTAGATAATCCCAAAAATAATCATACACCAGTTTGGCCAACAGACCTGTCACTTTAGTGGCAACCCAGTCTCAAAATACCTACAAACGTACAAAGGTGCTAGTAGAATAATGCCCTTACCTTGTGATCAATAGTCTGCTCATTTTGCGGAATCCCTAATGTCCACTAAGGACTCTGCCCCCACATCCGATACCCACTCATCTTAGTTTGAGCTGGAACTCTTGTAGCAGGCAGTAACCATAGGACTAAGCAGTCAGGCACCAGGACCCCACGAAAACCTTCTGGCTAGCAGTCTTCAGTGAGGACCGCCCCCAATGTCTGCCATCCCGACTGCCAGTGATATAAAGGCTGGTCCCTTCCCCACCCTAGTTCTTTTCCTGCTGCCGACAGGTTCTCATTGTCTCCTTGGGCGCTTCCTGCTACAGTCGACCCCATAGCACTTTATTGTGTTTCTTTACTCTGGGACGCCTCAGTCCCCCCACTGATTGAGCCGGAGACCGTCTCTCCATCTCCGAAGAAGCTAGGCACACCAAATCGAACCTGATGATGGCTCTACTGTTGCCAGATCAGTCATCTGTAGATACCTCTACTCCCTCACAGGAGGACGTGATGCCTGCTAATCCTCTGCTTGATGAGGCGCGGAGCGTTTGACCGAAGCCTGCTTGTCCGCTGGGTACACCGCCAGCTCATCCACAACCTCTGGTGCTGGTCGGTCCTGGATCCCTATATTCCCTGAGCAAGGTAAAGGACCTCTTTTGCTTTTGGTGGAACAAGATAAAGGGGACCTTCCCTAAATGCTCTGAACGGTGATCTTGCAGCCAGAGCCTGAATCGGAGCTGGACCTGCAGCCGACCCTGGACCCAAGAAGTCCTTCCATGAGCTTTGACAGTAAGCACGGGTAAGACCCAAACACAGGGCGGAGGCGCAGGACATGCATCCTTCTGGTCGTCAGGCAGGCGTCCCTAGCGAATATCTGCTTAGCTCCTCCTTCTTTATTCACCCCAGTGGACTCTAGCTGCAGCTCATCCTGAGACTGAACCCAGAGACCATCCTTCCTCTTCCGACAATGACTGGAATGCTTTGTAAAGAGGATTTTTATCCTAAAGGTGACTAAAATGAGATGTCCTTTTAAGTCCTGTATAAAATCAAAGATTTCACTACTACTAACAAGGACACCCTAGATGCCTCTGACATATTTCATAGGCGTCGTCCGGCATATCCAGGCCTCTAACTGTTGGGAAACAGAGGACCTAGATCCTGAGATTCGTAGGCTTGCTAAATGGCTGAGGCAGAAAGAGCCTAAACCTCTCGTCCCTCTACTTGTCGACACCTTCCAGGATCTTACTAGGCTTACCTGAAAGCACACTTCATTAGCCTCTGCTGTTTCTAAAAAAAATCAGACCGACTCTGTGGGCTGCTAGGGACAAGCCCTTCCTCGCGGAGCATCCTGTAGTGAACTCGCTGGTCATAACTGCTCACGATGGGTCCAAGAGACCCGAGCATTTAAGCAGCCAGCCTCCAGGCCAGGAATCCAAGCTTACTGACCAAATGGGCAAGAAAGTGTACTCATCCTTTACTTGCTCCATCAGATCCTTAAACTTCCTCATCCACACGGTGCAATGCCAGAATGCCCTTTGGGAGAAGGGGTTGGAGCTAGCTCGGGCCTTGCCAGGCTCTGCCCAAAAAACTGGGCTTCTGGATCTGCTCAAATCTGGGTCGGATGTGGGGACCCATGTACTAAGGGCCTCGTATGACACAGCAGACAGCTTCTAGGGTAGCCGCCAGGGTCATTTACCTTAGATGCCATGCATGGCTTCGGGGATCTGGCACTATGGATCTTCCCTTCAAAGGGTCCATCCTGTTTGGGGATAAGGCAGAAAAACTGATTCTAGGGACATGAATATGTTCTAGCCACATTTGTTTTTTTTTATATGCTTAGTTTATTGTCCACAGCAGCAGTACATTTACCAACTTTTGATCAATCTTATAATTGATACTTAACAAGGTTCAAACCTTTTATACATCCTTAATAAATTAACTTTCTTTTACGTATGTACTGAGATACTATTTGTTCCAAGTATCATAACTAACAAAACTTAACTAATAATAGTAACTGTCTGGGATGTGTTCCTTCAGCGTCATGTCAAAAATCTCAAAATTAATCTCACTATGTCCTTTACTTTGGAGAGAGGGATCTATTCAACACAGAGAAGGGGGGGCCTTTTCTCCTCTACAGGGAAATCAAAACTTTAATTTCCTATCCACTGTCATGGAGTATCCACCTGGTCCATCTCTGTTGGTATATTTGTGGTTTTTGATTAAGACTGATTGTTAACCTTTCCATCATGTATATGGCTTCAACCTGCTCCCTCCAGTCCTCTATCCCTGGGGCTCTCGGTTGTAGCCAATTTCTAGTGATAGCTTTTAAAGCAGCTGCCACCAGAATTGCCCACAAATATTTAGTATTTTTATCATCCAGTTCTCTCTGGATTAGTCCCAGTATTAAATTTTCGGGCCCCAGCTTTGTCTGGAATGAGAATACCTGCTCTAGGTAATGAATCACCTCCTCCCAAAATGAGGCGATGATTGGGCAGGACCAAAAGATGTGTGCTTGCGAGGCAGTGTGTGCACCGCAGTCCCTCCAACACTTGCAGTGGCCTCCCCCTTAAAATGAGCCATCTGAGTTGGCACCAGAAAATAGCGGGTCCTCAACTTCCAACAGAAATCTCGCCAAGCTAGTGAGCTGGTTGTTGACCATGTACTTCTCCACATCAGAGACCATTGTTTGTCCGTGATGGGGATCATTAGGTCTTGCTCCCATCTGTTCTTTATATAATGGGAAGAGGCCGCCATATCTGCCATATATCTATTATATAACAGAGAGATGACGCGCTCCACTCCCTGTGAGCCCCATATCCTTGGGAACAGCCTGCTCTCCTCCAATGCAGACTCTTCCAACATTGATTTATTAATTTGTATATTCAGGTAGTCTCTTAATTGGTAGTATCTGATTCTATCTCTCTGCTGCAGACCATATTTTTCCTGTATTGCTTCAAAGGAGAGTAACATATTTGCTGTCATTTGAAAGGGTGCATATAATCCTCTTTTAGCTTGCTTCTGATACCATCTGTCGATTGTTGCTGGTACAAATCGGCGGTCGTAAGCCCACCATCTCTACCGCCAAAGATGTTTATGTGTAGTGCCCCTACTTGTTCCCCTTTTCCAGCCCTTGAATACAGCCTTTGTGCCTGAAAAGCCCTTTATTTCATCTGGGTCCATGGGCCCAAATAACACCGCCTGTAATGGGGGACTGCCTTGTTTCTATAGATCCATTCTCTTCCAGTGCGTGTCATATTCTGGGTTACCCCAGAGTAACGCTACCCTCATCTGGGCTGCCACCCAGTAACCCTGTGCCCCTTCCCAAAGTAAAGGCCTCTGATATATGGCCATTTGCACGAACCTGTGCCATGGGGACTCAAAGCTTAAATATGGCCATTATTAATTGCTTCGGGAACGGACCTCCCTCAAAAAGGGCCACGATACTCTGTCAAACGCCTTTTCAGCGTCTAGGCTTATAATCAGTGACGGTAATTTTAGGAGATTAATCTGGTCAGTTATATGGGTTGTCCTGCGCAAGTTATCCTGCGCTTGTCTACCCGGTATGAAACCAGATTGGTCTATATGTATTAAGGCTGGGAGATGTTCCTGTACACATCTTGCCATGAGAGAGGCCAATATCTTATAGTCAGTATTCAATAGAGATCGGTCGATAAGAGGGCACTTAACTGGGTGCTTTCGGGCTTGAGTATCACTGAAATTACCGCCTGAGCCCAAGAGGAGGAGGTGCAGCCTCACCCCTCAGAACCACTTCATACACCTGTGTCAGCAGGGGTTGCATTTGATCCCCAAAGCATTTATAGAACTCCGATGGGAGTCCATCCAAACCTGGGCACTTGCCTCACCTTGAGGCGCCTTATTTCTCCCCATATTTCTTCCGGTCTCACCGGACCTACCAAGTGTTTTCCTTGTTCCTTAGTTAGGCCTGGTAATTTGTTTCCAAAAATATCTTTATATTATCCTCTCCTGCATTTATCTACTCTGTATATAGTTTGGAATAATATGTCTTAAAGGCATCTGCTATCTCGTGTACCCCCTGTACCACTTTACCTGTTCCAGGGTGCAACACTTTTGTTGTTGCTTTTGCCCGCCTTGCCCTCAACCTACTGGCTAAGAGACTCATGGCGGGGTCCTCCTTCGTAATATTGTTGTCTTAGAAAGAGCAATTTTTGCTCCACTTGATAGTCTAGAATACCCATCAGCTCTCTCTTATGCTCCAACAGTTGTCTCTTACGCCCCTTGTCATATTTTTGTTTTTGCTATCTCTCTAAATCTGTAATCAGCTCAGTTAAGGTAAGTTTCCTTCCTTCTCGTTCCCTCTTTTTCTGAGAGGCCAACTGTATGAACCTGCCTCGCAACACTGCTTTTGCAGCATCCCAGTGGATTGCCTGCGAGGCGTCCTGCCCTGTGTTTTCCATGAGATAAGTTCTGTAGGTTTCTACTATTGTGTCCATTATCTCTTTATCTTTTAACAATGAGATATCTAGACGCCAGATAATGTTACGGCGTATCTCTCCCAAATCAATATATATATATATATATATATATATAGGCATGATCTGAAAAAGAAGATTCCCTATCCAGGCCTCCGAGACTCTGTATACCTCGTTCTTGAACCAGAACATAGTCAGATCTGTACAGTATATGTTATGAGCTGCGGAGAAGAGGTATAGTCTCTGTCTACTATGCAGGTGTCTCTATGTGACTAATAATAGCAATTCCCCAGTAATTTCTGAACCTTTCTGGCTAATTTATGTGATTTCCCTCGGACTGAGGAGGTCCATGTCTGGATTTAAAGGCAAGTTTAATCTCCCACAAATCAGAGTTCCTCCCCAACTCCAATAAAGTGGTAAAAATTAACAGTATTCAGTCATTGTTAAGCCAGGGAAAGTACACTGACGCCAATGTTACCATATTGCCCCTGAATTTGCCTTTTAACATCGCATAACAACCCTCCTTATCTGTCCTCGCTTCTGGTTTTTCAAATGTGGTACTGGCCGGCACAAGCACCACCATGCCCCTCCGTCTACCATTTTTGTAGGAAGACGCCGCCATTTCCCTGAACCCCCATTTTAATAGCTTATTGTGCTCCCGCATCGACAAGTGAGTCTCTTGGAGAAGTAAAAAATCTGTCTTGGCTTTCCTTGCCTGACTCAAAATCTTAGATCTTTTAACTGGGTTCGTGAGACCATTGACGTTGTAGGAGCAAACAGTCTTATCTCTTCTCGTCATCTAGAATATTAGATTCCAGGCTTCTTTTCTCAGGATCCCCCCAGCCTCCTCCTCGAAACTCTCCCTGCTCAGGCTCCTCCTCTGTACTACCCTGTCTCCACATAAGTCGGAACACATCCCAGAAACAATTTAGGCAACAAACAATTACATTATAACCATGGTAAATCTTTTTGGCCAACCTGGCCTTCAAACAGTACATAGTAAGTGACCCCCAAGGTAGGAGTCCCATTTTTGGGGCTCTTTTCTCACCTACGCCTTATCTAGGCGAGGTAAGCATAGAGGGGTAGCTAGTGTCTCCTCAGCGGGAGACCCCCTCTAGGGAGCTCTTGTTCACAGTCTAAAGCTCCTTGCTTTTGTCTATGACCAAGCCCTGTATTGGTCAGAAAAGCCTTACTTCTGGAGCCCTGTGCGCCCCAGCAGCTAGATAAAATTATATGCTGGCCCGATCGACCCGCATACATACACTCATCCCTGAACCGTCTGCTTTAGTTATTTCTAGCAGGGTTAGAGGAATCTGTGTCTTTTATTATCGAAGAGGGCTCCCCATCTCCCCAGAAGGAAGACAAATTCTTCCCCTAGAGGCAGAGGTCCCCCAGACCCAAAACTCATGGGTTCGATCTACTGCGAGTCCCGAAGTTCTGTTACATTTGTCTATTGGCCCATCTTATATCCCTTTCCAGTTACCCCTTTCTCCCCCTCACCCCTCCACCCCCTTCCCTTCCTTCTATGTGTACTTCATATGGATCAATCCCTTTGTCGGGGGCATTCTGTGAGTTTCCTATATCCCCTTCTGTACAAATAGGACCAATTATGCCTATGACTATTACAAGTTGGGGGGAGAAAGAGAAAGATCCTCAGCCATCTTCTTCTTTACTTGGCCCCCTCCTTCAGGGGTGATGTCCTCCCTTTGCACATGCCCCCTATTGTTCACCTCGGAGTAGCTCCCTTCACCTCCTTACGTCACCCCAAGTCAGCTGGTGATTAGTCCCTTCCTTCCTCCTCCAGCGATTCAAAAGCCTTCAATTGTTAGGAGGTCTCCTCTTCACTTTCCCCCATCCTCCGATCTCCCCCATAACCCCTCAGTTCCAGCCCTGTCCGCTTCCAAAAAAAAAAAAAAAAGAGCCTCTTCATCATTTAATTGTACTCCCCCAGACCCTTTGTCCTCTGCATCCACACACTCATTTATCCATGGTTACTTTTGTTTCACATCCTGCTCACCTAATCCACCCCCCTCTTCCACAACATTGGTACCTAAGTGAGAGACACAAGCTAATGAGACCCCCTCCCTCCCCTAGTGGAGTTCCAAGCAGAACTTTAGTGTCCATTAGCATTGTTCTTGATATGTAAATCTCAATTCCTAGATACCATCCTTTCAACAAATTCAGCACAGGAGCCAGTCACTGACGTTACTTATGTTTTCATGTCGTTGTAATCCCTTTTCAGGTTGTGAGTTGGGAATTACTCGAGGATCTCCCTTCTCGCTCGATCGTCTTGCTCTGTTATTCCATGCTCTATTTCTCTGTCTGGGGAACGTTTTTTGGAAAGGACCCTGTCCCACACACCGGATGTGCCCCTCCGGGAACCACCACTGGGTCTTTTTGGTCCCATCTGCGACCAGTCTCTCTCTTTAAGCTGTTGTGGTGCACGTCTCCCTTGCCCTTCTGGTTTTGCCAGCCCATGCCTCTCCAGAAACTCCTTGGCGTCCTCCAGCTCCTGAAACCTCAGCTGGCCCTTATCTGTGTTCACATTCAACCTGGCTGGGTATTCCACGTAGGCTTTAATATTTTTTTGCTGCAGGAGTTTTACCGTATACAAGACCTGCCTTCTCTTAGCTAGTAATTGTGGCGAGAAATCGTGATCAAAGTACAATCTAACATCACCAAACCAGACCGTTTTCTTAGACCAGGCCTTCTAGCCACATTTGAAGGCAGTGCCTTTCCCCTTTAATTCTTGCCAGAAGGTCTTAAAGCTCCCAGCGCACCTGGATCTGCTCTCCATCAATCGGGGGAGGGTACTCCACCCGGACTTTAAGTCCCTGCACCTGACAGCTTGGTTCCTGAGCAGCTAGAGTTCCAGGCTTTGGGTCTTTCCAAAGATGTCCTCACTGTTGTCGAGGCATCTCCCAGGGACTCTATCAGGAAGTGCTATGCCTTCAAATGAGTCTCCATCTGGTGTCAAGGTAAGGGATTGGACCCTTTGACCTGTTAAGTGGCTAGCATCATAGACTGTCTATGGTCTCTCTCCAAAGGGGGACTTCGGTTGATGACCCTTAAGGTGCACCTAGCAGCCATCTCTATTAACCGGGTGCGGGCTGGTCAGCAGTTGGTGGCGCAGGAGAAGGTGGTCTGGCGCCTTTTTAAAGGCCTCAATCACATATCCCCTCTGGTGCGTGAACCACCACCACTGTGGGCTCTACTGCTGGTACTGGCAAAGCTCATGGGCAAGCCATTTGAACCAATGCACAAGTGCAAGATGTCACACTTGTGGAAGACTGCCTTCTTGGTGGCTATCACTTCTGCCAGAAGGATTGGGGAGCTCCAGGTGCTCTCAGTAGTCTCCTTATTTGGTCTTCCATAGGGATAAGGTTGTCCTGCACCCCGACCCGAAGTTCCTCCCAAAAGTTGTCGGAGTTTTACCTGAACCAGGTGATGACTCCACTGGTGTTCTTCACCAGTCTCACCTCGGAGGTTGAACACAGGCTTCATGCCTTGAACCTGAGGTGAGCACTTGCATACTACAAGGAGCTCATGGCTGGATTTTGGGGAAAGGTTTGCCAGCTGTTTGTCACCTACGCTGAAGCTGCACCTGGCAGGCCTGCAGCCAAGCGGACGATTGGCAGGTGGATCACATCCTGCATTGATCTCTGCTATAGGTTGGTGGGTCAGGAGCCTCCCGTAGGGCTAAGGGCTCATTCCACCTGCCATTCCGCTGCGTTGGTGGTTGCTTCCAGGGATGTTCCTGTCCAGGAAATCTGCAGGGCTGCGACCTGGAGGTTGGCGTACATCTTCATTTCCCATTACCACATTGACTTAGTCACACTGGGATGCTGGTTTTGGGGCCTCAGTTCTCCAATTTCTGTTCCTTAAGGGGGTGTGCACCTTGCCTCCCTCCACCTGGAGAACTGCTAGGAGTCTGCCATCAAGTGTGGGTAGAACATATCTCGTCCCTAGAAAACAGATCACTTGCCTGTAACAGTACTAGGAGTGGTGTATGTTCATCCACACAGACCCACCCGACCTCCCGGCATTGACGCAAACCCTGCTTCCAGCTGGCAAGATCTGGCATCATGGGGTGCAGCTGAGGGATATACCACCCGGCAGGTAGGTGGAGCCAGCTTTAAGACCTTCTGGCAAGAATTAAAGGAAAGGACACTGCCATAAAGGGTGGATGAGCAACATGTACCACTTCTAGAACTATTACAGGTGAGTAACCTGTTTTTGTCTTCTGGATTCTAGGAAGGCCATTTGGTCTGTTCAAAAGATGTATAAGTCGGACCAGTGGCCAAAAACATCCCTTTCATAAGCCTTCAGGCCAACAGTCTAGAAACCAACCCCCAAGAGGGTTTCAATGCAAGCCACTCCCAGACGGGGGGGGGGGGGGAGGTCCACCTTTAGAGCTGCAAAGTCATCCCAGGTCTCTCTCCCCACCCCAGGAGCATCAGCCTGACTCCTTGTGAGACCCAATCTTCTCCAGCAGAATCCCTGGAGGAGCTGGTGGGGCTGGGGTTGCTTCTCCTTTTATCTGGAGGGTTGGAGCAAGATAACAACCGATCTTTGGATCCTCTAAAACAGAGAGCGGTCATACCCTGGAGTTCCTGGAGAGGCCAACAGAAAACCCATCAGTCCCCTCCCATTACCCTCCACCTCGCATTGCCCTTATCGAAGGGGAAATTCAGGCTGTGCTTCAAAAGCGGGCAATCAAGCCAGTACCACCGGACCGGAGAGGAAGGGGATTTTATTCCCACTTCGTCCCCCAAAAAGACCGGGGACCCTCGACCCATCTTGGACTTCAGTCACCTGAACGAATAGAGTACAAAAGGTTCAGGATCATCACACTTCCAGGTCTAATCCCCTCTTGCATCTGGGGATGGGCACTGCTCCTGGATATGCAGTATGCATACCTGCATATCCTGGTGTTTTAGCCCCACAGAAAGTACCTCGCTTCCTCTTCCAGGGCTGCCATTACCAGTTTTGGGCTCTGCTGTCCAGCAAATCCTCAACTCCAAGAGTATTCATAAAGTGCCTAGTGATGGTGGCGGCTGCGGCCCTCAGGAGACAGGGACCATTACATCTTTCCTATCTTACATGACTGGCTCTTGACGGCTCCTTCAGAGGATCAGCTGCTTTGCACTCTGAGACACCTTTATACTCTTCAGAGGTTGGGGATCACCCTGAATCTGCCAAAGTCTTCCCATGGCCCAGCCAGAGACTCCAATTCATCGGAGCAGTCCTTAATAGTCCAAGGCAAGACCTTCCTCCCCTCAGACAGGGCAGATGGCATTCGATTCAGGCTTGGCTGTTGTACTTCTCTCTCACAAACTTGCCTGAGGTTACTCTGTCACATGGCAGCTGCCATTCAGACTGTCCCATTGGCCTGCCTCCACATGAGGGTTCCCCAGTGGACACTCTGAGTGCAGTGGGACTAGTGATCAGACAACCTGGATATCCCCATTTCAGTCTCAAACCCAGTTCGCTGGACTCTGTGCTGGTGGATGGACTCCTACAATCCGGACCAGAGACAACATATTTTAAATTTAAAAAGAGGTACAAAGATGTCCTGCTCTTCTGCCATACTAAGGCTGTTTCTTCTCCACTGCAGCAGTAAGAGCTCACCGGAGCTCTGTGAGAACGTAGAGGATTTCTTTCCCTGCAGCTCATTGGAGCTGAATTTTTTCTTCAAAATCTTCAATTTCTGCTCCAGAGCTCCTTGAAGCTCACACTCCTACAATACTGTTGGGTGGGTCGGAAGCTCCACGGAGCTATCCCACCTTGATTGGGACCGGAGGCTGCATATTTTCTCCCGCCCACGTTCCCCCACCTTCGCCACAATTTAACTGATCTATTGCTTCGCCCAAAGGGTCAGGATTGGTGGGAAACATTCCACAGGCAGGTCTACCAAAGCTCCGAGAGGTTCAACTATCCTATGACTGACTGTTCTACTCCTAATCTAGTGATTATCCCTGTACCTTCTGTTACCAGGACTGTAGGGTTTTATCTCTGGCTAATATCTTGCATCTCAGGTAAGTTTTACCATAAGTGGGTTCAGTCCACAGGGCTGCACTGTACTTTGAATTTACAATACAGGAGGATTAGCCCAAAGGGGTATTCCTTTACATCTATGACCTATGCCTGTCTGTGATTCCCTAGTGTTTGCAATTGAGACGAGCATTAAGAGAATTTTATGTCCAGGGTTCCTGCCACTGTTGGTGGCCCAGTGTTTGAATAAAGTTCTTTAGAAATTTATACTACGTTTATTAATCCTCCTCTACTTGTCTAAGTTCCTGCAAGGGCTACCGTTTGAGTTCTAATTATATTCTCTGGGTCATCTCTTCCCCAGTGTGGCTAACTAGAATGTCATCCCAGGGCAGTTGCTGTGCTGTTGCAGGCCTCAAGTTCACAGTGTGGCCTTACTTAACCTGTACCACTGCCTGCCAGCTAACATTGCTATTCTTACGTGGCTACTCTTTCTAGGGACATGGATATGTTATTCATCCACACTGTCTGGCAGGTTCCTTGCTGCTTTAAATCATGCTGGAAGGTCTTCAAGCTGGCTCCTCCCACCCACCCGGGTGGTAAAACTCTCGGCTCCGCCCCATGACGCCAGATCTTCTTTACCGCTTGGAAGCTTAGGTTCCCTCCTTAGCGCTCTGCGTTTTAGACTGGATCCTAACTCTTTGGTTCGTCCGAAACTAGTTTTGAAGTTTTCTAAACTTCAGTCTTCATCATCCCTCGTGGCTGCGATGGACAAATTGATTCCCGGCTTTCGGAGGTGCCCTTGCGGGCAGAAAATGTCCAGGACGGATCCGCACTCACGTGCGTCTACTGCCTGAGCCTGAACCACGACCACGCAGGCCTGCGGTTGTACCGCTCTTTTCGTACACGTCCTGGAAAATCGCTGCCGATTAAACTTCAGGCGCCCGAAGCGTTATCCGCGGTAAATCGAAAAAGAGACTACGTTGAAGCGGTATCTGTGGCAGCAACTGGCTTGGCTGGGCAGCTTGAGCATATGATCGGCCCTCGAGGAGGAGGCGGCCAGGCTGCATCTTCCTCCTCTCGCTGCGGCATTTATCCCGCTTTCTCTGAGTTCCTCATACATAGCTTTGTTCAAGGAGCTTTGTCAGTCCCTTTCCACGAAGGGAGAGGGGCCTTCGGGACATTCTTTTTGGCCCAAGAAGGAGTTGAAGGGTAAGTCCCACTGTCGGCATTCGTGGGAGAGGGCGAGGTCTCCTTCCCCAGACAGCCGACCGTCGACTTTGGTCGAAGTTGCGGCTCAGGCCACTGGCTTCATGGTGTCCCCGTCAGGCCAGCCTGCCGAGACTCCCGTCGACGCAGTCGAGATTTTCCACGACCCGTTGGACGGGCTGTTGACTGGTGAAGCAGACAACCCTCCTTCACCGGTTCCCCTGGTGGAAACCGAGGATCTGCCTGCGCTTTCGGGGCTGCAGTCCCCGGATAAAGTGCCCGAGCCGAGGGAAGAGCGGGTGTCCCTAGACCCGCCCTCGGTCTCCCCGAGGGTCTCTGTCTCGGTCTCGGACTTTATCTCGGTCAAGCCGTTCCCGACGACATTGGCGGTCTCAGTACCGAAGTAAGTGGTGACACCATTCTCCCTCGTCCTCTTCCTTGGATGAGGAGAGGCTTCAATGTAAATTACGTCGACGTTACGAGGAGCTTATGTGGCGGCAGTTACTGTTGTCCGGGACTAAACCGACTTCGGTTCAGCCCCCGGCCATCAAGTGGCTGTCGCCCGAAAGACCGAAGCAACCGCTCACCCCAGTCGAGATGCCCGTTTCTGGGCCAGTTGTTTGGCCGAAACTGGCTGCTCCACCGATTTGTGGTGGAACCTCCGTCTCCACAACCGAAGTCTGGGGCACCGACCAAGGATTCTTCTCTGTCGGGTCACGGCCTGCCCCACAGGTTGTCAGTCACCTTCACTCCCGACCATCCTCGGCAGGTGGAGGGTGGCTCAGGGCCGAGGCAGCTCTTCGCAGACTCTTCAGAGTCCGATGACGACTCCTCCCTGTTCTCCAGGCAGGTCGACCTGGAATCCTCCGGGGGCCAGTCATTGGACGATAACCCATCATCCTTCTTGGGTCTGCTTCATCTCATCTCAGAGTCCACTGGGATGCAGCTTGAGCCCGTGTCCAAACGGGCCAAGTATCCCCTGATGGAGATACTGGACCAAGGGGATTCCCCCACGGAGGCCTTTCCGGTGGCTGAGGCCTTTGTCGGCCCAGCCTTGGAGCTTTGGCAGCGGCCTGCGTCCTGTCCTGCGCCCTCGGCCAGGATGGCCAGGAAGCCGGCGGTTCCTACCGGCTCTTTGCCCGGTTTCTTGGAGCATCCCTCTGCCGAGGGGTTAGTCACCGACAGCATCTTCCGGCATTCCGGTAACGCTCGGGACGTGGATAACCCCCCGACAGAGTCCAAAAAGCTGGACTTTGCCAGGCGCAAGGTGTACGCTGCATCCTCCCTTGGCCTCCGACAGGCCAGCTCGGCCATGCTGATGGCACACTTTTCCCACGCCCTCATGGGCTCGCTGGATGAGGTTGTCCCTCATCTCCTGACCAACCTGCAGACCACTGTCCGGGTGCGGGACCAGGGTAGGGCAGTGGCGAGGCAGCAGCAGCTTCAGACTGCTCTGGACATAAGTGATTGCTGTGCCAGGTCAGTAGCGGCCGCGGTGGCTATATGTCGCAGGGCGTGGCTGAGGATATCCACCTTCACGGTGGATACCCAGCACAAGTTGGCGGACGTCCCCTTCTTGGGGACTGATCTCTTCGACCCTGGAGTGGAGGGACACCTCCAGCGGATCGAAAAGTCCAATGCCACTCTGGACTCTGTCACCTCTGCCCAGAGGGACAAAGGCCACCGTCAACAACAGCATAAGTCCTTTCGTCCTTTGGCCCATGCAGCATGACCGGCCCAACAGTACCAGCAACAGGGCCAGCAGGCTTGCGCTTGACATCCCAAACTCAAGCCCATGGCTTCCTCCAACAGGAAGCAAGGAGGTAAAGGCCCAGGAGGTCCCTCGGCCGGTCCCTCTTCCAAGCCTGCCCAGTGACGGGTTGAGGGGTGCCATCCCCAGCCTCGGCACTCCCCTCTGGGTTCCCCCCGTGGGGGGATGGCTCCGCCACTTCCTTTCCACCTGGTCCGCTATCATCACGGACCGCTGGGTGTTGGAGGTGGTAGGAAAGGGCCTGCCTCTGGAGTTCAAGCAGACCCCACCCTTTCGAGCCGTCGCCCCTCGGGGGGGCCACGGGGTCAGCAGCCTCGCTGTCGGCCCGTCGAGCCGATATTGCCCTTCTCCTTGAAAAAGAGGTGATCAGAAAGGTGGTGGATCCTCCTCCAGACCCGGGGTTTGTGTCCAGGTATTTTCTGGTCCCGGAATGGATGGGGGGCTGGCGCCCCATCCTCGACCTGCACGACCTGAACAGGTTCCTAAGGTCTCAGAACTTCAGGATTGTCACTCTGGCTCAGATAATTCCATCCTTGGAATGAGGCGTGTGGTTCTGTTCCCTGGACCTCCAGGATGCGTTCTTTCACGTCCTGATCCGTCCATCCATCTCATCAGAGATTCCTCCGCTTCTGAGCGGAGGGATCCCTTTATGAGTTCTGGGCCATGCCCTTCGGCCTCTCTCTAGCTCCCAGGGTCTTCACCAAATGCATGGCAGTGGTGACAGCATTCCTGCGGCGCTGAAGGGTCCGGGTGTACCCCTACCTGGACGACCGGCTGATTGCAGCCCCCTCCAGAGCGGAGGTGGAGCGGTCCAGAAATCTGGCCCTCCAGATTTGCTCTCAGATTGGCCTCTTCATCAACGAGGCCAAGTCGGAACTCGTGCTGAAGCAGGTGATACTCTTCATCGGGGCAGAGCTCAACTCTCTTCGAGCCAGAGCTCGACTCCCGGCGGACAGGGCCGAGGTTCTTTCCTCCTTTGCCCAATCTTTTCTGGTTGGGCAATCGCGCCCTGCCCGGGACTTCCTGCACCTCCTGGGCCTCATGGTGGCCTGCACCAGCGTGGTCCGTTGGGCCCGTTGGTACATGCGTCCCTTTCAATGGGGACTGGCCAGCCAGTGGTCACAATGCTGCGATCCCTTGGACCAGCCCGTGACAGTGACCCAGGAAATGTGGAACGCTCTCCAGTGGTGGACCGTTTGGCACATCTGCAGGAGGGCATCCCGTTCGTCCGCCCCGAGCCGACGGTCTCTCTATCGACCGATGCATCTCTGATGGGTTGGGGTGCCCATCTGGGGGAGCACAGAGCGCACGGCCTCTGGTCCTCTCGGGAGTCCAGATGCCATATCAACCTGCTGGAGCTCCGAGTGGTCCATCTAGTTCTCACTGCCTTCGCTCTGTTTCTATGGGGTCAAGTGGTTCAGGTCCAGATGGACAATACCACGACCATGTACTACCTGAACCGCCAGGGCGGGACGCGCTCCATGCTGTTATGCAAGGAAGCTCTCCGCATTTGGTCCCTCATGCGCAGCCTGGAGGCGGATCTCCTAGCCATTCACGTGGCAGGAGCCTCCAACACCCTGGCTGATGCCCTAAGCTGGATAGGGGCTGCATCTCACGAGTGGTCTCTCCTGCCGGAGGTAGTACAAGATCTGTTCTCCCACTGGGACACGCCTCAGGTGGACCTGTTTGCCTCCAGGGAGAATGCAAAGCTGAGACTGTTCCATGCCGGCCCCCCTCAGCAGGGCTCGCTGCAGGGGGATGTCTTCTCGAGGCCGTGAACCCTGGCCTCTTCTACGCCTTTCCCCCATTTCCCTTGACCCACAAGGTGCTTCTCAAGGTGAGGAGGGACAAGGCGCAGGTGATTCTGGTAGCCCCAGACTGGCGCCGCCAGTTCTGGTATCCAGATCTCCTCAGTCTCAGCTCCAGGCTCCCGAGGCAGCTTCCAGCCCACCCGGACCTGATCTCAGTCAACCAGGGGAAGGTATTCCATCCGGACCTTCAATCCCTGCACCTGACAGCCTGGTTCCTGAGTGGCTAGAGTTCCAGGCCTTGGGTCTTTCCGACGAGGTCTTCAGTGTTGTTGAGGCGTCCCGTAAGGAGTCGACCAGGAAATGCTATGCCTTCAAATGAAAGAGATTCTCCATTTGGTGTCTGGGGAAGGGCTTGGATCCTTCCGCATGTCCCTTGGCAAGCATTCTGGACTACCTGTGGTCCCTTTCTCAGCAAGGGCTTTGGTTGTCGACCCTTAAGGTGCACCTGGCAGCCATCTCTGCTTACCGGACGCGGGCCGGGAAGCAGTCGGCGCAGGAGAAGGTGTTCTGGCGCTTTTTCAAAGGCCTTGATCACATTTCCCCTCCGCTGCGAGAACCTCCACCTCCGTGGGATCTACTGCTGGTACTGGCCAAGCTCATGGGCAAGCCATTCGAACCGATGCACAGGTGCGATATCTTCCATCTGTCGTGGAAGACCGCCTTCTTGGTGGCTATCACGTCAGCCAGAAGGATGGGAGAGCTCCACGCGCTTTTCATACAGTCTCCTTATCTGGTCTTCCACAGGGACAAGGTTGTCCTGCGCCCCCACCCGAAGTTCCTTCCGAAGGTGGTGTCGGAGTTTCACCTTAACCAGGTGTTGACTCTGCCGGTGTTCTACCTCAATCACACCTCTGAGGCAGAGTATAGGCTCCATACTTTGGACCCTAGAAGAGCACTCGCTTATTATAAGGAGCGGACGGCTGAAGTTCGGGGAGAGGTTCGCCAGCTGTTTGTCACCTACGCTGAAGCCGCACCTGGCAGACCTGCAGCCAAGCGGATGATAAGCAGGTGGGTCACCTCCTGCATAGATCTCTGCTATAGGTTGGTGGGCATGGAGCCTCCCAGAGGGATAAGAGCTCATTCTACCCGCCATACTGCTGCGTCGGTAACTGCTTCCAGAGATGTCCCTATCCAGAATATCTGCAGGGCTGCTACCTGGAAGTCGGCACATACCTTTATTACCCACTACCACATCGACCTTGAGTCATGCCGGGATGCTGGTATTGGGGCCTCGGTTCTCCAGTCTCTATTCCCTAAGTAGGGGGTGTGCGCCTTGCCTCCCTCCTCCTGGAGAACTGCTAGGAGTCTGCCAGACAGTGTGGATGAACAACCTATCCATGTTCCTAGAAATACAGGTTACTCACCTGTAACAGGAGTTCTAGGAATGGTATATGTTGTTCATCCACACGACCCACCTGACCTTCCCGGCTTCGACGCACAACCTGGCTTCCAGCGAGCTAGATCTGGTGTCATGGGGCAGAGCCGAGAGTTTTACCACCCGGTTGGGTGGGAGTAGCCAACTTGAAGACCTTCCAGCAAGATTTAAAGCGGCAAGGAACCTGCCAGATGGTGTGGATAAACAACATATCCATTCCTAGAACTCCTGTTACAGGTGAGTAACCTGTATTTCTCTCCCTACAGTCCCCCAGGAACCAAAACTTTACCCTTCAGAGGATGACTGTTTTCTCTAACCCATTGGCTGCTAAGGAGTTGTCGGTCATATCTGGGGTCTGAAACCAGAGACCCTCTCTTATACCACTTACCTATTCAAAATGCTCCATCCTCAAGCTCTAAGTCCAGCAAGAAATGATGCACTGCCTTGCTTTTATTTCTGCTGCTACTTATTTTACTGGCCGGAGATATTGAACCCAACCCTGGACCCCTTCTGCCCATCTTCCTCCCAGTCTGCCTAAGGTGCATTTCAATGAATTATTAGTGTTTGGCGATTTCAGCCTGAACTGGATAGGTTGCAGTGTCCAGCAATATTTACTCCTGTTGGCAGGTCTTGCTTTCTCCCAACTTGTTGCTGAGCCAACTAAGCTTTCTTCCTCTGGGATGAAAGGAACCCTCCTTGACTGGATATTGTCCAATAGGCCTGAGCGTATTGTCTCATCTGGTATCCTCCCTGATGCGATCTCTGATCACTTCCCCACCTACTCTACTGTACCTGGAGAGTTTGCCCACTTAAACTCCTGCAAAGTTATCCAAATGAGGGACTTCTCCAAATTCAACCTTCAAGCCCTACCATGCTGACCTAAATGCACAGATTGGTCCCTGGTCTTGGCCACAAATGACACCTCAGTTGCCCTTAATAACTTTCTTGCAATATTCTCATATCTACAGGGTAGCAGCGTCCCTTCTTACAAAGAGTGAGAGGCACAGTCACCAAATGGCTACAAGGAGGCTTATTTTCCCATATGAAATTAAGGGACAAATGCTGGACAAATTCAAGAGCTTCCACGATATGCCTGTCTTTCAGGAATATAGGCAGCTCAAAACACTTGTTAAAAAAAAAAGCCATCCGCTTCGCCAAGAATGCATTTTGTGAATCTACCCTGTTATTTTCAGGTAGGAGGCCAAGGAGCTTCTGACGAAAGATCAAGAATATTGTTGTTGGCTCCTCCATAGCCTATGTCACCGACATGCTTATTGGCGTGGTCAGCTGTAGCATGACTTGACTATTGCAAATGCATTTAACTCCCAGTTCTCAGATCTGACTGCCTACAACTCTCAGTTCCCTGATCCTAGTGAACAGAGTCCCTCCTGTAGTCCTCTGACTGGGATGCCCCCCCCCGAACCCCTTTTCTACTTCAAGGACGTTTCCGTCAGTGAAACTTAGACTCCTTGCCGCCTCTCTCCACACACCGGTGCTGGTCATGACAACCAACAACATAGAGCCCAAACTTATTTTATTTGTCTTGGGGTCACCTTCCTTGCCCTGCTCATATCTTCAACACATCTCTTATTACCAGGAACATCCCTAACATATGGAAAATGACTAGGGTTGTCCCTGTATTCAAACAAGGTGTCCCTAGAAACCTTGAAAACTACTGCTCTATTATCTCTTCAGCCATTAGCAAACTGCTTGAAAAGCAGTTGCTACTCTGCTCAGACTACATCCAAAGTCATGACCTACTTACCTCAGCCCAACATGGCTTCCATAAGGGACATAGCACCTCTACTGCCCTGGTCAAGGTTACCTCTGAGATCAGGGCTGCTATTGATCAAGCAGCTTGACTGTGGCCATCTTCGTTGATCTCTCAAAAGCCTCGATCTAGTTGACCACACTCTTGTGCTCCTCACTCTAGTCCTTTGGTGCCCCCTCCCCCACAGTCCTAGTCTGGTGAACCAGTTACCTACTTGGAAGGCAGCAACTCATTGAATTTAACAAGATCCTCTGTGCTCACACCTGTTAACTCTGGGGTACCTCAAGTCTGTTCTAGGGCCTATTCTGTTTTCCCTTTTTGTCAATGATCTGCCTCTGGCCCCAGCTCACGGTGGTTCCACCCTCTGTGCATATGACCTTGTGATCCTAACCAGTTCACAGGACATCAGTGTCCTCAACTCCTAGGTCAGTGCTGAGTTTGACCTTGTACAATCCTGGCAAACGGCCCTCAAGCTTAGCTATCAATCTCAGAAAAACCCAGGCTGTGCTGTTTGGTCTCCTGGCGAAGACCAAAGCCTGCCCTGCACCCCTGAGTCATTGGAGCAAATGGATCCCTTGTGCAGGCTGGGGACTCCCTTAAATATCTGGGGGTCACCCTCATCCTTAGCAAGATTTCTCTCTGCGTATAAGCAATGTATGCAAGGCCACAGATAGCAAGCTGGGCCTGGCCTACAGAGCTGAAGCTGCCTCATCCCAGCAGCGTGTCATGCCCTGGCAAAGGGGGTTCTACTACCCATGCTCTGTTATGGACTTGTCTCCTTTACACATGCCCTAAAAACCCATCTAGGTAAATGGGATGTTGCCTATAACAACATATGTCCCTTTGCTCTCTGCCCCTGTCTCACTCACCACTGTGAGCGAGCTCAAGTGGCTCTCCCCTGACAACCACCAAATCTTTGTTATGGGTAATTTCATTGACTGTATTGTCAGAACTGCCACTCCTCCTGTACTAGCTGAGCTATTCAAGCCTGCAAACCTCTCCTACATATGAAGATCTAGTGGCTTGCAAGTATTCAAAGTTCCCAAAACCTGTACGTTAACGGGTGATCGGGCTCTTGCCGTCGGTGCACTGACTATGGAACTCCCTTCCAGCCTTTGTTTGTCCCTCCCCCTCCCATACTTGCTTCAGAAACTCCCTCTGGGGCTTCCTGAAACTCTCCTCAATCTGTCATTGTTCCTAAGATATCAACCATCTTTCTACACTGTGCTACACTTTATGGTCCTATCCGGACATTGCCCTGAGATTGGTGTGTATGTATTTGTAGTTCATGGCTGTCAAATGTTATATTATGTGATGTTAAATACCTGGCTGTCAATTGCTACCTTATGTTTTTTTCTACATGCCTTCCTGTTGAGTCCTGCTGTGTCTGACTTGAGTAATTCTCTGAAATGATGTAATACCTGCTATTGTCTGTATCTTGAACTCTGAGTCACACCTGCAAATAGGCATACGACTGTCTAGTGTGCTTACCTGGTTAACGAAAGCTAAATAAATCTTGTCGCTGGAGTTCCCTTCAGGCGGGACCCTTGGAGGAGGATTTGGACTATGGACGCCTCTGGTCTAGGTTGGTGTGCCCACATGGCAGACCGACTCAAGGGACCTGGTCTCCACTGGAGCGGTCCCTTCACACAACGTCCTGGAGGAGTGGACAATCTTTTACGCCCTGCAAGCATTTCAAACAGACCTGCTTCCAGGCCATCTCCTCACTCAGCTGGACAATATGTCTGTAGTATTTTGCATCAGTAAGCAGAGGGACTCATTCCTACTCCCTCTGCAGAGAGGCCATGAAGATCTGGTTTTATGCTCTAGAACACCACCTAGAGCTCACAGCTGTGCATGTTCCAGGTGTTCAAAACATCTTGACCAACAGCCTAAGCAGGTCTTGGTCCAAAGCCTATGAGTGGGAGCTACTTCTGTCAGCCTGACAGATGAGGGCAACCAGAGTTGGACCTCTTCGCGTCCCCATCCAACATCAAACTGCCCAATTTATGCTTGCTAGATCCAGGGCCTGGAGTTTAGAAACATAGACTTTGACGGCAGATGAGGACCGCTTGGCCCATCTAGTCTGCCCATTTCCATACCTGCAGGATAGGCCTTAGATCCTCTTAACCAACAGCTTATTTCTTCCTACCCCCACAAGAATTGCCTTATGTCTGTCCATGCATTCTTGAATTCTCCCACAGTTTTGACCCCACAACCTCCTCAGGAAGGCTGTTCCATGCATCCACTACCCTCTCTGTGAAATACTTCCTCACATTGCCCCTGAACCGCCTCCCCCTTGTCTTTAAATTGTGTCCCCTTGTTCTTGCACGTCTCTTTTTCTGAAAGATGCTACCCTCTTGGACTTTGTTGATTCCACTGAGGTACTTAAAAGTTTCTATCATGTCCCCCCTCTCCCTTCTTTCCTCAAGGGTATACATATTAAGCTCCTTTAGTCTCTCCTCATACGGCTTCTCTTGCAGACCCTGCACCATTTTAGTTGCCCTCCTCTGGACTGCCTCTATCCTGTCTATGTCCTTGCGAGATGGGGTCTCCAGAACTGGACACAGTACTCCAGATGGGGTCTCACCAACTGTCTGTACAGAGGGATAACAACTTCCTGTTTTCTGCTGCTGATGCCTCTCCTGTGCATCCCAGTATACCCCAGCCCTCCCTACTGCCTTCTCGCATTGCTTGCTAACCTTAATGTCATCTGATATGATTACCCCAGGTCCCTTTCCTTTTTGTTGTTGTTACTACCCCCTTCCCCCACCAAATTGTGTGTTCTTCCCTGGGTTCTTGTTTCCCAGGTGCATTATTTTGCACTTCTTTGCATTGAATCCTAGCTGCCATACTTCTGACCATTCCTCCAGCCTTGCCAAGTCCCTTCTCATCCTTTCCACGCCTCCTTGTGTATCAACCCTGTTGCAGATCTTTGTGTCATCTGCAAAGAGGCATACTTTTCCTTCCAGTCCCTCTGCAATGTCACTTATGAAGACATTAAAAAGGACTGGACCCAATACTGAACCCTGCGGTACCCCACTAGTAACCGCTCTTTCTTCAGAGTGGACTCCATTTACAATTACCTTCTGTGTCCTGTTGTCCAGCCAATGTTTTACCCAGACTACCACCCTGGGACCCACTCCCAGGCTGGTTAATTTGACTAATAATCTTTTGTGTGGGACTGTGTCAAATGCCTTGCTAAAATCTAGGTAGGCCATGTCCACAGCCCCTCCCTGGTCTACTACTTTGGTCACCCAGTCAAAGAAATCTATTAGAGTCGTCTGACATGACCTTCCCGCTGTGAACCCATGCTGCCTTGGATCCTGTGCCCCACTGGCCTCTAGGTACTCAACAATTCTTTCCTTCAGAAGTGACTCCATCACTTTCCCTACCACAGAGGTCAGACTGACAGGTCTGTAGTTTCCTGCCTCTGTCTTGGTCCCACTTTTGTGAAGGGGAATCACATCCGCCTTCCTCCAGTCCTCGGGTACCACACCACCCTCCCATGATTTATTAAAAATCAGTTTCCTGTTGTCCCTCTGTTGGGACAGGAGGGTTTCTCTATGCCTTCTTCCTTCCCTCTTCTGCAGAGGGGGCAGTAATTATCCTTATTGCCCCTTCTGGCCTCTGCAGATCTGGTTCTCTGCTTCAGCAGCTAGCGATGGAACCTCCGGTCCCTCTAACCCTGAGCTCCCACTTGCTCTCCTAGGACCAGGGCACCTTAGTCCATTCGGACCTAAAGTCTCTGCATCTGCATGCTTGGCTCCTGCAGACTTGGCAGTTGCAAGGTATGGGGTTTCGCCTGGCATAATGGCGGTCCTGGTGGCCACTAGGAAGCCCTCCACTTGGGCCACCTATGCAATGAAGTGAGTTTTCTTTGGGCCTCCGCCTGGTGCCCCGACTCTTTCTCCTCTCCAGTGAACTCCACGCTAGAGTGTCTCCTCTCTGTGTTCGACTGGTCTAAACTACTCTTCCATTATGGTGCACCTTTCTGCCATCTCTACGTTCCACGCACCTATGGAGGGTAAACCACTTGCCAAATCAGACTTGTCTTGCACCTTTTTATGGGGCATATTGTATCTAAAGTTTCCCATTCGGGACCCTGTCCTACCATGGGATCTCCTTTATGTTAAAAGTCACGCCCCCCAAGCCAGCTGTGCACTGCGAGCTATGCTCTGTTGTGGAAATCTTTATTTTGGGTTGCCGTTACTTCTGCCCAGGGTTTCCAAGCTCCAGGCCCTGATGTGTAGAGAGCCTCAACTCTCCTTTCATGAGGACAGGATGCCCTTACAAACTAATCCTAAGATCTTACTTTGAGTACGAACTCCTGCAGCAGGCTACACCTTAAGGACTATGCAGCCAGGCACTAGGACTCCATGGAAAACTTCTAGCCAGCAGTACCCCGCTTTGGCCTGCCCTTTACGTCGGTCTGCCCACTGACATCACCTTCTGTATAAAGGGGGCGGTCCCCAACCCCACCTCAGTTCTTTTCCTGCTGTCGATCTGTGCGCTTCGGCTCCTCAGACGCCTCGTTGCATCTGTTGACTGCCATTTTTCGCTGCTTATCGTACCCCTTTTTTTTCTCTAAACTCCTTTTTGTTCGATTTTAGTATGTAGTCTTGGTCTTTCTTCTTCCACCAAGAGACGGAAATCCAAGTGTCCGTATGTGCAGCAGATTCTGGTGAAAGACTACCACGCTCTGTGCCTCTTCTGCCTGGGGCCTGACCCAATGCTAACGCCGGCCTGGACTGAAGTAGGCAGTATAGCGCAGTGGTCTAAGGCTCTGAGCTGCAAATCTGGTAACATCCAGCAGACCAGACCTGGGTTTGAATCCCACGGCATCCACTTGCATACTGTGTGACCCTGAGCAAGTAATTTAACCTCCTTGTGCTCCCAGGTCGCTCCTGTAAAAAGCTTTCAGCTTAGTGTGCTATACCTGGTTAAACAACTAAATAAATAATAAAAAAAATAAAATAAAAATAAGTAAATTTAACCAGTGGACCGGGACCTGTTGCCATAAGACAGTCAGGTCTACCTTATGGAGAAGCAGCTGCGTCCTCCAGCAGCTGTTGAAGGCCAGCTCCTCAGCCTTCCGGTGCAGACTTCCCACAAAGAGAAACACATGCAGGAGGAAGCACCATCACCTGGGGACAGTAAGTCGTGAATCCTCTACAGATCTCATCAGAAAGAAAAACTGTTTGGTTTGCATTATGGCAAGGGAGCAGACTCTGCCACCACCCCCCCCAACCGTTGGGCCTAGTTTCTTCCAGCCTGCCATTGGTGAAGGCTCCCACCCTTAGCCTGTCAGCAGTTGGGAGTTCTTCGGGGCAAGGATCTTCGGGTCCCTCCCCGAGCCTTACACCCTTACAGCATTCCTCTGGGTCTAAGGCCGGGAGTTCTGCCTACAAGGCTTGGGCGTCTTCTGCCTCTGGTGCGTCACTGGCCACCGACACAGATGCTGGGAACATCCCGCTCCAGGGAACGCTGTCCCGAGGGAAGTTGTCAGGCGCTAAGCCGAAAACCCTGACTTGCACCTCTGATGACAAGCCTTCCGACAAACTGAAGGATCAAGGGCAGACTCCTCATGACAAGGCATCCGGTGACCAGACGTCTGAGTCCGCTAACCTGCCTCAGACGCCTGAAGGTCTACTGCCTCAGAAGCCAACGTTGGGTCTGTCTCCAGATCAGCAGCCTGACGACCGAGCACCTGTCGATTGGACGTCGGCAGTGTTGGGTAAGTTACTTTTTCTATTACTTTATATTACTTTTGGAAACTTGTTCCAGAAAGCTCTGTGCAGTCACTAGCAAGGTTGAAGTGCTGGAAAAAGTAATACACCTTACAGTTACAATTGCTTATGTCTTTTTATACAAAAGAAATGTATAACTGTAACTGATTACATTTATTTTAAAGTAATTAGTAACTAACCTATTACTTCCAAAAAATATAATCTGTTATAGTTATTAGTTTTTGTGTATTTGTATAAAAAGAAATAAGTAACTATAATTGTAAGGTGTATTACTTTTTTTTTGTACTTCTCCGTCCTTGCTAGTGACTGCACAGAGCTTCCTGGAACAAGTTTCCAAACATAATAGAAAAGTAACTGACCCAACACTGGACGCCAGACCAGACTCCCATCACTCCGGTACCCAACCAGTCACCAGGACACCAGACAACAGGTCTCGCAAATGTACCTAACCCTGACGCATGCCCAGATGTGACACCAGGACAGTATTCCCCAGGATGCTCCCGCAGGCTCCACTGGTGTACCACCGCCTCAATTACCAATGGTCCCCCCTGGCGGAAATCTCAATTTTTTACTTCGTGGTGGAACACGGTAAAAGGGGACTTACTTAAAAAGGATGACCCACCAGTTCTCTCTCCGCCACAGCCAGTCCCGGACAAGACTCTGATACCGGACAGTTGTCCTGCACCTCCGCCCACCCCCAGGAGCCCCACTCCTCCTCCAGGTAGCCTTCCTCCTTCAGAGCAGGAAGCCGGCACAGGCATAAATGTTCGAGGCCAACTTCCTCTTATTCCTGTAGAGGTTGTTCTTTTTCCTCTGGCTCCTCTGCTAGGGGCTATTCCCCAGAACCAGAAGGTCACCGCAATTCTCCCAGGTCCCCACTGGATGACTCAACTTATGGACGTGATGTGCCATATCCAGTTCCTAAACCAGTGGGATATGGAGGAATTGGACCCAGAGAGAAGGCTACACACCCTCTTGGGCATGAGTGACCCTAAACCCTTGGTTATTCCCCAGCTTGTCCCTCCCTCCCTTCCTTCCTTCCAGGACTTAACTAGACTGGCAAGGGAGCACCCTTCTTCCTTTTTGGCAGTTGCCAAAAAGGCAGACAGGCTATACAATCTCCCTAAAGCAGATGTTTTCCTGGGGGAGAATCCAAGGACAGATTCCATGGTCCTAACCACAGCACATGGCAGGACCAAGCAGCCTAAGCACATGAGCTTGCAGCCTCCCAGAAGAAATCTGAGAAGCTAGACCAGTTCGGGAGAGTTTATGCTTCTTCCGCTTGTTCCATGCGATCCTTATATTTTTTTTGGCACACATGGTACTACAGTATATCAAAAATTTCTGTGGAAGAAAGCTCTCTAGTTGGCCCAAAACAGCCAATCAGTCTTGTATGGAACTTCTGGACGTTTTTCAGTCCAGTCTGGACATAGAAAAGCATTTGTTGGTATCCTGCGTTTCAGCGGACACAGCTGCTAGAGCCATGGCCACTGGGATCTGCTTCCGCCACCACTCCTGGTTGCGGATATCCGGGTTTAGACACTACCACGAGGATTCTGTCCTGGACGCCCCCTTCTATGTATCCTTCCTCTTTGGGGAGGAGGTACAGAAAATCATAACGGATCTGCAGGATTGGAGGGGGGGTGCGCTGTGCAATCCGTTCAAGTACTGGTCGGATCCTCTGCAGCCCAAGCGTAAGCCATCCAGGTGCCTGGGTGCCAACAGCTGAGAGGCTCCCTCTCAACAGTCTCGGAACAGCAGGCCTAAAGATTGCTAAATCCTCCCAGTCTTCATTGCCCACCCCAGCCACCCATGCATGACTCTCTGCCTGCCCCCCCCCCAGCAGAGTTGATAGGTGAGGAGTAGGTTGTCGTTCTCCCCCTACCTAGAAAGGTGGACCAAAATTACAATCGACATGTGGGTTCGGGATATTATCGAAAGGGTTGCATGCTGGAGTTTGTAGAGTTTTCCCTGGACAATCCTCCAGCCCCTTTCGATACTCTCCGCTCAAACAGCCCTCAATCGAGCCTGTTCGCTCCCTCAACAGGGAACCAGGTATTATTTCCGCTACTTCTTGGTTCCCAGGAAGACCAGGGACTTAAGTCCCATACTGAACTAATTCATCGTGTACAAACGGTTCAGAATGGCAACCTACTTCAGTCTGATCCTATGCTATGTCAGGGGGACTGGCTATGCTTCCTGGACATGCAAGATGCCTACTTGCACATTCCGGTGTTTCCAGCTCACTGGAAATACCTCCAGTTCACCTTTCAAGGGAACCATGTCCAATTCCAGGCTTTGCCTTTTGCCCTATCCTCGGCCACGAGGGTGTTTACCAAGTGTCTCACAGTAGTTGCAGCAGCTATCAGGAGACGGGGCTACTTCGTTTATCCCTATCTATTTATTTATTGAAGATTTCTGATAACATACCTTTGTCAGACTCCTTTTACAAAGGCTCCATGTCATTAAATACAGAGACATCGAAAACAATAGTAACAATTAGACACAACAGTTAAAATAAGGAGCAAGTACTGCGAACCGTAAAGTTTCAGATAGTTGCAGGTAACGGAGTATAGCAGCTGGTGATGCAGAGGTACAGAAAATTGCAAGAACAGGTGCACTGTACAAACAGTAACAGTTAACAGAATACATACACTGCAGGTCAGTGGCACCAGCCTGGACCTGGCAGTTATTTGATAGTTTAGGAGGATTAGGCTGAACTGGGGGTGTCCATTGTGGAGTATAAGCATGCCCTAGGGCAGCAGGACCAGAGTTAAGTCTTATCAATAGGGAGAAATGGGCAGAGCTTGAAATAAAGGACAGTCACTGTCTGAGCCTTGAGAGATTAGGTTTTGTAGGTGGGACTTGAACCAGCCAAGTTTAGGTTCTGTGAGGAGGGAATTAAGTCAGCCAGGGGCCTGGTACCTAAAGGTTTTTTGACCCAAGGAGGACTTTCAGAGGGGTACCTGGAAGTGGGTTGTTGCAGATTGCCCGGTGTGGCAGCTGGACAAGGGTGCTTGAGTGGGGGGTGAGGCAGGTGGGAGTAGTCCAGCTGTTCTCTTTTGTAAAAGCAGCAGGTCTGATATTTGAGCCTCCCGTCAAAGTTTAGCCAGTTGGTGGAGGAGTAAAGGGTGCAGGGGTGTGTGAATTTGTCACAGCCAGTGGCTAGTCTACAGGCCTAAAGGGCCATCCTGATTTTAAGGTGTGTGTCTGCCGCCCCATAGATTGATACCATTATTTATGAGTGATAGTATTGATGCTGAGACAACGAGGTGGACAGCTTCAGGAGGGAGGCAGTGAATGTACTGATGAAGTAAACCAATTTGCACATTGACGGCGGTGCTCAGTTTTCAGTTGTGGTCATCAAGGTAGGTGAGTCCAGAGTCTAGGGTGATACCCAGGTACTTGAATGAAGTAACCTGCTAAGGGGGTTGTTTAGTGAGTTCAGTATGAGCAGAGGTAGCCCATTGTTGTTTTGGGTATGGGTGAACACAATAGATTTTTTTTTTTTTTTTGTAGTTTAGGACTAGTCTTTGCCGAATGAACCAGGATTCAGCTCCTGTGAATGTTTTTTGGAGTGCATTTCAGAGAGTGGTGGGGTCAGTATGGGAGCTGTAGAGAACGGCATCTTCTGCGTGCAAGAGTAGTTTCCCAGAGCAGTCCTTGAGCAGGGAGTTGAGGAACAGGGAGAGTAGTAGCGGGCCAAGAATAGAACCCTGTGGGACCCAAGAAATTACTTGGAGGGGAGGACTCTGTTGGACAAGCCTGACTGAGTTCTCTTGGACAGATAGCTGGCAAACCAGCCAGTGGTCTCAGGAGACGGGCCTGTTTGTGTGAGAGAATCCAGGAGAAGTGTGTGGGGCACCGTATCAAACACCTTGGAGAGGTCTATGAAAATGGGCACCAGCAATGTGGCCTATGTCAAGAGATGTGTGGAGGGTGTTAAACTCCAGGAAGGCTGTGGTGGTGGTGAGGTTGTGGCAGAAGCCATGCTGCTCGGGATACAGGAGGCTATATTTGGATAGTCTGTAAGCTGGGTGGCCACAATTTTCTCCAGGGCTTTGAAGAGGGGAGGTAGGATTGGGATTGGGATGGGGCAGTAGTTCCCTGGCTGCGTGTGGTCTCCACTCTTAAGAATGGGTGTGATGAGAGCTGATTTCCATTTAGAAGAGGCCAGCAATGGAGAGCGGTTCAGAAGCATTGTGAGTGGGAGGAGAACGTCATTGTAGGTAAGACTGAGCAGCTTAAGATCTAGTGTCACTGCTGAATCACGATTTGCTGAGGGCCTTGAGGAGTAGTGGAGGTGGCTTCACGATGCAAGATGGAACAGGGGACGTGGGGGTGACAGGGTGCTTGGGGTGGGAGAAAAATTGGGGAGAACACTGCTAAGGTCAGAGGAGGCATTTAAATGTATTTGCAATCAGGGCAGGGTCTGTGGTGATAGCCCCATGGCCCAAAGTTGGGTGGGGGTGCAGTGGAGGCTTTGCCACTGAGCTCTGAAAGTGTCCCAGAACTTGTGCCCCGAGCACCATGTGGCTGAGTGAAGCTTGGTAGTATTCAGCTTTGGCCTTACGAATATTCCAAGTACATTTATTACACGCATCTTGGTAGCGCTGCCTATCAGAGGGTTTACCAGTTTTCAGAGCAGTGTGCCATAGGTTGTCACTATTGCATTTGCTCTAATAGGGCTTGTGACATCCATGGTGTATCAACCCCTTTGACAACCTGTTTGATTAGGGGTGCATAACGGTTACAGGCAGAATTGAAGGTGTCGATGAAATGGTCTAGTGCAGAGTCAATGTCCAAAGCAGTTGTGATGGGGGACCAGTTACTAGCTGGAAGACATTGTTTAAGGGACTGAAGTTTGCCGGGTTTGAGACTGCGTTGGAGGATAGTTTTGGGAGGGGGCTTTCTCACAATATATGACCACTGACAAAGCACCGGGGAGTGATCACTCAAGGCATTGGGTACTACCCTGATCTGGGTTGCTTTGTGGGGTGCATTGGTGAGCACAAGATCAAGGAGGGTGGCAGTGTCAGTCCTGGGATGAGTCTAGTGGCAGTGGTCACAAGTCGGGACAGGGTTATGAGAGGCTGCCGCATCCCTAATGGGTGCCAATGTGTCAGCTAGCCAATTTATATTGAAATCCCCTAGGGCAATGATTTCTGCCTTGTCAGGAAGTGTCTGTAGGTGGGCGAGGACAGAATGGAAGGCACTATAGTGGGGGGTTGCGGGAAGTAGGCTGTTTAACTAGAATCTGCAGCTTATCCAATAGGTAGGGAAATGGGCAGACTGGGTGGGCCAAGTGGTCCTTATCTGCTGTCAAAGTCTGTTTCACTCTTCTGATTTCAGGGAGGAATGTATACTTAGGAGAGGAACAGGGACTCTGTTTGCAAGACTGATTTTCAAAATGAGGCCTGGGCCCCATGTTCAAGGGTTGTGGGTGGGAGGGCGAGACATAGTAGTGAGTCTTGGATGTATAGTGCACATCCACTACTTTTTTTGGAGGTTGTCGGCGCGGTATAGAGAAAACCCAGGAAGTGAGACTGCAGCGTCTGGGCTACAGTCGTTGAGCCAAGTTTCCACTACCAAGATGACATCAGGGCAATTCTGGGCAACCCAGCCCTGGAATGAGTCAAATTTGTTGAGGCTACATATATTAAGGGAGGCTATTATAAGATCCTTAGGGCAGTTACCGGGGGTTGGAGGGTCCTGGGTTGGGGTGGATGTCTCTACAGAGAAGGAGCAGGAGGATGCGCACGGATACCAATTTTAGTCTCTTCTGCTGGCACCTAAGCTGGTGCAGGGAGGGGAAGAGCAGCACATGGTGGTTGGGATGGGTAGCTGCCGAAGGGAGGGAGAGGCAAGGCAGAGTAGCGCCCATTGCTGCCACCGGCAACGCCAATAGAGGGAGATGGGGAGGGAGCACGGTCCGCTGGTAGAGTTTGGTGTTACCATAGGGTGTGGGGTGAGGTGAGATGCCCAATGGGAGGCGGCTCAGACTCGCCATGTTGGTAGACATGTGGAGCATGACCTAGCAGAACGAGGGAGGCTAGGATTAGTAGTGCAAGCCAAGAGGCAGACGAGTGGCTTCTAACTGCTCCTCCAGATCGGTCAATATACACCCTTTGCGGACACATTCCAGATGTTCCAGTGGCTGGGGATAACGATCAACCTCCTGAAGTCCTGTCCTTGGCTCTACCAATGTCTGCAGTACATAAGGGCCATCCTAGATGCAAACCAGGGAAGGGCCTTCCTTCCTCCCACCTGACAGGACCACTTTGCTGAGAGAGCTGGCATCCAGAATAGCTTCAGCCAATGTAGTCGCAGCCTGGACTGTTGCAACTTCTGGAACATATGGCAGCTGCCATACCTGCGGTTCCACTGGCATGCTTGCATATGAGTTCCCCAATGGACCCTAAGGGCTCAGTGGGACCAGAGGTCAGACTACCTCTAATACGATGCAGAAGACCCTGAAAGTGAACAGATACATCTCATTTACATCCTTTAAATATCTGTATTCGAGGCTTATCAAAGAAAAATGTAATTGTTTCCACAAACAGTAGAGTATTCCTAATCTTATCCATCTCCCTCCCCAGATAGCCAACTCACGGGAGGTATCCACCTTTACTAAGAGTCACCACCCCTCACACTCCATGCACCCCTCCTTTCCATCCGCCTCCCCTTAATCCCTTGGCATATATCACAGCCCTATACCCCTGTTATACAAACCCCCAGTGCCGCCTCCTGCCTTCTTCATAAGGCCCACAGTTTATCCGTTCCATGGTATAGGCCCCCACCATCTTCCTCCTCCCCCACCAGCCAGGCACACCACTTCCCCCTCCCTTCCCTCACCCCTTATTACCACTACACCGGAATTTAACGTATAGTCTGATTAGAATGTATCCTTAGATTGTGTGTATACTGAATATTCTATGTAGTATCCTACAGTGTGTGTATACTGAATATTCTATGTAGTATTCTAGAGTGTGTGTATATTGAATATTTTTTATGTATCTATGTAAATTGAACCTTGACCTTACCAGGTCCATCTTGCAAATGAGCTGTGCTCAACTATGTTCGCCTGGAAAAAGATTTGATTGATTGATTGATAATCCCATACATATTTCAGATGCTGTTCAACAAACACCATTATGGTGTCTAACCTCTCCAAATTTGGAAGAGGGAGTACTGTTCCAATCAGATTCACCGAACCAGATCCGGACTGTGTCTAGTATGGGGTGCTCACTTTCAGAAGCACTGTATTCTGGGCACATGGTCAGACTTAGAAATGCCCCTACACATCAACATTTTAGAGATGAGGGCGATTCTGTATGCCATGCAGGCCTTTCAGATGCACCTTTACCGGGGTCCTCTGCTTCTTCAGACCAAAAACATGCCGGTAGTCTTTTATATCAATGGTGGGGGGGAGATGCACTCCTACCCTCTGCAGAGAAGCCAAGAGTGTGGTACTGGGCCCTACAACACAGACTCATGCTGACTGTGGTTAATGTTCCAGGTGTACAAAACGTCCTGGTAGACGAGCTCGGCCGCTCTCGGTCCAGGAACCACGAGTGGGAGCTGCTTCAAGAAGTGGTGGATGATCTCTTCAAAAGATGGGGCTGTCCAGAGCTGGACCTCTTTGCATCCCTGTACAATGCCAAACTGCTTTTTTGCTTACTAGATCCCGGACCTGGTGTTTTTTTTGGTGAGACGCATTGTCTCTCTGCTGGACAAGGAGGTTTCTTCTAAACATTCACTCCTTTCCCCTTCTGGAGAGGGTACTGCTCAAGCTGCAGGCCGAAGGGGTGGCAATGATTTTGATAGCCCGTTCTGGCACTTGCAAATCTAGTTCCCCCCCTTGTAGCAATTGGAAGCAGAACCTCCTTTCCCACTACCTCTGTCAGCCAGCTTGCTATCCCAAGACCCAGGGCACACTAGTCCACCCGGATCTTCAGTCTCTACACCTTCATGCATGACTCCTGCAGACTCTAACGGCATGGAGTTTCACAGCAGGTGGCTGAAGTCCTAGTAGAGTCAAGAAAGCTATCTACACGGGCTACGTATGCTATGAAGTGTAAACGCTTCTGCATCTGGGCAGCTGCATGTTCCTGGACCCTTTTTCTTGCTCAGTGAAATCAGTTTTAGAATATTTTCTATTGCTTTCCCATGCAGGGCTGTGATACTCCTCCATTAGTGCATCTCTGTGCCATCTCTGCACCTGTGGAGGGTAGAAATATTGTAGTTGGACCGTCCCCTGTACATTTCTAAGGGGCATACTTCATATGAAGCTTCCTATCAGGGATCCTGTCTCCCTATGTGACCTTTTTTTTTTGTTCTGAGAAATTAACTTTGCCTCTCTTTGGACCGGCCGTGGACTGTGACCTTTGCTTTCTTTCTTGGAAAGCGTTATTTTTAGTTGCCATCCAGCTCGAAGAATCTGAGCTGTGAGCATTGATGTGTAAAGAACCTTATGTAATTTTTTGGAGACCAGGTGTCTCTTGGCACCAATCCTAAGTTTCTACGAGGTAGGTAGTGTCTGTGCTGACACTGAACCAAGACATCTGCTTTCCCATTTACTATTCCGACTATTCCAGTTGGTGAGAGCAATCCTGCATACTCTAGACATCCATAGGATTCTTTGTTTGCTATTTGAACCATATTAATCAGTCTGCAAATTAGATCAGCTGTTTGTTTCTTTGCCCCCAGGGCTCTGAGGAAGCGGTTGCAAAACAAACCATGTCTCAAATGGTTGACCAATTGTATTTTGTTATCTACGACAAATGCGAAAAACTCTTGCTGGGGCCAGTCAAGGGACATTCCATTTAGGGGGATGGCTGCATCTTTCTAGCTCTGAAAAAATATTTCGATGGCAGATACCTGCAGTGCCCCAGCATGGAACTCTCTGCATATATTCATTCAGCACTACGCCTGGGCATTGCTTCCAGAAAGAGCAGAATTCAGCCTAGCTGTGCTCCAAGGCCTGCTTTTAATAAAATTTAATGGAAATTGTTCCTGCCACCATGTTTATTTTTTTCCCTCCTGTCCAGGACACTGCTTAGGGACTCTGACCTTAAGGTGTAGCCTGCTGCAGGAGTACATAACCTAAGATAGTACAGTTACGTAAGAACTTACCATAACAGTAGATCTTAGAGAAGAGCTCCTGCAGCTGGCTAGTTTCCCTCTCCCCATCCCGTATTCAGTTTCTCCTGATGGGAATTTTTGGCTCCTGCTTCAGCTTCTTTCCTTCCTGCTGATTAACCTCGGGGTCTCGGTGAGTGAACTCGGGTGGAGCTGTGACCCCCTTTATACAAGGCGGTCCCAGCTCCACCTCAGATCTTTCTCACCGCAGACCCGTTCTATGATTGCTCCTTTCTCGTTTAGCAGTTCAGCAAAGTTTATTCAGTTTTTCTCAAATTAGTTTCTTTTTCTTGGTAGAGTGTCTTGTTCTATGTCTTCTTCACTGTCATTGTCCTCGTCGGGACGAAGAAGAAAGCAAGTGCTTCTATGGCTAGATTCCTGCCAAGGACTCCCATGAGGCCTGCGTGTTCTGCCTTGGACGGACCACGACACCCAGGCTTGCAGGATCTGCAGAGGATTCACCAGCAGGATAAGGATTAGGCGCCTGAAGGCATTTAAAGCCCACCCTTTAGAGAAGCAGGTCGCCATGATGCAGAGCTCTCCAGGGGAGAAGTCTAAACGTAAGGACAAGTTGCGCCATAAGTCCCGCGACAAGGTTCGGGGCCGGTCCCATCCGCGCTCCCGCTGCCCCATAGAAAAGCTTCCTCGTCAGGCTCTGGCGGTTCTGACCGTTCTCCACCACTCAACACTTCCAGGACTGGGGTAGGCTTTCCGGCCACACTAAGACCCCGGTGCTGGAAGAAGATAAGCAAGGCTCAGTTGCCCAGCTGGTGCTACCCTCAAAGGTGAAGGTCACACCCCTGTGCCCCCCTTCTACCTCGGGCAACACTTTGGCGCATACCTCTGCCCCACCGAAGAAAGCCTTTGTCTCGGCCCTACCAGGGGCTGCGGGTAAGGTCCCTTGGAAGGAGCGGGAGTCCTCAGCTTTCCACCCTTCTAAGGCTCCAGTAAAGAAAGACCCAGCGCCAGTTAAGCCAGGTGGCTAGAAGCCGGCCTCAGGTGCTAGTCGCTTACAGACCAGGCAACACTGGAGACTGTACAGTTGCTGTGTGGAGAGCCTCTACCCCAGAGGACGTCCTCGGCACTTCACCTCAGGATCTTCTTGAATTGCCAGCCTCGCAGATTCCACAGGACCAACTTGTCATGCCAGATGCCCGGCCCTGGCTGGGGCAATGGAGCCTCAGTTCAGTAAGGAGGCGCTCACTGATCTGTTTCAGTTCTGGTGGAGCCAGGTCAAGCAGGAAGTCATTCCTCCTAAGCCAGACCTGACCCCAGTCCCTGATAACTCTGAGGATCAGGCCACAAAGGGCAGTCTTTCCGCCTCAACAGATGAGCCTGCTCCTGAAAGGGGCCTAAGTCTTCCAGGTCCGATGATCCGTACCTGCTCTAGGTCAAAGGACTGCTGGAGACATCTGTGTTTTAGGTCGGTCAGCTGACGGTTGCCTCACAGGAGTAAGTCTCTCATAGCCGCCGTAGGTCCAGCAGTCGCCACGGGTGCTCAA